>CM024688.1:6860783-7485783 GCA_014182735.1 Corymbia maculata | reverse complement strand
TCCTCTCGAGCTCTTTTTCGCCAGTGGCAATCAAGCGTTTGACTGTGTCAAATGTCGTGAGCCTAATGCTGCAAGAAGGCAAGATGGGCAAACATGTCAGGCGTTATGTAAACGAAGATTGGTATATTGTCACAAGTATGCATGCAAGCAAATAGGTTTAGATCATGTACATATGTATGATAACTCGACAAAGTCTCGCAATTTCTTTGGTCCAACACAAGGTTTCAAAAGCAAAAGATTGATATGCACATTAAAAGTACCGGGAGGGCACCAGAGCATTCCAAAAAGAAGGAAATATGATAAGTAACTAAATGAAGAATGGCTGAAACCAAAAACTTGGGTTGGGTTCATAGGAGTGGGAGAACAACAAGGACAAAGGAGAAGCAGCCGACGCTAATATTTACCCCTTGAAACTTCATATAACTATCTTCTAGACAACACAGGCAGGAAAAAAAAAAACAAAAAGGGCATGAATAATTCCATCAAAGAATATCAATTTAACTTCTCCGTATCTCCTCACAGATATGAACATTATCACGAGGGGATTCCAGAAGAAGCAAATAACAGATGGCTAAGATTCTAATAAAACCCCAGTTGATACTTTCATGCAGTAGTCATCATTTATAGGCCAAACAAAGTAGGCCAACAATCCGACCAAAAGAAAGAAAAAATTAGGCCAACAAAGCAGAAAACTTGACAATTACAATGAAATAGTATGTATTTCCCTAGTCCCAGAATTCACAAACCACAATGGAGGAGAAACTATGAACAGGAATTCAGGAAGAAAAGGAGGCAAGAGAAATCATATTAACCTGCTGTTTGGTAAGTTTTTCAACGCGTTTGGCAAAAATCCTCGATATAAGCCAATCACTCCATCCCGTTCAATAATACCTGCTTGAAGCAACGAATCAAGATTCATATTAAAAAGCAAATGCACAAGTGCTTGCAGAAATAATGCAGATGCTATTAGATGACACAGAAAAACTAGATTAGACGGTAAAAAATCTCTTGAAAGCATGCCTAATTGAAAACTCCACCAATGAATCTGAGCTCAAAATATGCTATATCAAAGTCTAGAAAATGAATCCTCCTTAATCATGTCAGTCAATCCATGAGAAGCCAAATGCAGATTCTGATATAGTGACCAGGGGAAAGCTTACAATCTCTCACATGACATCATAACTAAGAAATCAAAAAAGAAGGCATCATATTTGGGATGACATTCACTATCACTGGTCCGACATTCTTGTTAGCAATCATGTATTCTGATCTGCTACTGTATCTATCCTTTTAGTGATATTGCTCTGATGCTGAGAACTCAGTGATGATGACAAACTGCCAGGATCAAATCACCTGGAAAAGCATCCAGAACTGTCTTGTAAGGGGCACCCTTCATCTGCATCTGTCTTCTGACAGTGTCTAGGGGATAACACGTTATTGTGGCAAGTCCAGCTGAGAGCAATGCTGTTATGAGAGATGCTTCAGTTCTCTTTTGATATTCCTCTGGCAATGCCTTCTTTATCCTGTTATCCATCAAAAGCATCATCTCACTCTGGCATTCATTGAAGATGCATGATTCAACAGAATATAAAGAACATGAGAGCACTCACAAATCAAACATGCAGAAGTTCACTGCAATGTAAGGAGCTATTCCTATTAGAGCAGGTCCTAGACCTTTGTAATATGATGCCAACCCTTCCTCTTTCAGCATGCTCAGGGCAACCTTAGAGAAAAAAAAGAAAAAGAATCAGCCAACATCTGAAATGAGAGGTAATCTCTGCATCTGCATTGTATCAATCAGAGAATGAATATACCTGCGACATCGTTCTATGTCCGGTTTCCACTGCTAAGCGCAAACGCAGGACATCCAATGGGTAGGTGACCTACAATGGAGGAGTAGATAGATGTCCTTACACTGATTTTATCACATAAAAAAATATCAAGAGAACCTAAGTTATGTTCATTATTAACAGTGACTAGAACAGAACCTTTACTGGAAAGAGAAATTATAACTTTCAGAAACTCCCAAGAAACCCCAGCTTTTCTTGAGGCTCTGCATACTTACAAAGGTAGAAGTCATGCCAGCACAAGCACCAGCCATTAGTCTTCCAACAACAGAGAGTTCATCATCTTTTCCCTTAAAGAGTTTCTACTATTCCAAGAAACAAAAAATTATAACATTAGAATCATGCAGTATGCACTAACTTCTTCATCACCTATTCTGGGAAGGGGTAAAATGAGATGGCTTCATAAGTACCTTGTAAAATTCATAAGCAAAAAGTTGGACGGCACTGTATGGAATGATTCTTATCACCTGGAACGTAAAGACATGGGCATAATGCATGTAAACATAGGATTCTATGAATCAATAGTAAGTTATAAAGCCAACAAACCTGTGGGAGGTTGCCCTTCCAGTAACCTTTCATTCCTTCTTCTTTGCCTATCATTGTGATAGCCTGCATTCAAACATATTAAATTTCTACTAGGTAATGAATGGGTAAGGAAAAGGAAAGATTCCCACAGACAATGTTGGATCAAAGATAGGCGTATAAAAATGTCCAGAAGAAGTAGCGAATCCAACTTATTCAAATTTCCATTTATATCATTGGTTTTTGGGGCCAAAACACCTTCTCATTTAATCTTCAGCATGCAATTATTTATGAACTACCAAAAAGTTCTATGGTGCAACTTCACAAGATGGTATATAAATTTCGTTGAATAATACAACTTCATTTTTATGTGACGTGACAATCTTAATATCTCATCTTACAATTCCAGTGAAAGAATTTGACAGTTTTTATTGGAGTAGTACTAGAAGGGAAGTCGATGAGAAATTCACAAACAAGTTGGTTAATTGAGGTTAGTGCAAATATCTCCTTAAAGGATTCCAGATTTTTATAAAAGAAAAATTGTAAGTATGGCATCAGATACATTTTATCCCCAGACATGAAAATTTGCAGGTCACCAAATTCAACAATCTTGTATATGGATAACTTGCTAAGTTAGGCACAAATCTTATCTGATTTATAAGACCGTCAGACATTGAAAGAACTTTATTCTTTTATCAAAGTTCCATAGGTTGCAGTGGGCACCCGGTTTTCTAGTATGAAGACAAAGCAACTTCATGCCGAGACACATACTGTTATACTTGTCTCAGAAAGAAGATTCACTCACCAATTTCCATAAAACTGTTATTTCAAGAATATTAACTCCAAATGGAATAACTCTTTTTCCAACTTATCGAGATTAAAAGATCAGGAAAAGGATTTCAGCTATATGAAATTGTTAACTTCTGCTCAACATGTGTTTGATGGAGCATATTGTACCTCGGCAAAACTGATAGCCTTCTTCGCACTTTGCTGTCCAACTCGCACCCCATGAGTCTGTAAGAGGCAGCATAATAGTGAGCCCCAAGTTCAAGAAAACTACCCTTAAGAATAAGTGATACTAAAAGAGCAAGCACAACAAAGAGACATTTCCAACACTTCCAGTCAAAGCATTTATTATACCCAGAAGAAACATCCCTTCTCCACTCCAAAGGAACATACACTCGAGAGGATGAACCTAAATTGAAAAATGAAGGCAATCAATCCAAAAATCCAAATGACCTCGGTCAAGCAGGACTTGCTTGCAAGTCCTGCATTTGTTATATTAGTCCTCACAACCCTGTTTTGTCGCATAAATATCCTAAGGAAGAGACCCATTCCCATCTGCAGTCCAGCAACATACTCTCCAAACACATCACTTCTCAAGGCCGCGGCATCACAGTTGCTAAATTCACAACAGACAATCGGTTGCACAACAACCCGGTGGCATCAAGAACGTAAATCAGTAACGAAACGAGAACAGCATTTGGAGATTACAGTTTTCCATTTTCATAGTTAACGCAGCTTATTCCCCTACAACAATCCAAACCAAAGGAAATGCCACTAAATTTAAAGCCGGCCAAACTCAATGGAAGCAGAAAATGATAATAAATAAATAAATAAGCAGCGCACCTGCATAAGAAGCTTAATACGGTCAAGCGGAGCCGTGACGGTCTTCGCGGCGGCACCCGCGATGGCCCCGGCGAGGAACAGCGCCACGTCTCTAGGCACGAGGGCCACCGTCGCCAGCGGGTGCTTCAGCAGCTGAGCCGTCGTCGGGTCGCAATCCCTCCTCCGCCTTTCCCTCTTCTCCGCCACCGTGACCGACGCGAACCCGCCGAAGCCGTCGCCTCCGCCACCGCCCGAATCCCCGCCCCTCAAGCACAGCCGCGACCGGCTCCACAATGGCGGCTCGCGGTCCTCCGCCGCCGCCGAGGAGCGAGCGGCCGCGAGGCCCGGGATGCCGCGGCACACCAGCACGCCCTTCTCTTCTCTCATGGCGATGGAAAACGGAATTCAGAGAGAGAGAGATTTGCAGTATTGGTGAAGAACCCCGCAGAAGGGATAAGGCGACGACGGAGAGAGGTTTAGAGAGAGAGAGCGAGCGCGCGCTAGACAGAGAGAGAGAGAGAGAGAGGGACAGAGGTAGTTGCAGAGTGGAGGGAGCGAAGCGAGCAGGAGGGAGGGCACTGAGAAGCGTCCTTTCCATTTCTCTTTTAATTATATTTAATTATAATTATAATTATTTTTGTATTCGACTTTCCTTATTAATTAATTTCCTTTCAAATCATTGGAGTTTCCCAATGACCATATTTTTCTTGTTAGAAAAAAGGGACCGGGATTCGAATCCTTTTTTTTTTTTTTATGGAGTTTAAGATCGGACGATTTAGCTTTAGTTTTAAGTATTGATTTTAAATTTCTCACATATTATTATAAAAAGACAAGATAAAAATTTAAGAGTGAAAATTAAAATAGAAGTAAAATATATTAAAAAAAATTCTAAAGTGATAGTATAAAAAATCATCTGATGATCTTGTTAAGTGGCGTGTTTGGATATTATCTAATGGAACCAGATAAATAAATTTTTCCATTACCTTAAATTAAAAAAGAAAGGCCTAAATCGATTGTCTGATTAGACAAGAAAACAAATTTCTCATGAAAAAGCAAAAAAAATATGTATTTTTTAAAATTAATTCCAGCACACTCTTTGTCTAAGCGTAAGATAAGAGACTCGATGTACCTGCAAAATTTTAAAAATAAGAAAAGGACAATTATAAAGATATTTCAAAGTGAGCCCCAACCTTTATTCTTAATTTTTTGAAACTTGACATGGGCCTTAAGGTTTTTAGCCCATTAAAATATTTACACGTGCGGGCTGCGTGACTAACCTCTTTTTATTTTTAGTTGAACCTAACTTTCCCAGGTTTTTATTCTAGGGGCGAGCGATGGTCCAAGGTTGTCCATGGACCGCCCCGACTCAGTTGGTCCTAGTCCTGGTCCTTAATCCTGGGATCGCAAAAAATTTATGCTGTGCGGATGAATCCTTGATATTAGACTTTTAAGGTTAGTTCAATTTGGACTAATTCAATAGATGTGTTGGCCAAATCAATGGATAATTTTTTTTTTCTTTTAAGGCCTTTTTCCAAACTCTAAGAATATATTCATAGGTGTCTCTCCCATTCTCTTCTTTGCCCTTTTCCTCTCCTAGAGTCTTATTCTCGCTCTCCTTTAATCTTAGACTATCTTCAAAATGTTCCATTTCTATCTCTCTGATGTAGTCTCTTCGTCTTCTCTCCACTCATTTGAACTTACCAATCAATTGTCTTCCCCTCCCTTTTTGGGCTCATGACATCCTCTATATCCTTGAATTGATCAAATTATCCATTATGGATCCTGCTTTCAATTTAAGATTATTTCTAACATTTTTTCTTCTTTACATTTGATTTCAAATTTAAGAAAGGACAAATCTACCATCTTCAACTCATACAACAAAGATTAAGGTCAAATAAGGAGTTTATGCTTCATTTAAGATCATTTTTTACATTTTTTTTCCTTCTTTTTCAATCTTTTCCCAAAAAAATATTTTATATGTGAGATAACTAAGAAATTATTGTTTTAATGAGTTGTATAGTCCTTTTTGTTTAACTAGGAAACCGTTGGGGTTAATATCGTGAAAAACCTTAAATTAGTATATCTATAATAAATTTACTCCAAATTAATTTTTTGACCATGAAAAATTACAAACTGATACATATATAACAAATTTATTTTAAATGACCAAAAATAAACCTAAACTTATATGCTTGTGACAAATTTACATCCAAACTAATTTTTTTAACCGCCAAAACCTCAAATTGATACATTTGTGACAAATATACTATTATGTCAAATTAGATTAATAACACAAAAAAATCATAAAATTGGTAAAATTATGACAAACAAAGAGTAAATTTTTAAATTGGTACAATAATCAATTATCATGGGTCATCCAACTTAGTAATTTGACAATAAAATTTAACGAAAACTATCATAAGATAAATTTGTCATAATATACCAGTTTGGGGTGAATTTGTCAAAGGTGACCTAGTTTGGGGTTGTTTGGGGTAAATTTGTTAAATGTGTACTAGTTTAGGGTTTTCTGTGATATTATCCCAAACCATTATTCTAAAAATAACCAAAGCATAAGTGAAATAAAAAAGAATAATCTACTAGTTTTTAAGAATGCATTCGGTGAATCTAATATTCCAACTTTTCTTTATTTTTCTCACCATTGCTGCATGATTTTTTAAAAGACATTTTCAAAAGATTTAAAAATATGAAAAGCTTAACTACACTAAAAATTCTATACAACCGTTGTTATCATGCAAATTCAAAAGAAAATGCCACTTAAAACGTTAAATGGAGTATTATCTTTGCCTTGATTACATGAAATAATTAGATGTTTACATTAATACAATTTTAATTGCATTATAAGACAACCCATTCAAACCATTAGCAAATACATATGTTTTTTCAATTCTAAATGCATTGGAATTTCCAAAGGAAGAAAAAAAAAGAAAATGTAAGAAATAATATTAAATCTATAAGAACCTATACAGGAAAAAAGAAAAGCAACCCAAACTCTTAGAATCGACCAAAATTACTGTTCATCGTGCTCTCTCTGCCCTGAGCTCCCGCCTCTGCAACTCAGGCCCTAAGGTGGCTGGTCCAGCGGCTACTGCCTTCGACTCATCTCGCCCTCTCTACGCTGAGTGACTGGCTCTCTCTGCTGACTTCGGGGAAAGCTTAGTCCCGGTGGAAAAGCTGTACTAACACAATTCATTCGGTAAGATCTTCTTCCTCAGTGGCTCTGATCTGGAATGGAGGGTTTTGTGTGGATTAGTTAGGTGGATTTCAATTCCCTGCTGATAGGATGGATAGGAGGTCTGTTGGTTTGGAATTTTGCCCGAGTAGGGGTGGACGTCAATGCAGCTAGAGTAGGGCCCCGACTGTGCAAAATACGCCGAGTAATCCGTTACTTAAGGGAAAGCATGTGAGCCAAATTTCTACCGCTGGGGAACCCTCCGTGGACCTTAGAACAGGATTGGACCCCTCTAGTTTGAATGCTAATGGGTCTAGAAAAAAGAGAGAACCATTGCAGAGCGGTTCAAAACCCAAACGTGATGCCTCATTTAGATGGCTTTTTGGCTCAGACCATTCAGTCTTGGGTCAATGTAGCTAAAGCGGCTAGCAAAGGGTATTCGTTATCATTTGTAGAGCCTAGTGCCGACGAGGAAAACGAAGTGTTTTGCTCTGAGGAAGACCTTGAAGTTGCTGATCCAATTTGGCGTGAATGCCTAGTTGGATACTTTGTTGGGAAGAGACTCCCGTTTAAGCTTGTGGAGACGGCCCTAAAACATCTCTAGGGTCAACGGTTGTTAGAGGTCAAGGCCAATGACCAAGGATTCTTTTTTTTCCACATCTTGGACCCTGACTTTAGACGGAAGGTGATTGAAGGGGGTCCAATAACAGTGGCAAGAGTGCCTTTAATACTCCAGCAATGGCACCCTATGCTAGAGTTGAAGAAAGGATATCACTCTTCTATACCAGTTTGGATTAGATTAAAAAACCTCCCTTATGGGCTGTGATCTGCTACAGGTATTAGCAAAGTTCCCAGTGTGGTAGGAAGACCACTTTATGTATACCAGAGAACGGAACATTTGCAAATGATTTCCTTTGCTCGGGTGTGTGTTGAACTTGCAACCACCAAAACCTGTTGTGAGGCTATTACGGTCCATTTAAATGGGCAAACTCGAATAGTAGAAGTGGAATATGAATGGAAGCCTGTTACATGTCATAGTTGCGGTGCTTTTGGACATAGATGCCCTAATGAGGAGGCTGAACCGGAGTGCATAGCTACTGTGCAATCTGCTGAAATTCCTGCTGGAAGAAATAGGCAAGGCTTAAGTATCCATGGAGCTCCTACTACAGCATCATCCTCGAGACCACCTCCAGCTGCGGAATGGACACAAGTTAGCAAAAAACTCCAACGCTCGACTGGAAAAAACAAGTAGCCAGCTACTGCTTCTTTTGATTCAGTGGATGACCTGGATGACGATTCTGAGGCTGGTGATGAAGCTGCTTATTCTTCTGCTGTGATTGATCTTTGTAAAGATGGAGAAAGGTGGTCTTGGCGGGGCGGGACGGAAGACCGGTCATGTTGTTGTTAGCCCGACCGGTTCGTTGTGACCGTGTCTTGTTGAAGCTGCTATTGCCGCTAACGATCTTCTTGTTGTTGCATCTCGGTTTTGGTGTGACCGACACTTGTTGCCTTCTTCTTTGTTGTGGATCGACTCTAGTAATGCTACCGGTGCTTCGCCGCAACCGGAGATCTTCTTCTTCTTTGCTACAATTGGAGATCTTTGCGATGTTTGCAAATGGAGATCTGGCGATGTTGGAGCTGGCTGGTCGGGACGAAGACTAGTTCTTCGCTCGTATCGGTGCATGGCGGGGTTGCGGCTACTCCTCTTGTGACTGTTGGTGATGATTCATCTTTGCGGAGTGCGTTGATAGTTCGAGGCAAGAACTCGCGGCTTGCACCCGAATGTTGATGGCTCCCGCCGATGTCCGGGTGTAGCGAGTTTCGCCGTTGCGATGGATGCCCTCCAAGTGCGATAAGGTGATGGATGCTGGCCGCGATGACATAGGGCCTGCTGAAGTTGACCCCCTTACTTCTAGCAATACTAATCCTGCCTCCATAGCATGTCCATATCATAAGATGAGACAACCGCCTAGTCATTTGGAGATTGATACACCTGAACTTCATCTTACTGAAGTGAAGATTGAGCAAGCTAGCAGGTTAAGACTACCACCTGCTACTTCTCGTGCCAAAGGAAAAATTCCCACTCGGATAGCATTTCGGGGTCATCTCCGGGTCGAACACGGTAAGGCAAAACCTAAGTCTACCAAGAGACGCCCAAAAAGGAAATAGACCTTCTGTTTTCGTTCATTGATAGTAGTATATGTCTTTTGGCTTTTGGAATATAAGGGGTCTGATGAACCCCATTAAACAAGCTGAAGTCAGACAGTTGGTGCGACATAATAATATATGTTGTATTGGCCTTTTGGAAACTAAAGTATCAGCTACAAATTTTCCTAATCTCTCTTTTGGCTTAATCCTTGGCTGGTTGTGGGTTTCTAATTATGAGCACTCTCCTCGAGAGCGTATTTGGGTCGGATGGAACCCACTTCTGGTATGCTTTAATATGCGGACTAGTATTGATTAGATTATTCATGGAGAGGTAAATTTTTTGAACTCGGGGTCTACCTTATCTCTCTCAATGGTGTATAAGGAACATTCTTTTGTCGCCCGCGACCCCTTTGGAGTGAACTTATTAGCTTGAGCTCTTTCCTCAAGGATCAACCTTGGATGGTTGCTGGTGATTTTAATGCCATCAGGGATTCATCTGACTGTATGGGAAGTCCTAATGTTTGGCTTCCTGCATTTGATGAGTTCAAGGAATGCTTGGATTAAGCAGAACTTTTTGACCTTCGATATGTGGGTTTCCGGTTTACTTGGTCCACCTCCTCCGGCACTCGAAGGAAGCAACGAAAAATTGATCGAGTCTTGATCAACAACTGCTGGTGCTCTGCTTTCTCTTTCTCGGAAGCATCTTTTCTAGCCCCGAGCCTATCAGACCATACCCCTATGGTTGTGAGAATACTGGCTTTAGGGTCTCGGCGCATCCTTTTCAAATTTTTTAATATGTGGATGAGTCACATTGATTTCTCTGCAATAGTTACCCAGACTTGGGAGGCCCGTGTTTTAGGCTCCCTTATGTATAAACTTTATGCTAGACTCAAGTTGCTAAAGGGGTGGCTTAAGTGTCTAAATAGAGATGTCTACTCAGACATTTCCATGAGGGTGGCTACAACAAAAAAGGCCATTCTATTGACCCAAGAGGCACTTCATCTTGACCCTGGGAGTAGCTCGTTGGCAGTAGAGGAACATGCGTAGCTCAAGGAATACTATGAGCTCCGAACTCTTGAGGAGGCTTTCTTCAAACAAAAATCTAGAATCCGCTGGCTTAAGAAAGGGGATCTCAACACCAAGTTTTTTCATCAATCTGTCAACCATCGACACCTTCGTAATTGTATCATTTCTGTCCTAGATAGCTCAGGACATATGATATCTGACTTGAAGGAGGTACCGAAGGTCTTTGTCGCATACTTTCAGGAACTTCTTACCCCAGTTGACAGGGTTGTAAGGCCATCTACTCAGGAGATCAGGGATATTATTCACTCCCTTCTCAATGAGCAGATCAACTTTCTCGCCCAACCTTTTTTACTTGAGGAGATTCGAGAAGCTATATTCTCTTTGGCCGGAAATAAAGCACCCGGCCCTGATGGCTACAATGCTGATTTTTTTAAAAAGAATTGGGACAAGGTGGGCCCTATAGTCACTAATGCGATTGTGGATTTTCTTGAATTTGGGTGTCTACTCAAGGAAGTCAACAATACTATCATTGCACTGGTGCCTAAGACCCCCAATGCGACATCGGTGTCCGATTTTCATCCTATTGTATGTTGTAATACAATCTACAAGTGTATCACTAAGATCTTCTCATATAGAATTGCTGTGGTTCTCCCATATTTGATTAGTCCGGCTCAAACGGCTTTTATCAAAGGTAGGAGAATCAGTGACAATATACTGCTTGCTCAGGAACTTTTTAGTGGGTTTCACAACAAACCAAATATTCCAAAGTGTACCATTAAGGTGGACTTCAGGAAAGCGTATGACACCATTGACTGAGACTTTTTAGATTCAACCCTCCAAGCGTTTGGATTTTCCAACCATCTCACAAGACTTATTATGGTGTGCATCCGAACCCCAAAATTTTCCTTATCCATAAATGGTGAATTACATGGTTTCTTTGCAAGTGGAAGGGGTATAAGACAAGGTGACCTTATGTCTCCATATCTATTCACCTTGATTATGGAGGTTTTTTCTGGGGTTCTCAATTCTCACACTCGGCATCCGGATTTTAGATATCACTGGCGGTGCAAGGCGACGAGACTAACCCACTTATTTTTTGCGGATGACGTTCTTCTCTTTAGTCAAGCAAGCCTTGCATCAATCTCCTGCATCCAATGTGGGCTCACCTTATTCTCTTCTTGGAGTGGGCTTGTCCCTAATGCCAGCAAGAGTGAAGTTTTTATTTCGGGAGGTTCTGATACTACTAAGCACCATATACTACAAGCGCTTGGCTTCAATCTCAGGTCCCTTCCTGTGCGTTACTTAGGCGTGCCCATCATCACTGCGCGACTAAGCAAAACGGATTGCAATGTTCTAGTAAGCCGCCTCACGGCTAGAGTCCAATCTTTGACTCACCATTTTCTTTCCTTTGCAGGCCGACTACAACTTATCAAGTCAGTGTTACATGCCATCCAAGCTTATTGGACTTCTATTTTTTGGCTCCCCTCCTTGGTAGTGGATAAGATTGAACAAACTTGTAGGCAATTTCTCTGGAAAAGCCCTACCATGGGTCCGGGTGGTGCTAAGGTGGCGTGGGACGATGTATGCCTCCCCTATTTAGAAGGTGGACTTGGTGTAAGAAGAATCAGGGAAAGCAATAAGGCAGCCATGGCTAAGCATATCTGGTTGTTATTCACTGATAAAGAATCGTTATGGTGCAAATGGATTCATACTACATATCTCAAAAGGAAGAATTTTTGGATCTCTTCAACCGCTACCCTCTGTTCTTGGGCATGGCGAAAGATTCTTGCCCCAACGGATGATTTTAAGCCCCATTTCAGATGGAAGATAGGAGACGGGGAAACAATATCGCTTTGGTTTGATTGATGGCTTGATATTGATTCTCTAGACTCAATATTCTCAAATAGCGACATCTACCAATCGGATCTTCTTAGACATGCAAAGGCAAAGGACCTATACTTCTTTGATGGGGAGCAAGTACGCCAAGAGCTGATATTGTGGCAAACACCAATTCCCCATCTTTCAGTTGGTCAAGACACGTTTACTTGGACTCAGGATTCTCCCGGGAAATTTTCAAGTGCGTCGGCCTGGGACACAATTCGGCGAAAAGCCACCCCGGTTCATTGGTCGTCTTTTGTTTGGGACAAGGCCTTGGCTCCTAGACATCAATTTCTTCTCTGGCTTATAACTAAGAATCGACTCCCCACATAGGCATACCTCATGACATTTGGCAGGATTCTTAATCCTGTTTGTGCCTTGTGCAAGTCTAGACCTGACTCAGTCAACCATCTATTTTTTGAATGCCATGTCTCTAATGCACTGGCTAATTTCTAGGCTGCTAAAAGTAACCTTCCATGGAACAACTCCTCTTGGTCAAATAACCTTCTTTGGGTTATCAACTCCATATCTGGAAAGGGATTTTACCGAGAGATAGTCCGTTTCTCCTTTGAAACGCTATGTTATATCATTTGAAAGGCCAGAAATGATATTTTCTTCCGTGGACATAATCTATATGTTCCTTCCATGAAACTGTATCTGGTTAAGGTGGTGAAAGACAAAGGCCTCGCCTACAAGTCGATTGAGGATAACCCTAGAAATAGAAGGGTGCAGCGCAGCTGGGGGATAGACCCCCGGATTTTTGGAGAAGAGCCGGCCAGGGCTTAGCTTAGGATGATTTGGGTTTTCTATAACCCGATCTTCTTGTATTTTAATTTTTTTTTTTGGTGACTGCAGTACCCTTCTACTCCAGTGACATGTAGTCCAGTTGAGTATGTGTCGGTACTGTGTTCTCCCCCCCTACTGTATAGTTCTCTGGTCGATTCTAATACATCTTACCTTACCAATATATATATATATATATATATATTAAATCTAAGACTCACGGGGATAATTTGGTCAATTCATGTGGTAATGGGGGTGTTAAAAGCCAAAAAGGAAGTGGAAAAAGTGCAATTCCTTTATAATGATGGATACCATGTATTGGAAATTAGGAGTGTATAAAAGAATCCATATCCACCTAGAATCAAACCAAACTAGTCTATAATCGGTAGTTCCCATGTGGACCAATTTACTTCCTAATTCCAATTTATTGAAATTGGTGAGCACTGGTTTAATACTTGGTTGTAGGTGTGGAACTGCTCAACCATATCTAAGCAGTATATATATAATTTTTTAATTTTTAAGTTGTGAATTTCTTATCAAAATCCTAGTTTTCTTTTCGTCTCTCTTTACCTTTCGCCTCACTCATTTTGCGATCTTGCCTTCCTCTCTCACTCTCGCATTGGGTCGCCTCCTGCCTCGTCACTCCCTTTGTCGTCCTCACTCCCGGTTGCCTCCAGCCTCTAACCTTACTCACTTTCAAGACTCACGCCACTTCCGAAGTGTAGGCATTTCGACTAGTTTCATGGACCAACTTGGTGATGATCTAGTTTGCAGGTGGGTCCATGGAATTAACAGGCAATCTTTGGTTTCAATTTTTTGGAACCAATCCTTAGTGGGTAGTTCTTGGTTCTAGGGAGGAAATCGCTCACCTTAAAGCTAATCACCCTATTGGAAATTACCGGTCATACTATCTTGTCACACCATTAGTCAATATTGAAAATATTCTCTTTGCACCATGTTTCTTAGAGTATGTTTGTCATTTTAAGGAATATGAAAAATGAAACAAGAAAAGAATTGATTGATCCTGAGTTGACACTGAAATTGGATAGGATCCATAGGGTCGGTCTAGTCCTCAATCCCAAACTCAGTATGGTTCCTAGATCAAGTGTTGAACTAATCCAACCTAAACCATGCTGACTCCTAATTTATTTAATGCCTTATCCAATGATTTTTATTGCTTGTTTAGCTTACTCCATCACGCATGGTTTCATTCGTTTTTCGGAAATTCCATGAAGGCATATTACCATTTTAGCTTAGTCAATTTTCTGGTAATTACATTAATTTCTATCCGCTGAAATATAAAACGAGATTACATGAAAAGTTTTCCTTAGAAGAAATAAAGTAACTGTAATGGGCATTAGTGTACGTGAAACATGCTGTGCGCAAATCAAGCGTGACAAACGATTTTTTTTATGCACAATACATGGTATAGTTGTCCATAAAATTTTAGACTATTGTGTAATGGTTAATTTAATTTAGTCTTAAATTTTTTCATGATTTTTCAATATAATCTTTCTAGCCAAAATTGATCGAAAATTGCTGATGTGGTCACTAGTAAGGGTGATAAGTCCTCAAGTTCGGTTCAATTCAATGAAATTAATTACATAGAAAAATTTAATAAATTAAAAACATACTAGAGTTGTTACTATTTTAGGGTTTATTCTATTTTAATAAATATATATTTTTAAAAAGAGTTGGTTCGGTCTAGTTTCCCCCAAAATTAGGAACCGGACCGAAAATCAACGATTTCATTTTTATGGAATTGGGAATCGGAGCAATGTCTCCATAAATCGAACCAAACCGGCCGGTCTAGTCCAAGCCCCAGTCCAGTCGGCTCGATATGCTCACCCCCTAGCCAATAGCAGTCTAAAATTAATGAGGACGATTTTCACAATTTTTAAAGAAAATTCTTTTTTTTTTTTATTTTTTTTTCATTTCATTTCATTTTTACTATTTATCTTCCTGAAATGGCTGGTGGGGTTCACCAAGATGTTGCTGATGGCCGATGAGGCATTAGCGAGGGCCTGCATGTTAGTGCTGGCCATGCCATATAAGAAAGCCGGTGGCCATGTTAGTGATTTCAGTTAATTTTGATCGGAATAACTACATTGACAAATTTTTAAAATATTTAGAATTACACCAATTGAATTGAAAAGTTTATAATCAAATTATTTGCCATACAGTAGATTTTGAAATTTTTCGGATAATTTTCTCTGTAATACACAATTTACTAGGTCTTGTTTGGTTACTTAAAAATGAACCTATCGGAGCTGGATTAAAAACAACACGAGGGCTACCCTCGCAAGAAAATAAATTAGGGCACATGTTGAAAAGTGCGAGCGTTTGCGACATAAGAATATTCTTAAGTAATTAATTCTTAAAGAAAAAAATGACATGGGAAACTAAGACAAATTAACAAACAGGAAAGAGACTTCCATTTATTGATTATAATTTATTGTATCACCAGTTTGGCATTGCCACACCACTCCAAGTTGAAGTGAGGAACAAAAATTTCACTCGACCAAAACCCTAAAGTGATTCACACACATATAAAAATAAACCAAAGGCCATGACTCCCGTCTTCCTTTAGACCACACCTTCATCGAGACTGAATGAACAGACTCTTTAGATGGAAAATGCTTTATAACGCAAAATTCCCGGTAACTCCTTGCGAGGAATCGGACTGAGCTGAACCGAACCGAATCAACCAATCAACACAATCGAAAGAATAACAAATCCTCCTCATCTCTTGACGAATCCCCGGTTTGGGTAACCTCTAGTCCGAGCCCTTGTATTATCCTTCATCGGTCGGGTACCTAAATTCTGCGTTAAAACTTGGCTCGTGAGCGGTCTCGTTCCAATGGTACTTAGGATGAGTTGAATGTGGAATTTGCACTTACTGGTTTAAGTTCTGAAAACTGCTTCAGTTGGTAGTTTGAGCTCCAAGTTGTTCATGTTAGGTTGATCAGCTGAAGAAAATATTTATCCAAATTAGATTTTAGATTTTTGTCGTCATAAATATTGACAAAAGTTAGTTTTTTTTTTAATTCTAAAATGGTTTTTAAAAGAACATATACAATATAAAAAAGAAAATAGTACTCACCGAAGGGCGTTCTTAAGACAAAAAAGCATGCTCCAATCACTACGTAGCAAAGTAGGAGAACCAATCCTTTCATGTAGTGGGAAGTTCCATCCTGCGTAAAGTAAAATAAAAAATTGAAATCCTTTAAATAAATGATTATTAATTATTGAAAATTTTAATAAATTATAATAATAACCTGCAAGGTGAAAGCTGTGACAATGATTGATAGAGCAAGAGAGCCAGTCTCAAGAAGGTTGAAATTGAGGTCCATCTTAATCCCCATAATCCAAGCAACAACCACACATAAAGGGACCTGAAAATCATCAAACTCAAAGTTTAATTGAAGCTTGTTGATGTACTATAGATAAAATGGATCTAATCCTCGACGTGAATTTCATAAATTCTCACCACAAACATCGCGATTTGAGTTGCTGAGCCCAAAGCGACACCTAAAGATATGTCCTATGATCATGTCGAGAGAAGTTCATGTTATTCACCAAATAACGACACCTAAAGATATGTTCGGACCGGCCCCCTTAATCAATTTAAACACTCACCAACTTGTTCTTGAAAGCAAATATGATTGCGCCGGCGTGCTCGGCCGCATTCCCAACGATCGGTAGCAAGATTATGCTGAGGAAGCTCACGGACAGGCCCCATGAAGCCGATGCCGACTAATGAGATTATCAATTAAACATACAAGTAACGAATTATGTTTTGTGATTAGTAATATAAAAGGTAGTATTCTTAATCACTTTGGAAGAAAATTAAATTAAAATTAAGAATATAATTACCTCAATTGTGGCGACAACATACTCGGATAATAAAGCTATGACGAGGGTCATCCCAACCAGCCAAACGAATGCACTCCAAAACCCTATCACTGCCTCTTCCCCAGAAGCTGTGTTGTCATCTTCTTCCTCAGACTCCTGTTATTAGACCAATTTAGTACAAGATCATAAGGACTATAATTTATATCTACTAAGCAAAAGAAAAAGAAAGAAGGAAATATGACGTCACGTTCTATTTTCTCCACTATAGGGTTGGTGCATTATTAGCTCCATTATTCAATAAAAAAATAATTAATTCCTATAGTTGGGTTCACAATTATTAATTGCAGTTTATAGAATATGAAGAAAGTGATTAAGATTTCAACTAACCCACCGGTCCCTACCACAAAGACGACTTAAATAATAGCGTCATTCATGTTAGTAAAAAGAGCAAATGACTAGTGCAAATCAGGGAATTGTAATCCTATAAGATTAGGGAAAATTGAAGTCGAATGGTTCACTCAACCTGTGCTTCAAACAATTGTCGATGCGTGACGAGCTGGAAGAAGATGTAGACGACGTAGGCAAGGAGCATGACGACGCTGCTTGCCCTCGAGAGGTTGAGGGTCGGATCTGCCGTCAGGGCGGCGGGGGAGCCGGCGTACCGGAACAGCATCGGTAGCAAGTGGCAGAGCAACGCCAGCAGCAGCATGAGAGAGTTCACGTCGGCTTGTCTCTGTCAAAATCGAAGACCAGATTGAAATCGTCATTTATCCTTGCGATTGCAGAAGCTGCTGTGTTCACGCTTGATCCAGCGGTTAAATCTTTTTTTTCTTACCCGGTCGTATTTTTGCTCTTTCCGGAGGTTGGCGAGGCCGCCGCACAGCAGTGAGGTGCCGAGAACGAGCAGGAGGTTGGAGAGGACGGAGCCCAAGAGGGAGTACTTCACCACCTCAATCTTGTGCTGGCTTAGGGCAAATATGGCTATGATCAGCTCGGTTGCATTGCCGCAGGTTGCATTCAGAAGCCCTCCCACTGCAAAACAATCAAAGCAAGATAGCATACACAATCAAATTCACTTCAAAAAGGAGACAAAAACCGATTAGGTCGAATTTTCACCGCGTCTGAAATAGTAAACTCCTAATGAACTCATCTACAACCCTCGATTCACTCTTGAGATTGTGACCCGTCACTGGAAATGTAAGCGAATGGTTGAAACGGGTGAAACATGTGCATCGCCGTAGTTCCTTCCGACCCACAAATGTCTATCTCCACAGAATGGCCGTAGAAACTGAGCTGAGACAGGACAAGAACTTTGTCCATTTGCCATTGCAGACAGGACTTGAAGAGAATATCGTAGTACATCATCACTCAGGACCACATCTCTATTCTCAGTTACCTAGTTAATTAATACATGCTCGTACTTAGCCAACAAACATTATGCGACATGCGTATGAAAAGATGAGAGCTGCCTCAAGAAAATCACCTGTGGGTCCAGTGTAGTAAGCGATCTGCCTGCAAAATGACAAGGAAAGCGAAGGAGGGCACGCGTCAGAAAAACCCTAATTCCAGCATTCAGAATCGATATTCTCATGTATATACTATTAAACGAGTTAGGTCGAAATTCAAATGATTTGTAAAGCTGTATGAAACTCACTCTGTCAAGAAGCTGACGCGTTCGGCAAGAGGGGTGAGTCCCAGAAGGCTCAAAGCGAAGACCCACGGCTGCATGCAGACGCAGCACAAGTTCACTTTGGTCAGCGCATCAAATGAACTTCTGACTTCTGAAAATAGTAAATTACCTAATTTCTTTTTTATTGCAGGCAAGAAAATTGAAGAATTCAATGGGATCTTGAGCACCCAATTCTTTAATTTTTTCCCCATATTTTAAATTCACTAGAGCACATTGATAATGACGTTGGTATTCTAGTGAAGTCAACTTGTGTCAAAGCTTTCATTTTCCTTATTTCTCTTCACATTTGACTCTCTTTCAGTCAGCCGGTTTTTTCAATAGTTTTTTTTATTCTGTCAATCAGGGTTGGAGACCATAATTTACAATCTCTCCTTTTAAAAAAAAATTAAGTTAAAAAGAGAAGGGATTAAAAGATGAGTTTCCCTATCTGGGCTTGGGGTTTGGAAAGTTTCAGCTACCCGCAAGTCTCTTGTTAAGAAACCGTGTTCTACTTAATGTTATGGAGTGCTGTTTTCGATAGAAAAAAAATTGTAATTAGGGATGTGCATCAGTTCCAAGACTGGTTTCTGCTTTCAAAAATTTTAAAATAAGAATAAACGGTCCAATTGTCAGTTCCATATAAGGAACTGGAATGGACCGACCAATCTAGATTTCTTATTTTAAAATAAATCCTACTTACTAAATTGTTTTTTTCTTTTAACGTGGGAAACTCCCACTTCATGCGAACAGAAGAAACAAAAAGAAGAAAAATAGAGAAGAAATCACTGGTCCCCTGGACCGACCTAAATTTGTCTGGTTTAGTTTGATTTCAGGATCAGGTGAGACGGTTCCCAATTTTACAAATTGGAAAACGATCCTGCCCTGTTCGATTTCAGGTTCAGAGTGAGAAATTATCCACCCTAGAACCGATTATATGGTTTTTTTATTTTCAAAAGTAGACAGAAATCAAAATCTCTTTTCCTCTCTCTTTGTCCCCATACTTACTCTTCCGAAGCCGTAAAACTCGGCGACGATGGCGAGGGGGATGGCCGGGAAGAGGATGGAGAGCTTGGTCCCGAGGATGACCTCCTGGAGGTTGGCCAGGAGCCTCCTCAGGGACCGGCACGGGACCTTCGAGACGAGGGCGATGTCGGATTTCTTGCGCAGCGACGACGACGACATGTTGTGTGCCGTCCGGCCGGGCCTCGTCTCCTTGCTCGACCCCTTGAGGCCGCCGTTCTCGACGACACACGCCTCGTTGCACGAGTTGCTCGCCATTCCGAGGAGGAGCGGGTGTGTTCTTCGTGGACAGGCTATGAAACAGTGCTTCTGTGCGACTATGTTTGTGTGTGCGGTGTGAGTATCGTGAGCGGATGTGTATATATATATACATATATTGTTAGCAGAGGAAACCGAACAGCACGAATCTTCCTGGAAGTTTCATACCTTTTTCTTTCTTTTTGTATTTCCTTCTCTTTTCATTGCAAATGTAAGTTTTGCATAGAAGCCAAAAGCCACATGGCAGACATGTACAATGTCCAGGTCTTGAGAAACCATTGGTGAAGAGTCAGGGCGAGCGAACCGGCCGGTTCGATCTGGGACTTGAACCAGTCGGTTTCTAAGCTGGTTCACATAGGAGCATGGTAGGTATCTGAATAAAGATTGTGAAACCGGTCTTGATTTCTGATTACACACTGAGAACATGTTTGATATGGTTTTAAGGTTTTCTTTTACATGCTTGCTTTGCTTAAAAAAAAAGAACATAAAATCTATCAATACGTTAATCATTATGTCATGAATTGTTCACAGTGTATATTTTTTCTAAAAATTATAATCATATCACTTCAAGTTAGGCTTAATTCCCAAGTCAAGTGTGGAGAGGGTTGATTCGGACCAGGCCAATTTTTAAAGAAGTATACTCCGGTAGGGTAAGTATTAGTTTCTCGGTGGGAACCACTCGTAGTTAGGCAGGAGAAAATATCTTGAGGGAATCTTACATGTGTTCGAAGCAAGGCATGTGTTGTAAAAATTTTACGCGGAAACGTTAATGCACCTTGTAATTAAATAAATGAGATATAATAAAGGACACCAAAGATTTACACAGTTCATTCCAAGTATTAAAATGGATATAGGCCAGTTTGGATCCAGGGTAAGTATTAATTTTTTGGTTGGAACCAATCGCCCATAGGCAGGAGAAAATATCTTGAGGGTTTTAGGTGTATTAGAAGCATGGTTTGTGTTGTAAAAATATACAGCAACAGAAAGTCATTCTTTTAGACATGGAAATGCTAATGAACTTTGCAATTAAATCAGTATGAAATCACCAGAGAAACAAACAAGGGACGATAATAAAATAAAATAAAACAAAGATTTACATGATTTGATCCGAGTGTCAGTACCTACCTCATCATCCATAGGGCGAGTTATAAGCAAATGATCAACTATAATCGAATAACCAGAATTACAGTTGCTCACATGCTCGAATATTTTTTACAACTAGATTGCATCCAAGCTCAAAGTTATTTACAAATAACAACTCAATTTGGACGTAAAACTCACGGCACAAATTACCAGATTTTTAAGCTCTATCCTCGACCAAGCAAAAACAAATTAAAATTCAGCTCACGGCTTTATAGAGTTCGCTGTCTGGCCGGTCGAAATCCCTTCGTGGTGCGTGTGCCTTCCATTCAACAAAACCTACCGGCGGCCTTTTACAAGAGCTGAGACAGAAACCCGTGAGTTATCCTTTACTTTACCTAAGTGCATCTGGTGCAGGCTACTTTCTTTCGTTTCTTTATCCGACCAAGGCCTCCTTTTGCCCCCCACAAGTGAAACGGATATTACAAAATAAGTTGCCACTAATCTCGTCTTTAGCGCATGAGAGGTTTCTTTTTCCCGTTCCCTTCTCTTTTAACCGGACCACAAGAACGTCCCTTTCTCGAATCTCTTTGGGCGATCAAACTTGGATATTTATCCAACCAGATCAGGTTTCGAAAATGACTCAAACTCGAGACATAATTCAATAATTCTTCATCTTAGCTCGACATTTGAGGCCAAGTCATGATGCTCATCATCTTTGCTGCTCTCTTAACTCTTCAACGGTCACTCACTCTCTACGGATGCCAATAGTGATCAAACAAAGGTTGACCTTAGCCAAAGGAACATGCTTAATCATCATGTCCGTTGGATTCTTCGCCGTAGCAATCTTTTTTCACATCAACCTTACCCTTTGCTAGGACATCTTGAATGAAATAGTACTTGATGTCGATTTACTTTTTTCACTCATGATAAACTAAATTATATGTTAGATATATCATGCTTTGATTATTAGTGTATATCAACACTTTTCTATTTCAATCCAAAGTCCAAGAGTAAACATTTTAGCTATATAGGGTGTGTTTAGTAACCATTTTATTCCTAAAAACAATTCTTACTAAGAAATGATTTTTTATTTATTTTGCTTTTGGAACAAAGTCTAAGCATTTGAAAGCATTTGATAACTATCCAAATTTTTTGTTCACGGAATAAAAATGCATTTGGTAGGATTCTTAAATTTTTTTGTTTCTTTAAATTTTTTAAATTCTTTTATTATATTTTTTGTTTTTTTCTCTCTCTCTTTTTTTTTTTCCTTTTCCTTTTCTTCTTCTTCTTCTTCCTTCTTTGTGGTTAGTTACCGCCGCCGCCGGTGGCCAATGATCAACTAGGAGAGGTTTGGCAAGCTCGCCTAGCTGCCATGAGCCTTGACCTCGCTAGATCTAGGTGAGGCTAAGCCTCACATTGGTGGCTTGGCAAGCTTCACCCCACCATTGACAAGGCGTGACCATGTCCAAGTGGTGCAAAGTTGACCTTGCCATGGACTGGTGAGGCCCTAGCCTCTCGCCGACTGGTGAGGCCGAGCCTTGCTAGTGGCTAGGCGAGGCTGGCCTCATAGATCTGGCAAGACTCCGGCGAGCGCTACAACACACAAGCAAAACCCCAAAAAAAATCGGCGAGATGCACCTCTAGATGCCCTTCTTCTAGGCCTAGAGGCACTCGAGGATGCACTCCTTGCAAAAGATGTGGCCCTTTTGGCATTAGAGGGGGTCGACAAAGGGCTTGAGGCAGAGGTACCAAGCATTGAAGTGCTTGATCGAGTCCTCGCTGAGCCACTCCTTCTAGGTGTTGTACTCAAGCTTCTACTTCTCGTTGTAGGTGAAGAATGGGTTAGCTAGTGAGGTTAACCTTGTGCCATTTGGGCTTGGTCAAACCTTGCTAGTAGCTAAGCAAGGCTCACCTGGCCACCGGTACAACTCGACCTCACCTAGATTTAGCAACACTGAGGCTCATGGTGGCCGATGTAGTTGGTGGTAGTCGACGATAGTGGCAGGTGACTAGATGGGAGGAAGAAGAAGAGATAAGGAGAAAAGAAGAAAAGAAAAGAGAAAAAAGAAAAATATGTTGGGCTTGATTTTAGAATTGTTCATGAGAACAAAAATGTAACTTTTTTTTATTCTTAATTTTGTTAAGAGCAAGTTTGAACAAAAATCTTACTAAATGGAACAAAAAATGAATTAACTATTTGACAAATTAACAAAAGAGCCATTTTTTTTATTCTTGATTTTGTTTAGTCAAAGATAAACCAGCATGATCTTGTAAGGACGCCTTCCAACTAATTGCACTACCTACAAGTGTAAACACGTATCCTATTAAAAATTTGCACTCATCCAAGTCACTCATGTGATCAGAATCTATATACCCTATGGTCTTACTAGAATTGTTGTCCTTTCGATACCTATATTTATGGGGAAAGCAAAATAATAAATAATCCATAACTAACAAAGAATTAGAGTTATAATCGTCCACACACTCAAGTATTTCTCACACCTAAATTACACCCAAATTCAAAGTGTTTACACAATGTCGATGTAAAACCTAGAGCACAAATTACCGGATATATATGCTCTGCTCCCAACCAACCAAAAGAAAAGAAACGCAGCCCACGGCTTTGAGGACCTCACTGTACGGCCGCTCGAAATCCCTTCATTTTCAACAAACCCGCTGGCTGCCTTTTTCAAGAGCTGAGAGAGAAACCCACGACTTCTCCTTTATTTCACCTATCTGCGGCTCTTTTTGTTTTTTTCTCTGGCCAAGTCCTTTTTTGGCCCCCCACAAGTGAAAAGGATATTATGTCTTTTAGCGCATGAGATATTTTCTTTTTCCCTATTTTTGTTTTAACCGCAGCACAACCGCCCTTTCTTGAACCTCCTCGTGCTGTCAAACTTGAATAGTTACCTCATCAGTTGGGTTTTATAGATGCTTAAGCTCAGGATATAATTTAATAACGTAGTTATTCGATAATTATTAAACATCATTTTAGGAAAAAAACACACAGAAAAGGACTTATAATTATTTGACACTTTATGATGAGATGACTAGACTAGTCAAGATGGAAGTTGGCATTTGATGGAAAAGTGACTAATAATTTCTCCAATCTGTTACCATCGTTTGATGGAAGAGAAAGTTAGTCGAGTTGGATAAGGCAGATGCCAGATGTTTACGCCTTGAATGGCTACTTTCATGATGTCATTAATACCAGCTTGCTAAAAAGATTTATCTTCATATATCGTTAGCATGGAAAGTAATTTATAATGAGAAATGATACTACCAAAAATTTCAAATCTATATGTTTGTGATACCCAAATTAATTTTTATATCACCGAAAATCTTAAAACTATACACCAAAATTTGTGAGGTTATAATTTAATAATTTTTTTGCTGGAGAATAGATATTTAATAAACCTAACATTCTTCATGATAGAGCTATCGAAGAGAACGTCTTTATTTAAAAGACATATCAACCCATGCACAAGCACGGGAGGCTGCACATGCAAAATAAGGTAAAGCAGAAATAACTCTAATATCATATTAGAAGGCACAATAAAAAACTAAAGTTAATAAGTGAAATGAGACCACACGCGCATATATATATATATATTATTGTCTATAAATCCCACAAACAAGTGATGTGGGTAATTAACTCGTTTTATTCTCTAAAAATTTGGTAAAGAGAATTACATTTTAATAATAATTACCGCACCAAACAAACATTGATTTTGGTCTTTCTTATTGAAACTGATGGTGATCGATTTCAATGTAAATAAGTTATAAACTTGGAATCTAGAACCTAACTTGTTAGGGAACCCATCCTGTTAAACCTGGAACTTGACGGGCTTTTTTATTTTATTTTTTGGGTTTTTGTCTATTAAATATACACTATGTATGTATAAAACAAAATTACGATTGTTTACGCTTGAAATAATACGTCTAACATATTCAATATCAACAAAATATTTTCTATTTAAAAAAGAGAGTAAAAAAAACTTACTTAAATTTGCAGGTAAACCAATGCAAAACAAATTTAATTCGAGGTACTACCCAAGAACTAGCCTTGTAGGTTTCAGGTTTGAATCGACCGGTTTAGGATATAGAACCAAGAACTGTAAATGAGCTTCTTTCTATCTATGAAAACTAAGATTCTTTTGCTTGATATTTTTAGTCATTGTCACTCTTATTAGTATTTCGTTACCAACGAGCATAGGCCGGTTTCCAGTTTTTGAAATTGGGACCATAGCAGTTCCCTTGTAAACCGGATCGGTTCCTTGAATTGAACCGATCTGGTTACTCGCCTTTACTTAAACCGAGCGAAGAATAAACGTAATTCTTAAACCAGCCGTCAGAACCAATACGGGATTCCACAGAATGCTGCAGTACGACCGCGTAATGGCGATTCTGAGTATTAAAGAGGTTCGAACAATCCGTACGAGGGTACAACATCATGATAATAAACTCAAGACACAATCATATAAATTATCCAGACATTCCCAACTAAATAGCGACCGTTTTTTTACCAAGCGAATCCAAACATGAATATCACCATTAATATCGACTTGCAAGAGACAAGAGTTACCGACTGGAACCCTGCTTCGGAGCCACAAAAGGAAGAATGCTAATTAAAGAAAATTTGTCTTTGCATACGGAAACTTCTGGCAGCGGGTTTCAGAGGACCGTTTACCTGATAACGATGTATACATCTGTACTGGTTTTTCATCAATGAAAATGCATCTCGTGTCCCTCCAGTTTGATTCACGACACGTCGTCTTCCTTCGGTTAGAGTCTATCAAGATCACATGAATTGTGAAGAGGAAGATAGGGAAGCCCCATATCTCGTCTATTGCGACAACCCGTCACTACGTGACACAATCGGTGCACAAGATGGGAAGATGCGTATCACGGAAAACGCACAGACCAACCCTACTCCAAAACGCATAGGAAGCTTCCCAGAAATTACACTAAGAAAGCATAGTGGCCATGCTTGCTTGCAATGTGGGGTTAGGTTACCACGTTCTTCGACCATGTAGTTTTGTAACTGATACAGACAGCGAATCACGGATGCACAGGCTTGAATTTTAGACACTTTGCGGACCGGAATTTCCTCGAATGTGTGTGCTTAGTAATTGCACGGGGGTGCTACATAGTGAAGACTAAACAGTTGATAACTTTTCAAGGCATGATTTCGTGGATTCCAGGCGTGTGGCATTAGGTCCATCGATATATATAGTCAAGTTACGCTCAAAGTTTGTGTACGCTCGTTACCACACTCTCGATACAAAGGGGAAATTTCGGTGTAGAAGCAGTGAAGGCCAAAACATAAACGTGGTGGTGCAAGGTAACAAAATAAGGGAAAAGAGAGAAATTTCCAGCAATGGTATGATTATAGAAAGCATTTCTGGGCCTCTCTCTCTCTCTCTCTCTCTCTCTCTCTCTCTCTCTCTCTCTCTCTCTCTCTCTCTCTCTCTCTCTCTCTCTCTATATATATATATGTTCTTGTACTACTCTTGACTTCCAATTTTCACTGGGATTTCAGTGAAAATCTGTTTTGTTTTCCCTTTGTTTTCTTTTAGATCGGGCGTGAGGAGTTGTTTTGAGGTTGGTTTTGCTTTGTGTATATTTGCATGAAGTCCTCACTAAGCTTTCAAGTTCATGCCCTTGAAAACACAGTATTAAAAGTTGCCTTCTTTTCTTGCAGGAAGAATGTTTTTATATATAACCACGACTGCAGGCCATATGAATCATGGTCATGACCATGATTGTTCCTAGTTTACTAATATAGGCTTTAGGTTTTAGGTTTATGGGTTTAGGGTTTCTTAAGCATAGTGGATTTCATTTCCTTAATTAGACACAAGTCTGCGTAATTTGTTTCTATGACATTGGCAATGCATATATAAAAATTTTAGGATTAGGATGCACAAACACAATGATATAGAGACTAAGGTGAGAAAGAAAAATAGAGACACAAAATTTATCTCGATTCACCCTTATACTAGGGCTACATCTAGTAGAGAATTCCACTATAATTAATAGAGGTAAGCATGGTTCCAAGATAGAACCAAAACTTGAGAACCAAACTGATGGGAATCGGTCTAATTCCAAGTAGATTTCAAGTTTAGAAAATTGGGAAACCTACTCTAATTGGTAAGTTCTAAGTTCTAAGTGGAATTGGGAACTTGGAACATAGAACTTCAAACAAGTTTTGTATTTTTCTTATTTTACGTCTTCATGCGATCTTATGACATTTCATAGCATCTAATGATGAGGAGGTAATATGAAACTACTGATCTAAGCTTTCATTTCTAGTGATATCCATGACTAAGAATTTTACCTAATTAATATTTTATAATTTTCGTGTATTTAAAATGAGTTATTATCAGTGGATTGTAGAAAATGATGTTCATTATATGTGATAATTTACTGCAATAATTTAATTAAGAATACAAGTGAAACTTGGGTAAAACCTAGATTGACCTTAAAAACTATGATAGGATAGGTTCCAGGTTCCTACATATACATGGTAGGTTTTAGGGTTCAAAAATTAGAGAACCTATTTCGAGGAATAGGTCCCTAATAATTAGCACCTCCCATCTCCATGTTACAACTCCTAATTACAAGATAAAGAGATTATATGTAGGACACAAGAAAACCCTAGGGGTCGATAAAGCCCTAGGCCATGTAGTAACTACTTATTGGTCCAAACCCAAAATACTAATAAAGTATGAGCTCAAACTATAAAATCTCTCTAACGGCTTGGGCACTGCCCCCCCCTCCCCCTCAAGACTCCTACCCGCTCACCAAAATCATGACCATTGCACCTTTCTATCAATCAAGACTACAAACCAAACCCCCAACAACCATGAGTAGAGGCCATATAATCATAGTCAAGGCCATGATTGTTATCGGTTTTTTTTTTTTTTTTTTGGGTCGAAATGGTTCATTCGAGTTTACACGTCGAAATTTGATATTTAGGGTTTATGGTTTATGGTTTGGGCTAATATCATGAAAATTTTCAAATTTGTACATGTTTGCCCTTTATTAGTTTCTATTAAATTTTACCATCAAATCGCTAAATTTGATAACATGTGATAGTGGACGAATGTAGCAATTTGGAGTTTTACCCTTTATTTATCACATATGTACTAGTTTATGATTTTTCATGGTATAAATTTAATTTAAGAAAAACTAATTGAGGGTAAATTTATAACAAATGTACAAGTTTGGAGTTTTTGATGGTAAAAAATTAGTTTGGAGAAAATTTGTTATATGTGTATCAATTTATGATTTTGTATAGTTCAAGAATTAATTTATGATAAATTTGTCACAAGTATATTAGTTTAAGATTTTTTGTGATATTAACCATTTAGGTTTTAGGGTTCTTTAGGCACAATTAGCTTAATTCCCTAAATTAGACACAAGTATGCGTAATTTATCTCTACGACATTTGCCGATCCCTTGTCTGAGGAATTTTAATTTCAACTGAGTTTCGTTTTCTTAATGCATACACACATAAATTTGAGTAATTTTGACATAAAACCCTAATCAATCACTTTCGTTTCAAGCCTACATGAATTTTTCCATTCGATTTGCAGGGACTCCTATTTATAATGCTTCTTTATGCATTGGTGGGTCACTTTAATCACAGTTTATCTGTGCTAAGAATACAAATTCGCTTCTAATCCATAGAAATCACGACTCTCTTCATAAGCGGAACCATTAGGCTTGTGCATTATTGAGTTGAGTCCACCTTTAATTTATATTTGTTCTTTCTAGGTCGTGGATGCAGATTTAAAGAGGCATGAGAAGATACCGCACGAATTCATATCGACTATTTTAGGTATACTCATTACTCACAAATCGTTATCCGGACGCCATTAACATATATCTTAAGATTCTCAGTACTCAGAAAGGTCAGACTTCTTTTCTTACACGGCAAAACATATGCGATGAGCGCATCCAAAGACAAACAATTTCAGGACCATTTAACTTTTTTACCGCACGAATTATTTATAATAGGGTTTGCTGGAGAGTTATGTGGTGGGTTCGTCATACGTACTCATATGCATCTGGATCATTAATACTAGTGAGACCCTTGTCAGACTCATCAGACCTGACAATCCTAATGCGTTTCTGCATACGCAGCACGGTCATTGAATGCCTCTTCGCTTCCATGGAAGCCCTACTACCACATGCCATGTCTTGGATGACATTGTAAGACTGGAAAAACACAAAGAATGGATCGACCCACCCCCATGTGTCAAGAGAGCCAGGAAGGGTGCTTCCTAGAAGTTTCCTATATATGATGGCCAAATTAAATAAGAAAATAATTGAACAGATGGCCCCTATTTATCTCCCTCGAACAATGAAGATGAGCCATGACATTCGTTCAGCAGATGATGGGCATTGGTCTTGTCCCGTCATTGACAACAAGACAAGCTGATTCAATTAGATTCTGAGGAACGCGACGAAGGAGATCTCTCCTCGACGCATACCAATAAATGGCCACGGGGCGTTCTTGCCGTTTCCATGCTCGTACAAGATGCCAACACCTTTCGTTGCGATGCCCAACTGGTCGGTTCCGGGTCAAATCAAGGAATGAAATGTGGGCCCACGTAAAGAAGAAAAAGGAAAAAATCAACACAAGTGTTTGAACTCGACTGCAGTAGGGCTTTCTTATAATTGAAAATTCAACTATTGAAATTTGTCCCAACCATCTTTCTTACGTAATAAGGGAGAGGTGGGAATTCTAAGGAGAGATTGGGGTGAAGATATTATAATTTTAGAAGTGGATTTTGACTCCCTCGCCTTGCGAAAAAGTAGGGCAAAAGTCTAAATGTTAGAGTATGAAATAAGATAAAACGTAGAGTAGGATCGACCAAAAAAATAATTGAAAATTCTTTTTTGAAGGATTAATATCATAGAAAATTTTAAATTCTATCTACCGTCACATAAATTTCCCAAATTCTTTTGCATCATTGAAAATTTTAAACTTGTTTACTGTAATACAGATACCTCGATTTTTTATGTCATCAAAAATCTCAAATTTATATATCCTTGTTAGAACTGAAATATGACAAATTTAGGGTTTTGATGATAAAAAAAAATTGAGTATTTATATCACAATGAATATAATTTGAGATTTTTTGGGTATTTTCCTTTTTTAAAACGGTTCAACACCTCCTCTTTCCATTTTCACTAATGGTATTTTAGTTAGGACTTAGTTAGCATAATAATTTTTGGATCATTGTATGAATAACAATTTATTGTAAGTTACAAATTTTCGAAAAAGTGGACTTTACAACTATTTATAATTATTTATTATTTGATTTTTTTATTATTCAAAATAAACTGTTATTCTCAAGTAGATTACAAATGATCATATTTTCATTTCTTTTTTAGTTTTTTTCTAGACATTTTCTTTATTTTTCTTCTACTCTATATATTACTCATAATCGGCCATAAAAGAAGGAAAGCGGAAACACCAACAAGTGTCCGGTATTGCCCTCACCTGATGCAATGAATTGAGAGTTTTTCTTTTAAATAGTCTAACCTTTTGAGGTTCATGGGAGACCCTTGATGCCCCTTGTCAATGTTATTCCTCAAGCATGTGAAGGTAAAATTGGTAGAGCACTTAGATGTTTAGATCTCTATAGGTTTATAGTGATTTCTTTAGTAAATACCCAAGTGCGTGAGAGTACCTAAAATACGACAGCAGGGTCCATTAGTATGTTCGATTCTAAATGAGTGAATAAAGAAGTTTGTAGGAAGCGTCCCATATCGCTAGAATACAGTATTGTAATTGACCTTACATAATATATACAACAAAAGGATTTCAGACCACATTAAAATTTTCTTGTCCTTGACGTGTCATGAATGAATTCTTTGAGTGCTCCTTCCTCGATTCTTCCTAGGATAGAGCTGAAAATGGAAAACGGTCCTAACATGAGGCCATGACCATCACTTATGCCGTCGGCGCAACCGCCCAAGATGTAATCCGGCTGACGATGGACAGAGATCGCTAGAAAGGTGTGGAAGCTGTACTTGCGTACTTCGCTGAAAATAACTTGCTTCTTCAGTATCTGTTCCGTCTGATATTTCTCTTACATTTTCTTCTTCTTTCTTCTTGTCTCCATCATCTTTAGGATTCGATCTGAGGTGGTTAGACACTTCGTGTATCTTCTACGTCATGATCTCGATCTTTTTCTCGAAGCGCGGGCGATGCTAACACATACCGGCTTTTACATATGCGATGCGGATGGAGACATGCTGAAGGATAGAGAATCTTTTAACTCAAGTGATTAAACAACTTCGTCGATAAAAGGTAAGAGGTTTTTAAGTCGTCTATTTTGCGTGAATATATAATTGATCGAGTAATGGCAATATTTAAGCATATATGACTATGCACAATGTCGGGATTATAATCAAAGATTATTTTAAATTTATTACACGAATGTCAATTTAATACTATATTTTTCAATTTGTCTAATAAAATCTTAAATCAAGAATCATTTATTGCAGTCGCATCTCTCACCTCCTATTAGTGAGAATAGCTAGCCACTGGCTAGGGCCAAGGACCCCACCGACCATCCCCCACCCTTGTTGGTGGCGGCAATGACTTGTGGCCTTTTCTCCATTCTCCCTTTCTTTTAAATTGGCTTATTTTTTAAATTTAAATTAAATGAAATTTAAACTAAAATTGGACTTGGATAAAGCGATATCATTTTAGTCACATCTTCAAAATTAAAAAAGTTATAATGGCATTTTCTATTAGCCAAATTGGACCAAATTAACGGAAAGGCTCAATTGCACCAATTTGAAAAATTTTTAGGAAATAATTAGTTTTTTATTTTTAAGATTAGGACTCAATTGTACTTTTATGATAAGTTTTGAAACTATTAGTGTTCTTGTTAAAAATATAAAAATGGCCCGTACTACATGGAGCAAAGTAGTGGCATTTTAATAAAAAGAAAGATTGATATTTTGAAGATGTATGGCTATGAGTTTTTTTTTTTTTTGGGGGGGGGGTTTGGAAGTAAGCGTATGAGTGGAAGTGAAATGAATGTGAGAATTCAAAATATCAAGATTAAGAAGTATATAAATAAAATATACTAAAAGCGAATTTTCATTCCCAGCACAAATTTATTAGCAAATATGAGGCAAAAACTTTAAACCGTTGAATATGCAAAAATTACCCTATTGGTCCAACATTTATTATAAGGATGCCTATTCAATCCTAAATTTTCTAAGATCTTCCAATTTAGTTATAAAAATTTTAGGGATTGAGCACAGTTTCTGGGTAGAACTAGGAACTTGAATACTTGAAACAAATCTTTGTGTGTTTTCTTATTCTTTCAAGCATTCCGATTTGCAGCAATTACTACAATTGGGATTTTTATTTTGTTAATATTTCATAATCTTCATATGTCTAAATATGAATTGTGGTTAATGAATTATAGCAAATAATGGTCATTAGATGATAATGACTCATTGCAATCGTTCAATTAAGAGACCTTAGAACCTATGACGGGGTAGATTTCAGGTTCTTAGGTATGCGAGGTAAGTTTCCAATTTCAAAAATTAGTGAGCATATTTCGATGGGTAGGTTTAGTCTCAGGTGGAACTTGGACAAAATTTAGAACCATTCACTCCTAAAATCTTTGTACGAAATTTTGATATAATCCTTCCATATGGTTTTTGTCTGTAATTATTGATGTGGTGGTTTGCTATGTAAGATGACTAGTGAAACATAGGCCACTGATTGTTTTATGGAATCTTTTGAGGCACCAATTTTGCGGTTCCAACTTCCAAGCTTATTTTTAAGAAAGGCTTTGGGATGCCGTGAATATGATTTCCACCTACAAAAAAGGGTACGAGGGGGAATAATGGTGTACGGCCTAGATTTTCCAATGTCTCCGACACAGCATTTATAATCTATATATTTGGGAGTTTTTACTGAAATTGCGATAAAATGAACTCAGGAACAACACCTCCTACGCGATGTAGGTCGACGGACTATGAAACTCTCATGAAACGGGTGATCCAATCGATTAGAAAGTAGGGGCTAGCAAGGGCTATTGCCTGTCAATTCACTTGGTACCTCATTTAACTGTCGTCAAATGATCTTCTATGAAATATTATATAATTTTCGATTTATCATCCCTTATTAGGTTTTTGGACAAAATTAAAAATTTCCCACATTAAGCTATAGTAAGCAAGTAAAATATTTTTTTATGGTTGCATTTTTTCCATTCCCACCATGGCTAAAATCAGGGATGGGCAGTTTCAGATTCTTTACAGATTCCGTCAAGAATCTAGAACCTATTCTTAAATATAAATTTCTCACTTTTTGGAATCTAAAATACTAATCAAAACTTGGAACTTGAAATTTACCCTAGTACAAGTTCTAGGGTCAATTCTAAATTTTAATAGGTTCTTCTTCTTCTTTTTAATCTTTAATTAAGCAAAATGAAAATAAACATAATAATAAAAATAAACAGGGATTTTATTATTGATTGTTTAAGAACGAGTGTCCATATGCACATGTCGAACAATATTAAATTTTTTTTACAGTTTTCAATGCATCAATTACTCGTTTACTATATAGAATCATTATTTTAAAAAAAGTAATTGCCTGAACATAGCCGCATTAAAAAGCAATTGGAGCTTCCATTAGTCTCATGGTCTACGAAGAAAAAATTCTCAGTCATGAAATAAAAGTTCAGACTAGTGGTTTCAGATTATATATTTATCATCAAACACCATGGGATACCTAGGATCGCATGAAGATATAGACTAAGAAAAACACAAAAACTTATTTTGGATTCTTGGTTCCGAGTTTCAAGTTCCAAGTTCACCAACCTAGAATCTAGAATCTAGAACCTATCCATTGAAACAGGTTCCCTAAATTTTAAAACCTAGAATTAGGGATGGTCGGTTCCTTATCCGATTTCGGTTCCAGGTGGAACTAAAAATTGGACCCGGAAGACTAGTTCCCAAAATTAGGAACCGAGAACTGAATTGAACCATCAATTCTGGTCAGGCTGATCCAACGAAACTAGCTGCATTTTGTCTTGACTAGAGTGGTTGGGCTTTGAACCCCTTCAATTTGATGCCGAGTAATCCCATTAGAACCTATTGCACATATTTCTACATGCATAATATTAAACTCCATTTGTGTGAAATCACACTACATTTACTTCACGTTCACTTTTAGCCCATAAGGCCATGAACGACATGACCAATGGTTATGCTTGGCTTGTGTTTTATAGACAACTTCTCTTATACTCTTTGAGTATTTGGTCGATGTGGGACTCTTGGAGACTTAGGCCCCGTTTAGTTTAACATTAGGAAGTAGCTTTGGGCTTCTAAAGTCCCTTGGAGAAAATACAAAGTGTTTGGCAACTATTTTTGAGGGTCCCTTGGCCAAATGCTAGCATTCCAAATGCTGAAAGCCCAATGCAAGTCTTGAGGTGTTTTGGGCTTTCAGCATTTTGAGAATGCAAATGCTACTATTCATTGTCTTCTCTTCTATGCACTATAGAGCCGCTAGAGCCGACAACCGCCGCATAAGGTGCTGCTGCACAACCTCAGGCGACCATTGCTTGGCCGCCGCTCGACGGGCGTCCACCGCCTAGTCGTCGCTTGCCCGAGGTCGTGGACCTAGGGCGTCGCCGTCCGAGGTCGCAAACCTAGGGCGTTGCTCGCCCAAGGTCACGTGACTTAGGGCGTCACCGGAGGTCGCGCAACCTCGGGCGGCTTCCCCTGGGTCGCGCGACCTTGGGTGACTTCCCCTGGGTCACGCGACCTCCAGTAGGCGATGTCTTGGGTCGCACAACCCAATCGACACCTATCGGGTGGTGGCCAGACCGCCACACCTAAGGTTGTTCGACCTCAGGTGAGCTCCCCAGTGCCCAAATTTGGCCACTAGCAATTGGTCGACGGTGGAGCTCCACCGGATTGAAAAAAAAAAAAATTTGCAAATGTGGTATTACCAAATGGCATTTAAGTCAAGGCTATTTTCCAATGCACTTTAAAGTTATAGTTTGTCAAACACGATAGCATTTTAGAAAGCCTCATCAAGCTAAAGGTATTTGTATTTTCTCTAAATCATTTCCCCAAAAGCAAACCAACGGGCCCTTAGAGTGCCTTGTCTCTTGCAAGTGAGAGGAGAGAGAGAGAGAGAGAGAGAGAAAGAGAGGGGGAGTGAGAGTGAGTGTGAGTGTGAGAAATGATAGTGTGGCTCTTGGAGCCTTAGTCCCACATTGGATAGAAGAAGAAACTAAAAATAGGTTTCTTCTTTAAGTAGCAAGGAACAAGAAAGGGATTTAGTGGTCTCTTAGTCACAAAGCTCTTTGATGGAGCAATTTTTCTTCTTCTTTTTTAGTTCAAATTTATTTTATATTTATGTGTTTAAAAATAAAATAATCTATTTTAGGATTTATCAGTACTTTTAAAAAATAAATAAATATATTTATAAAAATTGGTCTGATTCGATGGTTTAGTTCTCCGTAGGAATCAAGAACTAAACTAAAAATCACCGATTCCATTTTTATGGAACCGGGAGCTAGATCGATCTCTCCAAGAACTGAACCAGTTTGGTCCGGTCCAATTTGGTTCCAAGTTGGGTGATCCATTATGCTTGGCCCTACCTAAAACCTACCCTATATACCTTGAAAGCTGGAATCTACAGGTTTCCACCAACATGGTTTTCAGGTTTCATATTTTACCCTAAAACCATGTTTACCCCTAGATAAAACACTCCTTATCATAATCTTTTGATAATATTAACAGTTACAAGTCCCACCTTATTTTAAGCATTCTTTAGTTGCCTTTATTTTGTCTCTTTTCTTGTGTTGTCACTTTCCTTTTTCTCATTTATTTCTCAATTCTCTCTTCATAAGACACCCTTCTCATGTCAATAATCTGTGTTGAAGCCTATATTAGTGGAAACCTCCTACTCAACCAACTAGTCATCTTTTATGTCCATTTCTTCAACTCAAAGCTCAATTGTAAATAAAAAAAACCCATCTCACATCTCTTCATTTTTCTCCCCAATTCCATCCATTTCACTCTCTATGTTATTCATTGTCCCATTTTGCATCAAACTCTTTGATTGATTGATCACGAAGACAAGAAAAGCCCCATTAAAAATTCAGATCCAAGAGCTGAAACCCTCGTCCAAAACCTAATCAAACTCATCAATAATATTTGCTTCTCTGTCTTCATCTTCTTGGCCCTAGTTTGTGGTCATCACCGCCGGTTCGCCATCACCTACTAGTCTCTAGATCCATGGGTTGATCCCCCAATCTCACCAAGTTGTTTACTCAAATTGCAAATGCCACCTTCAAGAATGACAATCCCATCCTCAAGACCAATGAGGATTTGGGAGTCTCATGGGTGTTGACCGAGGTTGACTTTAGGGTGTCACTAGGGAAGAGCTTGGGCCACTGCTGGAGTTGAGCTCATATCAGCCATCATTGAGGACCCTAAGGGGTATGTGCAACCACGTGGAGACACACGGCATCACATGCCGTAGTTATCCCCATCAACATCATACAGCAAGGGTGAGCACAATCCAAGTAGGACCGATCCGGCATCTAACATGGGGACCAACTCGCACAGTGTTGATCATTAATTTTCGAAATCGAGAACCGATCCTATTGAACTTGGGACCAAGGAATGGACAACCCGATGGGTTGGTTCAATTCCAAGGTCAATCCAAAACTAACCAATTCTTTTTTCATTTTTTGTATTCCTTAAAAGAACAAACATACTATTTCAAATTATCAACAATGTGACGTTGAGTGACCAAACTATGTACACCAACACATGTCAAACATAAATATAAGGTAATGTAACAATAGAAATTCACAATTGTTAAAAGCAACAAGCCATAATAACAAACATGTGAGGCGAGTGAAGAGAAGCGAGCGAGGCTAAGGTAAGTGAAGAGTTTTTTTTTTTTTTGATCAATTTAGGGTTGAGTTTCTTTTACTTTCTAATTTACATGACAAACTTGAAAAGAACAGAGGATAAATATAGAATAGACAAAAGCATATAATATATAATATATATTATGTATAATGTTGGTCTAGGTTGAACTAACCCTAAACTTCCAAGATCAAGAACCAACGCGTATAGTGCAGAGTTCAGAGTTTTATGACCAAGGATCAACCTAATCCTCATGGGAACCAAACCAAGACTAACCAACAAGGTTGGGTTCATCCAAGGTTGGTCTTGGGTTGACCCTTGACTGCAGGAGGCAGAACATGAATCAAGTTGATTGGGTCAAGCTAGGTTGCGGACTGGTCGGCTTGAGCCTATTTGTTCCTTTTTCTCATGGGCCAACTCTATTTATTAAATTCTAGGGTTTATTTTATGTTGGGTCAGGCTTAGTTCTTTAGGTATTCTTTTTTTTGGGTGGGCCTTTTTTGAGCTGGACTAGGTTTGCATGTCAGGCCCAATCTAGTTGAGGGTCTAGCGACTCAGGTTGGTAGGCCGAGGCCGGTCTCAACCAAGACCAGATGAAAGATCCGACCTGGGTCCTTACTTTCAAATTAAAAAATATTTTTTTTAAAAATGTAAAACAAAAAATTAAAGAAATTCTAAAAAAATTATTTTTTTCTAAAAATTAGGAAAAAGCTTAAAAATTAGTTTTCAAAAATTTTTCTCTTAAAATGTGTGAAAATCCATGATCAAAGAAAGATATACTCAGAGTCGAACAAGCTCTTAAAGCTTTATAATAAGGTTAGAATATCCTTAGAGACAAATGCTAAGGGTATGTTTGTTTCGTGGAAATCATACCATTTTTGGAAAAAAAAATTCAAGATTTCATGAAAAATGATTAGTTTTCTTGTGTTTGATGATATGTGATTGAAAATGTTTTCAGGCGTTTGGATTACATTTGGAAAATGATTAAATAACATTTAAACTAACAGTTTACAATAGTGTAAAAAAAAAAAAAAAGATTTTGGAGAGTAAAAGAAAATGACAGAGATGACCTAATAAAAAGAGAAAGACCTAAAAATCTAATAAAGAGGGAAAGTGTTTTCCCATTCCCATGTATAGGAATTCATTTTCCTAAAATAATACATAATATTTATGTTGACTAGAAAGTATTTTCCATTGACCAAATCATTTTTGGAAAAACAAACAGCAGAAAGTCCGAAAAACATTTTCCGGGAAACTACTTTCATTAAAACAAACGCACCCTAAGTTGCTATTTGTGCATATATATTTTTATTATCATTGGATTGCACACTTGATATGTTGATTGTTAGACTAATTAGGAATGGCATTTTTCTTATCTCTTAGCATCATATTCTTGTCATTCCTTGCAATTTATTTAATAATTCATTGTCGTTAATTGTTATTTTAATGATTGTGCACTACTTAAAATCAATCTAGATTGCTTGATAAACATCTTCTTGGATGGAATAAGATTAGATATTGAAAGGACACTAGTTGATTAACTAGTATAATCAAGTCCCCGATCCTAAATTCTTTAGTTGTGTAAGAAGTGAGGTATACTTCCATGCATCACTTGATTTCTAGCCAATAGACTAGTAGCGACTCCTCAATGAAAACCCTTATAGTGTCAATTGAAGCTAAAATTGAATACTTCAACGTCGCACAAGGAATGGGCTTAGGAGAGCTTGCTCCTATCCAAGGGTTGTAAGCCCATCTCTCTTAGGCAATACCCCCAAACTTATATTTACTTATCCACTCTAGACAAAAGGGTAGGTCGCAACACACAACCAAATAAAAAAGGATGCTAAAAAAAGGTGAGACCCACAAAGGTTCATATTGTCAAAACAACATGGTTGGAAAATGTTTCAAAAAAGTCATAAATCTATTGCATTTATGCCAATTTAATCTTAAAGTTTGACTTAGTGCCAATGCAATTCTTCTAGCTAATTTCGACTAACCTGGCACGATCAACCCTGACGTAAACAACTTTTAATAATATTTTAATATTTCAATTTTTTTTATTTTTTTTCCTTCTCCTCCTTCTTCGTCTAGTTGATCACAAGACCTTGGCGACTAGCTAGACTCACTAGCCTCTAGTGAGCCTTGCCAAAGCCAAAGGCTGCAAGGTCTCTCATGTTAGGCTGGTAAGGTTCACTCTCGTTGGATTTAGTGAGGGTCAAGCCTTGCCCAAACCCTAGCAAAGTCGTGCTACAAGGGCTCGAGCCCTCGCTAGTGTCTGGGTGAGGCTCGAGCTCATTGGATCCGATGAGATCAAGGTCAATTCGCCGGCCCTTGCCTCTAGCCAGATGCTAAGGTGCAACATCTGACTTGAGTAAGAAGGAGGAGAAGGATAACCAAAGGGAAAGGAAAATAAAAGAAAAAGAGAACAAATGAAAAATCTAAAAAAATATTATTAAAAGTTGTCCATGTTAACGTCAGCCGTACTGCATCAGCCGATCGACATTCACGTTAGTAATATCTAGTCAAAATTAGCCTACATTAGTATTAGATCGAAATATTTATGATTGAATTAATATTAAATCAAAATATTTATGACTAAATTAACACCAATAAAAGATTTAGAACTAAATTAATACCATTAAAAGATTGAGGGCTTTTGTGACACTTTTCCTCATCATGGTATAGAGTGTTTTAGTCATGGTGGGTGTGGAAAAAATGCAACCCATTTTTAATACGCAAATAGTTTGGTTTTTGTTTCTTAATTGAGTAATAAACTTTAGTTTACTCACAGATTGCGTTTGATCAATTATAATTTGTAACCAAATAAAGATGGGATCGGAGGAGACTCAGATAGGACAAGAAACAGAAACGAAGAAATTCTTTGTTTTTATTATAATTATATTATATTTTTATCTGTATACATGCATTTTATTCGAGTTAGAATGAAGTTGTCACACACGAGCTGTACGTCCTATCATCTCCCAAAGAAAGAGGCTGACGGTTTTAGACCTCAAAAATTAAGACAAAAGAGCAGTAAATTATCAATTGGGTCCTCTTCTTTCCCACAAAATATCGTTACAAGTCGGCTATGCATCTATTTGTTTTGACGCCAACAAATACGAAGCACATATACACAGAGTTTCCATATAAAAAGGCAAGCACTGCGTACTATTTTCTCTCTTCTTTTTCTTATGGGGAGGGGAACTTAAAAAGATTCCTTACCGATGTTGATTGGGTACACAAAACTTAGCACTAATTAATTGGTAGGAATGTCTTAACAGAAAAAATAAATCGGTATAGTTGCATTTTGTTTCCGTATTTTATATATATAAACATCGAGCATCAGAAAAGTGGCGTACCAACACATATTTGTAAAGGCCTGTGAAACAATATTATAACAGAATTCACCCAATTTTTACTAGATAGACAAAATGGCCCTCCATGGTTTCTTATTCCATTACTCTTATCGCAATTTATTCTTTCTTAGCACTTTTCTACCTTCAAGGCCAACTTAGTAGTGATAACTAATTGGAGAAATGTTAGTGAGTCATGCTAATTTAGAAGGGTAACATCTAAAAGAAATTAATAAAGGCTTGTGGATCTAAATTACATCTAAAAGATCTAAATCAGGTGGGCTTCATTCAATATTCAATAAGAGTATGGTGTATACATTAATATATTAATTTAGTAAATCATCCTCAGTAAGCCTAATGCTACTCTTTGATCCATCGATGGTTAGAAAGGGGGAAAATCAAACAAAAAGAAAAAAATGGAAAAAGGAAAACAAATGGGTTAATATCACGAAAAATCTTAAATTGGTAAATTTGTAACAAATTTACCCTATGTTAGTTTTCGCTAAATTTTATTGTCAAATTGCTGAGTTGGATAACAAGTGACAATTGACCGGTATACTAATTTGGGATTTTACTCTATATTTATCGCAATTGTACTAGTTTTTTTTTTTTTGTGGTATTTAACCAATTTAACAAATTGTATTTTTGTCACAAATGTATTAATTTGACATTTTTTATGGTGTCAAGATTAATTTAGAGTAAATTTATTATAAGTGTATTAGTTTGAAAATTTTCATGATGTTAACCCAAAACAAAATGAAGGGCATCTAGTGGGGAAGTCGGTGGACCCACAACAATGTCATTGCCACTCAGGCTTTAGTATGAACTGATGCTGGGTCGCTTGGATCCAAACACTATTATGTTACTTACAGTATACTAAAATAGACTTTTGGACATTCTACGCACTGAACTTTGTGGAACTATTTTTTTTATAAATTAAAATTCAAGAGCTTTGTCGAGAAAGTAAGAATTAAGGAGATCCAATGCACATACCCATATTCAATTATATTGTTATTTTTATATCTACCGTAAGATTTCTTATGTACATCATCTGTAAATTAGAGATAAATATTATAAATTGTCAAACTGTGTCATTATTCATAAATACACAATAAGGTGATTCGGTTATGCACAATATATGTCATATTTCAAGAGCAAGTGTTAGAAAATGTCTTGCTATACCATAAGTCATATTAACATGATAAAATTAGTTCGATTACATGGAAGACAAATCTATACTTTCGTCTTCAGGGTCCATTTTCAGAAATGATTGTGGTGAGTTCCTAAACATCATTTCTCAGTGAAAGGCAAGTATCCCCTTCTCGAGTTCCATCAGCCTCATTATCTGCAGGACTGAAGTAACTGTCTTGGCAAACATAAGAACCTTGTTCTAGTCCATGTCAAATATTGTTTGGTAAGCGTAGGAAACGAACATGGCTTGGTTCCAGAAGTTTGTGATTGTGATGGTTTACAAAACCGGCGACGCGCCATTTTCGGAGCTCCTAAATTTGTCTTACTTATCCACATATATATGCCCGGCATCCCCACCGAGAGGATTCCTGTTTCTTTGAGGTTTATTTTCTTTGTTGTTTTGACGGGCGTGTTTCCAGCACGGGTGGCAATGTAACGCCCCGTAAACCCTTTACCAACACCTTCATTTCCTTGGGTACGGTGAGGACGGGTCGAAAAGCTGCACCGTCTAGCAAATTCACTGTAAAACTCATAGGCAACTGCATTCATGACTATCAAATCCCTGCCCAATGTACGGAATTGTCTGGGTAGTGCTTTCCAGGGAGAGCCTCCTCTCTCATCAAAGACTCTTTAGAAATGCTGTTGTCGTCTAAAGAGAGAATGGAACATTAGTTGGACGGATCATCGGAAACCACTAACATCTGTCCAGTCCCTATAGACACACTCCCTCTCTTCCAGGAAATTGTGTCTCAACAGGGTTAGATCCCAAGTCCAATCATTTCATTCATTCCAGGAGGACGAGATTACCCCTAAAAGGAGAGATGGCTTCTGGTCGGTGCATTGGGATATCGCTCTAAAACAAAATCTACAGACCGAAGATTACTTTAGGAAAAAATAGGGAGAATGACATTAGAAGTGTCATAAATTATATACGGTACTCACTTTAGTATCAAAAATTTTCACTAGATCATTTAAGTGAGCCAATTTTTTAAAGAACGTTCTTTTCAGTGCCAACTCCGATTTATCTGATCAAAAATCTGACATGACATTTTTTTTATTAATATCTTAAGTTGGCATGGCTCGCTAGAAGTTTGAATTAGTATAAAAAAAAATGATGTCGTGTTTCAATTTAAAAAGGGGTCAATTCCAAAAAAAACCCCAAACTTTAGGTCAAGTCCCAAATATACCCCGAACTTTTTTTTGTCTCAAGAAAAACCTCAAACTTTAGGTTTAGTCCCAAATCTGCCCCGAACTTTTCTTATGTCTCAAAAAAACCCTAAACTTTAATTTTAGTCCCAAATCTACCCTGAATTTTGTTTTGTCTAAAAAAATCTCAAATTGGTATACATATGACAAATTTACCCAAAATTATTTTTTTGACCACCAAAAAAAATTACCATATATTATTTTCCGTTAAATTTTACCGTCAAATTTCTAAATTAAATAACACGTCGCAATTAACGGGTATACTAATTTGGGGTTTTACTCTCCGTTTATACTAAAAAAATCACCAATTTTTGATCTGTTCTCAAATATACCCCATGGTCTAGTCCCAACTTAACATGGCATTTCCATATAGATAATAAATACACATAAACAAGATGTTATAGAAAATTATTTTCAAAATAAAACCATTTTAGGATATAAAAAATTAGGGATTACTAATATGGTTTTTGGACAGAGGCTAATGAGGGCAAATTTAGGATTATAGTAAAATTTGATGATTTTCTTTTTGAAAAAAAAAATTGGGATAGATTTGGGAATAGATTAAGAGTTTGAGATTTTTTCTGAAATTAAAGAAAAGTTTGAGGTAGATTTGGGACTAAACCTAAAGTTTGAGGTTTTTTCTGAGACAAAGAAAAGTTCGGGGTAGATTTGGGACTGAACCTAAAGTTTGGGGTTTTTCTTGAGATAAAAAAAAGTTCGGGCTATATTTGGGACTAAACCTAAAGTTTAGGGTTTTTTTTGGAATTGACCCATTTAAAAAGTGATCACTTCAGTATCAATTGTTGTAAAAAAATGATCACTTCAGAAAATGTGACCACTTCAATGTTAATCTTAATAAAAAGTGAATACTTCGATGCCAAAAAAAGTCACCTCAAATAAAATTATTAATTGTAAAAGTCATGTAATTTCTCTAATCGGAATTTTTGCAGGAGGCACTTAAATGATTATTTTCTACAATTTTGACACGTAAGTGAGCTGGCAAAAGCTTTTGGTATTCTAGTGTCATTTTCTTGAAATAAATAAGCCCTTCATAGATTTTCAATGTCAAAGAACAAATGAGAGACGTTATAGTGCACAACTCGATCCCTTATGCTTCTTCATAAATTGGAAATCATTCTTGTTGAATGAGAAACCCTAATTTAATTTGCAAGGGTAAATGATAGTTGGAAGGATTATCCTTTGAAGATCCCCGATGGCTAATACGGAAGTGGACAAAAAAATTGATTTTTCAAAGAGGGAGTTTTTGTTCAAGGATTGAAGGGACTTAGATTAGCTGAAAGTTTCCCAAATTGTGCTTCAGCATGTCCTTCCTTTTCTTTGTCGATGCCTCCTCCATCTTCTTCAAGTTCTTCCTCTAGATCTTCCTTCTCCATCTTCTTCAAGTTCTTCCTCTAGATCTTCCTCTTCTTCTTCATCTTCTTCTTTTTCTTCTGTCATTTCAACATCTTTCTTAGATGTTGCTAATACTTTCTCGGTGTCTGCTAGGTCTGCTTCATCTAGATCATCAAAATCCTTTAACAAGATAGCCTTGTTCTTCTTTGAAGGTTTAGATAGGGTAACAGACTTCCCTTTCCTTTTATGCAGGACTTTCAGCAAGTGTAAGAGATCCTCTTTTATTGCTTTTCCACACTTCAGGAATGTCTTTCAACTTCATTATAAAAACCATTTTCTCTACAATAGACATATAGGAAGTGTCCTTATACAAAGCTCCGAGGGAATTTTAACCTAGAAGAATCAAGTATCCTTGTCACCAAAACACTGTAAGGATTTTTTCCTCTCCCTTTGAGAATAGTTTTATACATGTGAAGCAAAATTGCGTAAGGCAGAGTGAAAGAGACCTCATTTACAATTGCCCATATTAGCTTGGCTTCAAATTTTGAGACTTCTATCCTAGAGGATGCCTTGGGTCTAATGCAGTTGATCACTATCTTGTGAGCTAGCATGTTTTTGGTAGACAAGCATCATTGAGAGATATGAGTCTTAGAGGTTCTATCAAACCCAATGTCACCAATAGAGACTTATGAGCATCTTCAGTAGAGATATCAATAGGTTTGAAATCATTGTATTTCACACCCAAAATTTCAGCCAGTTGTGATGTGTTCAAATCATAAACGTCTTCAAAGACTGTAAACTGCAAATGGTTTGGTGACTAAACAAACAGATCCGAATAAAAGTATGCAATAAGTCCGTCATAAACTTCAGACAATTGCAAATAGAAATTCTTCAATTGTAGTTTGGCAAATTTCGGTCGAAGAAATACACCAACACTATCCAGAAAATCAAACTCAATTATATTATTCCATAATACTCCTTATGTTCTTTATATGTAAACAACTTTCCTTTGGTTTCTCAATCACCGCAGCAACTCCCATTTTAACTTGAAAATTTCGAACTAGCCTGTCATCATCTTCTCTCTTTCTTTCCCATTGAGAATCTTCTCTCTTTCTTTCCCATTGAGACTCCTAACGACTTTTAGGTTCTGGGGTCTAAGCCACATATTATACAATCTCCTTTCCCTTAGACGAGTTGTTATCCTCCTTGTCCTTTTCGGATTCGATAGTATTAGCAATAAAAGTAACCATGAGATATTCTTCATCCGTAAAGTCATTGTCCTTTAAGAAATCATCTAAAACAAACTGCAATGCACCACCACTTTTCAGTAGTGTGTAATACTTCAACACTGACTCGGGATCACAAACTTTGAAGGTTTATAAAACTGGAGAAGCCTCAAAATTCCCCGGCTGAATTTCTGAAGCCCTAGGAGAATATTCTGCTGAGGAGCTCCTGAGATCAAAGTATGTCCTTCAACACACCTCAGTCCCCTGCTTGCTATGCAGGAAGATCATCTAAGTCTTTGAGGAAACAAATGTGGATTTTGAAGACATGATGATTTCCAAAGAGTTTTCAAGGTGACTGAAGAATAGAGAAATTGGGTGAAAGAGAAGGAGAGCGATCGCTAGAAGAATAAGAGGGCTTTAAGTTTTTAAAGGAGAAGAAGCATTGCAATTTTTAAACGGGGAAAAACTATTTTTGGTAGTTTTTGATTTTAAAAAATTGAAAAATTCGTAATGTAATAATTTTTCAAATAATTTTGGAAATATAATCATAATAAATCAATTATAAACTGATAGAAGATATTTAGAGCACATACCTAATTTGCTTACTAAACAAGAACTTATGCACGAAAATTGGAATAAGTGAGTATCAAACACAAGTTCTTATGGTCTGATCACAGGTTCTAACAATGAGTCCAGACACAAAGGCCATGTACCTATCTTGCAAAAATGCTTATTTGAAATGATAAGTAATGTTCAATTTATCTCTAATATCCTCAAGAATATTTTTTTTCTAGGAGCTTTATGAAAATATCTACAAGTTGATTTTTAGACTCAATAAATTGTAGGTGCATATTACCGTTTTGAACATGATCGTGAATAAAGTGGCATTTGATCTCAAATGGAGAATGGGATTCTTGGTTAGATTGATAGCACTTGTGTTATCACATCTGAGTTCAATACTTAATTCTTTCACTCCAAAGTCCCTTAGTATTTGCTTCATCCATAGGGCTTGAGCACAACAACTTCTAAGAGCTACATATTATGCTTTCACAATTGATAGGGCTATTGTACTTTACTTCTTTGAATACCAAGACACAAGTGTGTTTCCCAGCAATTGACAAGCCCCTAAAATACTTTTCCTATCAACTTTGCAACTAGCTAAATCAGTGTCTAAGTATCCAACAAGTGTAAAGTTTGATCCTTTTGGATACCCAAGACCTAATATAGGGTTAGTGCCAACATACTTAATAAATTTTTTTGGTACAATGAAATTAGATTCTTTACTATTTATCTGAAATCGAGCACACATATGGACACTAAAAAGTATATTTGGTCTAAAAGCAATAAGATATAGTAAAGAACCGATCATACTTCTCTATACCTTTTGATCAACCAATCATATTTCTATATACCTTTTGATCAACCTTCTTATCAAATCCATTCTTATCAAGTTATTCCTCTTTCTTAAGAGTATCCTTTAGTTACTAGCCTTGCCTTTCCGAATAACTTTTCCTTGATCATCAAGCATATTTCTGCTCACCTATTTAATTCCAATTGTTGGATTGTTCTTCGGTCTGGGTACTAATTCCCATACTTCGTTGATTTTGAACTGACGAAGTTCTTCCTACTTTGCTTCTATCCAGCTTTCATTTGTCAATGCTTCCTCTACCCCTTTTGGTTCAATTTTAGAAATGAGTGTCAGAGCACTTAAGTTCCCCTTGACCTTTGATTGGTACATATGTTGTGGTCTAAGTTTCCCATAATTAGATTTTATGAATGACCTTACTTGTGCTTCTAGTTTCGATTCAATATATTGTCCTCATCTTGAACTGTCTAAGAAGGACTTGATTGATTTTGATTTTGTATTTTGTCTTCTTTGATTTCTTCATAAGCTACTTCTTTCTCCAATGGCAAACTCTCATAAAAAAAAATATGAGTGTTAGTAGTGTCTAAAGGCAGTTCGGACTCTTTTGAATAGATTTAATAATTTTTATAAATCTTCACATTCACCCATTCTTCAACAGTCTAAGTGCTTTTTTTGTAAACTCTATAAGCTTTATTTGTCGTTAAGTATCCGAGAAATTTTCATTCTGATCTTTCTTCGAACTTACCAAGATTATTATTTCCATTTTTCAAGATGAAATATTTACATTCAACTATATGAAAATGAGATATACTTGGCTTACTACTTTTGTAAATCTCATAGAGGTTTTAATCAAGATATGTCTTAGAAAAACTCTGTTGATAATATAGCACACAATTGAGCCTACTTCTACCCAAAAATGAGAAGTAACTTTACTTTCTATTAAAGGAAAAGAGAAATTCTTTCTTTCTACTACTCTATTTTGTTTTGGAGTGTAGGGAGAAGATAAAAATAATCAAAGCCGTTTTCATCACAAAATTCTTTAAAGCTTTGGTTTTCAAATTCTCCCATGATCAATTTTAATTCTAAAAATGGCATAACCTTTTCATTCTGCTGAACCTTTTTAGCAAATTTTGAAAAATATGAAAAACCTTAGTTTCGTGTGCTAAAAAGAAAACCCATGAAAAATTTGTATAATCATCCACAATAACTTAGCAATACCTCTTACCACCAATGCTCTAACTTTCTATTGGTCCAAAAAGATTTATGTGTAGAAGTTGCAGTGCACAATTAGTAGAGACATATATAGTTTTGAATGAACTACTTACCTGCTTACCAAGGGTAGAAATTGTACATAGCTCAGTTTTCTTGAACTTCTAATTGGGAAAACAACAAACAAGTTTCTCAGAGGAGAGTTTGGATATTTACTTCATATTGACATATCCTAGCTTCTTATACCGTAAGTCTTAGTCATCTTGTATAAACACAAGGCACTGAGTAGAGTCAGACTTTACATCTAACAGATAGATATTGCCATGTCTCTGTCCGATAAAGGTTCGTGAGCAATCACTACTTATTCCTGAGCAGATGTTCTTGTGAAAATTGATTTTAAACCCCATCTTGCATAATTAGCTTATGCTAATCAAGTTGTAATTAATAATCTCACAAGATACACATTGTTAATAATTAAATTTCCAATCTTCACCGTTCCTTTTCCGATAATTTATCCTTGTCATTGTCACTAAAAGATACTTTTCCTCCATTTAGTTTTTCCAGCTTAATGAATGTGCTTGAGTCTCCAATCATGTGTCTTGAGCAAATACTAAGTATCATTTATTCTTTTTCTTTATAGTAACCTACAACAAGAAAATAGTCTCGAGCTTTCTTTGATACCCAAATTTTTTGGGTCCATGAGAGTTAGTAGAGTATCCTTTTTTTACCTAATCTTTATTAATTGGCCTTCATACTTTAGGACATTCATTCTCAAAGTGTTCTGAGTCTCCACATTCGAAGCACTTGAGGGCATTTCGACCAACAGATTTTATGAAAACCTTTTGAAAATGCCTCGTATACACAAGTCTAGGAGATCTTTGTCTAAGTTTGTCCTTGACTTTTGGAAAGTCTATAAGAAGATCACTTTCGTTATTAAAACCAAGTCCTCATTTATTGTAATAAGGCACTTGTATGGAAAGAATATGTTCTAAAGTTTTCAAACCGTTTGAAAATTTTGTTCAAATATTTGAAAATTTCTTTTTCAAAGAGTTTTTTTTTTGGCAAGTAAATCATGACTTTCCTTAAGTTGCATGAAATCATTTTGGAATTTTTCAACCTTTTCTTTATGAGAAATATCATGTTGTCTCAACCGAGAATTTTTCCTCTTCAATTCAAAGATTATTTTAAGAGTGGATTTGAGATTCAAACAAAATTCATCAATATATTTAGATACCTTAATGGGAATTTCAAGGTAACTTATTTCAAATTCTTTGTCTAATTCCGATTCTGCTTCTGATTTTGATCCTGAGTCTTAGTCTAAGTGTGCCATCAAGCATATATTTGCGTATTCATCACTTTATTCACGTTCTATGTCACTCCATGTTTCAGCTTTCAAGGCCTACTTGAACTTCTCATATTTTCCTTTCTTTCCTTTAGTACGGGACAATTTGTTTTTATGTGTCCCTTCTTCCCATATTCAAAGCAGATCACATCCTTACCATATTCATCTTCTTCCATTATTCTCTTATGCCTTGTTTGCTTGTATTGCTTCTTCCCATTGAATCTTCTTCCTTTCCTATTCAGTTTCTAGAATTTCTTTATTAGGAGTGCCAATTCTCCATCATCCATATTGTCCTTTGAATATGTATCATCAAAGTCAGCATTAGACTTTAATGCAATAAACTTCTTACATTTTGAGTCATCTTCTTCATTGATTTGCTTTGCTTCTTATGATTGAAGAGTGCCAATAAGTTCATCGACCGAAAATGAAATTATTCTCTAGATTTCTCAAATTGATGTTTTAACGTGGTTCCATTCTTTCAAAAGACCTCATAGCAATTTGTTGACTTCTATTGGAGCTGAAATTGGTTGTCTTTCATATGCAAGCCCATTCACTATATTCGTGAATATGCTAAACATATCACCAATTGATTCTCCAAGCTTCATTTTGAATGATTTATATTGATCAAGCAATATGTTCACTTTTATTTCCTTTACATGATTAGTCCCTTCATAAGTGACATGCAACCTGTCCCGTACTTTTTAACTTTTTCACAAGAAATTATTCGATTATACTTAACGAGTGATAAAGCACAATAAAGAAGTAGATAGCTTTTGCATCCAGTGCTTCCCTTTTGGATATCTTTGTCCAGGGGAGAGGAGCAAAAGATTCGATTTCTTTGTCTTTGTCATCCTTTTCCTTGTCCAATTTAAACACAGCATTAAGATCAATTCCCTTTTCGACAACATCCCATTCCAGAGGATCTTTAGATCTTATAAATGCCTTCATTTTATTCTTTGAAACATTGTATTCTTTCCCATCAAAACATAGTGGACTGGTGTTGCTCTATCCTTTAACAAGACCTAGTGTTAAGATGCTAGCCATAGAAGATCGTTAGCTTAGAGATAAAAGTAGTTCAATATAATCAACACCAAGCTCTGATACCAATTGAGGGTGGCTAGAATGAATCATCTAGAGGGGTGAATAGGTGATTTAGTAAGATCTATAATTTTTAATAACATGAATCAAGATAGAGTTCTAAATGGGAATCAAGTTCTAGAAGTCCACTCCGAATCAATTGCGCAATCATACAGATTTTAAAACCAACAAGCAAATGTGCAATAACAAACAATAGAAGTTAAGTGTTGAGAGAAATTGTCAACAAAATCTATAATATTTCAGCTTAGATCAAGCATACATCCACCCTCTCACTACCTACTAGTTGAATTGCAATATATGATCAATAAGATATTACAAGTATGAATGCAATCACTTGGTGAAAAATCACACTATTTCACTAAGTCACTATTTTTGTAGTTCTCTCACCAGCACTAAATTTAGTCTCCAGAAAGATAAGTGTTCATTCAAAGTTCGATAAGACTTTGGAATTGTAAATTTTGATTCTTATCTCAATGCATGCTCCTCGATACCTTAATCTCTTTAAATACTCATCCACTTTCATACTAGTCGTTGGAGGTCTTAAGAGGATAATCCTTCAACCTATCTATTGAATAGATTATATCAAGAAGATTTGGTAATTGTTGAATGACAAATTGAATTTTCTCTTGAACCCAATCGCCCATATAATCAAATTACAGGTTTCCATAAATAGAGCTTCTTCTATTAGAGAGAGCTTGTCTTCATAGATTTGATTGTCATTGGCTAGATTGAGTCAATCAAATTTGTCCAAGTGTAAAATTCAAACCAGATTAATAGTCATTATATAATCTACGCATATCTTGATCTTGATCAGCTTCTTTTGAAATATGTTATTTGATTTAATTTAGTTTCTATTAGAACTATCTAGGTTCTAGACTAACTTTGATTTCGAGCATGTCAAGATGAGAATCGTCTTCTCCATCTATATTAAGAATAAGATTTCACATATTGTCTTCTCCATCTATATTAAGAATAAGATTTCACATATGTGTCTAAATGAGTTCCGTCTAAAAAAGTCCCTGAAATATTTCCATTTCTTGACCAAGTACCTGAATTAATATTCTCCAAGACAATTAACAAATTGGATGGTTTTGTTAATTTCAAAATGAATTGGGCGTTTTCTCTTTCGGCATGAAGAGAAGGATGCGCACCTTTTGCAACGCAACGGAATAACAAACCTTGCCAGCACACCACCGCTAGTTGCTCTATTTGTATTCCACCTCTCCCACGACCATCAGCAAAATGCTAATCCTTCAAGGTACTGAAAAGCTTTGTTGTAATGTTCGTAATTTTGTTTATTTCCTCAATAATTGCGGACTGATTTCGATTTTGGCTCAAGTTGGATTAAATTGTTGAGATTGTGTCATTTTAGGAAAAGGAAATGGAGGAATTTGTGGCTAAAAGGGAGATGCTAGAGAAAGAACATGAAGACAAACAATGGTGATGAAGAATAGGCAATGGGAGTCTTGAGTTGCACGTTAAACGTGTAATTTCGTAGCGACAGCTCATTCAAGAGAAAGTCACCGCTTCTCACGTCAGTGGCCAAAAACAAGTCAAGGCTCTTGGACTTGCCTGAGCGGATGGATAAAAAATCAAGTCGGGTCTCGTAATTGGGGTTGTCGCTCAAACGCAATGAGGACAAAGACAAGAATGACCATTCATCGAGGGTTTGCCTAAGCAATACTAGAATGCTAGGCTTGACCTGGTGGTGCTGCTTGAGTGCATGAATTTGATTTGGCTCGTGTGTGCACTAGTCTATAGCCTTACCATTTCTAATCCTAGAAAGGAAGTTATGTAAGCTCATGCTATGGAAGTGATAGGTAATGGGGTTTGTTGATACTTGGGAGGTTAATCTCTAGTTAGTTGGGGAAAGTCCTCTCCCTGGGAACAAAGTTCCTCTCAATAAAGAACTTAATGATCCCCATGCCCCAGTTAGAGACTAATCTCCCACTTATCAACGACACAATTAACCCACACTTCCATAGTATAAGCTTATATAGAGTTTTCTTCATAAGATAAGGAATGGTAAGACTATAAAATTAGTGCACCCACCATTAAGATCAAACTCACCTACCTTAAGCAAGACCATTATGTCAAACCTAACATTCTTGTTCTACTCTAGCAAGTCATCCTCGGCTAAAAGAGTCGTCCTTATCATCAGCCCCACTGCATTTGAGCGACAATCCTAATTTCGAGACCAAACTCAATTTCTTGTCCATTTGATGAGATGAATCTAAGAGAGCCTCCACTTGTTCTTCACCACTTGTTCTTCGCCACCATCTTCCTCTTGAACAAGCTGTTGCTAGGAAATGTCACGTTCGACGTACAACTCAAGACCCTCATTGCCTCTTCTTTATCGCCACCAGCTTGTCTTCATGCTCTTTCTACGTGAGTGTACTCAGCCTAGGCAACTCAAATGATGAAAATGCCAATCAAGTCCCAGCAATTATTAACGCAATCTTACCCATACCTAAGCTAATCTATATTGTTAAAACACTTCTATATTTAACCTAATCTAGGAAAATGCATACCCAAACTAAGATAAAAGCATATAATGAATAAATGCTAGATCGAGCAAGGACAAAAAAGAGTCATAAAGATGAGTTATGAACCCATTTCACACCCATATTAAACCTATTTACGACTTAAAGAGTCAAGTCTATATATTGAATACAACTACCCATAACCCAACCCATCAAGTATGGGTCAAATAAATTTATAACCCATTTTGACAAATCTAGCCGTGGGTGAGGATGGCGAGCCTTGCTCAAATCTAGACGAGGGCATGCAGACTATCATCGATGCCCTGATGATCCCCCCAACCTTTCTTGGGAAATAAATAATGGAAAAAAAATTAAATTCATAAAAATTCAAGAAAACCTTTAGAATATTTGCAAAATCATCCACATTAACACCAAATGACATGTGACATAAGACAATTGATGTCTACATCCAAGATTTCTAGTCAAAATTAATCAAAAAGATTGCATTCAAAAATCGCAAAAAGATTTTACACTAAATTGATTATATTAAAAAAAATTTAATTGAATTACTCGTCATATAACAAATTTAAGACTTTTGGACAGAATTCCTAGAAAAATATGATGTATGGATCCATGGATTGAATGAACGGATCTTTCAACACACTAGTGTTTTAACTAGTATCTCTATAAAAAATAGGATATTATCATTTTACATTTACAGGCCAAGTTATAATCGTGTAGAACAGTCATTGAAGCCAAAAAGGCTATTATCTACACTTTATCTCAGGCAAAAAGAAAAGAGGTCGAGTGTTCGAACTTTAGGTCTCAATGTGGAGGAAGACTTTCAAAAGGTATCCCGACTTGAGCCATTAGACTGTTCGTCTAACGTAGACATGAAACAAAGTTTTGTTTTCCAAATTAAAGGAAGAATGATTATCACCGTCGCTATCATAAAGGTGGAATGTATCGACACTGAAATTAGAGAATTTGACAAGAAATTACTTCCTCATGACATAAAGGTAACGGCAAGCGGCAAGATGGAACGCACTTCGCATCTATTAAAGGAATTGCCATTCCATTCATGGTGAGGAGGAGAGTAGATTCTTTTTCTTCTTCCCCAAGGAATGACATCCAATTGACTTTGCTAACGAGGCCTACTTTCACCCCCACATCACTTGTGGTACATTCTTACTATTATGACAGTATTTCCTTCTCGCTTTATATTAAAATGTTTAAAACCCAGTACAAGAAGAAAAATAGTGTTCAAGGCATCACTTACTTATTACAGCAGAACATACAAAGAAGAACGCAGATCTCCACACCCGTAAACTCCTTCCAGTCTGCGCTCCCCTTTAATCAAATCCAACCTCATTCTATTCCATCTTTCAGAACTTCGTTGGATCATCAATAAAATTTAACAAGAACCATATGCTAGCGGAGTGTCGAGGCTTGCATCCTCACACACGCAAACGCACGCACACGCACATGCACAGATCCCTTCAGAGCTAAAAATGTTTAGATTTAGAGGGGCGGATTTTTCAAATAACTATACTCAACGACACTGTCACGCCGAGAACCTGAGTGCCAACAGAGTAAAATGCCACAACCTTTTCTCAGTAGAGACTAACCTGTGATCCATCCTCCAAATTCAGCTGCGTTGATATCTTCTTCCTCCTGTTATATTAAATACTGTTCAAAAGCATGGCCCTTTCTGCGCACAACAGCAACACCAAGATGCTGTAAATAGAAACAAAAATGATATCTACATAATTATCCATCGTATTTCAATAGTGAGATAGAGGCACAAATTAAAAGGACTTAGAAGTTCCTTTTAACAGCTAAAAATTGCCCAAAGTTTGTAAACCATGATCCTTCCCATGATTTTCCATCTCATCTTAGGAGGTGCAAGTCCTCCAGCCCATTCCACATTGGTCCTAAGCTAGTGAACAAAAGGGCCATGTAGGTTTCCACTGTGTCCAATGCCAAAGAATATCCATGAAATGGTGTTTGTATGTACTCGAAATACTACCTAGTCATGTTGAGCATATTGCTTGTCAATTCATGTCTATCAAGTATTAACCATCAACCTCAGTTTATCTTGATTCTCTAGTCTCTAGGTTTGATACAGTATACCCTGGAGCCGATATGCTCCACTTCTAGTCCAGCATCCTCACAACCATTGAAGAAGAGAGACTCATCTTCTTTTCCAATTCTGCGTCGCCAACTCATAAGAAATGCTGGCTGTGGAATCCCAACGTAAGATCCTGCTGCAAAAAAAAAAAAATGCAGAGGAACCAGTGAAAAAAAAAATGAAACCCAAGCTAAAAAACCAGAAGAGGCATGTGTATAATTACCTTTCTGACTGGTCTCCATGACATCAGCCTTGTCAGTTCTTGGCTTATAATTTTTCAGGAGAAAGCAGAGCGTCGTTATTAGTTTCTGGTACTGCTTCACATCTGCAGTGAATCATTAAAAGTAAATATGTTAAGTATGTAGTATTGAATAATGTGCAGGAAAATGCTCATGATTTACTGTTGATAATGAAAAAAATTTCCTTAGATTAAATATCCCAAGAGATAAAACAACAGTAAATTAGGAAAATACCCTCTGATTGCTAATTTTCTGATAAACAAAAGAATTTAAAGCCAAAAATTGCAGACGTAGTAAAGGCAATTTTCCTCCATTAATTTGAAAAAAAAAAAAAAAAGTACACACAAAATCTTCTAGTCATATATAAGGGACAGGATGGTTTGCAATCACTAAAGTGAATCAGTATTTCATAAGCTAAGAGAACCTTTCATTGTCACATAATTGCTAAACACGAAACTAGGGTGTTAGAGAAAGAAGTACGCCAGAGAAATGAAATTTTAAGTTACTCTCAAATTAATGGAAAACAAGTGAAAAAGAAGCCATGATGAGCAGGCTGCAGATGTCAATGCCAAAAGGGCATGGCAGTGGCTTATCAATTGGAATTCCCCAAGATGACTTAAAAAATGAATGCTACATTTCCAGATTGGCTGTACCATCTTAAGGAAGTTCCTATCATGCATTTGGACAGTTTGAACCAACCTAAAGTCAGGTATCAAAATACATGATGATTAATCTTCACACCAACAATCATATATATCTTACAGCACACAGCACTAAACTAACACATGGCTCCAAGCATATCAAGGACCTAAAATCAAACTTTCAGAAAAACAACTGCAAAAAGCAACATAGAACTCAAGACTGCTTTGCCCAATGTTGCCACATCTGCTAGCTCCCGTTAATCATAACAATCAAGAACCCTTGCTTTCTGCAGTGTTTTCTCCATGACTCCCCCTAACCTTGATAGCTATGCTGTCTCTTCATTTGGCATATATATTCAGCATTATGACAACCACAGAGCCAACTAATGAAAGACGACCTAGAAACTTACATAACAAAATGTCACTAGCAAGGACCAGGTCCCAATGTGGTTCACCAACAGGAAAGGTGTCTCCCCATGAATCTGAAAAGTAAAGCCCATTCATCATCCTCAATGAAACAATGGAAACCAATAAAAAAGATGCGTCACATCTTTAGAGTATCAGCATTGCCAGCTAAAAGAAGCTTCCATATAATTTTTCATAAGAGAAGAGGATGAGTATAACAATCAAGGACACCACTAAAGAACTCACTAGCAGAGAATAACTTTCCCCGAATTTTCTGAATAGGGGCATTTAATATGCATGAAGAGACCGACAACCCTATAAATCATAATCTGTCAAACTATGCCAGGTTATGACTTCCTCAACAGGCTGGTCAACAGCCTTTAAGATGAACATAAAAATTTTGTTAAGGATTCAACAAGGGACACTCACGCTTTATATGAGGAATGACAGGTGTAATTCCATTCATCTTGCAGTTATACGCAATATTCTCTTCAATCTCCAGGTCATCATAGTCTGAGGTGGTGATGTGAAGACTAAAAGATTTTTGCAGAAAGATGGCCAGAGCTCCAGTTCCACTGCCATTGAGTTGCTAAATTAAGATCTAAAACTAAAAGCTCCTTGTGTTGGAGTATGTTTGAAGATGTAAATTAACAAAAGCAGCTGTACCATTTGCGGATACAAAATCAAAGGACACTAAACCAACGGCTCAGGACACTGCCCAGATATTGAGAAAATTATTTCTTGAAAATAATGAAGGAACTTGGAACTTGGAACTTTAGGGAATATCACCCATTTGTTACATGAAGATTTAATGCTTGGAGACTTGTTCACTATGGCAAACAGATAGTCCAGACAACAAGACAATCAATACGCACCTGCCAAGCTCAATGATGCGCCGTCCTTCTATCCATGTCCGGTGCTGAACTAACCATTCAGCAAATGCAAATGTCCCCGGCCACAAAAGATTAGCATTCAGCTGGTGGAATGAAAACTCCCGGATGACCAAATCCTGCACAAGCAATTAAACATGAGGAACCGTTCAAGACCGCAAGCTGTAGAAAACATCACTAGAACAAAAGCAAGAGCAATTAGCATAGAGGTCACAAACAATTGGCACCAACGGCAATAAGAAAAATTTGCATCGGACGAACCATCTCAAGAACAGTTTTGCTCATTGTTCAGAAACCTCCATTTCTTCCCAATCCCAACAAGTTATTCCATATAACAACTTCAACCCCCAGGTCCATCAACAATGGCAATAAGAAACTTTCGCATCAGACAATTTGCCTCGAGAACCAATTTGCTCATTGTTCAGAAACCTCCATATTTTCCCAATCCCAACGAATTGTTCAACATATCAACCACAATCACTCACCAGACCTCTGTTCCTATCCACGAACCGGCACAGTGAGGCAGTCCAGCACGAATCAGATTAGTTCTTGCTTATGCTTATCTCTATCTCCAGCAAATTCAAAACCCACAAAAATTTTAATCCCATCAAGTACTCATGCCCTCGAGCAGGAGCCAATGGACCCTACTATCACTGAGATTCACACGTAAGAGGTCAAAAACTGTCGAAACGCCAGAAGGGCGCATGCAATGAGCAGAGAGGAAACGCGCGAGCATTCGCAAAGCAAAGCGAAGGAAGAGAAAGAGGATGCGACGAAGGACAAAATGCATAACCATTCCAGGAAACCGGTGCGTCCTCTCTGCGTAGCTCTGTGGAGCCTCGGACTCATGCTGCTCCTCTGCGAGACGAATTGTGCAGCTTGTTAATCGATGATGCCGAACCACAGAGAGAGAGAGAGAGAGAGAGAGAGAGAGAGAACCAGAGGAAGAGTCGTCAGGGTCGGCGAAGAGAGAAGACGGAGAGAAGAGAGCAATGTCCATCCTCGAAGACGAGCGGCGGCGGAGGAAGAGGAGACGGAATGAGGACGATAAATTACGGTGGCAAACTTGTAACTTCATTGTACTTATATAATTTTTTAAAGGTTTTTTCTAAATTGGAGATATGGATTGAAATTTTAAGTATGATAACTATACTTTTGTACTTATGATATCATTATGTTTAATTTTGTTATGAGCGTGCAAGCTATAGTTCTCATCTAAAATTGTTGTTAGCAACAAATTGTGGGGGAAACCACTAAAAAAAGAAAAAGAAAAAATCAACCGCTTCTCGGATTAACCCTAATTGGCCCGAGCCAGCAAGCCGTTAAACTAAGAACCAGCCTTGATTGGGGTGGATGGAATAAGTTTGATGATTATGGTAGCATGTTAATGTAGAAAAAGGGACAAATACTTATATGAAAACATTGGAGCGTCACAAGAGCAGACGATCTCACAAATCAAAGAGGATTGCAAGATCTTTAAAAATGCAAGTGGGTTAAATCAAAAATGATTGTGGGATTTTCGAAAATATAAATGTATTATGATATTTGATCTCAAATTCAAATTTTTACACTTTTCTTGATTTTTGATATGTCAAAGATTTCGAATGTGTTTTGCAGATTTTCTAGTGCGTTTTAAAAACTTTCCCCTCTATCTATACATTTTCCTTGATTTTGTTATTTGATTTGAGTTATTGATTATTTCCTAGATGGTGATCTCTCTATAAATAGATGCCTAAGATATTGTAATCTGCATTTCATCATTCAAAATAAACACTATTTTTTGAAATTATTTTCCAAGCATATCTTCCTCCGTGTCACATTTATAACTTCATCATACTTATATAGTTGAGTTAATAAGATTAAAAAAAACCCTCAAATTAATGCATTTATAACAAATTCATCTCAAAATAATTTTTATCACAAAAAAAAACCACAAATGAATACATTTGTGATAAATTTATCATATATTAGTTTTCGTTAAATTGAATTAATACTACGAAAAATCACAAATTAATACATCTTAACAATTGGATGATAAAACTCTAAATTAATATAATCATCAACTGTCATGTGTCATCTAATTTAATAATTTGATGGTAAAATTTAACGAAACTAATGAAGGTTAATTTGTCATAAATATACTAGTTTTAGATTTTCTGTGATATTAATCATATATAATTTTCCTAATTATTTACAAATGTGAGATATTAATTAAAAGTATGCCAATTTATTATGTTTAATTTTCTATTGACGGGAGAGCCATATTTCTCACCTAGAGTTGCTACTAATTGTAGTGGAAACCACCAAAAAGAGAAAAAAAAATCGGCTAGATGGACTGACCTATTGAGGTGACAGGTTTGGGTAGAGGTTGATTCTAAGGTCAATAGGATCAGCTCTCAATTCCAAAACTAGGAACCGTCCCTAACAAGGGTGGATGAAATAAGTGTAATGATTATAGTAGCATACCTATAAATTTATCATACTTTTATAGTTTTTCTTTTTTCTAATTTTAAAATATCAATTGAAGTTTTATGAATGCCAACTATACTTATATACTTATAACTTCATGATGTTTAATCTGTTGACCCTAAAATCGACACAGGTCAATAGGTTCAGTTTGAGGAGTTATAGGGTCAATTTGGATCACTTCTCAATTCCAAGACTAGGAATCAATAGTGACAAGGGGTGGATAAAATAGTCTAATAATTATAGTGTTATACTTCGCGAGCCTTCACTGTCCCCTTCTATAACTTCCCTTCTTTCGTCCGTCCACGACAGTGTAAAAAGAGAAAAAAAGGGGTGGCTTATAACTTCATCATACTTATATAGTTTTTCTAGATCTAAGATATCAATTGAAGTTTTACGTATACGGACTATACTTAAAAAACATATAGCATCATTATGTTATATTTGTTATTAGCACGAGAGCTAAAGTTCTCATTTAGAGTTGCTATTGGCTGCAAATTGTAGTGAAAACCACCCAAAAAAAAATAAAAATAGAGAGACATTGATTGGTTCACGAGTTAACCTTGAAATTGATAAGTTCTCAATTCCAAATAGGAGTCGACCCTAACAGGGGTGTATTGAATAAGTCTTATGATTATAGTGGTATACCTAATAACTTCATTATACTTATGTAGTTTTTCTAAAACTAAGATAGCAATCGAAGTTTTAAGTATGCCTACTGATATACTTGTAACTTCATTATGTTTAATTTGTTATTAGCATGAGGCACGGTTGTCATCTAAAGTTTTTGTTAGCTACAAATTGTAGTAGAAACCACCTAAAAGAATAAATCGTCAATTCTCGAGTCAACCCTAAAATCGGCCTAATCCGACAAGTTAGATTCGAGGATCGATTCTAGGGCCAACATAATTAGTTCTCAGCTCCAAAATTAGGAACTGGAAACCAGCCTTGACAGGAGTGGATGGAATAAATTTGATGACGATAGTGGCATACATATAATTTCATCATACTTGCAAAAAGTTTCTAATTTTTACTAAATCTAAGATATCAATTGAAGTTTTAATTATGCCAACTATATTATATACTTCATTAAGCTTAATCTATTACCAATGTACGAGCCTTACTTCTCATCCAGAGTTGCTGTTAGATTGTAGTGGAATCTACCAAAAAGAGAGAAAGAAAAATTGATTGGTTCTTGGAAGACCTTAAACCTACCTAGGCCAGTAGGTTCAATTGGAGGATTGATTTTGGGGTCAACAAGATCATTTCTTAGTTCCAAATCTAAGAAACGACTGTAATATGGTACAATTTTAGATTTCAAGTCCCAAATTTACCCATCTTGGGACCGATCATCCTTTTAAGGAGTTTTTAGTTTAAAATATATGCTCGTCTTTTGGTCCCGACTATCTAAGGCGAAATTTGGCCACACGAGGCCCTTGCTCGGGTCATGCAACCTTGACCAAGACTCGGTAGGGCTAAATGAGGGAGTACAAGGGACCATCGGGGATAGTGGCTACCGCAACCACCTCCTTCCCTTCGTCAAACTCCATGGATTTACAAAATTTACTATCATTTGAAGAATGTTAGAAATTATAAGGGACAACTATGACCAATGAAGAAGTTTACTTTAAGGATAAACATAATATTTAAATTTTATAGAAAATTTACGTGGAAAGTTACCACTTTGCATGTAACATATTTTTGTTCAGTGGATTGCAAAATTTACCTTCATTTCGTAAATTTCATGCTACACAGAAGTTGTCAACAGCAGTAATTCTCTGCCTATTATCATAATTACTAATTAAAGTTTGTAAATTATGTTTGGATTCATAAAATACCTCGTCCATTCATGAAATTAGTTTGTCATGCGCATGTAGTTTTTAAACAAATCTACCTTTATAATGGTAACTTTTTTGTCATAATAATTCCCTTCCAAGATGTGCCTTTATAAATGTTTCGCAATATTTTTCTTTATACTTGCATTATATTCACACTTTAACATTGTTAAAAACATTCTCAACCAGATTACAAGGTTTTTCTTCTTCTTTTTTATGACCAAAGAACCACCGAAACTCACCATTTATGGAGCACACGACCCTCTAGTGCCCAGTGACACCGTCGGGCCTTACCACAAGCTGCTATTTAGACGTAAACTCACCATTTATAAAAAGGACTAACTCGTTCTCATCGGCCAATATTACCTTTACTAAATTTTCTAAAATTCATCAATCGTGTGCATCTTTTCTCTCTTCTCGACTTCATAAAACATGTAATAGAGCTTATGTCGGCAAAGAAAATAACCAACTTCATTTTTAAGTTACACTAAATGACTATGCAGAAGGAGAAACTAAAAACTATGACATCGATTAAACTGCAAGGGGGTTAACGTATAACTTTTTAAAATTCGGGACTTGATATGTAATGATGCGAAAGCTTCAGCAAGTAATCCGTAATTTTGCAAGATTCGAGAGCTTAGAATGCAACAGCGCCAAAGGTCGGGGGGGTTTAGAGCAAGAATCTCTAAAAGAAACTTCAATGGACCATTGGTCATGCACCTACTTTTTTATTATATAATAAATTTTGGAAATGCATTTCTAAAAGTGTTTATTAAATGAGGGGTCACTACAAATTGATGTCTATTTTCCATCCTTCATCATGATTTTCCTTCTCTCCACCTTTCTTTCGTAATATCGATGTCACAAATAGAGGATGACCTAATATGGTAAATAAATTAATTTCCAACACTATTTATTTTATTCATCATAGTAAGCATAGAACACTCAGTTAAGTGCAGTGCACTCCTGCCATGTGCGCGACACAATAATACATGTGAAGTTATTCTTTTGTGTCAGCAAATTATATTATAAAAAAAAAAAAATCATGAATATTCTTGCTCAATTATTTATATAAAAACCGATATCTTGGTAGTATAAATTTGTCATTTTATGTATTTTTATTTATTAAATCAATAAAAGCGTACAGGCTCAATAAAAGTCCTGTCAAGTGGGGACCAAACATTTGTTTCTAATATATTACCAAGCGAAAATATATAATCAAACGTGCCAATTTACATATCTTGTTCACTAAATAAATGCGTACGAAAAATAAGCCTTGTCGCCTGCGCACCGAAAATTTATTTTTTAATATTTATACCAAATTAAAGTAAATCAATTTATTCAGGACTGCCAAAGTGGCGTGCACACAAAGCACTTTTTGTCATTCTCGAAATCACAGGAAAGTAGAGCAGAGCAGAGCAGAGCAGAGCAGCGCGAGAGAGCGAGAGCCACAGAGAGAGAGATGGTCGGGCCAGAGCGACCGCAGTTCGTGCTGTTCGGCTCGTCGATAGTCCAGCTCAGCTTCGGCAACGGAGGATGGGGCGCTGCCCTCGCCGACTTGTACGCTCGCAAGGTCCTCTTCTCGTCCTTCCACCCTTCCTTCCTTCGTCGCCGCCGGCGGCGTCGAGTATCGACTGTTCACTGTTCTTTCCTGCTCTCTTTCTGCCTTTTCTATCCGAAAGGACGACGGAAGAAAGGAGATTGGATGATGGGTCTGGTGACGGTCTTTTCTGGGATTTTTCTTTTGTGGGTCGCGGGTAAAAAGTCGAACGTTATCGCGAACTCGCGTCGAGGGAGCGAATTCCCCTGCGTAGTTTTCGATGTCCCGTCTACGTGGGTCACTTCATGGCTCCCTCCTTTTCTCCTCCCCCACGGTTCCTTTCTTTCTTTCTTTCTCGGTACGGCCGAATCGGGCCACTGCGGCGGTGGCGGCGGGACCCGCGCACGCCCGGGGAAAGAGATCGTCGATCTTATCTCGGTTCGCGACCGATCAAACATTGCCACGCCGACGTTTTCTTTTCTTTTCTTTTCTTTCTTTCTCATTTTCTTTTCTATGCTTTTCGGTATTTTCGCTCCTCTCCAGTTTTGGAAGATGCGTTTAGCGACGTAAGAAGATCAAGAAAAAGTCACATGGGCATGTTCCGTGGATGATGGGATCGCGGTGGAAAGAACCGTCGGGAGAGCTCTGGCTTAGGTTTCGGAGATTTCGACGAATGTGTGTTACTCATACAACGATGAATGCGAAATAAAAAAAGAATCTTTTCGATGGTGGTGGGGTTGATAATGATCTTGCTTTTTTTTTTTTTCAGTTAAAGAAAAATGAACCTTTTTTAAGTCTGAAGAAGGCATGCATGTTAGTCCTATAGTGTGAAACTTTGGACCCAATTGATGTGGGAACATGAAGGTTGCGATTCTTTGCTACTACATCCAATGAAATATTGGTGATGGGCATTTGTCGTGCAAAATGGGTGAATTATCGCACTCTGGAGTTGAAAAGCTGCCATTCGTGACCCTCATTGTTGTGACAGATTCCTCCATGTTTTGTTAAAATGCTGCTCAAAAAGAATTTGTTAACTTGCCAAACACAAGGCTTGAAAAAAAAAAAAAAGAAGAAGAAGCTATGAATGCTTGTAGAGAGACCCAGAAAATTGTCACGAATCGAAAGGGAACCTTACCGATGAACATTCTAACTGAAAAACTAACAGAAGAAATCAAAGAACTGAAGCAATGATGAGAGATATCCAGTTTGGAATTGAAGTTTCGATCCTTATTTCATTTGGTTGTTTGGAATACTAGAGAAGTTGTAAACTCTGCAGGCAGACATAATCTTGAGGGGGTACTCCGGATGGAACTCGAGGTTCGCTCTAAAAGTCCTGGAAAAGGTGTTTCCAAAGGTATTCGCTCCAATCTTTGGGCTCTTGCCAATTTTCTGCCCTTCTTGAAGTTTCCAGTTCTGGGATTACGCTTGTAGATACATGGTTTGCTGATCATCAATGTATGCAGATGGGACTGCATGCTGAAAAGCTTTAGCAGCAATTGTTTGTGGAGGATGTCTAGTTTATGTCTAGAGTCATTTAATAAAGAATCTGTGGCATAATTTCTGCAATTACCTCAATGCTAGGATGCAGCCACACAGCCATCCCTGGTGATTGTCTATTTCGGCGGAAATGACTCAATGCGGCCTCACCCATCTGGTCTTGGCCCTCATGTACCGCTTCCTGAGTATATCGAGAACATGAGGAAGATTGCCAATTATCTCAAGGTAGAATGGATGATTAAATTGTCTGTTTACGACAATTCTAGGATTTGATAGAGTGCGTCATAAGCAAAGAGGAGTGAGCGACTATGATAGTGCTGTTCACAATTGTGCACTGATGCTTGCTTTCACCAGAGAGAGTAGACTAACGCATGATGTAAACTCGCATACTGTTGAGCTCGAGAGATACTACTCGTCAAGCCTTTTAAGTATTCTCCCCAAAAGAAATCTCTCTCTCTCTCTCTCTCTCTCTCTCTGCTTGAGAGAAATTCTAAGGTTGACGTGCTTATCTTAGCAGAGCCTGTCAGATTGTACCCGCATAATTTTTCTAAGCGCTCCACCCATCAATGAGGAGAAAATTCGTGAATCTTTGAGGTGCGTTGTCTTTAATCTCTCATCCTTCCTTCGTCTCCGTTTCATCTGTTGAATTCTGATAGAGCTTTATACCTGGGATCAGCGATAAATTTCAAGAGCTAGGTCGAACAAACGACTTATGCCGAGAATACTCGGAGGCCTGTTTACAGCTGTGCAGGGAGATGAAAATCAAGGCTGTTGATCTATGGACTGCAATACAAAAGAGGGACGATTGGGCTACAGCATGCTTTACGTAAGTTTGCTTAGAAACACATGAAAAGGATTAAGAGATGAAGAAAAGTAAAGACATACACGGTTACCTCAACCATTCCTGTTCAAACTTCTGGATACACTGATCAAATAAAAAGCTCGATAGCATCCTAAAATTAATCTAAACTGGTTCTTCTGAGAGGTTCTGTAGCTGTGTCAGTGCTCTTAACTGATAATACCTCTTTCTCAGCAATTGATGGGCTCATAGAAATGCAATGGTTTTGCATTGCAGAAACCGACCGCTATAATTTTAATTTGTGAGGCAGCGTCTGATTTCTTTAGGTAACGAAAGCTCTTCATATCAGAGCGATCGCTATTAAGATTTGCTTCTCGACTAATTTATCTGACGAAGTCCAGGGCTACAACTAGTTAATGTAGTCTTGAGAACAACCCTTGTTCAGATTCTACCACATTTCAAACAAGACCTATTAATTTGACTTTGTTACAACGGTCCTGACTTGACGGGCATGATCAAACGACATACCCAACACAAGCAAGTAATAGAGCCTGAGGACCAAAACAGAGAAAATATGTTTGTTTGATCCTAATCTAGTCAATAGATAAATTGGGTTCGCGCATGGTATATCAGTTCGCTTTTGGCTGAACCCTATTCTCTCTGATGGGTTTTGTGCAGGGACGGTGTCCATTTGACCTCAGAGGGAAGTAAGATCGTGGTGGATGAAATATTGAGAGTCCTCGAGGAGGCTGACTGGGAACCGAGTCTTTATTGGGAGTCGATGCCCTCTGAGTTCGGAGAGGATTCACCTTATTACCCAGTTGGTCCTGATGGCAAGAACACCGTGAACCTGTCGGATAGCAATTTCCATATGGGTGCTAGAAAATGACTTCGTTTGACATAGAGCTCTGCTTGTCACAACAAGAGACTATTGTAGACTCTGAGAGCAGAGAGCGATTTCAAGTGCTTTCAATTGGGTATTTTGTCCTTCTAATCTGTGCTCCTTCCTGGATTTGTATTCCATTGGCCGGCATAAAGAAATAAGCACAATGAACGGAGAAACTGATGATTTGACGCCAAGTATCTGTCCATATTTTACATTTGACGAACCCCGTATAGCTTTGACATGCCTGTCGCCTGATGCCCCCTTCTTCAGGCCATAATAAGATTTGCCCAAATGGTAGCTTTCAGACAAGGCAAGACCACCTTGCCCAAAATAGTTTGCTTGTGCTTTTGTCCAACCTTTCCTGATGGAACAAATGGCCATTTGAACGCTAGGAAAGACCGTTGAATTTTGCAGGTTTTATGCTAGCCGTTAGAGGAACGGGAAAGAGACAAAACTGGCTTTGTGAATGGCCCAGGTGCTTCGCGTCTACTTCCGTGCGTCATTAGAAGGCTCACCTCACCTCCTAAACTAGATTAGAAGAAATAAGGGATACAATAGTCAACGTTCTCCTTAAGCAATTGTCCTCAATTGGTCTGCTAGCATTTCCCATATCAGCATTCAGCTCTCGAGATTTGTACCAAGGCAAGAATCTTGCTAGGTTAAATCCAAGCAAGCTCAAACTTGAATTTACTTGACTCGAATAGCTCGCGAACCCTATAGTGCTTGGAATTTTATGTTGATTCATTTATCATATTACCTATATCAACGGATAGATAAAGATCGTTGAATTTTCTATCATGGCATATTTTAAAGCTCAAGTTTAATCCTTGTGAAAAGCAAAATTGATTGAGTAATCGAGTCAGCGTATAGCCATGAATTTTCAAATCAAAGTCCAGTCAAGCTTAAATATCTTATTGACTGTAATCGAGTTAAATCCAAGAATAAACTGTCATTAATTGGTATCAATCGACATAACATTTGCATTTCCACACAACTACAACAGCTCCGCAGGGTATTATGTGGAGACACCGCTTAAAGAACAAACATTGATCCCATCTGCTATTAATTTCACTATTCTTCTCAAGACATTTTTGCACACCAAGAACGCACTCAAAATACACAGGACAATAAAATTGAACACAAGCGTTCTTTGATTATCTTACATCTCAGGGGAGTGGAAACTTTAATCCTCCATGTCACGAAGGTACTCTTCATTTTCAATCACATGCTCAAACAAGGTATGCTACAATCAGAACGAAGAAATTCTACATACAGAAGGGCATTGCAGAAAGAGCATCAGTAATTGTGGCCAGCACGCAAAAAGTCATCCTTTCCGCAGCAATCAAATCGATCGCAGATGATTACACTGCCAAAACCTCTACTTCTTTCCACATAAGACGACATCAGGGCATACAACTGCATCTGCATTCAAGATCGCTCTGGAGAGGACCGGAGAAGCACCTAACAATGGAAGCTCTTAGCCCATTTCGGAAGATTCAATTTTAGCTAGAAAGCTGGAACCTGCCACTGGGTTTTTTTCTCCTCCATCCCTGAGAAATTCCACCGTGAGCAAAAATATAAAACAGTACAAAGCACCAGAGACTCAAAATGAATGTGTGCACAAAAGATAAGAGGGAGATCCCAAGAACTTACAAAGGCAGCATAATACACAAAGGTTAATCCAGCTAGAGCAACAAAAGCAATCTGGAATACATTATACCTGCGATGCCATAGCATGCACAAACCAATCAATATCAAACGCAAATACGTATCAATTTGTACCCAGAAGCAGCGGCGACTCACTTGTACAAGTATTTAATTCCACGAAGAGACTCCAATGTGTGCCCAAAAATTTCCTGCGCTGCGGTTGCTTGAGCATAGTATCCAAATGCCGTCGCGCAAAATTGGATAACACTGAACCAACCAGATCACAGTTAAAACCTTTTTAGCCAGTGATGATTCAGTTATATGTACCCAACAGAAAGTTGCTATTTGATCCAGTTAACCTAGATCATTTTGTCCTAGAGATTCTCAGAGCACAAGGCCACGTCTACTAGTTTCCACTTATCATATATCTCCATAACAAACGATAATACTAGACATATTGCAGGAAAAATGAAGATATTCTTTTTGTGACAATTAATCTTAACATTTTTTAACATGAGAATTTCTTTACGAGCCAATGTATCAGTTGCTATGGAGACAATATAACAGTCCAAAGAAGATTTTTCCTAAAAAACAATGGCAAAGAGGACATCAATATGCAAAGGAGAAGGCACAATGACTTAAGTGCAAAACCTGATAGAGCAGAGAAGAATGAGTGCAACATTGAAAAGAAAGGAGTTCATGAGAGTGGCTCCCCACCTGAAACAATTTGACAAAATCAATTATCAATGACCAAAAGCATAATATTTAGTTTTCAATGCATTTTTAGCCAATCTGCAGCAAGCAAATTTTTAAATAAAAAGCAACGAGACAAAAGTGATGGCTGGGACACCATACTTCATTGGGTGGATTGTTATGAACACTAATCTTAGACCAAGCATCATTGCCCCAGCAATTACAGCCAACAGGAGATAGAAGCAGAAGAATGCAAACGCCACAGTACCCAAAAGCCCTGCAAGAAGTATGGGATATTAATTCGGCATCAAATAATGCGTCTGATGGAGCAAACATATGAAGACATCTTAACATGCCAGAGACATGGAATTCTTAGGGCCTTAACATACCCCACACATCATCCAGCTTGATGAAAACCTCGTTGAGGAAAGGAGACAGAGGTGGATTTATCAAGAGATATATGACGATATGAGCAACCCAGGCCACTGAAACGATCAGCCTAATAGAGCAACAATCACACAATTAGACATTAAAACTGATGAAGGAATTGATCACTCTTTGAAAGTAAATTGGTTATAATTTCATATTTAAATGACAGAAATCTAACAAAACATCACAATGAGAGAATATAATGTCCGATCTATCTATCATGCTTCCAGTCAACACTAGCCAACCATCTAGACAACATGCTGAAATGTACCATACCAAGAGACCCTGATTTAGATGACGTGCTAGAAAGTTGTCAGAAATAGTCCATTGCAGCAAGCTAACACATAAAGCTGTGAGAAATACAAGTTCAGTTCAATTAATAGTCTCAATCTTCAGTTTTCACCTTGAGCAACGTTCTTTACCTTGGGGGAGGATTCTAATTTCTAGCAGTGTCACAAATTGATTATATTAAGAAGCAGAACCCAAGTAGTGTTCAGCAGTTGTCAAGTAGTTTGACATATGTCTCAGGGTAAAATAATTGGTCACATCCTCTAGTTTCTCTGAAGAAACCATCCTTTCACCCAGAAAAAAAAGATGCTATTCTTGTTGAACAAAAACAGAATAACCTAATACATAAACTCCGTGACTATCTAGATCATTTTCATACATATGTTCAATATTAGAACTGCGTAGAGTCAAAATACAAGGAAAATCAAAGCAATCTTGTAATATTAGGCCCCGTTTGGTTCAGCTTTCCCAAGGGGCTTTGAGCACCGAAAGCCCCTTTGGAAAAATAAAAAGCGTTTGGTTCAGCAATTTGGGGCTTCATTGGCCAAATGCTTGAATTTGGGAAATGCAAGTCAACTATCTTTGACTTTTTTTTTTTTTTTTGGAAATCTTCATTGCTGTGGTCGTGCAACATCCGGCAACCGCTGCCGGGGGGTTGCATGACCTCCAGTGGCCAGATCTGTCTGCCTAATAGCAACGCCAGCTGCCAGATCTGGCTACCGGACAGTGTTGCTGGCTAACTGCCGGCAAATGTAGCTTAAATTTTAATTTTTTTTTAAAATCAATAAAAGCCCTTTGCAAATGTAAATTTACCAAACAATTTTTACACCAAAGTCATTTTGGGAAAACCCTTTAGATTATAATTTGCCAAACACTATTGCTTTCACCAAATGCCCCTTGAACCAAAGATACTTTTGCATTTCCCAAAGTTGAACAAAACAGGCCCTTAGTCAATTTACAGCCAAATGAGTGCTTCTATAAAGCCATGTACTCAGTTGGCAAACAATTATCAGTGTACTATAGTTATTAAAGTCACATGTCAAACAATGGTACAGCTAACATCAATATCTCTCTCATATACCACACTAACACCATGTTGAGAGAGTTTTCCCCATCTTATGCCAATCAAATTCACTTCTTTTATCATAAATCAATTTGAAATTCAAAAGTTCATAGTGAATATTTATCACATGATAAAAAGCATGGAAAGCAAATAATCCAAGTAAACTAGTTCATCTCTATAAAGAAAAAGGAGAACAACAAGAAATGTTCACAAGCAATATAAATAGCCATTTGATGCCATTAATGACACAGAAAACTAGTCATTCTTCAATAGGATTGAGTGAAATTACCCCAAGATACCCAACACGAGTTTCGCTAGATACCCAAGTACAGTCATAGCCCAAGTGGTCTCAGCCTGAAAAGGAAGAGTAAACAATTTTTAGCAAAGTATACTCAGAAATCAATCAAGAATGTTTCTTATGCACAAAACCAAGATCATCACCTTTTCTCCTTGAGGATACATTTCTTCCAGAAGTTTAACATCTTCTTCCAACTGCAGCAACTCCTGTATGCTCACAAAGCAGGACATTAGTTGCAGCAACCAATTAAGAGTTAAAAGAAGCATATACTAAGGAGACACATTTCATCATAACACAGTCAAATGGTGTTTACACCCTCCCAATTGAAAAACAAAACCAGAAATAAACAAATGCAAGTCAACTCGCAATTTCTGCAGAAGACCCTCTTGGAGAACTTACTGACCAATGATCCAACTTATGAGGAGTCTAACATTTTGCAACTTACTAGGTCCACCCCCATCCTTCCAGAACTACTCAAAACTACAAAAATAGAGTTGATAACCAGAGCATAAATCACATTGCATGCATCAGATCAATACCAATTGGACCACATGTGGTGTTATGTGGAATAGAACCGGCGTCAAACAGTGCCACACATTCTTAACAGCATACTTGGCATTGATTAGAAGACCAACTATGTCACAAACAAGGAGAACCAAACTAATGCGACAAATATCATTCGATAGAGCACCTCATTGTTAACTTCAGAAAAATAAAAGGCAGGGAAAAGGTTTACTCATTTTAGGAAATAGAAGAAAACATGAACAGAAAAAAGATTTTGAGAAAATCATATTATACCTAAATAACTAGTAGATAATCAGCCAACCTATTAAACACAGCAAAAGGAGCTCCCCCTTTTTTCAGTAAATGGGAAGTACCTTTTCTACCGCCTTTACATTCTTTCGCCACTTTCTACCCTTAGCACCACTTCTTTCTTCCTGATGGAGAGCATCAGCAGCTTTCTTCAGTTCTCTTGCCTTCTTACCTAACTCAGTTGCTTCCTGTAGCATATTTTCAGTTAGTCAATGACACAAATTGCATTCTGCACCTACCTATGACATATGATTGGCTAATAGAATCACTAGATGACGATCATAGTATAAACATGAGAAAGAACCTTGATATATTGTGACCGTGTGATGACAGCCTTTGGACGCCGGATGAACGAAAATATAAGTCCCAGTGGCAGACAAGCAATGCCGACACCACCAAATATCTGATGAACATTGACAGGTGTAGAGTGAGCTATACATTCACTGAATCCGATGCTGTTTAAAGCTTTATACATTAGAAAATGCGATCACAGGTCCCAGCATGTTCTGATTTCAGTCTTAGTCACACACCAATTGCTCATCAACATGAGAGCATGTATTACAATCGCAAACTAAGCATAAATTTGGTCCTATTGAGGATTGCCATACACAAAATATATGCTTGAACCAGAAATACAACGAAACATATCTCCTTATAGCAATAAAGTTCACCAAAGAAAGACATACCGTAAAAAGCACTGATCCTACTACTGTAGCAAGAGCAACAACATATTCAGGGAAAGTAGTGCGCATGGTCCATGTTTTCTCTGCTGAGGCTGGTGCTTGATAGGCGGAACACTGCAACATCCAAATAGACTAGATATGAGCACCTTTAAATTTGCATACAGCACAAACTAATGCCATGAAACTAAAGGACCATTATTACTTAATTATCTAGTTCTACTTTCCAGACATCAGAAAATAAAATCACAAGCAAGTTGCAAAAGTTAGATAAAACCTGATGCAAACCGCTAATACACTCCTGACTAGAAGAAAAACTCCAACTGCTTGGAAAGGAAGTTGTGGTCGAAGAGAGATGCCTAACGGTAAAGTCCACCTTCCCAATAAGCCCTGATATCAAAGAAACAAGCAAAATGCATATTGCACATCAAAACACTCAAGCGGACATGCTTGAATTCTCAGCTCCAGAGCTAAAGACTAGAAAGATAAGATCATAATCTCTGAAAATTTAAGCAGAAACTCAAAACAACCAAGATTAGTTACAGCTGCTACAAGAGATATCTTGCACTCTCTGCAAATTTGACCTTGAGAAATATATGTCCATCTATCATAAAAGGAAAGACGAACTGTTCCCCAGCTGAGCATTCAATTCATCGAGTATTTGCTAGACCAGAAGTAGCTGCCTGACGTGCACAAGTCTATTGCATCCTCAATAAAGATAGAATTCAGAACCTCATTCATGAATTGACTGGCCTAAACCACTGCCTCACGAACTTCAATCATATCTTTCCCAGAGCATGAAGCTGATTAAAACGAAACGACTATAATAGCGTATTCGAGGACTAACCGTACAAAATGCCAAGCACGAGAGCGCACACAATGCCGGTGGTCACGACCCATATCAACGCACTCTTTACCCGCTTGCCCAAACTCCTGCAACCCAAACACCCAATCAACGGCCACATTGCACACGCACAAAAAAATACTCAATCAGAGAACACGCCAGTCCGAAAAAAAAAGCGTAAATCAAACGCACTTGTCCTGGTCCCCCTCGTAGTAGAACATAGCGAAGGGGATGACGAAGAACACAAGCAGCGCGTCCACGATGTAGATGGCGAGCCACAGATCCTTCATCGGGAGGGTGAGGCTGCAGGCGCCGTTGTAGATCGCGCGGCGGCAGGCCTGCCGGTTCGCGACGTCGGCGGGGAGCATCAGGATCGAGATGGCGGCCACCGAGAGGCCGAGGACGACGACGAACTTGGGAAAGTAGGCCTGGTTGGCGTCGTCCGGGTGCTGGTAGTTGACGAGGAGGTAGACATTGAAGAGGAAGACGAGGACGCACACGACGACCGCGACGATGACGAGCGCGAGGTTGAAATCCCCCATCGCTCAAGAGAGAGATAGAGAGAGAGGCCGCTCCCCCCTTCCTCTATCCGAAGCCAAGTAACCGATCGATCCGGCGTAGATACGGCAGCCCCGGCGGGAAGCTCGCGAGCCGGAGGATTTCGAAGCGGCGGCAATGGCGATTGTCGCAGATCGGAACGGGGAGGGGGCCTCGAGGGAAAACGCGGAGCCTGAGAGAGAGAGAGAGAAAGCCGGGGGGGGGGGAGAGAGAGAGGGAGAGAAAGGACGATGATGCGGTTGAAATGAGGAGGACGAAGTTACGAATTTACCCCCGGGAGATGGCGGAATGGCACGGGGTCGTTCGCGATGAGGGGCCGAGGTGGGTGAGGAGATGACGGTAATTTGATGGGCCAGGCTCATTACAGATTTCGAAACCAGCCTGTCCCAACGGAGTGAAATGGCGATTTTTTATTTTTATTTTTTTTTGTGGGAGAAAAAGGGCTCCGCGGAGGAGGAAGCTCGGGAAGGGCGCTTCCTAGAGTCGCCGCGGAATCGTGACGGTCGCCAAATCATCGATTTGGACTAAAATTCTTAAACTTCATCATAAACATGCGATTGAGTGCTTAAATTTTCAAAATGTATAATCGAATTTAAAATTTATCTTGAAAATTTAATTAAATCCTAAAATTTTCAAAAAATACTTAATTGATCAATTTAATAAGTTTTAGAACTCAATTACATTTCATGGTAAGTTTTAAAATTTAATTGCACTTATTAAAAATTTTAAAACACAGTTACAATTCATGATAAGTTTTAGAACTTCTAATACAATTATCCCTTTGGACTATTTATTTTGGGACAAAATCCATAACTCAATTTTCTAATATGTTCCATATAGTACATAATAAATTTGGACATGTCCTTAAAAGGCTCAAGAAAGAAAATCCAGAGCAGAGACAAGTCTTGCATTGGGAGTCTCCCTGTATTTCCTAATAAGAGGGGAAGAAAAATATGCACTAGTAATTCAATTTTTTAAATGGTTAAATATTATTTATAAAAAAAATTATCTAATTCGATTTTCACAACCATATATTTTTGTTCGTGTTAATTGAACAAAGGTAATGATGTATAATGCTAAGTTTATACCATATCAATGTGAACTGCATTAATTAGGATAAAAAAAATTTCCCAGGATAGCAGGTGTGTTTGGTTAATACAAATTGTGAAAGTCCAAAATTATTTGGTAAAATTTCTTTGCATATAAGCCTTAAGTTGAATATGTGTTTAATATAAAACTTTTGCAATGGGTCCTAGGGTTGCGTGTCTATATATATATTTTAAACTAAATTAAATAATTCATCGGATCAATGAAAGGTTACGATCGCCAGCGAGCCAGATTTAGCATTGTCGGTTAAGGCTGCCCGAGGTTGGGTGACCTCTGACATGGTCATGTGATCAAATCAAGAGCCATCAGAGGTTGCATGACATTGAGCAACCCTCAGCAAGGGTCGCTTGACCCAAGAATCGCGCAACCCAAGCAACCGCCCTTTGCTAGCGTGATGAAGGGATGTCTCCTTTTTTAATAAAAAAAAAAAATTAACCATGGGCAAAATCGAAAATATGAAAATTACTAAGAATATTTTTGGAAGGGAAAAATTAATTCAAGCATTTAGCCAAATGTTGAAAGCTCAAAGTTAATCCCTATTAGCATTGGGCTTCAACATTCTTAAGGCTGGCTTTCAATTAAAAGTCACTTTCAAATTGTTGTCAAATGGTCTAGCATTTCCATAATGAGCTTTTAAGCCTCTCAGGAATGTTGAACTAAATGCACCCAACATCCCTCGCTCGGGCATCACTAGGGCAAGTGAAGGCAATGCCTTCTCTACTGACCTTCATATTAGGCTAATATAGGAGAAGGTAAATCCAAGGTGATGGCTCCTCTGCTAACCTTCTTTGGGCAAATCCTATAATAGTCAATTACAAGACTTATCTAAAATGCAGTTTTTCTTACCCTAGGCACGAAATGCTACTATACATTCCCTTTCCGATGGTAGCCAAAACTAAATTCCTAATATGGAGTCTACCTTCCCCCCAAACATCCCCCTAATTTCCAGTTAATATTTTTCTTTTTGACTAAGAAGGAACACGAGGATTGACATTGTGGGGTCTCCCACTTCAAGATGAATCTTCCGCTTGTTTTTCCCTCTTGAACCTTTTAAAGACCTGCTCATATTCAATATTAGGCTAATACAGGAGAAGGAAAATCCATGGCACTAGCCGAGATCACATGGACTTACCAGACATGCACGATAAAGACCATATTGGTTATAGTTGCAATCACAAGTCCATGATGATACAGTTGCAATTGATATTGCAAGTCTATGATGATACCTAGTGTCATCATAGATCTAGGCAACTACATCTCGTTCCTCAAGCGAGATCAGGCGAAGTCCATGCTATGGCCATCTCTACTTGTACGCATATATAATGACGAAGAGAGGAGGAGGAAAATGCATGGCTTGCCCCCACCACAAATTGGGGCAAGGCTCACGACCTCGACATAGCCGATGAGGCTCGATTGACAGGTTTTGCCAAGGATCCATGCCATCGCAAGCACTCATGCTCAAGCAATGATCCTACATTGAAATTTGCCACAAACACAAAGTAGCACACGCATAAACACAACTGCCTAGGGCAAGGTTTATATTAAGCCGATGGCACCTCCTAGACATGAACATATCTACACACTAGTGGCTAGGGTCAATCTTGCCAAGATGGATCATGTCCTAATTTGCATATAGGACTTATAGGCCCTCGCATGCGACTTATGTAGGTAGTGGCCATAGTTAGGCGTGTGCTAGTTGAGGGAGGGTAGGGTATTCGGCTCATCTTTACAGTTATTACATTGGCATCAATTCGGAAAACTTAGAATTTAAAACCTACCCTATAGAACATGCAGGTGCTAACGTGTTCTAGAGCATCATCCTCATTATTATGCATTTTGAAATATTTTGTTAGATAAAAAGATGTCATGGTTCCAATTAGCAACATATTCAATCCTCTATATAGAAACATGAGTACATTTATAACAAGAAACATGCTTGTGTTTGATAGTGGACTAATCCTAAATAATAATAACTTTTGAAAGTGAAATACAAAAATCCTTCCTCCCATCATTTCATACGTTTAAATATGAAAAATCCGTAATGAAAAGAGAAAATCATAAATAATTTGATACAAATGTACGTACTCCGGGTATCCTCAATCTTATATTTTTCTACGTGTGTTAAGTACCTGCATAGGGTAGAACTAGAGGGCATGGAGGCTAGGGTGAGGATGGCCCCAAATCCTGGAGCCCATCGTTTATTCTTTGGCTCCAGAGTTTTGGCAGCCGGTAACATGCTCGTGTTTAATTAGATACATGGGATGCCAACGTTATACTTAACGTCCATTTTATGACACGCCAATATTTTTCATGAAATTTTATAACAAACAGACCAACTTCAAAATGATATATTTCAATGACTTATTCAACAGAAAAAAGTAAAAGAACTTGATTCGACATTTTGCAGAAGTTTGGGCATTATTAAGGTGTGTTGGGTAACCATTATGTTTTCAGAAACAATTTATACTAAGAAATCATTTTTTATTTTATTTTATTTCATTTCTTGGACGAGTTTTTGCGCATTTGAAAATGTTTTATAACTTTCCAAAATTTCTATTTTCGGAATAAAAATGCGTTTGGTATGAATCTTAAACTCTTTTGTGACTTATAATTTTTTAATATTTTTATTATACTTTTATTTTTTTTATTTTTTCATTTCCTTCTTCTTCAACCTTAACCGGTTGTTGACCTTAGGATGGCCGGCAACCTTGCAGGAGGGCCGCCGGCCCCCAATGAGGCCAAGCCTTGCCCAATTGCTAGGGAGGCTTGGCCTCACTGGGGGCCAGCGACCCTCCAACAAGGTCACTAGCCCTTGTCTGGCCGGTCATCAATGACTAGCAGTACGTTGAAGAAGAACATAAGAAAAAGAAAGAAAGAAGAATAAGCAAAGAAAAAGAAAGAAAAAAATAGAAATTGATTATGGAGTTGTTCTCGGTAGCAAAGAAGCAATTTTTTTTTTTTACTTTTTGATTTTGTTCCAAATCTATTCCCGAGAATAAAAAATTTACAAAATAAATTTCTATTTTTTTTATTCTAAGGAACAAAATAATATAATCAGTTACTATTAGGCAAATTAACAAATAAACCTTTGACGTCCTTATCCCTCAAAACTATAATGAAGGGGGGTCAATTCCCATAATATCATAGTCACATTGCTTGGAAGTACTTGACATTTCCATCAATCAAATTCAATAAACATCACTAGGCTCATTATTTCTTTTTCTTTTTTTAGATAATAAAAGGGGCAAAGCCCAAAATTTACACCATAACGCGTTTAACGAAACTAGATCTAACTTGATTTCCTATCAATAAAGGAATCAAACCTTTTGGTGGCCTATCCAAAATTAAAATGTTATTCACATCACAAGAGCGAATGATCCAATTTGCCAATTAGTAAGCACATGAGTTCCCTTTCTTAAAATTATTTCTTCTTTTAATTACTACTACCATATGTGCACGCTTGTTTTATGGACGTATGAAATTGACATTTGAAAAATTAAACCAAGCTATCATGTTAGAAATATTTAATGGAAGGAAATTCTTGATTATATGCACTATGCACAAATTATGTATGTATATATGGAAAGAATAATTTATCAAGTTTCTAAAGAAAGTTGTTATACGACAGAAAAATCTAAAACTAATAAGAGATAATATAGAATTATGAAGTTACACATTTATCCATGAAAACAATTTACATAAGCTAAGTATTTGAGGATATTTGAGGATGAAAAAAAATTAAAACCTTACAAAAATTAAGGAGGTTGTCTTGTTTTATATAATAATATAGATAAGTAATGGAGTATATATTTTTCTAAAAAAAGCTAATAAAGTAGATATCCTATGTGTATTGTTAATGGAGATCACAGATTGCATATTTTGGCATCCAAATCTAAAATAATTAAAAATTGGATAAGTCATCAATTATGATATGAATTATGGAAGCAAAATGTAGATAAGCTACGTGTTCAGTCCTCATGTAGTGGATTTTAACATTGATCAAAGTGGTCCATACTAGCTCGACAAATCAAAATTTACCAATACTTTCTCTTTGCAAAGAACAACACAATTCACTTCCCCATATTTCCACTCATGTAAAAGTAATTTCCTTAAAAGCAAAATATCAGAAAAATTAAAAATTTAGTTCTAAATCTATTTTAAGTACGTTAATCCAAACATTAATGTTTCACTTTTTGCTAACATCTTATATGAACCTCTAGATAATTATCGTAATAATTCGTTGATACGATAGTCCAGTTATGATACGATGCATCTTGGTGTACCATGTAGAATATAAGCAATTTTATATTAAAATCGATTGGAAAAATTACATTGGAATTCCATAAAAGATTCAGGACTATATTGAGAAAATTAAAAAGTTTGGTACTGAATTTACATTCCTACGGTACATTTAGGACCGTATAAAAATAAAAATTGAGGCCCCGAACCCAATTTGAGAGCGCGCGATCAAGAAGAAGTAACAGAGCCCAGCCAGAGCAGAGAGGCCTAACGCTCGTCGCTCCTCCACCGTCTCCCTCCGCTTCTTCCTCCGTTCGAGGATCCTGCACAGCCCTCGCCGGCTCACAGTCCCCTCTCCGGCTCGGGAGAAAGCGCCGGCGAATCGGAGCTCCGGTCGGGGTTAAGAGATCCCCCCGTTCCGGCCTACGCTCCTGCTTCGATGGTGGCGATCGTGGCCTCCGGAACTCCCCGGGAGAGGCTCGCGGGCCTCGTCGGCTCCGCCAAGGCGTCGGCCGACATCCCCTCGAAGCTCGGCCGCCTACGCGACCTGAAGGAGGACCTCCTGCAGGACGACCCCGTCCTGCTCGCCGAGTTCCTCCCTCAGCTCCTCGACCTCCTCTCCGACCGCTTCAGTCCCGTCCGCAAGTTCATCACTCAGTAAGCTTCGCCCTAAAACCCTATATCCTTCTCTCTCTCTCTCTCTCTCTCTCTCTCTGTGCTTGACTGTTGTAATGGCTCTTCTGAAGTTGAAGTGTCCTCTTGACTGTGCGCTTTTGGGGCCGTGTGTAGGATAATCGGTGAAATTGGGATTAAGCAGTTGGAATTCCTACCTGAAATGGTGCCTGTTTTGATTTCGGTCTTGAATGATGAGTCGCCGCCAGTTGCTCGCCAAGCTATAAGTTGCGGCATTGACTTATTTCGTCACACTTTCGAGAGAATTGCAATCCAGGTACTATTTATCTATTTATTTATTTCTAATTAGTTGTGTGGTGGATGCTGCAACCGTGACTTGTAAATTGTGTGATGAATGGAAGCTAATTCCGTGATTTTATGTGGCTGAAAACTGTACTTTTTCTTAAAGAGGTCAACTAGGAATTAGTTGCATTGTCACTGCAAATATTGTGTTAGCTCATTTGTTGGTGATTGCTCTTTCGTGCTATGTGTTGTCATTATCGATTCGGTAATTGTTGTAAAATGCAATTGTTACTACCAAAATACCTCCCAAAAAAGCTCTTGGGTCAGCTTACTTGGTTGTTTTAACATCCTCAATGTTACTTTTCTGGTCTGAAGCAAGTCAATTACATGTAATGGTGTACTGACCCCAAGATGTTGACCCCAAGAGGTGGGGCAATAATCATGTTAGTTTAGACAGTGGAGTGAAGGTTAATTTCGTTTGATCTTCTAAGTTTGCGGTTTCATAATAAAAGATTATTTATGTATATGAAGAGTAATTGTGCCAGTGAATCCTCGATCTTGATTATAGAACCATAAAAATGTTATGGATGAAGATCTTTGCTTGGTGTGAAAGTGCAAATGATGCTCATTAACGTAAGGTGGCACCCTCATGGATTATAGAGGGCACTAGATGACACCTATGGCCACCTCAACCTTTCTTCTCTTTTTTAACTCAGGTCATTCAAATCAAACGTCTAAAGTAATTTTCTCTAATTTGTCATTAGCTTAGTGGGTTGTTTCTATCTATTTCCCTTGTGAAGTGATCATTTTTTTTTCTGATTTTTTCGATATCCTTTTGCTGCGTTATGATGGTCTCTTCTTGCTCACTGGACTGCCTTGGCTTCCTAATACCTCCATGCAAACACCTCATATGGATAGTTAGGAGACTGTCATTCTTAAATAGCTTTGTCGTTTTCGAGATGTTTCAGGGACTATATACTAGTGATCTGGATGATTCACTGGAGTCAGCTTGGGAATGGATGTTGAAATTCAAGGATAAAGTATACTCTATAGCTTTCCAGGTAAGCAATAACTTGTAAAAGTTGAAATTGAACTTTTTGCAATGTGTGACTCATGTTGACAACTTGTTCACAAGACGGGAAGTGAGGGGATAAAGTTATCGGCACTGAAATTTGTTCAAGCAATCATTCTACTCTATACACCTGATCCTAATGGATCTTCGGAGCCCCCTTCGGATCAGCGCTTAGAAGGTTAGATGAATGTCGGGTTCATTGTAATTGCAGCAACTTGTGTGATTTTCTATCTTACTTCACTTGACCTTTGTTTCAGGAAACTTGTTGGGCTTCAATGCATCATGGCTTCGCAGTGGTCATCCTATATTAAATGTTGGGGAGTTGGCTACAGAAGCTAGTAGAAGTCTTATTTTATTGCTTGATCAGCTAAGGTCTCCAACAGTGAAATCTCTCAGTAATCTAACAATCGTTGTGCTTATTAATAGGTAACATATTGTCTTATGTTTACCGCATATGCAGTCTATTCAAACACTTTTTTGTGCTAATGTGTGATAACTTACTAAAATCTTATCAAAAGATGTCAAAATCTAATAGAGAAGTGATTGGATAAATCTCACAGACCAAAACAAGGGGGACTCAAGCAAATCCTAATTGTTTGACTGACCCATGTCATTTGTTTTTCCCTGCTCTGACGGAAACTATGGCTCATTCAGAAGTTTAATTGGCGCTATTTTCTTAATGTTGGCCTAAGTTTATGATCCCCTCTTGAGGGACTGCAAATACTGTTGAAAAGATTTTGGGATGAGGCAAGTTGAGAATTTTAGATAGATGAAGAATGCTACGTGAATCTGCTTCTTTAAGGCTGCCTTTAGTCATTAGGATAATTTTGTTTTACAGGGTAGAATTGGAAAAATTCTCTCTTGGGTTTCTTATATCCCATCTTTTGTTTGGGAAATACTGGATGTAATGGTAAGTGCGATGTATTCTGGTCTTAATAAGTGTTTGGTGAACCTATGATTGGACTTGGGAATAAATCTAATCATTAAATAAGTTAATTAACCCTAGATTCAAGGGTCAGGAGGACTAGGCTTACATGAAAAAATAGGCTCGGACTGAATTTATCAGGTCAGGGGGTTCTAAGCCCAAAGGCTAGTCTGGTCTAATTCAAGGGTGTCTGGCCCGAACCGAATCAATCCCTGTTTGGTTCAGGCTTAGCCAGGTCTATTTACATGATATATCTCTTGAAATGGCCCATTTTTTCGTCTGAGGAAAATGGTATTGACCTTGGAATGCAACGTGTCTAAAACATTAGAATTTAGAAATGAGAGCTCCCAAGTAGATGTTCAACATACACTATAGAGAAATGGTGAGGTCTTCCTGAATTTTGTGCAGAATCACCAAGTAACACATTAAAAACTCTATTTCTTGGTGGTTTGGCTGTTTGATCTCTAGTGGCTTTATGTTTGATGAAGAAATTGGTGGTGGTAGAGAAGTGGTTGTTGTCACTGGATTTTTATATGGTTTCTCTTGAGCTAACTGGTTATCTGGGGTGATGCCGATAATACTTGTGGCCGCATGCTGGTTTCATCTTTGGTTGAAAGTGATAGATGGTCTTTATTGGTTGAACTGGTTTCATCATTGGTTAGTGTTGTTTGTCATTGAATTGTTGATGGTGTTTTGTGAAAAATAGTTGAGATTAAAGAAGAGAAGGGCGGAGAATGTCAGTGGACAACAAATTGGGGTTTTTAGACCAAAGTCACATATATATACTGTATTGGGCGGATTTTTTTTTTTTTTTTTTTTGTGTTTGTGAGGCTTTGTAGCTAGATGCTCGAAAACTAAAATGGTCTGGAAAAATTTCAGGGGTAGGCTCATAAGCCCAAACTGACCAAGACCTGACCCAAAAAATGGGCTGCTTTGGGCTTTCGGGCCTCTGTGCATTTTTTGAACAGCCATAGTTGGGCAACCACCTGGCTGATGGGGATTGCCTTTATTGATAGCAACCACCAGTATGGTGATTTCAAGAGCACTTCGATAAAAGACAGAACCATTAAGAGAAAGAGAGCGAGCAAGAATGAGTAAGGGGACAAGTCAGTCACGGTGGTTGCTGCCTTAAGAGTGGGACCACCATCTGGTTGTCACTGTTCATTTTTTGCCTATTGATGGTCGACTCTCTCTTCCATGCTTTGTGGTCCATTGAGCTCCCCTTCACAGTCCACCCTCTTCTTATCTTTCTTAATTCGGATTATTTTTTGGAGTCTTTTGGGGGTTCTTTTATCTAGTTCATATCTGGGTTTATCTGTTAATGTCATCTGAGAATTGCTCCAAATTCCCACTAGGATTACTTGTATCATATCCACGCATTGTATCTCACCAACCATATGCAGCCTAAGTGTATTTAATAGTTTCCATTGGTGCTGCTGTGTGGTTAATCTATATCACTTACGACTGACGATCTCTATTATTTTCTAAATATGCATTCAGTTTTCTAAAGTTCTGTCTTCCGGCCATTGTGTCTGTGCTTTTGATTTATTTATCAGTGTTTCTGCAATAGCCAAGGAAAGGCCTTCATACTATGGACGCATTTTGCCAGTGCTTCTTGGTTTGGATCCAACAAGTTCTTTTACAAAGGGTGCACACGTATCAGGAGTATGCCTTGCACTAAAAAATGCTTTCCATTCCTGCTTAGGGAGCACTTATCCGGGTGTTGCACCGGTATATCTTTACTACAGTGCATTTCTTCGTGTCCTCAAGTTTGTGAAGTCATACTTTTCTAATTTTCCAATTTTGAATTTCGCATGCATATATATAACTGCTTATGACTTTCTTAATATTTAATCGCCATTGTTTATTTCCTCATTTTCTACTTCTATCGGCTTCTCATCATCTCAAAATGTAGCATCTCAAATTTTCTTCTGGATAATTACATTTAAGAATTCTATGCATCACTTTGAAATTTGCTGCACAACTGAGAATGTCAAAAAGCTCAACATGAGGGTCAGTTTTGGAGTAAAAAATGGGATGGAATTAATGGAAAGAAAGAGGGAAGGAGGGGGTTGGGAGGAGGCAGATAATTGTAATACTTTACTTTTTGGGAGTATAGAAAGTGGAGGCAATGAAAACACTGTAGTGTGAAAAAATCTTGATTATTAAATTATTTTTTGGCACTGCAATTCAGAAAATGTTGAAGCTGTAATTAAAGTAGTAGTATTCTAGCACATACCTTGTTCAGTCAATTCAACTCAGCTTGATCAAACCCCTCATAAAGATCTTGTTATCATCATAAAACTGACAAACAACCTATTACTAACCCATTAAAGCATGGATATGCCAAAGTGCAATGCTGTGAGATTAGTGGTAAGTCTCATGAAAGTTAAGCCTATTAAAGCCTAAAAATCATGCTGGTGCACAAGGGATGCTGAATCTCTGGGTCATTTACTACTCTTTTGCTCATAGAAAATGCAAATATCAGAATTAGAGAATTTTTGCATCAAGACAGGTAGGGTTAATTTATGCCTAGTTAAGTACATATGACACTTCTAGTTAGAACAATCTACGGGGAAGGAGAAAATAAATTCCTTTGGTCCCTCTCACCATTTTTATACATGGAAGAGACAGATAGCAAAGTTTCAAGGGAAGGGAGTGCAGAGACAACATAACAAGAATTGGGCAAGACCCATCTTTCAAGGAAATGCTCATTTTGCAGGCCGCATTGCTTCCCACCTGGTTTAATGCTCATCCTTCTATCAGTGCAAAAGGTGGTTTGTGGTCACCGGTCATGCATATTCCCCCAAAAACCAGCATAATCACCTCCAAATCCACATCAGAAGTCCTGTTTTGCACTGTCCTCTGCAATTTCCTACATTTTCTCCAATCTAAGATTTGAGCAAATCAAAAGCAAATCCCACCTCTAGTGTCAACCCATAACACATTCTAGATTTTCCTCCCAAATGAATCACCACAATTTTAAGAGATCACTTTCTTATGCTGTTGGCCTTGTTCTTACTGTGACAGATCAAACACCATGTTGCTATACCTCTCATTACAGAAGTACAAGCACAACAACATTTTTAAATGTCCCACTCTCTAATCAGCTCTCATAGGTAGCTCTAGAACACACTTGTCCTTCATAAAAGGAGAATGAATATCCCCTGAAAACCTGCATAACGCATTCTCCAGATGTGAGTAGTTCTTTAAGTCCAAACAAGACCAAAAACTTGTACACACAAGAGTATGTAGTTTTACATGAGAAATCATGAAACAACTCTTGAGTATCATAGTGCACACAAAGGGCTTATAAAATAGCAGCGCATGGCCCACTGCATTGGGTGACGCAGACACCTCAGATTTTTTCCTCTTTACCCAGCTTTCAGCTTTCCTCCTGTTATTTTCATTCTTCAGTTTTAGTATTTCCTTTCTTCTATTTTCTGAAATCAACACATACCTTCCTTAAGATTTGCAGATTTGCAGATTTATATTTTTTATTTTTCTTAAAGTGAACATTAAAGTGGTAAAATTAAGCAAATGATGAAATGTTGTAGTTTCTTTTGTCAAAAAATTTACCAGAGAAATCTCACGAGCGAAAATCAGTAAAAATTTGATTCAAACTAGGTAATCTGACGAATAATGATTTAATAAAAAAGAAGCTATCAAGGAAATTGCAAGAATGCCGTTTTCATTATTCATTTTAACTGTTTTTAACACTTTAATGATGAGTGTAGACATCAACCTTTCCACATGTTACACATGGCCAAAGAATATGTCGTTTAGTGTTTGAGACACTCATATTATTCCATTTTTCAAAAGCTTTAAGAACACTAAATGGAATAAAAACTTTAAACATTTTACGAAGTACTCTTTTCACGAAGATTTCTAGATTTTCAATTGCTAAGTAAGATTTGCCTAAGACAAATGCTTAAAGAAGACTAAGAGACTACAGGAAAGTGTAACAGCATTTTTACTCTCGTAATAGAGCAAGATCAAGCACTGACATAAAAAAGGACGGCGATTAAAGCAGATACAATACTGCATAATTGAAGCTATATGACTTTTTCCTTAACTTTTAAATTTTGGTTCTTTCTAGGAGGTTCGGTATTAAGGATGATGAATTGAAGGCATTTATAGCTAGCTCCTTTTCTGCAACTTAAGTTGATTTTATTGTACAATTGTTTGACCTATTGGATGAATAAATTCTTAAAACAAAACTTTTTTGTACTATTCACTTGAGTTTGAATGCATTAAAATGGTTCTAAAGTATTTTTTTACTACAGTTGGGCAATGTTGATTATACATTGAGCAGAAATTTAATTAGGTAATATGATTAAATTGGACATTTTTTCAAGTTGACCCCTGGGCATATCATAGGCATCATTCTAGTATCAACTTGAAACTCAGCGCTCAATGCTTTATTTGGAGTCTATTAGCTTAAACTTTGGATCTATCATTTGACACAGCAAATAACTCAATATCCTTGGACTGGACTTGAGTCAATTATGAAAGCACTTTACATGATGGATATCCCTAGTTCGTTGCTGCTGAACTTATTGTTTATTTTTAATTTTGGTTTTCGTACTGTTCTACACACTGGTGTTAGTTGAATGATTGTGAGTATCTGGTCTCTGCAGTGGCATGATCAGTTACTTGATGCCGTGAGGAAGATGAAAGATGGACCAGCAGTTGAGCAAGCCCTTGACCAAGACTACAAGATAAATGGAAGTATAGAAGTAAAAGAGGAGCCTTCAGTTTCTAATGTACTGGTTTGTTGTCTGGATTGTTTTTACTTAACAGTGAATACTTATGCTTGGATGATAGACCTAAATGAGCCGAGAAAATAGAAAGCATTTAATTGTTTTAAACTTCTGGATATTGATGAAAACAATTTTGGCAGGAAGAGAAACCATCGATATCACCCCATGATTCTACCCAAAGTAATAGAGGGCGGAAAAGAGGGGAAACAGAGGATCACACTATTGAGGATGTCTCTGGAAAACGAATCAAACCAAGTCCTAGCATGTCCGAGGAATCAAGTAATGAACTGAACAGAAAAGGCACAGTCTGTCAGGAAGAAAATGCTTCAAGTGGAGCGCTCTCTACGAAAGCAGAGAGTGATTCTGGAGCCGTGCATCAACTGGTTGCCATGTTTGGTGCCTTGGTTGCTCAGGGTGAAAAAGCTGTTCAGTCTTTGGAGATCATTATTTCCACTATATCTGCAGACTTGCTGGCTGAGGTGGTCATGGCAAATATGTGTCATCTCCCCCCTGAACGTCCTAAAGCCGATGAAGATGAAGAGGAGATGCAAGATGTTTTTTCACTTTCCAGTGCTTTTCCACAGATATCGTCTATACTGAATGCTGAACAGGTACTGCGGTAACTTCTCATCCCCTTTTTCCATTTAGTTTCATGATGTTGTTGACATTTCCTCTTTTCATTCTCAGTGAGCTTTTAAAACTTTTCATTTGTTTATAGTTTCTGTGAGAAGTTTTTATTTACTTTAGCTGCAGAAGCCTGATAAGCCAGATGATCTTCATGCGGTGGCAGCAACAGATGACGTTGCTCTTCAAATGGATAAAACTAATGAGGTTGAGGGTTCTATTTCGCCAACTGCTTTACCAACTTCTGCTGATGCTTCAGCTGAAACAGAAATGGGCTCTGTAATGCTATCAACTGATATCCATGAAGATAGAAACTTTGAGAGTGAAATACCTGGCCTTGCTTCATCCAGCCACAGTGCTGGGCACTCAGAAAACCGGCCTGATTCCTCGTTAGCATCCATGGGTATTGAAGATAATGCTCAAGAGCAAGATACGAGTCAGTCGGGGAAATCATTAGTAGAGTCAATTCCATCTATTTCAAACGATAGATGTGAGGAGCTTAGCCCCAGACCGATGGTTGTTGATGACAACATTCCAGTCTCCTCATTTGTAGCTTCTGTTGGATTATCTTCTCATGTTATGTTACCCAAGATGTCAGCCCCTGTTATTGATTTGACTGATGAACAGAAAGATCAGTTGCAGAAATCGGCATTCACCCGCATTATTGATGCATATAAGGAAGTTGCGTTGGCTGGAGGTTCAGAAGTTCGCTCTTCTTTGCTTTCGTATCTTGGAGTTGAGGTACAAATTCTTCTTCCCTTATCTACCAGAAGGTACGATCTTTTTGATTAGTCCATTGGAGTGAATCCCCTGCACAAACATCACTTAAAAAATAATTGTCTTATTACTGGGAATGAGATGAAAACTCTGTGACATACCTCATAGTGATAGGTAAGGTACATCTACTATTTGCGGCCCTACTGAGTTGTATATGACACTTGGAATGCTCAACTAAACTTCTTAATTACTGAATAAGTTTAATACTCTTTTAAATCACAGTTTCCCTTGGAGTTAGACCCATGGATACTGCTCCATCAGCATATTTCATCAGATTATGTGAATCATGAGGTAAGTGATTGTCCCCTCATTTGCTTGTTGCATAGGCAAAACATAACTTTGTTGGGTGAGATCCTTGTGTTCTCATGTCTCCACATTGAATCTTCTTTCCTTATTTCCTGGTCTGGTCCTGTGTAATCCATATTATCGTTGTCCTTTAGAGCTGGAAAAGTTCATGCTTATGTTGTAAAAATGAACATCTACTTAAGTAATTATTTTGTTGGTGTGACTGGGAAAGTACCAACCATGTACACCGATTTTGAAGGATTTTGTCAATCCTAACACTAAAGAACTTAAGTTTCAGGAAAAAAATGCCTTATTTATTCAGTATCCTTCTACCTAATGATTTAAGCTTTTCGATGGGCATTCTAGTTAGCTCTGGAGTTTACTTTACCAGAATTTGTAAAGAACTTAAGTTTCAGGAAAAGAAGTTATTATTCTGGTCTGTCTCTTGTGATATTCTATGCTTACAGCCAGTACTTGCTTGTATCAGTTGAATTCGCAAACCTGTTGTGCCTGTTCTGGTCCATAGGATCAACTTAGGCCTATCTCTTCTGGCACAAGTTCAAAATTGTTAAGGTATCCCATGTCACTGGTTTTTTGGTGGGCCTTATTTATTCAGTATCCTTCTACCTAATGATTTAAGCTTTTCGATGGGCATTCTAGCATAATATCAGAGCCAAGTTTCACCCTAGGTTTATTTCTTGCGTGTGGCTTTCTGTTCATCAATTCCATGTGCTGTTCCCAGTCCTATTTGCATGTGAGAGACACTGATAGAATAACCCACATTGCTTAAATATGCGGTTTTAATCAGCTTATAGATGTAGTTTCCCTCCATCTTATGACTTAAGCTTTTGGGTTGAGTATCCCAACATATACTTGCCTATCCTTTCTTGCTCTGTTTAATATTTTTTTTAGTTGGTTTTAATATTATGCTTCTAGTGATATGACCTGCTCTCCTTTCTTTCATCATTTTTCTTCTGTTTGTGTTTTTCTTTTCTTTCTTTCTGCATTCTTTTAAATTTGTGGGAGCTGGGGAGGGAAGAGAGAGACAGTAGGCACGAGTGAGGACTACTTCGCTAAGAGGATTCATTTGGAATGGGGGTCTATTGCGGACAGGAAAAATCATTTGTCTATCAGCAAGTATGTTATATTAGAGTGCAACAATGGGGTGCCTCCCATTTACAACCTAGGGGTTGGGAAATATCTAAGAAATCAAAAAGAGATTTGTATCTGAAGAGCTGCTGCCACTAGGCCAAAAGAAAAAAAAGGCTGGAAGGTAAAAGAAGTGAAAGATGATTTATTGAAGGTTTTCTGCGGTTTTCACTTGATGGTGATTTGTTTGAAATATTAATGCTACCTTTATCTCCTTAATCCCTAAGAAAGGTGGTGCACAGAACTTCAAAGACTTCCTCCAGGTCTGTTTAGTGAGTAGTGTGTACAAATTCTGGCTAAGTTTATTCCAGCTAGGTTAAAACGGACTATTGGCATGGTATTGGGACCTTTTTAAAATGGTTTTGCTGGATCAAGGCGGATTTGGATGCAGCTCTGATCACAAATGAGATGGTGGACTCCCATTTAAAAGCAAAATAGAAAGGTTATGGTATATGATGGTGTAATTGAATAAAGAGATGTGGTACCCTTCTGAGTTTTTCTGTTTTGGTTAATGGCTCTTCACTAGGTTTTTTCCAGTTGTTGCACTTAGGCAGGGTGGTCCACTCTGTCAACTTCCGCTTACTCTGGTAATGAGGTCTTTAGTAAAATGTTAAGCAAGGCATCTGAGTTTGGTTTTCTTGCTTCTGTTTTGGGATGTTAGATAGGCTCTTTTCCCTTAACCTATCTAGGCTTTGCTTTTGGTGCTAATTTCAAGGATAAGCGAATTTGGGAGACTATTATTTGAAACATTAAAGAAGTGGTACACTGGTTGGAAAAGATCTTTTTTGTTAGAATATATAAATAATAAACCACGTCGTCATCTAATAGCTTAAGCTTTTAGAACAGTCGGCAGTGGTCCCACAAAATCTTACATGGTATCAGAGCTGGAGGTCCTGAGTTCAAATCTTACCAGGCCCCATTTGCCTCCCTAATTAAATTTTCACGCTTAGTACTAGGCAAAAGACCATATTAAGCGCGAGGGGGAGTGTTAGAATATATAAATAATAAACCACGTCGTCATCTAATAGCTTAAGCTTTTAGAACAGTCGGCAGTGGTCCCACAAAATCTTACATTTTTGAAAGGGAAAAGACTGCCCACATAAAAGACTCCAATTTTCAGTGGCCAAAAGGCTGGAGGCTAGGGGATTATGATGAGTCTAATAAATTTCTTCAGGTTAATTGAAAAACAGTTCAGCAACCTTTTTGTAACTGCAGTCTTGGCATCAAGTCTCTTTTATTGCTCAACAAGGCTCTTCTAGGAAAATGGCTATGGCGGTTCAATGCTGAATATGACCAATTTTGGAGTGGTTGTTGCTAAATTTGGCCTTAAAAGCACTGGTCAGATTTCTAAAAGTAGAAGAATATCTCATCGGTGGGTGTTTAGAGGATCAGAGCTGAGCAGAGTGAGTTTGTTGCTCATATGGATCTATTCTTGGAAATGGTAAGAGGATACACTTTTGGCTTGACACTTGGTGAGGGAATATGTCTTTCAATGATTGTTTCCCTGACATCTTTGACATTGCTCGGAACAAAAAGGCTCGTGTTGGATTGTTATTGACCTTACCAATCAACGCCAAGATTGGGAACTTGAATCTTTTGTCAGCTTTTTTGGTTTGCTATTTCTCTGAGATTTCCCTCACTGGTGTGGTTATTTTGTATTGAAGTAGTGGTAGAGATGGATCTTTTTCTGTGAACTGTTATTGTAGCTTACTGGAATAGAAGCTTGTCAGTGGGAGGAAGTTTTTCCTAAGTGAGATTACCAATAGAGTTATTTGGAAGCATTTTGGAAACATATTCTCACATTAGACTATTTGCAGAAAAGAGGGATTTTGCTCGTCAATAGGTGCTTTTTTTTTGGCAAGAGAGAGGCAGAGATGGGGAGACATCTGCTCAATCAATATCCCTGGATAAAAGTGATCTGGGTGGTCACTTAATGTGTGCATGGGGCTATCATGAGTTATAGGAGGTTCTATTGAACAAGAATTGTGGGCATTGCAAGGTCTCTTTTTGCCTCATGCTAAGAAAAGGAGGATTTCATCAACCCTCTTGATATGTTTTAATTGATTTGGAAGAGCAGAATAAAAGAGCTTTCATCGGTGAGCAACCACCCTTTTTAGTAATTACTAAAAGTTGGTTGAAAATCTTAGCACTTTTGGTATAGTGGTAAGTTATGTGTCAATGTAAATGCTTTAATTGACATAGTTGATGATTTGTCTTGCAGCTGAGCTCTTTTTGTTTATTTGATAGAACCCCCTTTGTGCCCTTAATTTTCATTTACCTATAAAATAATTCCTCCACAGTACCTATATAAGTTTCCTCATTTTTACAGCCTGCCTAATTCTTTCTTTTTGGAGAGGCATAATCGTCCTGAGGCCTGAAAAATGATGACTAGGAAGGTGGTTATGGAGTTGCATCTTGGCATGGAAAATATCCAGTCACCAGGATAGGTTTACCATGATTGAAGTTAAGGGAGTTGCCTCCCTCACCATCCAGTGACCTAGCCATTTGGTGGCTGTTTTGCTTGCTTATATCATTGCCCAATAATAGCCATAGGAAACCTGCACTTTCTTCCTCTTGTTAATGTAATGGAGAATGTCCACTATGAACACATTTTGTCATTGGTGCCAACTGCTATTCTGCATCATTTTTGATCCACCAGTACATGCCATCATCTCCAAATGATTGCCCTTATCTGCTTTTGCCGCCACTATAGCAGCCATTATCTAACCATCACCTCAACATCCTCATGATAATCGCCACGCTATCCTTGAGAGTTATTGCAGATGTCGTCGGCACCACAATCACTAGGGGTCTGTCCATTTAGGTTGAAAACTAATCCATATTGGCAAACGACATTAGTGAAAAAAGTGGGTCCTTTAAGACATGCAGAGCGGGGTCAACTGAGCATGTTAATGATACCCATATAAGTTCTTGAACTTTTATACCACATGGATACATTTTGAAAAATCGAAGTAGTGGAGTACTAACTATAACAAAATTTAATGGAATGGAAATTAATGTTGTATTGCTATATAGGCAGGAGTGATAGTTAAGCGGGTTGTAGGCACAGCCTGCACATATTGAACCTGAACATTTGCTTGTTGGTAGCTGCTGAATCTGCCTCTAAAAGCTATTAAGGTCTTTCCTAAGAATAGAGTCTAATTGAGATAGAGGTTCTCCAAACTTTGCAAAACATCCTTGTGCACTGCTTTTGGCTCTCATCTAAAGAGGAAACTTCTTGCCATATCATCTGGGTATCTACCCATCTATACAGCAGGGGGGTTGATTCTTGGCAGCTGCTGCCCCTCTGTCACTATGCAGATAAAGGAAAGACGAGATTTTGGGGGCAACTTGAGAGAGTTTCAGGACTCAAGCTCTGCAAGGCTCTATTCAGTCATGGAATTTTGAATTAGATATGCAATAGCATTGTCTGGGTTCATTGACCATGGGTTCAAAGTAGAAGGCCTTGGTGGGGATAGTGGGCCACAAAGCCTCTGATGTAGTGATATATGCCCTCCCTTACTACTGTTTAGGCCTAATTCTATCTCTGGACTTGATATCTCCTCAACCTTCTTTGCTGACACCCCATTGATACTCAAAATAGAGGTAGAAGTTAAGTAGGGATTATGTCACCATATAGATGTAGCAGAAAATGAGCTAGGTTTTCTTTGAAGAAAGAAGGCATTGGTTGTTAGCACTTTATTTTGTTATGAAGGTTGTCTAAGCTGAAATCTCTTTCAAATTAAGCTTCCTCGGTTCTCTCAGTGATAGCAAAAGAAATCATCATTATGCCTTCTTTTAGCCATGAAATGTCTTTTATTTTTAATTCTGTCTGGCTAGGAAAATGAAATGTCTATCTCTTCCTTTTCCTTATTTTGTGTAAAAGAACTATCTGGCAGATGCTGGTTGCAAGGATTTCCCCTTGTTGACCTCTTCTCTTTCCCTTGGCTTCTTCATTCTTACTAACTTTTGGACCAGTGTTTGTAGTATAAAAAGGGATCGTTGGTTTCCTTTGTGGTACTAAGAAGATTACTGCATATGCATGCCTTTTTCGTATGCAACTAGATGTGCTTCTTCTGAAAGTTTTAGTTTCATGATGCTGACTCTGATTTTCAATTTGTTCAGGGACATGAGTTGACATTGCGTCTCCTTTACAGATTATTTGGGGAGGCTGAAGTGGAACGTGACTTTTCTCTTCCACATCTGCTTCCTCTTCATATGAATCGCTGCTTTTAAATGTGGTGGGTGTTCATTCAACTATACCGAACTCTTGCTCCCTCCATGCAAACTTTTACCAATTTATTTTTCTCATATGCAGGCAGAAACACTGAAAGATGCTTTTCCACCTTCTGACAAATCTCTAAGCAGATTGCTTGGTGAAGTTCCTTATCTTCCGCAGTCAGTTTTGAAATTATTAGGTAGCTTATGTTCTCCTGGTAATCTGGAAAAGTCTGAGAAGGAGCTACAAGCTGGAGATCGGGTCACTCAGGGTCTGAGTGCTGTTTGGAGTCTAATCTTGCTCCGCCCTCCAATTCGAGATTCTTGCTTGAAAATCTCTTTGCAGGTTTGATTTATGAACTCAAATGTCGTGCTTTTATTGTTGCTTCTGCTCACAGATACATCTTTAGGTTGTGATGAAATTCTCACTGTAAATTGCCTGTGTTCCACTTTCTTCCAATTTTTACTTCTTCTTTTGAAATTATTAATTATGTTTTTTATTGCTTTTTTGGCTGTTATATGGTATGATTTCTTTTTATTTTCTGATTGCACAGTTGTCCCCTTCTTTTTAAATTGGAGCTACTCTTTGCTTATGGGGGTGGGGCACAAAATGAGAAAAAAACTGAATGTTATTGGTCTCAATGAGAATGTACTTTCCTTTAATTCTATTTAGTTTTTTGACTTTATTCCTTCTTATTTATTATCAGAGTGCAGTTCATCATCTGGAGGAAGTGCGCATGAAGGCAATCCGTCTGGTAACATAGGGGCTACTAGCTGTAGCAAAATTGTTCTGCTTCTTCATTAATTAGTAGATCCTTACAAACATTGTCCTCTTTGGCAGGTAGCAAACAAACTATATCCTTTATCATCCATTGCTCAAAAGATAGAAGACTTTGCAAAGGAAATGTTGCTTTCAGTGATTAGCTCTGGGCCTCTGGACAAAGTGGTACTTGAAGGGAAGGTATCATAACTTTTAGCTGTGGTGTGGGAAAAATTACTATTAGGCCACTGTTCTTGACTTGCTTTTGTTTGATTTGCTGGGAATATTCTTTAGGCACACGTATTGACAGATGTTGTCATTTTCTGGGCAATGACAAAGCTTAATATGCTATTCAATTCTAAACAAAGAATTAATGTGGGATTGGTAGCAAAGAAGTTAAGCTTTGTAATCTTCAAAAACAAATAAATTACCAACTGTTGTTCTTTCGAAATGAGCCACTGAAATTCTAGTCAGTCAAGATAGGTTATGATGCCTTTGTATGCTGGAAGGAACTTTATGGGTCATAGAGATATCTGACTTTCTGAAGAATATTTATTTAGTTGGATAAGGTAGGTTGGGGTCCCTTATTAATTAGCTTGTCTCTTTATGCCATGTACTCTGCATTGAGTCAATTGAGGAATAATGTAGTCCTTATGTGATTTCTCTCTCCATTTCTCTTGCGATTCTGATAATTTATCATGGTATTGGAGCCGAGTTAGAGTGAGGAATTGAAACTTTAGAATTTTCATTTCAGCTGCCACAAAAAACCTTCTGACTCAAACAGCAACACCAATCTAGTGCCTCCACATTGGGACTTATCTTGATCATCTCTGTAGTTGCCTGTCCCCATCACCACCAAGCATGTTGTTCTGGTTTGTCCCCTTCAGAGGAGTGGGCCACTTTTCCACGCAATCCTCTCTTTGCTTGGTCATCCCATCCATGAGTCATTCCACGTTAGAGCCTTCACACCACGTAGTGTTGCTCCTTGCCACTTAGTGTTGGTTGCTGTTCTCTATCACATGAGGTCATCCTTAAAGTTTCCATGCTGCAATAACCTGTTGAGCTCTTCTATCTGTCAGGATTCCTTCAGCTGCAAAATTCTGTCAAGTGCAGCTTATGTCCGTTGTGAGTCTTGTTGAAGACAAGTCGCAGATCATTGGCTGCCGCCAAGTGAATCTGATCATTTGTTGTCTTTGATCATGGCTTTTGTGAGCTTTGTCCTATTGCCCTAGCGGGGCCTTTTTTTTTTTGGGGGGTTGGCCCATGTGGACTGGGTTGGGTTGTTACAACATGCAAAATATAAGCATGTGCAGAGAAGACTAATGGGTGTACATAAAGATATTGGAAATGATTTTGACCAAGTTCTTCTGATAAGGATGGAAACTCATATGAAGATTGTTCGGGCAAGTGAAATAGAGGCTCTTAGAAGCTTCAATGAGAAGACAGAACTTTTGGTTGAAGGGATAGTGGAAAGCCTGAAAAACGGATGTTTGGTGACAAATAGAACCTTCTTTCGCAAGTGGGTTGCTTGAGGTGGACAATATGGTCATTAGTTTTGTGGCTTATAACTTTTAGCCAATGAACAGAAAGATTGATTGGTTTGTACCAATTTAATTGTGGACTCTGTTTGGTAGATGCATATATACACAAACATGAGATGGTATCCTACTAGTCAACCACTCCATGGAGGGCAAAATCTTCAGATTTTATTTATGCTCATGGCAAGTGACAGTTGCATTGAGAATTAGACTATGACGTATTTATTGACCCCATATTTTGGCTTTGTACGTATACAAATTAGTATTATACAAATATTTGTTTTTTCAAGATTTCCAGTATGTGTTGGGTGGTGCATGTGAAAATTGAATTTGGTCTAAATTTGAATATATTTGAAATATTACAGGATTCTGATGTAGAAAGACATTTGGAAGAAAGTGCAACAGGGGAAGCAAGCAATGAGGATAGATCATCTGATACTAGCCAATTGCATGCTGCAGAAAGCGTAGCCATTGCTGAGGCCCAGCGCTGCATGTCCTTGTATTTTGCCCTTTGCACAAAGGTATAGCTTCAGCTTGTCGCATTATTTTATATTCTCTAATATTCTTTTGAAGTGGTGATTAAAATCAAACTTCTGCAATCTGATTGACAGAGGCACTCTCTTCTTCGCGAAATATTTGTTATCTATGGAGGTGCATCTGCGGCAGCTAAGCAGGTTTCATTAAATATCATTTTGAGGGGAGGCCCTGTTGTTACTCCTGTTATGAGCTTCCCTTCTTATCAGTTGTGTGGTGCAGGCAATTCACCGTCATACTCCTATTTTAGTCCGAACAATGGGACCATCATCTGAACTTCTTGAAATAATATCAGATGCTCCTGGAGGAAGTGAAAATCTCCTGTCACAGGTCCTGATCCTCATCCATCTAAGAATGTTGACACTGCACTAGATATACCTTAAGTTTTCTTAACTTTTCCAATTTCATCAGGTTTTACACTCCCTGACAGATGGGATAGTTCCTTCTCCTGAATTAGTACTTACTGTGAGGAAGTTATATGATTCCAAATTGAAGGTAAAGCAATCATTTACTCATATATGGTGAAGCATAGGCATTGGCTGATGTGTGGCTGGTTTGATTACAGGATATAGAGATTCTAATGCCCATTTTGCCTTTCTTACCAAAAGACGAGGTACTTTCTGGGATTGTTTATCTTTTTTCAATCTCAATGGTCTTATATTTTGTGTTGGTATTTATGCATCTATCAATTGATTTTCTCTTGTAGTTAAGAGTTTTTAAACCTGACCAGTGTGCAAACTGGTCAAGCTGCTGATTTGCGGTTCAACCACTTCAACCGCCAATTTGACTGTTTAGATTTTTTGTTCTTTTTATTTTTTATAAATTTATGTGAAGGCTGGTAAATAACTTAAGTGCATGGTTTAGCTCTTTTGTGCATCCTGAGCATAGAAGAGGCATACTGTCCACAGTTCGGGGCATACTTTCTGTTAAAATCCATTAGCACCATGGATGATTGTTTTAGGTAAATTAGGAGATGACCCGTTGTATTGTTAATTCGTTGCTCAATATAATAATTTTTTACTAAGTGTTTGGATGGCTTTAGCATGGGTTTCAAAGTGATGATACGTGTTTGATCAGCTCCTGCATATCAGAGTGCCATTTTTTAAATGTGTCTCTAACTGAACTGGTTCAGTCAGGTTCATCACACAGGCAAACCGACCAGTCTTTCTGGTTCAACTGCCCACTTTTCTGATTCAGCAGGGTCAATGCTGGTTTGATCCTAGTATTGACCATAGGCATTTTGAGAGCTGTATCTTTAGCGGACCTTAGGCCAATGTCCGGTTTAACTTGTTGAATGACTGGTCCTGTTTGGTGCGGTCTGGTTAGTTTTTAAGGATTGATCATGACTGGACAAGTTGATGATGTAAGCAATTTTCTTTTTCATGATGCTAGTTGATGGCCAATGTTCGACCATTGATGGGTTTCTCTTTCTTGGTTTCCATTTAAGCGTTTCTACATCCGTTCACACTTTTATTATCAATAGATTTACTTTAGTTAATTTCTTGTTGGCCAGTGAGTAGAATTAGGTGCATAAAATAGAGATTTAAAAAATGAATTTTATGTGGAATACTGTAAGTACCGGCTTATATAACAGTTTTGTTGAAGACGAAGCAGGTGGTGTCCTAGTTGCCTGCTTAGGTGAGTCATATTTCTCTCGCCTCACCTGGTCTTGGGCAAGTGCCTTATGTGTGGTTTTAGTCTGCTAAGGCATTACCTCAGTGATATTCTGCCTAGGTTAAGATAAGCTTTCAAGAAGTGGCAGACAGCATCATGTGTTATCAGCCAGCTACAGCAGTTTCTTCTTTCAGATCAGAGTTAATGTAGCAAAAGACAGCGCACAAATGACAAAAACAGTAGGCCACCTTATTTGAATGAATGTTGTGAAAACTGGCGGTTCAGAACCAGACTGCACAGGCGGGTTCAACCTGCTACTGTATGGACCTTCCTTTCTCTTGGACCAAAAGCCAGTCAAGACCAGGGAACCATTCTATTGGTCTATTCGTGTCAAATGATCTTGGCCTTTAAAAAATTAAGGGAGTTTATGGGCAGGGGATCTGAAAATAGGACCGGTTGGAATGTGGATGCAACCTCAACCGAGCTATGCCTGATATTGTGTTGATATGGCAAACAAATTTTTTAAGGAATCCTTCTGACACCTTTTGATAGCAAAAACTCATGTCTTGTGCTGGTAAAGCTCGAAATAGCAACCTCGTAGGGCATATGTGCTCTTTCCACATGGGAGCTTTATATAGCAACTGTTTAATCTTAAAAAAGTCTCTTTAAGTCAAATGGGCATGTGCCAGCCATTGATCCAGTTTAACTTCTATTGTTTTTTCATCCCAACTCTCTCTCTCTCTCTGTTAACTAATTGGAAGCTATCGTTGCAGTGCAAGCATGTTCACATGATTAGTGTCTGGCCTTTGTTTTAAACCACAAGTAACATGATTGTGCTATCATAATAATATATTTTTGTTCATTTAGTCCCAAAGCATTACATTACAAATAGAAAGCAGAGAGAATGATACTAAAGAATGTTCCAAGTCATTTAAAGAACTTAATATTTTCTTGTCAATGGATTAGTCTTACAATCTTTATTAGGAGAGTGCCTAACTTGGCACCTAGTATGTTGGACAGTAAGGGGTCCTGGTGCTTTATAAGTGCATTGCACTTTTAACAACACTGAAGCATATATCTATCTTTTTTGATGCTGTGCATTTTGATCACTGAATTTAATCATACCATTTGTTAAACAATGTAGTTGAAGACTGAAAAACACCGACTTCTTATCATCCAGAGGATAATGAGAGATATGGGAATATGTTAGCCTACCAATTTATTTGCTAAAGTTTGAGACAACATGGGAAGTGTCTATCAATTGGCATAATTCTGTGGAGTAACCCTATTTTTCTCTCTGGCAGACACAAAGCAATTATCAGCCTTTAGATTATCCAATCAATAAGGATTTACTTGCTTATACTTCTGCGACTGGGAAAATTGCAGAAGCTAATGTTTCTTATCATCACAAATTAATCATTGAAGAGCTTATATAAATTACCTGTCCCTTCTAAATGACTTGAATTTTTTTTGTTGAATAGTGTCAAACATTCAAAGTTCTTCTCTTTATATGTTCCATAAGAGTAGAATTTTGTCGTTTCAAAGAAACCTGGAGCACAACACTTCTCAATTGATAGGGGTCTGAAGCTTGCTTTGCTGCCAAAACTGACAGTCACCAACCTCCACCTTCATACCTCAATTTCTAAATACAGATTTCCTTACTACCCATACTGATCTTGATAAATTTGAGGCATTAATTTAACAATATGAACATATACAACACTTCAAACTCTCTCATACGACCATCGACAAGGAAGGAGTCGAATGGGCTAGTCAACCACTAGAAATTCTTGCAAACTGGGATTGGAGAAGAATCGGGAAAATTTTGGTAAAGATGGTTCAGCTAATTTGTGATACTGCATAATATAGAGGCTGTGGAGTGAAGCCTTGATCATTCTATGCATTTGAATTCAATATTGCAACATCTTGTTTTATTTGTTCATCATGATCCTTATTTTCCATTAGCCTCCTTTGATATAGTAATAATTCTGATCTTTTTGTTGGACTTCCATGGTGTCCAAGCATGCATAAACTGCCATGAATAGTCTGCAGATGATGATGAAGGCCACCCCTTACTTGTCTGCTTGTTGACCTGATTAAGGCCTCTCCTCACTCGATAATTTTCCTGACTTGTGCTTGATGTCTCGAGGATGCATATACCTATGCACTTAGTGGCATGAAGCTTGATTGCTTCTGCTGCTGCTACTGTCTAAAGTGGAAGCCCAACAACCTGCAGCTTAGTTTTTCCTATTTAATCCCTGTGGAGGCCCATTCTTGTGCCTATGAATTCAGTTCCAGTATTATATGAAAATCATTCTGGTGGGCTTATAAAACTATAGCACTCGAGATGTCTTTCTATGATGTTGTGCAAGTAAATGTGAACTTAAGCAGCTCAACATATGATTTGTCATTACTCTTGGATGATTTACTTGTGGAATCATTTTCTTGTTCTTCGCAATTCATATCATGTCTTGAGGCCAATTTACTGAGTCAGCTCTCTTTCTGGATATTTTTCAGGTCTTGCTAATCTTTCCACAGCTTGTCACTCTTCCAACTGATAAATTGCAAGCTGCACTTCTTCGTATATTAACGGTATCATTCTAGTGATGTCTCTCTCTGCATCTATTTACTTTTTCTGTTTTTGTGGGAAGTGATATCTGTCTGTATTCAAGCATGACTAGTCAAATAGCATACTGTAGCAGATAATGGCCTCTGTGAAGCTGTATTCTTGAGGACACATTATATTCACCACGAATGGACCCTGCATATGCAATGGTAGTTAAAATTATCTTTTGGCGCAGTGATAGCAACTTTCACTATGCTAATCAACCTTAGAAAGAAAAGGGGCTCTCCCCTCTTGCACCTTTGGCCACTAGGAGTGTTGTTTGTTTGCTTCTTTTCTCAAATTTTGAGACAGGTACCCAAAATAACTAGGTGAGAACTTTGAAATAAAATGATTGCTTAACTTGATTGAACTCAATTTCAATCGAGTGGAGGCAGTGGGCCCATGTGATTACGGTTTGTGGAACCCAAGAATGTTGATGCAGATAGTACCTGCACTCACCAAGGAATGAACTCATTACAGATGCACTCTTGACTCCAAAAGTGTCGATGACCTCATCACTGCATACTTCTTAGAGTGTATAGGGACTTACCTGTTTCATTTGTCATTAGACTAGCTTTTGGTAGTGCTCTTGGTGATAACTGTTGAAGAAGGTGAATGTTAAGTTGTCCTCCAAGACTCTATTGGTATTTCCTTAGTTGATGTGAACTGGACTTTTGACCCTATGTTGAATTTGCCATCGCGTTGTAAGGAGTGGTCTAATTTGTTATATTCTTCAGTGAACTGTATTGAGCAACTTATCCTTTAGTGCTGATATTTAAAATTTGTTCCCCATGTTGGGTTATGGTTCTTTTCCATGACTTTATTTCAGTGCTGAGTTAATAATGATTATGTGGTTTTATGTTTATGAACCAACTGGCATGATATGTGTTCAGAATAATATGATAACAATTCAGGAAGGTTTAGAATCCTTTGGCCAAACAGATGAGAGGGGGATTATTACTCTATTGATTCGTGATACATCATGCCTGGCAACTTAGGGGTGATCAGTTCCTAGTTGGTCTCCTTACCCAGTCAGCTGCTTATAGGTTGTCAGACCCAAGAACAAAACTGGAACCCCTAGAACCAGTGTAGAATTGAGCTGGCCAGCAGTTCCAGGATGGTTCTTGGTCTGGAGCTGGGGCTTTTTTTTTCCTTCTCAATTTTCCAGCTAACAATCTGTTCTATACATCACAAAAACATATGGAAATATAAGTGATGAACTGTGGAGGAGAGAGAGGGAGGCATGAGACTTGACACGGGTGAAATTACTACGAACTGAATCAGGCTAGTTGGGGCCATTTTGCAGCCCCTTGCATGGGAAATCCCATGTCTACATGGACCGCTATTCGATATTTCAAAATCTATTGAACCTGCAGCTATCATAAACATTTCACAATAGTAATTTGACATTGGCTTAATGTCACTTGCTGATGTTTTGGTCTTGGTAGTAAGTGCCCCTCACTTTAGGGCGCGCTTGTTTCAGCTTTACTGGAAACTAAAAAAACTACCTTCTGGCTTTCCAGCCGAAACAGGGGAAAAAAATCTTTTTGAACTATAATTTATAAATTCTACATGACTGTAGAGTACTGTCAAGGTCAATAACTGTATTTCTCTTTGTTCTATGTTCTACTGGATCTCCCTTTTCAAGTCAGCTGGTTCAATGGTTGTCAAAATGACAGAAGCCTAGAAAGGATATCATTGGTATTTGATGTCAAACAAAGCCTGTGTCGTGCCAACAATTGATATACTATTTTCATGATTACCTCTGGTAGAATTCATTAGAATATTATTTTTCAGGGATCATCTCATTCAGGTCCTCTAATAAGTCCTGCGGAAGTCTTGATTGCTATCCATGGGATTGACCCTGACAGGGATGGGATTCCCTTGAAGAAGGTTATCACTCTCTTCTTTTCTTTCCTTTTTTTTTTCAAGTGTACTCTTGATATTTCTGTCTGCCTACTAGAGAGTTTTATCTCGTGAGCAGATCATCGATGGATGCAATGCTTGCTTTGAGCAACGTCAGATATTCACGCAACAAGTGATCGCAAAGGTCTTGAATCAACTGGTATGTGCCATGTGGATTGATTGCAGATTTTTACATGCCAATAAATTAATAGTGAACTAATGGAAATAACATTTCTTGAGCCTACAGGTTGAGCAGATTCCTCTTCCTTTGTTGTTCATGCGTACAGTGTTACAAGCAATAGGTGCCTTTCCTGCATTGGTAAGAACATTAATAATCCAACTGCCTTTACTTGCTGATGCAATGCAAACACGTTTCAGATATGCTGCTTAGGTTAGAAAAATTAGTCTCATCCCTGCCCAAATGAGTGGGCTGAGGAGGCAACCTTTCTTTTATAGTTTGGCTGTCCTTTGTGGCTGACCAATGCCGGACTGGTGTTTTGCATATAAAGTGCTGTTCTTTCTATTTAATGATATTGAGGCAAGTTGGGAATTGTTTTTTCTTTGACCGACGCTGAGTTTCACTAAGTTAACTATGATGAAGTCACTATTTCTCATTTTTTCCCTATGCGTTGCTACAGGCTTGTTGTGGATCTTCAGTAGATTAGGTTCATATAGACTCATAAAATATACTCAAGCCACTCCTGTGTGTATATTTTCCTGGGCTGATAATTTTAGTGGGGTCTTCTTTGCAGTCAGAGCATAAGTTATCGGTTCAATTTGGAATTCAGGGACAAGAAATAAAATCCTTTTGATATGCCATAAGTAGTCAATTGCGTGTATATATTGTTATAGACTTAACAAGACCTGTTCTATCCTAATTTTCTTATGTATTGCGCTCATGGTGTGGTGGACGTTGTGTGGTAACAATAGATTTCTTTGCCATCTGGCATGTTTATTGTCCTGCATCATGTGATGCTGTTCATTCATGTGTGTTAAGTCACACTATTCTCCTATAGCTAAACTTTTATAGGAAATAGTTATGTACTCAACTTCGATACGGAACCAGAGCAGCAAGTATGGATTTCAGAAACTCACACTTCCTCTTAAACTAGTCTGGATATTTCCTTTTTCTTTTTGTTACGTGACAGGCTTTGACAGTTCTTATGCCACACAAATTGAGCCTATAGGTTTTAGACTCTCATTTTTCTAGCTTGCGCAAGGAGCAATATGAAGAGATAATATGTAAACCATGTCATGGTCTTAACAAAATCATATTTTAGATGATGATTGCACGCTGATTTCAAGGTTTAGACATGGACTAGAAGATGCTGTCTTATTTTAACTACATAAGAATGTAGATGCACACATATAAGGTCATTTCTTGAGAGACAAATACCCTATATTGTAGTATGCCATCTTATTGCATTTTCTCTAAGGGATGCTTGCGCTTTTCATATAGGAAACTGTTTAACTCCCATGGAAATGGGTTAGGCTGTTTGTTGTTTTACAGCACTCGTTCCTTGCCAGCACAGCAGAAGTTCTGCTTGTTCTGTTTCTCGATGTTATGCACCTTTATATGCAATCTGTTGTCATGGCTGACTCTGTTTTACGTCCGAAATGTCTCAGGTGGATTTTGTAATGGAGATTCTTTCCCGCCTTGTGAACAAGCAGGTGGTCAGGGGATAAATGCATTTATGCAGTAGTACTTTTGCTGTTTGCAACTAGTGAATGTTTATTCTTTTAGCTGATTTATGTGCTCTTGCAGATATGGAAATATCCTAAGCTGTGGGTGGGATTTTTGAAGTGCGCTGCCTCAACAAAGCCCCAATCATTGACTGTGCTACTACAGGTCTGTCTGCTAAATTTCATTCAATCTTTTCCCCACTACTTGATAGCTGATGGTGACTTCACTACGACCTCATTTCTTATCTGGTTTGCTCTCCAACTCTGTTATATAGCTGCCTCCTGCACAGTTAGAGAATGCCTTGAATAGGATGCCTACACTCAAGGAACCTTTGGTAGCTCATGCCTCCCAGCCTAACATACGCTCCTCTCTTCCCAGGTTCCTCCCGAGCCTCTTCCCTCTCTTCCTTCCCTCACTTTTCCCCAGAGATAACAGGAGAAAAGAGGGACTGATGCCTCCTTATATTTCAAGATTATTATGTTTTTGAATCCTGAATTAGGCTGGTGTTTATCTTCAGGTCTCTTTTAGTTGTTTTGGGAATTGCTCCAGATTCGCAAACTCCCAGTCAGGTGCAGACAAGTCAGGCTCAGACAGGGGATACCAGCACTTTAGATAAAGAAGTTGTAAATGAGAAGGATTCGTCAAATGCTAGCTAACTTTGATTGCTTCTGTGTATGTTTCTGTTTGCTTGTGTTAGCCTGTTCTTACACAATTTCAATTGATTGTAGGATAATTTTATTTTTTCCCTTTCTTAGGTCTTGTAATTAACTGTGATCTTTGTTAGCTATGAGATGCAATTGGCCAGAACTCAATTTCCAGAAAATTTTCATGCTCCATAAGTCAAGGGAGGCTCCCGAGAACATTTTGCTGTGTCACACTCACAACACTTACAGCCTGCATCATTGTCTTAGAATCAGGTTGAACAGTAAGGTATTGTCGTTCATATGAGTATGCGTTCTGTATCTTATGAACTTTGTACATTGTAGATTTGGTGCAATAACGAGAAAGTCTGACCATTTGGGCCAAGTTATGATGGAACCAGCATGTGCAGTTCTCATCTCTCGACCTAAAAAGGACAGTTTGTATTTGTGCGCTGCACATTTAGTTAGCCAGATATCTTCATCTTCTTTTGGCAAATACACATTGCCAGCGTATGGCAGGAAATTGGTGCAGAATAATGTTCTGGTCGGTGCACTTAGCAGGGTCATCTCGATGGTGGGTGAGCAACTTCACGGGACGTGGGCATCGTTCATCTGCGAGTTTACTTTACTCTGCATTGGAGCTTCATTGAGCAGAAAGGGGAAGGCCATACGTGATCAAGACAAGGAAGGTATTCGTCTGGAAAGCTTTCCCCCATGTTTATTCCATTGGCCTATGACTTGGGAGGAGGAGGTTGGAAATCTGTCTCTTCACCCTCGATCAGGGAGACTTCAGAGAATCAAGAAATCTGCTCGGAGCCTGCGACGTTCAGTTGCATTGGCTTCTTGTTGTTATGATGTCATCTTCGTATTTTATCGTTCTCACGGAACGGGAGAAGTTTCGTGGATTCCGGAGGATGTTTGAGGTGGTCTTCGATGCGAATGACTTGGGGAGTAGTTGATGCGATTCATCAATTTACTTCTTTATCACTCCTTAAAAAACTATGCTAGTTTTTGTGCGATCTTGAAAAAAAAATCACATACAATTCTAAATATTTCTATGGATATCAAGTGTTTTGTGTTAAGTAAAACCGAAGGCAAATTGCGGGCACCCCAAATTTTTTTTAAGAAAATAAAAGTTAAAACTAGAAGTCATCCTAAAAAGGGAGTTTTAATATGTAGACTGAAAACTTTGTGCCCTTTCTTTTGTTTAGTAAAATGAAATTTCCATTCATTACCAAAATAATACGTGACAAAATTCATAGGAAATCTTAAAAGTCACCTTAAAAAAGAAAGAGCTTCTAAACAATTCAAAAACTAGAAATCAAGGTACATATCAAAACATGATTGGCAGAAATCATCATAAGCTTGTTTTTCATGAATAGATCTATGATTGCATCCATGCGAAAAGATCAGTGGTCGATCACCAAATCCCACATTATTATTAGTGGTGAATACATATCGGATCTCCAAATTTAGTTATGGTTTTGTCTTTCGAAGGTGTGCGCTTAGGTTCGACCTCTCGAACACCATCATCGTATGGAGACACCATAAATATAATTATGTTGAACAAATTCAAATTTGTCACTTGTGAGAGCAAATTTTTAGCAAGTACAAGCTACCAAAGCTTTTAACAAAGATACGTTGAATGAGCACACCAAAGTTACTGTGAACATCATTGAAATTGAAGGTGGAATACTTATTTATCAAAACTCCTATATCTATAATTAGATCGGAGAGAAAAGCTCCCAGATATAAAATCAGGAGAGCAAAACTTCTAAATCTAAAATTAGATTGGGAGACTAAGGAAAGAAAATAAGAGGAGATAAAAGAAACATAGGGAGGGGAGGGAGAGATCTAGGTCAAATCCCTACCCTCCAAAGATTGAAACTTAGAGAGGGAGAGAAAGGGAGGGGGAGAGAGATGAAACACTCTAATAACTTTGTGCCCTTTCTTTCCGTTGTATCATGTACGGGCACTGGTTCATTTTCCTGCTTGTACATTAAATAACGAGTCATGGATGGAATGTGTTTGGAAGGCACCTTTGGAATTCAACTCATTGTGGTTGGCTTCATGAATCTCCGATGAAGATCCTTAACGAGCAATCTATATGTATCCTTAGTTGGCAATTCAGGTGTCAAGTCATGAAACTTTTACAGGTAGGAGTGAGCAGTTTTAGGTTCTTTACATGTTCCACTTGAAAATTATAATTTATAATCGGGTACAGGTTTCCCATTTTCTTATAACTCGAAACCTATCCGTTAAAATCTAAAATTTGGGTTCCAAGATTCAACAGGTTTTTTTTTTTTTTTTTTTTTTTTTTTTGTGGTTCCATTTTACTGTTAAACAAAATAAAAATGAACGCAACGACAACAAACAAACATAGATATGTTTGGCTTCTTCAAAAAATGATGGAAGAGTGGCAAAAGAACTTCTTAAAAGAAACATATAGAAAATCCTATTGACTGTCAACTTCAAATTTTTCTAGCATTTAGATAATCATTCATTTATGAGTTCTTCATGGTTATTTTATTCATCCCACATTCTTTTAAGAGAAACCATAAGTAGGTTTCAGCCACAATCATGAAAAAAGTAAAGGAAAGAGAACAAAGATGAATCGAGGTCCTTGTAGACTATCCAAATATCTTATTTGGAAAATACTTGCTTGGGGAAGAATGATAAAGCAACGGGAAGACAAAACAAATTTTACTCCTTAACCCGACGGGTGTCACACTAAATTACTTAACAGATCATGGGAAATGAACTTGAATTCATCTCTTGTTTTTCTTTGCAAAGAGCTCACCAAATTGACCCACAAATGTGCACGATTCGATTAAACAAATGGATGGAGTCCATTAGCATTACGTTCTATGAATTCAATGGTGGAAATCCCATAAGAACCAAAACGCATTGGCAAAAGGCAAAAGAACCAAAACACATTGAAGAAATTAGGGATTTTAGGTTTAGGAAACCCGGTCCGGTTTTGGTTTTAGTCTAGTTCCGGTTATGGTTCCCAGTTCCAGTTCTGATTCCTATAGGAAATGTCGGTTCCGAAAAACGAGGAATTGGGAACTAGCACCTCCCTCCCCAAAACCAAAAGCTGAGCTCATCCCTATTTACAGGGTAAAAGCCATTAAAAATCCCAAATTATGTTCATTGTGATATATTAACTTCAAATTTTTTTATGACATTACCTCAAACTTGAATTCCTATGACAATATTTACTCCAAGTTTCTTTTTGTAATACAAAAAATCTTCAATTTAGATTTGTGTCATACATTCATCTTCTATCAGGATTTTTTTTCATTTTTCATTTTTTTTCTTTCCTCCTTCACCTTTGCTGCTGCCCTTGCAGCTGTTGCTGTCTTTATTGTTGCCATCACCATCTTCCTCACCTTTTTGTCAAACCAAGGAAGAAAATGAAGGAGGAAGTTAAAAAAGAAGAACAAGAAAACAAGAAAAAAAAATCAATGAGAAGAGATATTTTTGCCATGTGATGATACATCAACACCATTTGTTTTTTGTCATCCATGTAGCAGCCATATAAGATTTATAGCAGTGTTCATTAATAAAATTTTGACAAAGGGTAAATCTGCCGTGGTGGGCATAATTTGAAGTTTTTTATAACTTGTTTCCAAATTTATATTGAAAAGTGTACTTTACTAAGGGTATGTTGGGAATTTTAAATGCCATGTAGTCTACACTACTATTTAAAAGAACATTTTAACCAAAGTTTAAAATTTGATTGCATCAATTGTTGTCAACTGTATTTTGCATATATGATTTAATATTTCGGTGCACTTTTAATGAAAACAAGATTCTAGATAAATCAATCAAGTCCGATCTAGTGCTTTGTTTTAGGGAAATTTATCCAAAAAATCCTAAACTTATTGCATTGTTACTAATTTAATTCTAAACCTTTCAATTTTTTTGATTGAATCTTAACCTATTCACAATTTGCCAATTGATTTAACTTGGCCAATTTTAATTGGAAATCATTGATGTTGATACTTGTTATACTATGTAGGACAACTGATGCTAATGTGGATAAGTTTTTATAATTTTTTTTAAATAATTTTTTAAAATTTTCTTTTCTTTTCCCTTCATCTTTGTTCTTTTCCTTGGCCAGCAACCCTTGTCAGCCACTAGGTGAGGGTAGTGGTCCTTGCCTGTGACTAGCAAGGCTTAGCAGATGACCCTCACCAAGCTTGGAAGAAAAAAAGGGAAAAGAAAGAAAAGAAAAAACATCTAAAAACTTATAATTTTTTTTAACAAATTATAAACATTGTCTATATCAGTATTGGTAGTACCACGTAAGATAATAGGTGTTTGCGTTAGCGATTTCTAACTAAAATTAGCCGAATAAACTTAATTGACAAAATTTTAAAATATTTATGATTCAATTGACAAATTAAAAATGTTTAGGACCAAATTAGTAAATGTGCAATAGGTTTGGGACTTTTTGGATAATTTTTCCTTTGTCATTCTTATCTTATATTTTTTCTCCATTGATAGTTGAGTTTCCTTACTTCAAATAGAAAAACATGAAATAAAATTGTTGATTGGAAAAGTACCAGAAAAGTATTAAATTTATTGCCATTATGCCAAATTTGTCATAAACTTTTCAATTGTGTCAGTTTAGTACATTTTCACACTTTGCTAATGAGTTTATTTAGTCAATTTTGGTTTGAAATTGTTAACTTGGACGTCAGCCATCCTACGTGGTACTGCAACTAGTGTTGACGTTGACATTTTGTAATAATATTTTAATTTTTTGAATTTTTAGTAACTTTTTTTTTGTTTTCTCTTTTCTTATCTTATTATTATTTATATTTTTTTCTTCCATTTTTGTCGGTGTGGGCTATCAGTCATTGGGTGAGGGCCAAGAAGCCCTCAACAATAGTTGGTGCGGGTCACGGCTCTCGCCAATTGCAGGTGAGGTGGCCCTCGTAGGGATCTAGTGAGAGGGCTAGTATCCATGATAATAATTTTTGGCCAAAATTTACCAAAATGACTAAATTGACAAATTCTGAAGATGTTTAAGACTAAATTAGCATAATTGAAAATTTTAAGATTGAATTGGCATAAATTTATGACTTTTTTGGTACTTTTTCCAATTGTTAATGTATTCCACATCACCAATTAATGGGGTTTTAATTGGCCTTACGTTTATATAGCATTTGTCCATTATTAAGTTAAGCTTTTAGCTGCGCTTTCAAATATATTGTCAAAGTTAGGTTTTATCCTCGTGTTATTTCGCATGTGAAGCACTGTATTCCTTAATTCACATGTTATCCTTGGATTTGCACGTGAAATGGGGCGTTAAAAATTTTCACAGGTCTACACGTCTCGCTTTTACCGCTTTATCGGGGCCATGAACTTCTTTTCCCTGGAGAAGAAGCAATGATCATTAATGTATCATAATTTCATTCCTTATCCACTCTTTGCGGGTCTATGTACTGGACTGATAGCATTCGAGGAACAGGACTTACAATTTTCATCATATTATGCTTTTAGTCCGATTTACACGTGAAATTGGGTGTTAGTATTGATTTATCATTATAAGGTCAATAATTACCCTTAGAAAGGTATTATTCCCCAATAAGCATACGAACCATATAACCTAACTGCCTAGCCCTAAAAAGATTAGAGAGGGTGCAATTCATACGAGAGCACACTCAGAAGAATAGAAATGGAAGGAGGGTCGGTGTTCTACTTGTCTCCATTGGTTGAGTTACAGTTGTCTTATTTGTTCAAGGTTTTCTCATTGGTAACATTCCAATTTTTTTGTTCTTTTGTTCTCTGGAAGAACAAAAATACATTTGGTAATGTCCCGTTTGGTAACGCTCCTGAAAACAACTGATTCTGTTCTTTTGGATTTGGAACATAAATACGTTTGGTAAATTTTTTGTTCTCGGTAACAAATTTATTCCAGGGAATAGATTTGAAATAGAATCAAGAAGCAAAAAAAAGTTGCTTCTCGCTTTCGGGAATAATTTTGAGAATCAATTTTTTTTCTCTCTTTTCTCTCCTCTTTTTTTTTCTTTTACTTTCTTCTTCTTCTTCCTCTTCCTCCTCCCACCCCATCGCCGCCCCATCGCTGCTGTTGGTGAGTGGCTGGTGAGGTTTGGCGAGCTCGCTGGGCTGGGTGAGCCTTGCCCGGCTGCCACCGGCAAGGCTTGAGCTCACCCAGGCGGTGTGAGGCCAAGCCTCACCAGTGGCCGAGCAAGCCTTGCCTGGCCACCACCGGCGAGGCTCAAGCCTCACTAGCCGGACCTCGTTGGGCCGCTCGCTGGCCACCACCGGTGGTGGTGGCCAAGAGGAAGAATGGGAGAAAAAAGAAAAAAAGAAAATTATAACAAAAAGTGCTAAAAACTAAAAGAATCAAAAGATCAAATTTTTTTACCAAATGCATTTTTGTTCCCGTAGTAAAATTTTTGGATAGTTACCAAACATCTTCAAATGCTCAAAAATTGTTCTCGAGAACAGAATAAAAAAGAATCATTTTGAGCATAAATTGTTCCCAGGAATAGAAGCATTACCATATAGGCCCTTAACATTTCTATTCTTTGGAATGAAAAATTGTTCCAAGGAATAGGTTTAGAATAGAAATAAGAAGTAGAAAAAAGTTGCTTCTTGTATAAAGGAACAAATTTTGAAATAAGTCATTTTCTTTCATTTCTTCTTCTTCCTCTTCTAATCGGTCGTTGCTGCCCATCGGTCACCCGCCACCCGTTGCCAACCGCCCGCCAGCGGCTGCGATCATCGCCTCCTATTGCCGGATGCTAGATGTCAGTTGCCAACTACTAGTTGTCGATCGCCGCCACTGGTCGCCACCAGAAGAAGAAGAGAGAAAAATAAAGAAAAAAAAAAAAGAAAAAGAAAAAGAAAAATCTCATTGAAAATTAAAAGAAATTTTACGTCACCAAAAATTTGTGGGCTGTACCAAATGCATCCCTATTCTTTTTCTATTACAAGAATGGAAATTTTGTGCGGTTACAAATATATATTTTTTAAACTTAGAAATTGTTTCATGGAATATAAATAAAAAATAACTATTTTTGAAAAGAAATTGTTTTCGAGAACAAAAATATTACCAAATGCATTCTAACTGATCATTGGTAGTACTCCATGACAATTCATAGTCAATGGACTTCTCTTAAATGCGTTTTCTAAGACGCTTAATAATAACGCAAAAGATAAAAAAAACAGAGGAATTTTTGTGTGTTTGGATGTTTATAATAAAGAGTAAATTAGCCTATTTATAAGCTTCATAATGTGACTAGTGAAGGTATATTTATTAATTGAAGAAAAATATGTGTAATATTAATAGGTACATAAAATCAATAGATTATCATATGAAATGCCTAATTATCTTTAGCATCCCCTGAAAACTTGTCAGCTTGAGCATGAAATCATGTATACTAGTGTCACGACTCGGAACACGAATGGTCCAAGAGAGTTTTGATTGATGCCGTGACAGATCCTTGGTATGAGCAACCCCCAACCGTTGGCCCCAAGTCCTAGGGTTTTCTCGAGTATTCTAAAATGTTCCTAGGAGCGGGCGATATGGTAATTGTACACATATGTAATTAAGGCAGTTGGGGAGATATGATCTTTACTGTTAGATCAAAGAGAGATCTACGGATAGAGTTTGCCTGTACTTGTATAAATATGGGTCTCCATTGTAATCATCTCATTTTACACAAGTAATAGAATCCTGAGCTTTTCTCTCTAGAATTCTTGTGAGTTTGGGTGGAAAGGTTGCTTGGGAGAAATCTTAAGGCCGCACGGGTTCGAAGGGAACGTTAGATCGATCGGCCTGTGTCACTAGCATCTAGAAGGTAAGACATGGTGGATGAAGCGGCGTTTGGCAACTGCACATGATGAAACTTTCAAATTTGGTTGGTCTAAGGGCGGTGAGTTTGGTGGTGGTGTTGGGCTTCTCAAAGTGACATGCGAAAGGTTGAGAATCGTAGGGGAAATAGAAAGTGGCCAATGCAACTAGCTTGTGAAACAATAAGTGAGTGAGGTAGCCTATATGACTGGCATTGTAGAATCAAGCGGCTTATACAATTGGCTTAGGAAAATAGTTACTGAGCAATATGGCTTGTCAAGCTGGCATAAAAAAAAGCTACCTCTAAAAAAAGGCTCGATTGGGTGTCATGGCTAGTGCAGTTGGCATTAAAACACGAAAATGGTGGAATGGACTATATTTGGTGCTTCCTCAAATGAAGCTTATGTGCATGAAGTAAACACTAATGAGTGATGGTGATGGATTTATTAGGTGTGCATGGTGCACATCGGATATGATGTGCGCCCGATGCACTTAGGATTTCCACAAGATTAGTAGCTCTTATACCAAATTAAAGAATAAAAATGCGGAAGATAAAAACTAAAGAATTTCTATGTATTTTGATGTTTGCACATAAATACTTCTTTCATAATTTATTCCAATTAGATGATTTGAAATGAAAAGTTTGTTGTCAGGGGGCCACCCTTGGGGGACCGAATGGGTGTTTGGTAGCCTTACCTAAATCAAGTCTCTATAAGGTGCATCGGTGTATGACAACCTTACATTAATCGAGAACTTACAGGACGTATCGATTTTGGCCGCTAATACATCCATGGAGTATCTGGAGAAATGCCATTTTGAATTATTTCAAATGCATTCACTTTCACGGCAAACAAAAAAGAACAATGTACCTGAGTTTCTTTTAACCTATCTCCCGTTGTTCCGCTTTTTGAGAGCCGCTTACCCTTGCGTGATCAATAAGGTAGGTTCAACACAAAATTGTTGTTACAACTGAAGCAATAGATAAATCATAGTGTAGTATAATGATGAACAAAACAACATTATAACAAAAGACTCACTTTTACATGGAATTGGAAGATAGAAAACCATGTACAAGTGACAAAACAATGATAACATAGGCAACGTAAATGAGCTATCAAACTCGTTAAACCACATTAAACTAAATAATAAAAATTCGAATGCCATAAGTATTAGGTCATCTTCATACATATTTGTAGTTCAAGTGTAATTCTACATAATCAAAGAAACTACCATTGTGCAAATATCACCTTATAGCCATTGCTCTAGACCAACTTTGATATCTCCACAAAAAGGTCTTACGGAAAATCTCGCATTTAAACACCCTATCAAATATGAAAGGATATTTTTGTCCACCTTGCCATAAAATGAATGGACATGCTTCATGTCAAGCTAAAGAAACTATAAATATCTACGGCCATGAGGAATATACAACATTCACGTTGTATATTTGGTCCGCCAAAATAACATGGTGTTTACACGATTTCTTTAATTCGATGGAAGTATTTTGTTCGACTTGAAAGGCCTCACGAGCACCGGCTACCGTTCCAGAGTAAACTCTGTAATGTAACAAGCAGGTATACATTAATGTCAGCGAGCAGTAGCGTATTACACGGTATTACATCATGACTACAAAGGCACCTGCGCATCCGAAGCCCCATCCTCGCAAGGCATGCCTATGCGCTTGTTCTTGTGCCCGTGCCTATGTGCGCTTGTGCCTATGTGGCCCGTTAATAGGATGCAATTAAATAAAAACAACCATCAACATTAACAGTGTACACATCATAGTCAATGTCTAGTACCATAAAACTATCAAATACATAACTAGAACCGTAATAAATTGTTTCAAATAAAATGGCAATACAAGTACCAACCGAAATTTAAAAGAACAACTAGTGAGACCAAGTTTCATATAAGGGTGAATCAAGATAAAAACTTGTACTTGAAATTTTCTTTTTTGCTCTTAGTTTATTTTTTTATGATTGTACGGTGAATCCTAAATTATAAAACTCACGGGAGCTCGAGGTGAGAGGCAATCGAGCAACTCGGCACGTGAAGACTGGACTCGGCACTGGGGCGCAAATCTAATAATAAGGAAAAAAGGGCCATTTGTAGGAAGTCCTAGTCAGAGAGGCTTAGGGCCCGTTTGGTTCGGCTTTTGGGGGAATGCATTTGGGAAAATGCAAATACCTTTAAACTAAAGGGGTTTCTCGAAATGCAAATATTATTTGGTAAATTTTGTATTATGAAAAAACTTTGACCTAAATACTGTTTGGTTAATACCCCATTTTGGAGGTACGGACCTTTGGAGTGCCAAAAGTTGGCACAAAGGGACACTTAAGTGCCAAAAGTTACAAAAGGTACACTTAAGTGCCAAAATCGGAGCAAAAGGGATCACTTAAGTGCCAAGGGCGAAAAATTCCGGCCAAAGTGCCACTGTCCATTTTCCGGCGACTTCATTTGCTCGACGGAGCATTTTTTTCAAAATAAAAAATCCACGTGGCATTTTTTTCAAAATAAAAAAGCCACGTGGCAATTTTTTTTTTTTAAAATTGTCCACGTCAGATTTTTGAAAAATTAAAATCGATTTTATTTAAAAAAAAAAAAAAAAAAAAGAAGGGGAGGAGGGGATCGGTGAGGGTTTTTTTAAATAAAATTGATTTTATAATAATATATTTTTAATTATTTAATATTATTTAATTAATAATTTTTAAATCCACGTCGCCTAAAACGACGTCGTTTTGATTTTTGGCCGATTCAGTTTCCGGCGAGCCACGTAGGCAAGAAAATTAATAAAAAATTGTCACGTAGGATTTCCGGTAGGGTTCCGGTGACTTGGCACTTAAGTGATCCATTTTTTTAAAAGTGGCACTTAAGTGTACCTTTTGTAACTTTTGGCACTTAAGTGTCCCTTCGTGCCAACTTTTAGCACTCCTGTTGTACTTATGCCCCTCATTTTGCTAAGGGGCTTTTGCAAAATTTTTTATTAAAAAAAATTACAATTTTTTTTTTCAAATTCACTTTTCTTTGGCCACCGACCACCCTCCAGCGGCAAGATCTGGCCGCCGAAAGGCCTCACCTAAAAGTTGAGCGACCTCGGGCGGCGAGTCTCTTGTTGCCTAGGTCACGAACCCAGGAGACGGCGACGATTGCCTGTCGCCTGGGTTCGCGACCCAAGCGACGGTGGTGGTCACACGACCACCTGGCTGCCCAACCTAGGCAACGGGCAACCGCCGCGCCTCAGGCGGCGACCCAGGCGCGTGACTACCTGAGGTCGCGCGACCAAGGGCGACAGTCGCCCCCCTTGGCCGGCGGTCGCACCTTTGGTCGACGGTTGCCCCTTTGGCCGGTGGTCGCAGCTGTCGTCGGCGGTCGTCAGCTTCCTTGGCCAAGTGGAGAAGATGAACAGTACACCCATGTTGCATTCCGAAAATGCAAGTTCCAAATGTACTTTTGGAGCAGCATTGGGCTAAGGTACTTGGAAATGCAATTGCATCTCCCCAAAGTTGAACCAAACGGGTTCACATTTGGCCAAAGGGCTTTCAACCTTGAAAGCCCATTGGCAAAGCTGAACCAAACAAGGCCTTAGGTTCATAGGGCTAGGTGTTGAAAAAGACATAAGAACCTATCATAACAGGCAGGATTGCGATCATACAGTCTTCTTGGACTGACTTGCGTCGGCGAGCAGAAACCGGCCATCCTACCCCGATTGCACACATCCATTCAAACCAAGGACAAGATAGATTTATTTGGGTAAAGGACTCGTTGGGCAAATTTTTTGTTGCATCGGCATAGTCTATTATCCGTTAAAAATTAAGGAATTCCTAGTAAGTGTGAGTCATTAGCTCGCGTTGACCACGTCCCTGCCTTTTGTACACACCGCCTATCGATTGAATGGTCCCTTGGAGACCTGATGCAGTTATGAGTATGATTGGGTGTGGACGGCACTCGGTCCTCCGGATTTTCAAGGGTCGCCGGGGGCGCACCAAACACCACATGACGTGCGGTGCTCTTCCAGCCATTGGACCCTACCTCCGGTTGAGCTGTTTCCAAGGTGGGCAGGCTGTTAAACAGAAAAGATAACTCTTCCCGAGGCCCTTGCCGATGTCTTCGGACTCCCTAACGTTGCCGGCAAGGTTTTGCCTCTCTTTTTTCCACATGCTTTTTTATTTGTTTTAATGAAGTGCTACAATTGTGATAAACTCCTAGCCCTCTCGCCCCGAATTGGGTGGGCAGGGCTCGTGCGCGTACGATGGCCTCCCGCGACAATCCCATCTCGGTTGGCCCAAAATCGAGCATCGGAGTGGGTGTTATAGCACTATTTTGTCAGTATTGATCGTATACCAAATGAAGATGTAGATGTCCACTTTTTTCCCTCTCGACTGAGATCATTAGTTTACTGTTGGTGCAAAAGTCGAGTTAATGGAATGTTGGATGGAAAAGTTGTTCTTGATCAAAATTTAGCGAAATTCGGTAAATAACACATTTCATAATTTATTCCAATTAGATGATTTAAAATGGTTGATATTTAAAGTTTGTGGCCACCTACCCTTGGGGGCCACCCTTAAGGGATCGAATAGGTGTTTGCTGGCCATCAATCAATCCGGACCTCGTCGTTGTACTCCTCGACCCTTTGCCACCCCAACCGTAGCCCCTCCTCCCACAATGCAACGTTGGAGGCTCGCTCCATGAGCAACCTCTTGTCCTCATCGAGCTCCTTGGCATGGCAATCAAGTGACCTTCGGATGCCATCAAAGCACTCCTTTAGCTCCTTCCACTAGAATGCAAACAAAACGATTGAGCATACCTGAGACTGTACGTACTCGTGCACCTTGGAAAGGGTCCCCTTCTGTAACTCCGCCCGCATCAGCTTGTTGGAGATTTCCTCTATCGAAGCACCAACACCGCAAACCAAACCTCAAAAAGAAAAATCCACCTATAGACTAGAGTTTACTAAGGAGCGCAACTTAAAACTCACATGATGATGGGTAAGCCGGCGTTGATGATATGCCGTTGAGTGGGTGGTGGGATTGTCATTTCCATATGGGTAACCTTGGCCAACTCTTAAAGTGCTGTCTGTCAACTTCAACCTTCCAGTTCTTGAAAATTGATCTGTTTCTTCTTGACTAACTAAAACAATAGGCTTTTTCACTTATGCAGATCATATGTGATATTGTCACGTCAAATGGGGACATGGTGAGGGAGAATATACTACATTGATCTTTTTGTTGGTATGTTATTAATTAAGGGTGTCATTTTATAGATAGAGATTGTATCCCTAACGTCCCTATAAGTGTATCGATGTATGATGACCCTACCTTCATTGAGAACCTAAAGGACATAAGGATGTTTGGATGCCATACATCCATGGAGTATTTGGAGAATGCATGGTCATGTGGCAACAAGAGATTATACCAATTTTGCATGCATTTACTTTTGTAACAAACGGAATAGAACAATGTACCCAAGTTTCTTTTAACCTATCTCCCATTGCCCCGCTTTTTGAGAGCCGCTCACTCCCAATGAGATCAATAAGGTAGGTTCAACACAAAATTGTTATTACAACTGAAGCAATACACAAATAATACTATAGTATAACAGGTGAACAAAACAACATTATAACAAAAGACTTACTTTTGCATGGAATTGGAAGATAGAAAACCATGTATAAGTGATAAAACAACGATGACTTAGGCAACATAAATGAGCTATCAAACTCGTTGAACCACATTAAGCTAAATAATGAAAATTTGGATGCCATAAGTATTAGGTCATCTTCATACATATTCGTAGTTCAATTGCACTTCTACATAATCGAAGAGATTACCATGCAAATATCACCATATAGCCATCACTCTAGACAAACTCTTATTTCTCCACAAAAAAGTCTTACAAAAAATCTTGCATCCAAACACCCTATCAAATGTGAAAGGAAATTTTTGTCCATCTTCCCATAAGAATAGACACGAGACATTTATGTTATGCTTCATGTCAAGCTAAAGAAACTAGAAATATCTATAGCCATGAGGAATATACAACACTCAACTCTATTTGGTCCACCAAAATAATATTGTTTTTACAAGATTTCTCTAATTTGTTGGAAGTATTTTGTACCGCCTGAAAGTTAATAGGTCATTGGTTATAGTTGGTGCAAAAATCGAGCTAATGGAATGTCGGATGGAAAAGTTATCCTTGACCAAAGTTTAGTGAAATTCGGTAAATAATATGCAAATAACACTTTTCATAATTTATTCTAATTAGATGATTTGAAATGCTTGATATTAAAGAAATTTTGTCGCGACTTACCCTCGGGGTTGCCCTCAGGGAACCAATTAGGTTTTGGCGACCATTCCTCAATCAAGATTCTGTAGGGTGCATCGGTATATGGCGACCCTATCTCCATCAAGAACCTATAGACGTTGGTTGGTTGGCTGCCATAAGTTGATCGAGTATCCGGAGAATGCATGGTTGTGTGGCGATGAGAAATGCCAATTTCGCATGCATATCACTTTCGCGGCAAATGGAAGGGAGCAATACCAACGAAGGCATAGGAGAGATGTTGAAATATATCAAAGTTTTTGAGTGTTTGCCCAAATATGATTGATTCAAATATTCAAGTTAGATTTAACAAGCTTTGATATATTAAACCGCAATAAGGATATATACAATATGGCTGCTGCAATATTAACACACCAAGTTATTAGTACAAGTGGTTACATCAATTGGTTGCAAGTTACTCCTATAAGCAACTCATATTTATTTTTTAGGCACAAGTTATACTCCAATTGATTAAAGAGAAGAATTGGGACAGGAAATGCATCTTAACAAGAGTTGATAGCAAAGAATTGCTAAAGGGAACATGTCTCTCTTTCTTTGCTAAGACATGTATAACATTGCTTAGGCTAAACAAACTTGTATTGATTACCTGATTGCCATTGAAAAACACAGAATTAGGGTGCGTTTGGTAACATTTCTACTGTTGAGAACAATTTTTTTTGAGAAATAGTTCTTTTTTATTTTTACTCTCTAGAACAATTTATGAGTAAAATAAGGCATTTGGTAACTATAAAAATTTATTACATTTAGAATAGAAAAAGAATAAAAATGTGTTTGGTATCGACAAAAAATCATCGGTCACTGGGCACTGGGCTGTTGAACATTGAGCGTCGGGCTATTGATCATTAGGCCTTCTAGATGCTGATCATCAGGTTGCCGATAGTTGGTTGCCGAGCTGTTTGTAGCCGATTGTCAGACGCCGGGTGCCGGTCACCAATCGTCGAGTTGCCGGTCGTCGGTTTGCCATCTGCTGGACGCTAGGCGAAAGGCGACATTGGTCAGCAGTCTCTGATGGTTGGCAGTTGGCGGTTGGCAATTGGTGGTTGGTAGTTGGTAGGCAGAGGTCGACGGGTGGTGGTCGGTAGATGGTATTCAGTCATGAGTAATGATCTAAGAAATAGTTTCTGGAAACTGTTCCTATGAACAAAATGCTACTTTTTTTTACTTTTCATTTTTATTCTAAATCTATTTTCAGAAACAACTTTTTATTCCGGGGAATAGAAAAGTTAATTGGCATTATCAAACAAATTTATATTCTTTTTTTATTCCGGGGAAAAAAAACAAAGAAGTAGGTAAGTTACCATATGGAGCCTTAGGTGCTTAGAAGGAAGAAAGGGCATGATAGATAGGCATAGTAATAAATGTTACTACTCTACAATTGTACCAGAGTTATCCTGTTGCCTCGCTTTTTGAGAGTTGCTCACTCCTAGTGAGATTAATAAGGTTCAGCACACCATTCACTCGTTATTCAGTGTTTTAGAGATAAGTGCATAAATCAAAAAAATTATTGTAGCAACCGAAGCAACAGACAAATAATAGTGTAAACAGTGAATAAAACAACATAGTAACACAATTGTTTCTACCTTAAGTCTCCTCAGATATCCACAATGTACAGACAAAGTGACTTCCCGATGACTGTTCATTCATTGGTGTATTTTCCCACAAATCTAAAGAAACAAAAGACTTGCTTTTATATGGAATTGGAAAATAGAGAACCCATGCATAAGTGACAAAACAACAATATCCTAGGCAATGTAAATGAGCTGTCAAACTCGTTGAACCACATTAGTTAAAAAAAGAAAATTCGAATGCCATAAGCATTAGGTCATGTTCATACTTATTTGCTGGGAAAAGAATAGCTGAAATGTCAAAACTTGGCACGATGGGACACTTTAAGTGCTATTTTCTTTGAATTACTTAAATGCCAATTTCGGTAAAGGTCGTTGGAAATTTAACGTGGCTTATTTTAATAATTTCTAACATATACATAACTCGTCAAAATTCCATGGCAGCTTATCTTCACTAAAAATGACAATATTTTGGCCTAAATTTAATTTTTAATATATATATTAATTAAATAATATTAAAAATGAAAATTTTAAAATTTTATAAAAAGAGAGCGCAACACAGGTGGGGGAGCCGCCCCCGCCTGTGTGCTCCCTTTTTTTTTAAATTTCATTTTAAATATTATTTAATTAATATTTATATAAAAATCTAATTAAGATCAAAATGGTGTCGTTTTGAGCTAATCTAGCCACATTAGTGCTCAAAACGACGTTGTTTTGGGCTTATTTGGCTATGTCAGTGCCCAAAATGATGTCATTTGACCTCAACTCCCTAGAAAAGTGCCATATTAGTATTTTGGCCGGATTTTCTCGCCCTTGACACTTAACTGATCATTTTTGCTTCAATTTTAGCACTTAAATGTATATTTCCAAACTTTTGGCACTCTAGGGATCCACACGTCCATATTTGTAGTTCAATTGTACTTTTGCATAATCAAAGAAATTACCTTATATCCATCGAGAGTGCTCTAGACCAACTCTGATATCTCCATAAAAACATCTTGCCAAAGCCTCCGATCTGAACGCCCTATGAAATGTGAACGGATATTTTTATCCACCTAGCCATAAAATGAATGGACATGAGACATTTATGTTCTATTTTAGATAAAGTTAAAGAAACTAGAGATATCTATGGCCATGAGGAATATAAAACAATTAGCTCTATATGGTCTGCTAATTTACAAGATTTTTTCTAACTCGTTGGAAATGTTTAACGGGTCATTGGTTTATTGTTGATCCAAAAATTCGAGTTAATGGGACTTCGGGTGGAAAAATTATTCTTGATCAAAGTTTAGCCAAATTTAATAAATAACACATATATACCACTTTTCATAATTTATTCCAATTAGATAATTTGAAATACTTGATATTTAAAGTTTGTTGCGACCTTTTTTTGGGGGCCGCCCGTAGGGGACCACTAGACAAGTACAAATATCATTCATATCTAAATCAACAAGAACAAATGAGGAGTTGTTTACATGTCTGTTTTGTGCAACCTGCTCCAAAAGCAAGGTAATTTCTTTAATACTAAATTCATCAACTAAGGTGTCTTGTGGAAAAGTATCGGCTCTAAACACCCTATCAAATATGAAATGATATGTTTATCTACCTTGCCATGAATTAAATAGACCCGAGACGTTTATCTTCTCCTTCAAGTCAAGTTAAAGAAATTAGAAATATCTATGTTCATGAAGAATATACAACATTTAGCTTCATTCAGTCCGCCAAAATAATATGGTATTTACATGATTTTCTCTAACTCATTCAAAGTATTTTGTACTACTTGAAAGTTAATGGGTCACTGGTTTACCATAGATACAAAAATCGAGTGAATGGAACGTCGGGTGAAAAAAATTATTCTTATCACAGTTTAACCAAGCACATCATGAGCAATGGATCGATGCAAAGGTGAGTCGATGATAATGGGTTGGCCATGGAGGGCGGGAGCATGGACTTATGATTGGTGCTGTAGCAGCTTAGGGATTTTCTATATGGGATAAGATAAAGATGGTAGCTTTCAATTACTTTAAATCGGACGTTCTCATCGTGTCTAATTTCAATCCTTAAGCGCTTATTTGTTGATGTGGCATCTTTGACCCTGAATCGCCGGATCCTACTTGAGAGGATTTTCAAATCAATTGAATCCTAGGAAGGTTTCTTCTCAAACCCAGTTTAAACAGAACTATGCAATTTTAGTGTGTGCCTTGAAGGTTCTCATTATTGCTTGAATCTCAATTCTTAGATGTTTCTTTGGTGAAGTCCTTTACTGTTCTGTGTTGTCAGCCAAGGAAAGTCCAAATTCAAAGATTGTTCATAAGGGGATCTGAACAACGGGACATCATGCGACAAGAATACAAAGCAAGAAAGCTCCATAACTTCAACAGACTGGTCTAATCCTCAACTGCACAGTTTCTATAATTCCAGCATTCGAATTGCTACAATACTGACCAAACTAATTACTTGTCAATAAAAGGCCATTCATAAGACCACCTCTTTCAATGATGATCAGATTAGAAACTACACTTTTGATTTAATTACACAGAAACGAATGCCACCCTCCATCCATCCAACTCCTGCTCCCTTCAGTCCTCTGCTGATGCATCAATTGCCTTCACAGATCCTAATATTCTTGAGATTGCAGTGACTCCTTTGACACTATTATTAATGTACAAGACGGATGATGAGGGCACTATGAATCACCAGCTCGTGTAGCACAAAGATGAATCAGAGTCTCCACTCCTAAGATATATTCTTCAAGTCTGAATCAAAAGCCGTTACCACTGGCAGGAATACCGTGCATTTGAAACCATTCAGGCATGCGGAATCTCTCATACAAGACTGGTCGTACATCTCTTTGGAGAGAAAGGTGCTTGAGTAGAGGAAGGAGAACCTCCAAAAGCTTTAGATAGAACTAATGTCAGGAAGATGTCATAAAAGTATGGAGATTGTAGGCTTTTTTCCATACTAGAAGGATTTAAAGTACCTGATCATCATATGGCTGTCCAGCTGAGAACGGGACACACGGAATTCCATTCAACGGTTGCAGCAAAAAGCTAAATGGGTTGTTGTCCACAATAACTATCCGACACAAATCTTTTGATAAACAAGATAGATCCTTCACATGTTCCCTATATTCCCTGTGATTCAAGCAGTGTAAATCTAGTTAATGAATCTGGTCAACTCCACCAAGCTAGTAGACACCACCAGGTGCCCATTGTAACGGTGAGAATTTGAACTTCTAGTTGATGAGCACGGAAATTAGATGTATGGAACATATGTAAAGCTAAGCAAAAGGTCCAGCGCAAGTTTGCTAAATGTATCCCTCCCTGAAAATAACAGAACATCTAACAACATTCACATCACCCGATAATGGTATAAGCACGTCACAATGCATGTTTTTCGCTTCATGGAAGTAAGCAGATTCATTATCAATATAAACCAGGTCTTTTTCTTAAATCTCACAATACCATTCTAGGCTTAAGAACAACAGTAGTCAGATCCTCCACATGCTTAACTGATACATTTCTTATCAGTAGGAAATAATGGGAGTATATCTTGTATTGCCAAAAGTCATACAAAAGAGATGTCATCCTTCAACATGATTCTTTTGTATTTCAAGACCAACATGAAAGTTGGTCATGCCCGCAGAATCAAATGTATCATGTTAACATGGTTAGAGTGACACAACTTATACAAATAGTAAGGCAATAGTGAAAAAGCATGCCCAGCTATAAGACAAGAAATTCCCACATTTGCATCTTGGAAAATTAGGTTCAAATCCTGCACACCTCCTATTTTGTAAGTAGCCATATAAACCATAAAGCCTTTACTGGTATAAAGAGTTATCCCACATCATATGAATACCGAGTTTCCATGGGCCTTATATACATGTAGTCTCAATTGACTTAATGACTGGGTGAGAATTTCTAACAGTCAGTAACAATTAATATGGTGTAAATAGTAAGCAAATATAACCTTAGCCACAGTGGAAGAGTCTCATGTACTGTTCAAAGAGGATAGGGGTTTGATTCTCTTTCCTTTCCCATTCAATAAAAACCAACATTCAGGGCAAAATGTGTTGACCAGTCTGCCTGTTTACTTTTGTTCTGGGTCAAAACCAGTTTTGCTCTATTTTTACAGGAACAGGCCGAAGATGAAACAGAAGCAGACTTAAGGTTATTACCCAATCCAACCAGGCAAAGCTACCACTCTGTTCTGCTTCAGAAACATTGACTATACAGATTACTATTATCACCAGGAATACATTATTATGCAAGTTATCCTCTGGAAAAATGGTCAATTCTCGAATTATCATATCATTACCAGTTGATAGATATCTCAAGTCAATTGAAGCAACATGGTTACTACAAAGCTAAAGACTGGCTTCCAGCTCTCTTTAACACATTTAAAGATTTCTCTTTTTTATTGTAGATGTACGAGATCTTGCACATTCAAATAATTCCTTATCGGCCATCCTTTTCCATGAATGTAGTCAAGGCACCAATGGTTACTCAAATACAGAACATCCATGCAACCTCTTTCTCCTAGATAGATCCAAAAGCAATCTTATTTTTGGGGTAAACCAAGTCGTAGAGAAGAGATGTGACAAAAGCAGTGTAGTTCTCTCATCCCAGATTAGCCACTCATATGTGATGAAAACAATGTTAACACCTTTACCTCAACTTTTGTAATTCCCCACTATTCCAGTTGAAAGGTCATCCTGTAACCCAACCTTAAGCTACCAAATCTATCTGTCAGTCAGTGAATGAAAACTGCTCCAACCTCGTGCATTGTGCTTGTAGATCTACCCAGTTACAAAAACCAACTAGATCCACTACTGTAATGGAAGTGTTGGGGTTAAAGCAACAGCATAACGTCATATCCTTCCCCTAGTGCATCCCGCATTGATTCATATGATCAAGTAATTGGGAGGCTCACCATTGCTGTAAGAGACTGAAGAGAAACATCTCTTGCTCTGGATGAGGAGAGAACTTGGATAAAGAGACAACTTTATCGGGTGAAAGCAGGAGTATGTTTTCCACCCGATCCTTATCACTTTCCCCACTTAGAACCAAAATTGGTTTAGGCTCAAAACGTTGAAACATGTTTTCTGACCATAGACGTAGCAAATGTTAAGTAATTTGCACCAACTCCACTAGCTCTCAGTGAGATCTATGATCCACAGACTAACATAACATGCAGCGTTTACTAGCCACAACCAAACATAACCTTCAAAAACCACTATCTTATACAGTTCAAGAGAAAAGTCCATAGACATGTTGGAAACGAATGTACTATAAACTAACAACAAATCAAAACTTCAACAGAATCTTATGATTGAGACCTCAAATGCAGTTTAAAATTGTAACTTACAAAGATGAAGAGACATTGCGCAATTGGGCATAGTTCAACCACAAATCCCTTACCTTTTGCTAGCTTATTCATTTGCTCATTTTGTTTTTGCAAGGCAACAAGTTGCAGATAACTTTCACTTGTCCATAGTTTTACAAGTCGTACATCAGATTGAGGAAAAAGAGAGAGAGGACAAAGTTAGTCCTAAGCCAGAACTGATCTCCTATCCTCAAATATCTAATTTCAGGTTATTCCTTTCAACGCAATCAATAATCAGCACAAACCACTCAAAACAGCATTTATATTGTCCCTCATGGGAATAACAGGATATAAAGAATATGCTTACGTGCTGACAGTTGAAGGGCGATAAAGACGTTCTCCAATCAGGTTGTCGTTGTCTATTCTGTCTACAAGCGGTCTCGCATAATCTGCAAGGGACCCAAGTAGTTAAGCTAATTGGCAAATTCACCGAAGGATGAGAAACAATATGAAATTGATAAAAAGAGAAAATGGCAATACCTTCAAGACCCGCAGTAAATAAAATAAGGTTTGCAAATTCACCAATCCTTTTCAAGAACTCGTGCAAGCCAGGGCGTTCAAACACTGTTACGTAGTTCACTTTTGGTTTTCCATCACATTCCTTTAATAAGCAAGTACCACATTAATGACATGCTCAAAAGATTCCCATCACAATCCTCTAGTAAGCAGGTACCACATTAAATACATACTCAAAAGAATTGGGGAGAGAGAGAGAGAGAGAGAGGGAGAGACCTTGTCAGAAGAAACACATTCCAACTCAAACCACTTCAATCCAGCTTCTATTGCTTGAGCACGGATAATCTCTGGCAGGCTAGACGTTTCATATGCACAAACTAGAGTCTCATCTAAGTCAAGAACAATCTGCATGTGGATAAAGACAAATTGAACCGATCATCCCCACAAAATAACCAATTTACATTTAATCAAGTGAAAGTGTGTTAAAACCATACTCCAAACTGGAGATCAGCAAGAAATGCAGTACGTCTCTCCCAACATCATCTCTCGAAAGAGAAACTTTCAACCATAGAGAGTTCAATCCAAATGATTGATACTTACATAGATGGTCAGAACAAAATGAAAAGCAACAGAGCAGTAATGGTGATGTCAGTGAGGTTCGCCAAAAATCCATTAGCAAATTACTACATTGTGCATATATAGCTAATCGAACACATCCTGCACCAACCGTTACAAGTGACAAGCAATCATTTGAAATTTCTAAAACCTGTTAGCGAAGTTTAAGAAAGGAAGCGGAATTCGAGATCTTCCGACCACAATTTAAAGCTCCTCACTTGAGTATTAATTCACTCAATCCATCACTAAATGGCTCCAACATCTTCTGAACTAATCAAAATCGAAGCAGCAATAATAACTCGAGAAAGGAGGGAAAAAGAAGAAACGCCCAAGCAGCCATCAATACTTGCAATACTCACTGACAGCAACTAAAGCCAGAACCCACCCGACGCCAGAATCGGCCAGAAAGGGAGTGAAGGGGGGGGAAAATACGGACACAAGAGGAAGTGGAGTACCGTGAGCTTCTCAACGGCGACGAGATCGTCTTCGTCGGCGGCGGCGACGCTGACGTCGCTGTCGGAGCCGGCGTGCTCGGGAGGAGAGGAATCCTGGAGAGGGATCTCGACGACCGGCAAGGGCTTGAACGGCGGTGGCGAGGAGGAGGGGGCGGCCCCGGCGGCGGAGGAGAGGAACGATTGGCGGAGGCCGATGTAGGAGAGGAACTGGGCGAGGGACGGAGTGCCGCGCAGGATCTGAAGGAAGACCTGGAGGAAGAAGGCGAGCCAGTTCATGAGGCCCCGCCACACCTGCATCGACCGGGGGACGTACATCTCCGACGACGTCTGGTGGCCGCGGCCGCTCTCGGCGTGCGCCATGGGACCACGGCCGGGGATTGGGGCGTCGGCGGCGGTGGCGGAGGGGTGGCGGCGGCGGCGGCGGCGGAGGGTTCGCTCGATCCGGCTCGGCTCTGCGCTGGGATTCCGAAGTGCCTCCTCCTTCCTCCTCCCTTCCCGACCAGAAGTCTTGCTTTGTACTGCTTTTGTTTTTCGTTTTTTTGTTGTCCGGACAGTGAGAGAGAGAGAGAGAGAGAGAGAGAGAGAGAGAGAGAATATTTGGATTATTTTATTATATTTATGATGATGATGATTATTATTATTATTATTATTATTATTACTATTATTATTATTATATGTGTGTATATATAGATTATAATATGAATTTCTTTCGGATAAATGTTTTTGGGTGGGAGGAAAACTCTTTTTTTTTTAAACTTTCTTGAAAATGGGGGAACCCCACGTAGATTTTAACTCGAGGATGGGGGATTTATGCTTCCACGTATCAAATTCGAAATTACCAATTAATTTCAAAGTCAAGATAGAATTTTTGTGCTTGTAAGTATTGTCTTTCTTGTAAATTGATCAGAATCATACATTTAGAAATCATTGTCAATTTTTCCTTCGGGATTTTTTCTCGGTATGCGATTTTTGTTTTGTTTACAAGCCGAGAAAGGATGGAAAAGGGGGGCGGCTATGCGTTGGCAACCTCTCTCGGTTGTCACTCATTGTAAAATATATCGTTTAAGATGTGATAGTATTTAATGATTACTAAAAAAGGACAAGCTTCCAATGACGGTCTCATCACGGTACAAAAGTATCCCTAACCCAAGGGCAAGTGCCCTCCTCATGCGGACTAAGGTGTTTTTCAGAAACATACATCTTTTAATCGCCCATTCAAGTGTTGAAATTACAAATTCAATCGTGAATATTAAAACAATACATTCATAATTGACATGAAATGATGTCGAATCGAGAGAGCGCGTAAATAGTGCATTCAATTCGATTTAGGGGCAAAAGGAGAAATGAATTTCAAAAGAGTTCTTGAGGAAATGGAATGAGCAAATTCTGATGACCGGTGAAACTAATGATTCGTCAAACGTTTCAATCCTACTTTTCCAAGACTGATGAGGGCTTGCTCCATTGGTTCTTTTCTCTTTCTCTCTATCTCTCCTTTTTTTTCAAAAAAAAATTATATAATTTCGTACTTTTTTTTTCTCCTATTTGCTTTTCAATTGTGGTTTTTATTTATTGATATTTATTCATCTCCAGCCGGGTCCCACCCTCCATTACCTAGCAATCGTCCAAGGAATCTCTTAACCTCTCTAGATCTCTCTCTCCATTGGTAAACGCCCATTTGGTCTTTGGGCATGTGGGGTGAATCCTATCAAACGAGCAAAGCAATCTTGACTTGGCTAGTAATCCTCGGTGATCCAATGGCCTCCTCGGTAGAAGCCAACCCGAGCTTTGACTCCGTCTCGAGGGACGACGAGACAACATGGTCCCCTCCAATGCACTTGCGAAGCGCGTTTTGCGAAAGATATGATATTTAAAATATTTTTTTATCTTGAAAGCTATTTCTTGTAAAAATCAATAATATTTTTTTGATATTTGGCTAAAATCTAAAGACAAATATGAAAATATTGCTCACCATTTTTGATTTGATTTTCCTCTATGCATTCATTTTAATAATATTATTTATTTATTTATTTTTGAAATTCAATTTTTAAGTTTTTTTCTTTTTTCTTTATTTTTTTTATTTTCCTCCTTTTTTTTCTTCTTCTTCTTCTTCTTCAGTCAATTGTGGATCACTGTGACGGGTTGGCAAGCGTGAGCCTTACCACAGGCTTGAAGCTCGCTGATTTGGCAAGCTGTAGTCGTGGTTAGTGATCGACCAAATAAGAAGGAAAAGAAAAAAAAAAAGGAAAAAATAGAATTCCTTTCTGATGTGTACACAGCGAGTGATTCCAAAATGGAGAAAATTTTCTAGTTAAGTATATCGAATAGGTGTGTATGGGAATGGTTGTCGAAGGATGAAATGCAAATGCAGGAATGGAAACAATTGCCACCAAGGTATAAGGACATGCTACCAACCGTGGATGAGGATCGTGATCGACAAAATTCACCACCAAGGCTCAAAAGATGAACACCCCTTAAGGATAAAGGATTTTGGGATAGGAGAAGCTCACTATTAGGACTTAAAGGGAAATCCACCAGCCGAGGATAGATGGTTTCTTGACTCACTACCGAGGAGTAATCCACTCTTTAAGGATAAAAAGATAGATATAAATTATCCACTTTTCAAAGATATTCACTCCCATAGAGGAAATCTCACAAGTATCCACTCATCAAAATTGTCTGCATTACAAGGGAAATGTTTCCTCTATTTATAGGGAGAGTACAACAAGCAATAAAGAGACATTGGGACTACCTTAACATTAAAAAACCTAGAAACTTAGAACTTTGACTCTTGAAACTTACAAAACATTAATGACTCCTAGGAAATTGGAGATGCAATTAAATGGAACTTGCATTCTTAATTCTTTAGTCTTGCAGGAATTCGTGCTTCCACCTTGACCAGAAATTAAACACCTCAAATGAACTTCAAATGACCAAAGGAGTCGTCCAAAATAGCCTCCTTTTGGTAGGTTGTTGATAAACTTCGAAATCAGCTACAAATATGGCGTCCTAAGAATTTCGGTAACTTTTCATTCACCGTTAACTCTCTAATCGTTGATACCAATAACTTGATAACCCCATCGATAGTAGTCTTCTCGGTAGCATCATTTTATCGGTAAGTTGACCCATCAAAGCACATTATGCCTAAATCCTATCTTGGCTTGAATGAGCATTAATGGTGCCGAAATGGTTATTGGAGTAAGTGGTATGCTCTTGCATCAATTTTTTATTGGTGGTGTGAGCCTAGGTACATTAAACGCTATACGTGTTGTATTTGATTCCTTTCTTATTGATTTATTCGCAAACGGAAGCACAATAAATAATTAGATAAGTCATATCATTACTACACTTATTTAATAAAGTATATAGGCATCATTTACAATACAACATCAACATACAGATAGTTGGGAAGGTTTAGTAACTCCTATTTCTACTATCATATTTTCGCTTTCAAAAGTATGCTTGTACGATATCAATTTAACATTTAAGCATTGATAACTTTCCCAAACATCGGCTTCTCAGCAATATAACTAGGAGGACCATAAAAATCTCTAAGCAGTCCATTTAATCGCCATCGAAGATTGTGTACTAAGCTACAAATTGATAGGGAATCCACTTGGTAAGTCTTACATTGACCCGCATCCTGGTAGTACACTTAATATATATAAAACCAAATTAGGCAACATCATATTTTCATAATCATACTTTATATGTGCGTAAGAGCCATCCTACATGTTTGAAAAATAAAGGAATTAGCCGAACTTGGCAAGTGAAATTTTTAAGTCCAAAATAGGAGTTCACTTTCTCACTTGTCCTAGTATAACAACAACAGGCATTCGGAGCAATATAATCAATGCATGAGTACACACTTTATCATCTTTGCACATGTCTCACGTAAATGCATGATATTATCTACTCAATGCACATATATGAAAAGTAAATTCTTGATGTATCGGTATCTTATCAACTACATATGTACATATTCATGAGCATGCATCATTTTTTTTTTTTTTCACTTTCTCCTCTTGAACATGGGGCATCTCAATTTTGAGGAATTTGTAACATACGACAAGGCATCCTGCCATACTTAATCATAACCTTTTTTTTAAACGCGAGGCATCTCGACTCCCAAGACATTTCGAAATACTCTATAGGGTATTCCGACTAATGGGGTATCCCAACACACGGGATAACGTTACTACCCTCACAGGGACAATGATACTTCTTTTTCTTCTTTTTTCAAGTTATCATGCAATATTAATGTACATGAAAATAATCAACATAAACATTCAATGTATCATAATATTTCACTTAATCATCATCAATTGAACATGTTCCACATCAACATTTATACATTGTATAGTTTCACATGATTATCATCGAATAAAGATATTCAACATCAATATTCTATGCATTAATCATAACCTTTTTTTTAAATACAAGGCATCTCGACTCCTAAGACATTTTGAAATACTCCATAGGGCATCCCGACTAATGGGGTATCCCAACACACGGGATAACGTTGCTACCCTCACAGGGACAATGATATTTCTTCTTATTCTTTTTTCAAGTTATCATGCAATATTAATGTACATGAAAATGATCAACATCAACATTTAATGTATCATAATATGTAACTTAATCATCATCAATTGAACATGTTTCACATCAACATTTATACATTGCATAGTTTCACATTATCATCATTGAATAAAGATATTCAACATCAATATTCTATGCATATTTTCCTCAAATATAACAAATATGTATTTATTAAATAATGATGCTTAAAAACACGTGAAGGACTAAGATATCTAGAAAATTGAAAACATGAGAAGAGAATTTTTAATTTTTTTTTATTATCGACAACTATCATATTCGATAACTCGCTATAATCGGTCAATAACTGTTATTTTCGATAACTCGCTATAATTAGTAATCGGTAATTACCATATTTAGTAACCTACTATAATCAATAATGGATAATTGTCATCTTTGATAACCCGTTGGAATCAGTAACTTTCTCATTTCTTGCTCCTTTATACTATTTTTTCTTCACTAATTTACCACAAATCCCCAAAGAGTTAACTTAAAAACCATCAATACCCAACTCAACATCTCATAGTCAAAATTCACATAGGTGAGGAACCCAGCTTGCTATTCCCAAACTTACTCAGATATGTTCATGAGACTCACTTAAAGTAAAAATTCATCAAGCAATTAAGTCAAATACTTATTAAAACAACTTAACTTAGCACCTAGAGTTTTTACTTACCTTTAACTTGCACAAAAGACCAAAGCTTTAACTTCCTTCAATGAAAAATGAACAAAATAGAGGATCAATAATTATAATTCCAAAACGATAAAACTTATTTATGGAAAGTAATTTGAAATTAATGATTTTATTTCGTTCAAACTCGAAAATCAACTCAACATTTTGATTAAATATGAATGTGAAACCTTTGTTTTTTACTCGTGAATTTGAAAGCAAAAGTTGAAAGGGAAATGGAGAGTGATTAGTGAAGCAGTGAAGTAATTAAAGGTGGCATTGTCTTGGGAATTCTCTCCCTTTTAAATTTTATATACAGCCATAACAAAGAATGAAAAAAGGAGAAGGTTAACCTCGGTTAAAGAATTTAATACCTTTAGGCTATGCTTGGTTGTTCGAATTTCTAAGTAGGATAGGACTAGATATGATAGGATATGAAATCCAAGGATTTTGCTATATATTATATACTGTTTGGTAATTGCAGTAATAAAGTTTGATATATTCACGTTACATCATATATATTGTTTGGTATGATACCATATTAATATAATGAACTACAAAATTTTACAAATGGATATGGTAGAAAGCTCTCTCGACACTCTTGTCTACTTTATTTTTATTTTTTAATTTTATTTTACTCTCTTTCTTAAATTATTTCTTTTTTATTTCTTTCTTTCCCTTTCATTATTCTCCAATAAAATTTTGTTAAATGGAAAATTGTAATAACATACCTAATATATTAAAACACCTAAAATATGTAATAAATATATACTTTTATATTGAATTTATATTATAAGATATAATTAAATTCGAATATATAAAATAAAAAATATTACATTAAAAAACCAAATTTTTTTTTTTTTTGGTAAGATAAATTTGTATACATTCTAACCATCAACTGTACAATCAAAGGAAATCGGCACCCATTTATACTCATTGTAGCATGCCTAATGAGTGGAATGGTATCGAAATCCAAGGAAATCTAGATCATCGTACTTGGCAATAACCACCTAGTGGAGAACAACTATAACACTTTAAACATAAAAAATGGAGGCATGTAAACCCCATGCTCTTCGTAGCCACCTATTGACAGGATTATCTTGAATAAGTGGGTCAGCCATCACCTTGTCCTTAATAGCCTTATATATATAATGCTTCACCGCTTGAATGAGGACCGCTTTACCCCTAAACAATGCATCATTCGAGACTTCCAAATTACATAACAAAGGGCTCCAAAAGAAAACCTGGAAATCTCCTGCTGAAATCCTTTGTCGGCCATATTTAAATTAGCCCAATCAAGGGTAATTTGCCACGTGCCTCCTGGCCAAGCCAAATTGCACTTGCTCGCCCAAAAAACAACGAGGGCATGTGTAACTTGATAGCCAAAAAAGAGGTGATCCAAGGAATCCGAGCAAGTCTTACAAAAAACACACTCCACACCAGTGATTCTACCATAGGAGAGTAACATCATTTGGGTAGGAAGACGATTTCTAGCCATCACCCATAACAGAAATTGGTGCCTTGGTATAATGGTTTTGTTCCAAATAACAGAAGACCAAGGAACACGCGGGGCCCGACTCCTAGTAGAATCCCAAGCCAAAGCCGTAGAGAACTTACCCGTAGACATAGGCAACCAAGTAAATTCATCTAGAAGATTATTGAGATGTAGGATCGGGTGTAGCTAGCTTTGGATTTGTTGTAGAACACAAAGACCCGCCGATGTAAATAGGTCAGCGACCTTAGCTTCTCTAGTAAGGCTTGATCGATAAATAAAAAGGTTAGAGAAGAAAGTTTTCAATGGACCTAGGGGATGCCAAGGATCGAACCATAATGAGATAGAAAGACCATTGCCAACCCGCCATCTAACAAAGCTAAGGATTACCGGTATCAAGGCCAGTAATTTTCTCCAAGCCCAAGAACAGATTGTTGGTGTAGTGCAAGCCCAAAAGTTCTTGTGCTTTAAAAAACCAAAATGTTATTTTTTGTTATTTTGAATTTCTTATATTAGAATTCAAATATTATTTAGATTGAAATATAATTTTAGATTTGTTAATTCAAGAAGTTTGTTTTCAAGAAAAATAATTTTCCTATTATGAAATTAGAAATCCTATCCATCTTTATTTCACCTCTCCATGGGATAATTTTATCTAGCCTATATCTCATTATATCCAATTTTATCTTATCTTGAGCAAGTACCAAATGCAAGATATGATCAATTTTATCCTATTCTGAATTTTATCTTGACTGTCAAACGTAGCCTTATGGTGAAATCGTTGAATCAAAGAGTATAGAGGGTAAGTGTTCCAATAGAATTATTCATGTGACCCCTAGGTGAATAGCTTAGGCATGTGGCACATCTCATATGCTAAGAGAAAAGTTATTTAGGTGAGATTCATCTTCTTTGATTAAGTAAAAAAGCATGTCACCCATTGTATTAATGAACTAGAAGTTAATATAGATGAAATATGCATGATATCAACAAATGCTAAGTTCACTCTCTCAACTTGCCAAGCGAGAAAAAGTAGAGATATAAGTTCAAAGTGAAACTTGCTGATAAAAGAGAGAGCCAAAAGAACAACTTTCCAAAATAGTTTTTCCAGTTCCTATTGAAATACACGGAACTAGGGAACTCAATATATAGACAAGAAAACTAGTGTCTGTTTTAAATATCAATAAATCCAAAAATTATTTTTGAACTTGACAAAAAGTTTAGCAAATTCTTTTGAACATAAGTAAATAATTAACTTAACAAAATTTCTAACCCATTAATCAAACATAACATATATTAATCGATCGCATAAAATTTCTCATGTGTTATGAAATACATGTATGAATATTCATTATATTCATGTACTTATTATAGTACATTTGTATCATACATTTTAAGCACATCTCTTTATCCAATGAATGTTCATCTCCCTATCCAATACATGTCGTTCTAAGTACATCTCCCTATGAATGTTCATCTCCCTATCCGATACATGTATTATTATATACATTGATGTTCATGATAAGTGCATCCCTATAAATAGGAGCACAAATAATGAGAAATAAGAGATTTTCGCACCTGGTACTTGAATCTCCCTCTGTTCTCTCTATTATATACTTACGAAGCGAGGTGTTTTCCTTTGTTTCATCTTCTTCTATCAACTCTTCATTTTTCCGCTTTAAACCAATTTCAATTATAAAAGTATCATTCTCGCTCCCGAAGTGGCGGTGGATATTTGGAAATCCTTCTAATTAATTTAAGGATTTTTGTTTTGCAAAAATTATGGCAATATTGAAAAGCCCAAATTCCACATCCGGAAGTGAGTGGAAATAATTATTTATCTTGGTGCCTAGACATAGAAATGCACCTCGAAGGGCAATTTCAAGTCTGAAAGTATCCTTATGCTCCTAAAGTGGCGGTGGATATTTGGAAATCCTTCTAATTAATTTAAGGATTTTTGTTTTGCAAAAATTATGGCAAATATTGAAAAGCCCAAATTCCACATCCGGAAGTGAGTGGAAATAATTATTTATCTTGGTGCCTAGAAATGGAAATACACCTCCAAGGGCAATTTCAAATATAAAAGTATATTTCGCTCCCGAAGTGGCGGTGGATATTTGGAAATCCTTTTAATTAATTTAAGGATTTTAATTTTGCAAGAATTATGGCAAATATTGAAAAGCCCAAATTCCACATCCTGAAAGTGAGTGGAAATAATTATCTATCTTGGTGCTTGCATATGGAAATGCTCATCTAAGGGCAAGGTCTCGCTAATGCAATTGCAGAGGATGGAACCTCAAATGCAAAGGATAAAGCAAATGCATTGATTTTTATTCGTTATCATTTAATCAATGTTTATCCGTTCGAGACCCTTACCGTGGAAGAGGTTGAAGGATAGGTATGATTATTATCCTCCCTCAAGTACAATATCGGCAAAATCTTTGCAAGAATGTCTCGACTATAACTCCACTTTATTTGATGTCGTTTCTCGACTTGAGTTATCGAATATTGTATTGCAACAGCAATACCGGCAACGTCAATTTGCCACATATTCTGAATTAATTTCTGTGCTCCTTTCTGAGCAAATTAATGAATTGTTGCTAAAAAATCATGATCTTAGACTGCTGGCTCAAAAGCATTGCCTGAAGCACATGCTAATTTTAAGAAAAATACTGGCCATATTAAGGGCTATAAGCGTAGGCAAGAACAAAATTTTCGAAGGGATGGTAAGAAATTTAACTGCCCTGGGAAATCTAAATTTTGCCCGAATTATGATAAAGAAAAGAAGCATAAGAAGGTGGCTAATAAAAGTATTTGCCATCGCTATGGTATGAGTGAGCACTGGTCACGTACTTGTCGTACGCCAAAGCATTTTTAAAAAATATGAGCAAACGTGGTGAATTTCACGTTATTGAAATTAATTCTACTGCCATAACTACTATTGAAACCAACAATATTTCTGTTAGTGGGACTCCTCTTGCTTAGCAAATGCATCTCTGGATGTCTCCGATTTCTTTGAGGACCTTTGATTATTTGATGAGGCATTAGACTGATGGATGACAACTTAGATTTCGAATTTTATTACTATAATAATTTCTTTTATAGTTGTTTTTCTTTTAATGTATTACCTTTTATTATTCTTATATTTATTATCTTAAGATTCTACTTGACCCTATAATTGATATGCAAGTTTTATGATATTTGACACCTGAAGTTGTCAATATAAATGCAAATGGAAGATACGAGAAAAAGAGAGAAGTTTGTTTGCTTGATAGTGCATCAATGCATACTATATTCCATAGCAAACACTTTTTCTCGAGTATGACGTTGCGTAAGGCACATGTCCATACAATATCAGGTCATGTTCCAATTATTGATGGTTTCGGGAATGCCACAATTGTTTTGTCAAATGACACCATCCTACATATTGAGGATGCATTTCTAAGCAGTAGATCAAAAATGAATCTACTCAGTTTCAAAGATGTACGCCGTAATGGGTATCATGTTGAAACTATTTATGAGCAAAATAAGAAATATATTGGCATTACCTCTTATAAGATTGGCCTGAAAACCATCCATAAGAAGCTAGAAGCTTCTTCTATGGGTTTGTATTATGTTATGATTAAGGCTATTGAAATCTATGCTACTATGTCCTAGAGACTAGTAAACCCTGATCAATTTGGGTTATGGCATTATCGCTTTGGTCATCATGACGCTTCAATGATGCGTAAAATAATTCATAATACAAAAGGGCACCCTTTAAAGGATATAAAGGTATTGTTGTCCAAAAATTATAATTGTGAATCTTGTTCACAAATGAAAACTTATTATCAAACCTTTTATAACAAAGGTTAATCTTGAATCCTCTATACTCCTGCATAGAATTCAAGGTGATATATGTGGACCAATACAACCACAAAGTGGATTGTTTCGATATTTTATGGTACTAGTGGATGCTTCCTGTAGATGGTCTCATGTTTGCCTATTATCTACGCGCAATGTCGCATTTGCACATTTACGCAATCCGTTCCGATGAGCGATGTTGTACTTGCTCCCAAAAAACTTATTGCCCCGAAGAGGCACAAACTCATGAAAAGATCACAAACTCTCGGAATATTGAGAATTCCATTACATATTGTAATGAAATTTGAGATCGGAATGAAATCAGCATTAATGATGCTTTTGCATTCTCAATTGCTTATAAAATTATGGATGATGATTGCGAGTCGCAATCTATTATTGAATGTCGTCAAACGCAAGATTGATTAGCCCTAGTAGTGGCTATATGGCTCAATTAAGGGGGAGATATTATGAATTATGCATTGCACTCTTTTTTCTTTTTGTCCGGTTTTTTCCCCATAGGGTTTTTCCGGCTTAAAGTTTTTAACGAGGCAATTAATGCATCTAAGGAGTACATAAGATACAAGATTGATTAGCCCCAGTAGTAGCTATATGACTCAATTGAGGGGGAGATTATGAACTATGCATTGCACTCTTTTTTCTTTTTGTCCGGTTTTTTCCCATAGGGTTTTTCCGGCTTAAAGTTTTTAACGAGGCAATAAATGCATCCAGCAAGTACATAAGATACAAGATTGATTAGCCCCAGTAGTGGCTATATGACTCAATTGAGGGGGAGATATTATCAACTATGAATTGCACTCTTTTTTCTTTTTGTCCGGTTTTTTCCCATAGGGTTTTCCGGCTTAAAGTTTTTAACGAGGCAATTAATGCATTCATAAAAGGGAGAAATAAATTTGTGCTCTGTACTCTTTTTCCCTTTTGTCTGGTTTTTGTCCCACTGGGTTTTTCCGGCTTAAGGTTTTTAATGAGGCAGTATTATTCAATGCACATTCATAATATAATACAATGAATATTCAAGGGGAGTGTTATGAAATACATGTATGAATATTCATTATATTCATGTACTTATTATAGTACATTTGTATCATACATTTTAAGCACATCTCTTTATCCAATGAATGTTCATCTCCCTATCCAATACATGTATCCTACGTTCTAAGTACATCTCCCTATCCGATGAATGTTCATCTCCCTATCCGATACATGTATTATTATATACATTGATGTTCATGATAAGTGCATCCCTATAAATAGGAGCACAAATAATGAGAAATAAGAGATTTTCGCACCTGGCTTTTTCTCTACTATCTTTGGTGTCATCTACTTTCTCTACTGAATCTCCCTCTGTTCTCTCTATTATATACTTACGAAGCGATATTTTACAACATCATGCATGTTGTTGATCGCAGTTGAATTCCTATGTATTAATAAATGTGGGAACTTTCTAGATGTCATAGACGGAAAATGTTTTCCCCAATTAGTTTATTTTCTGTGAACTAAACGTTAGAAAATCTAGTAATTGTTTTTTTGAAAGTTAATTTCTATAAAATGAACATTTTCCATAAAATGAACAAAGCTTTAGGCATCGTTTGTTTCACGAAATATAACTTTCAAAAAAAAAAATTCTAGATTTTTTGACGTTCATTTTATGAAAAATGCATTGATTGAGATTTCCATTAAGTGAAAAAGTCTTCTAAAATTGGAAAATTTTTCCACTTTTTTATGTTGGAGAAAACGTTCTCCACACTCACTCTCTCTTATCTCACACCCCTACTAGTCCCCACTCTTTTTTCTTTTTTTCTTTTTAAATTTATTTTAAATTCGAATTTTTTATTTTCTAAAAATCGATTTCTTATATTTTTTTAAATAAAAAATTATATTATTATTATTATTATTATTATTATTTTTCTTTTCTTTTCTCTCTTTTTGCTCTTCTTCTTTTTTGGTCGGTCACCAGCCACATAACGGCTTGTAACTAGCCATAGGCAAGCCAAGCTTGCCGATTTGGTGAGGCCTGAGCGTCCCCAGATAGCAATGAGGCTTGAGTCTCATAAATCGGCAATGCTCAAGCATCGCTTGAGGTCGTAAGGCTTGGGCGTCATCGGTAGCATTGCCGATCTAGCAAGGACCAAGCCTTGCCATTATTTGGCAATGCTTAGGAGTTGCCAATCTAATAAGGCCCGAGCCTCGCCGCTTTTGACAATGCTTAGGTGTCACTAATCTGTGAGGCTTGAGCCTAGCGTCACTAGATAGTGGCAACTTGTTGAGGAAAAGAAAAGAGAAAAACAATAGGAAAGAAAAGAAGAAATTAAAAATAATCAAAAATTCAAATTTCTAAATAAAATAATAATAATAAATAAAATAAAAAAATAAAAGTAAAACCAAAAAATGATCAAAAGAAGTATATAAAGAAAAATCAAATAAGATACTGAACGGTGGAAAATATTTTCCATTTCAATTTCAAATTTCAGTTGAACACTAGAAAATATTATCATTTCTTGAAAAATGGTTTCTTGGAAAATATTTTCTAGAAGCGTTATATTTTCTACAAAATGAATGAAACCTTAATTTTTTTCGTCTAATGTGAAATCAAGTTCTCAAACTACTATTCTTGTAATGAAGTTTGTGTTACTCATTTAGCTTGAGCAATAAGATCTCTAACTCATTTAATTTGGGGTAAAAGCTGCAAAAAATCTCAAACTACATTTACTGCGATACATTTAAGAAAAATTATTTAAAAAGTCCTATAACTATTGCATTTTGCCAATTCAATTATAAAAATTTCACTTTTGCCAATTGAGTTATAGACCTTTCTACGTTTTGCTAATATAATCCATTTAGCCAATTTCGTATAGAAAATCACTGAAGTAGACAAATTTTTTTTTTGAATTTTTATTAATTTTAATGTCTTTTTTCTTTCCTTTTTTTTTTTCTTTTCTCCATTGGTTTACGGGCCTTGGTGATGACCAACAATTGACCAAAGGTAACGACTGCCGAGGGTTGCCTTCACTAGCCATGGGCGAGGCTTAGCCTCGTCAAATCTGGTGAGGGCGAGCCTCATTGGCCTTTGGTGAGCCAACAAGGTCAACCCTCACCAGATCTCAAGGAGGGTCATCCTTGTTGGTCATTGCCTTTGGTAGGTCACCATTGCCACAGCTCGGTGACCAACAGGAAAAAAATGGAAAATAATGAAAGAAAATAAAAGGAAAAAGGATAATAAAAATATAAACAAATCTGAAAAAAATTAAAAATTTTGTCCATGTTTGCAATTTTGGTCAAATTAGTTGGATGAATTATATTGGCAAAATTTAAAAATGTTTATAACTTAATTGACAAAATTAAAATATTTAGGACTCAGATATAGGACTTTTGGGACAAATTTTTTGATGTATTCACCAAAATTTTTTTGCAACATTAAAATCTTTAAACTTGTACTTGGGTTGCATTTGTACTCCAAACTTGTAACAACGTGACATATTTACCTTAATTTTTTTTTTGTGACACAAAAATTTCCAAAATTGTATCCACGCGACACTTTGATCCCAAGCTGTTTTTTTTTTTTTTTTTTTTTTTTTTACATAAAAATTCCCAAACTTATACCCATGCTACATATTTATCCTCTATCGAGATTTTTTTTTCCTTCTTTCCTTCCTCCTTCATCTTCACTAATGCTCTCATTGCCACCGCGTCCTTATTGTCACAATTGTCACCATCCTCACCATGTTGTGATGAATATAATTTGGATTTTTTTTTTTATAATTTTTTTCCTTTAATTTATAAAATGAAACATTTTCAATCATTTGGTGATTTCGTGGACCCGATATGACTAATTATATGGCATAAATTAATGAGGGAATTTGAAGTGGCACTCTATGTGGATCATATGAACAAACAGTCAATAAGAAAATGGGATAAGAACACTAGGAGTGCCAAAATTTTCGTACAACACTTACTTTGATGCTAAAACTTTTTTTTTGGCTCATTTAAGTGCCACAAATTTGAAAAATTGATCAATTGAATGTTAAAAGTTTGAAAAATCGATCACTTGAGTGTCACTTTTAACGTGTCTATTAGTTGTTCGATGTGGTTGTCGGAAAAGTTGACATTAACAACGACTTACGGCCACGCCAGTTTTTCTAGCGGCCATGTCAAAAGTGGCATTCAAGCGATTGATTTTTCAAAATTGTGACACTTAGCTGAGCAAAAAAAAATAAAAACTTTTGACATAAAAGTGAGCGTTGTACAAAAGTTTTGGTACTCTTTGTATCCCAACTCTCAAAAGAGTTGCAAGATATGCTGCCATCTATACGAAGAGAGCAAGGACCTCGACCACATTCACATGAGTGTCACAACGAGGATCATGAGGTCCTTGTTCGGTGGTGGGGGTTACCACCGTAAGTCTTGGCAAGACGAGGACTTGCTCGCCTTGGCTTTGATAGAATATTTAAATATTAAATCATGCATTTCTCTAACAATTTAAGTTATTATAAAAGTTGATGGTCGTCCCGTCAAATCTCAAATTGTATCAAAGCATGAGGTATTGAGATTGAACTTTTCAAGGCCTAAATTTACCTCCCCAATGAAATATTTCCACATTTATGACTAGGACAAAAGATTGGATTAAGTGTGAAAGGGAGTGATAAAATATTCGAATATTAAAACTCTACTTCCTTAAACAATTAAAGCTATTAGAACGGTTGACAATGATCACACAAAATCTCATAAGTTCGACTTTTGACGAGGGTTGTGGTGGTGAAGAGGTGATAGTGGTCTCCTTCCCTCCCTCTAACTACTTTTTATTTACTTTGTACAATGTACCACATCAATTTCATGTCAATATTCATATACAATACTACAAAATTGACAACAAGTAATGGGAGAAATTTGACTGTATAATCCAAACAAGCAGAGAATTCGATTGCACCGTAATAGTTTGACAATCTCATGGCACATTTAACAATAGTTAGAGATCAAAAGTATCCTTAAACACGCTCAAAACTTCATCTCTTTTTTACGATGGAATGATCTAGTAGTCATACCAAATAGAAGAAATCAATAATGTGAAGTGTGAACTTTTCACTTATTTCAATTATAATACCTAAACTTAAATCTATCTCAACTAGGTTCTTGAACATTGTTTTAAATGAATAGTATACCAAGTGACCGCTTTAATATTTGGATTTTGTTCACACGGAACTTGTCAAAACACTTCAATAAATGAAAGTTTGTCACTTCTAATTCATTGTTTTTCTCATATTATGTGTTGTTGGGAAAAAGAACAATATTTGGCGAAAAAGTCCATATAATTTTCCCACTACTATTTTGTGAAAATTAAATAGGATACAATATTGGATGAAAGTGGTAAAGATGAATAGTAAATAACACCATAATTTTAATGTGGAAAACCCTTCAAAGTGAAGGGAAAAGCCACAAGACCGTAGTCCACTTCAAACTTCTACTATGATAAATAATGGGATACAACTTCACCCTAAGGTGGATCTCTTACTATCTTCAATTTATAATTCCAAACCTCTCACACATTGGATTACTCAAAGATAACTCTTTGCAAGAAGAACTGTTTCTTCCGCTACGTTGCTCTAATCATCTTGCTTTTTTTGTATATTCATCTCTATTGAGGAGGACTCCTATTTATAGGAGCAAATGAAATCCCAATTGGAATTGTACAATATGAAAATCAAGTTGATTTATCTCATAATCTATCAAGATTTTTTGGATGTGGGAAGGTCACTTTGATTTATTTCTCGATCTCTCTTGATTTTTTGGATATGGAAGATTATGTTGATTTATCTCCCGATCTCTCTTAAATTTTCTTTCCTCCTCTCCCTTTTTTTTTTTTCCTTTTACACACTCACTACTACACATATCTACTATAGATATATACAATTGCATTGGCCTCTCCAATTGGGAGTGACCTACTCAACTAATCTCCCCCTTATGAGCAATTTCGAGTGGGCGTCAAACCTACAAAAGTTCAACAAGCTTGCATCTTCACTATATATAGAGATTTTGTCATTATATTTGAGCCGTCATTGTCGGTATATATTTTCTTTAGCTATAAGGCCTTTTCTTCTAACACATCATGTGTCCAATGAAATCTAAAGTCAATATGTTTGGACCTAGAGTGGAAAGTTGCATTTTTGCCAAGGTGTATTACGCTTTGACTATCCGAGTACAAGATATACTTCTCTTGGTTGTGGCCCACTTCTTTTAGGAACTTCTTCATCCACAAGAGTTCTTTACATGCTTCTGCTATTGCAATATATTTTGCTTTGGTAGTAGCTAGGGCAATGCATTTTTGTTGTCAAGATTGCCATGAAACTACTACCCTTGCAAAAGTCATTAGGTACCCTGATGTACACTTTCTTGAGTCCACTTCCCTTGCCGTGTCTACATCCGAAAAACCTTCTAACACGGTTTTATCAATTACCAAAACATATATAGTTATTAGAAGTACATCGGAGATGCGTAAATATCCATTTGACTACTACCCAATGTTCCCTACTGGGATTGGATAGGAACCTACTTACCACACCAACTACATATGCGATATCAAGCCTCATGCATATCATCACTTACACAAGATTGCCAATTGCCGATGCATAAGGAACCTTTTCCATTTCCTTCTTTTATGTCTCACTTTTTGGGCATTGCTCCAAACTAAGCTTGAAGTGATTTGCAAGTGGAGAGCAAACTACTTTGGATTTATTCATGTTAAATCTTTCAAGAACTTTATTAACATACCGTTCTTGAGATGACTAGAGTTTACGATTCTGCCTATCTCAGAAGATTTCCATCCTAAGCATTTGTTTTGCAGGTCCCAAATCCTTCATCGAAAAGGACTTGCTTAATTCCTTCTTTAAGTTGTTGATCTTACTTTTATCCTGGCCAACAATTAGCATGTCATCAACGTAAACCAAAAGAATGAGGAAATTACCATCGTTAAATTTATTGATGAACACATAGTGATTAGTGATGGTTTTGTTGAACCCATTTGTTTCCATGAACGAATCAATTTTTCTATACTATTGTCTTGGAGCCTACTTGAGCCCATAAAGACTTTTCCTTAGTTTACACACAAGATTCTCTTTGCCTTTGATTTTGAAACCTTTAGGCTAATCCATGTAGATCTCCTCATTTAGATCTCCATGTAAAAACGTGATCTTCATGTCAAGTTGCTCGACCTGTAAGTTCAACTTTGTTGCTAGGCCATAACAACTTTAATAAAGGACAATTTAACCAGGGGTTAAATATCTCGTCAAAGTCAATACCTTTCTTCTAAGCAAATCCCTTCACAACCTTGCTTTGTATCATGGTTGTGAGTTACCTTCTTTAGTCTTTAGTCAGAATACCCACTTATTTTTTAGAGCTTTTCTTCCTTGTGGCAATTTGACTAAATCATAAGTATGATTTTCGTCTAAGGATTTCATCTCCTCTTGCATGGCTTTTAACCACTCCTCTTTTTGCTCGTGGAACATAGCTTCCTAGTAGCTCTTTGGTTCTCCCTCGTCAATGAGCACCACATACTCATTGGGAGAGTATCTATGACTAGGTTATTGTTCACGGGTTGATCTCCTCAATTGAGGTTCAGATGAGACTTGTTCAACAATTGGTTCAAGTTCGGTTGAAGTACTCTTACCTTCAATGCTAGATTCAACTTGCTTGTTATTAGAATCAGTAGGAGGAGCGACTAGGCCAAGATCAACAAGATATTCGTCCATTGATTGAGATTTCTCATGCTTCTCAAAGTCCTCGATTGTTTGGTCTTCAAGAAATATCATGTCCTTGCTTCTGACTATTTTTCAATTAATAGGATTCCAAAATTTGTAGCCAAGTTCATCATGAGTGCAACCCAAAAAAATACATTGCTTTGATTTACCGTCAAGCTTTGATCTCTCATCCTTAGGAATGTGAACAGATGCTCTACAGTCAAAAACCTTCAAGTGGCTATAAGAAGCATCTTTACCAGTCTAGACACTTTGTGGTACATCACGGTCAAGTGGAGCTGGAGTTGATTAAATCAACTGCCGTCCTCATTGCCTCACCCCAAAAGTGGTTTGGTAGCTTTGCATTGGAGAGCATGCATCTAATTTTTTCATAGATGGTTTTTTTTATCCACTCCATGACACCATTGTGTTGAGGTGTTTTTGGTACATATCTTTCTAATTTGATCTAGATACTTTTGCAATAATCCTCGAAGGGTCCTCAGTATTCACCACCATTGTCTGAGTATACACACTTCAATTGCCTACCCGTTTCTCTTTAAACCTTCAAATGAAATTGCTTGTAGATTTCCTACACTTGATCTTTAGATTTCAAGGCAAATGCCTACATCTTTTAGAGTGATCATCAATAAATGTTGCAAAATAAAGCACACCTCCAAGTGTTCTAATTTGCATTGTGCACACATCAGTATATATCAAATCTAAAATTTCACCATTTCTAAATGGTGGGGAATTATGAAATGCTACTCTATGTTGTTTTCCCATAATGTAATTGACACAAGTCTTTAATGGTGTACCTTTCATTCCAGGTAGGAGTTGCTTTCTAGTGAGAATCTTGAGTCCTTTCTCACTCATGTGTCCAAGTCATTTATGCCATAACTTGGTGGTGACTCCTTTTCTTGTTACATTTACCTCTCCTCTATACAGTTTGGATTGTGTAATGTAAAGAGAGCCAGTCTTTTCTCCTTTGGCTACCACCAAATTACCTTTAGTGAGCTTCTATTTCCCATCACTAAATAAATTGTTGTAGCCTTTGTCATCGAGCTTGCTGGCAAATGTAAGATTGAGATGTATGTTTGGTACATGTCTCACATCTTTGAGTAATAGCCTACATCCAACATTAGTCTCAAAATAAATATTACCCAGATTGGTAATTTTGGACGTACCGTCGTTTCCCATCTTTCAAAGCCAAAGTTTTCGGTGGTGTAAGATGTGAAAAGATCTTGATGGGCTGTAACATGGTAGGATGCGTCGGTATCAACTACCCTTATTGAATCTTGGGATGCAAGATTAATGGAATCATCACTTTGAATAATGATTATCTTGTCCGCAATATTAACAGTATCATTCATCTGGTTCTTATAAGCTTTGTTGATGTTATGACTCTTTGCTTTTTTTGCCTTTAGCTTTCTACATTCTAGGGTGAAGTGTCTCAATTTACCACAATGATGGCACTTCTTGTCTCGTCTGAAGTTGGATTGGGAACTTCCTTGTTGCTGATTTTGAAAGTTTCGGCTTTTGCTTCTCCCTCTCCATTCTTGATTTTCTTGTCATTTAATGACAAGAGCCTTGGACTCAGGGTTGACTTTGCTCTCTTTTGCCGAGATTCTTCATTCAACATTTTGTCTTTTACCATATCCACAGTAAACTTGTCATCGGGAGCTGAGTTGCTGATCAATACAACAAGTGTGTCTCAGCTATTTGGCAAAGAGCTAAGTAGCAGCAACCCCTACAACTCATCATCTAATGTCATTTTCATAGAGTTGAATTGGTCTACAATACCTTGGAACTTGCTCATGTGTTTCGAGACATTGCTCCCATCTTTGTTTTTCACGAGCCGCCACATGTAATTTGCTTTATTTTGCACCGTTGTTCTTGCATACATTTTCTCTAATTTTTGCCAAAGAACACCAGCATCATGTTCATTAGTAAAATTTTGAAAAATGCTTTTGTCAATCCATTGTTAGATTTGAGCAGTGCACTTTCGATTGAGCACCATCCATTTACTTTTGGACATGGCCGTTGGTTTGCCACCAGAAGATGATGCCAATATGCCTTCTATCAATTTGCCTTTTGCTACAAGATTTGATGCCTTGGACGTACGTGCTAGTACCTCCATCGGTATCACGATTGGCCTCCAAAGGTTTTTAATGTATAAAAGATCCTCCATCTTTGGTTTCTAGATCGCATAATTGAATGCGGTCAATTTTATCATGTTGCTAGAATTCTCCTCCATTTAATTCTACACAGAAAAATAATATATAGAGCAACTTGGCATTGATACCACTTGTTGGGAAAAGGAATGATATTTGGCGAAAAGGCCCCGATAATTTTCACATTACTATTTCTGTGAAAATTAAATAACATAACATATTGAATGAAAGCGATAAAGATGACTAGTAAATAACACCATAATTTTAATGTCATGCTCCGACTCTCAAGCTCGCGACAACCTCTTACTATGGTCAATTGAAAGCGACGTCCCAGTACTCGTCGACGACCATTTATTTTAATTTTTCATTATGCACAAGCGGAAGACGAACTATCCCCAGTCCAAGTAGACAATCAAACAATCAAATAGGGAAAAAGGGATGAACAGCAGAAACCTCAACTACTCATTTATACAATTTACTAGATTAACTAACGGAGGATCGTTTTCCAATTTAGAATCCCTACAAAAGGGGCTGATCCATCCTCTAAACCAAACCAGAAAGGAACTAGGTTAGGCTAATCCAGCTATACACAATGAACCCCCAGGTTTAGTACAACCATCACCAGACCCATTGGACTCGGCTCCATCAAATCGATCATTGGTGGAGCAGGGGCAAGATTCTCCATTACGAGTGCGCCATTCTAAAGGCCTAAAAATTGTTATTCAATAATCAGTGAGATAAAATCTCAACGAGTTCTTCCTCTGAGCCCCGGTTAATACACTAACTCAACTTGGGGTATCTCTCCAGAACCACCTTCACTCAACCCAACAACCCACAATCAAACGACAAACAGGGGCAACCAACAAACAATTAGTCGATTCACAAGCAACCTAACCTGGTATGCTATACTATGCAAGTTATAAGTCAGCATGATACATGCAATAAACATGGTCGTTAGATGATGCATTTTATTAATCACATGCGAGTCATGTCACAAGCGATCTCACCTGACCATTGCCACACCCTATACGTTATCAATTCACACGTGCGTGCCATAAGTAATGTGGTTAACTCATGCATAATCAGAACCAATGATGCGATATTTCACATACACTCTTGCATCCACACGTGTTCCGATTATTATTGTCCCATAGGGCTACAACTGAACCTTTGCCGATGTCTACTGGCATAGTCAGGCATCACCCTCCGTCGTGAGGCACGGTGACCTTAAAGGATACTATCCCAAGCCTGCATGCCCAACAAATGTCAATGGATACTCTCTCAAGACTGCATGCCCAACGAATGTCAAAGGATACTCTCTTGAGACGACATGCCCAAAAGAATGTCAAGGGATACTCTCCCGAGACGGCATACCTGAAAAACGTCAAGGGATACTCTCCCGAGACCGCATGCCCAAAGAACGTCGATGGATACTCTTCCAAGATTGCATGCCCAAAAAAATGTCAAGGGATACTCTCTCAAGACAGCAGGTTCAGTTTAGCGATCATGCAAGCATATCGTCACAACCTACTTATTATCTTAGAGTATTAGCCAATGCACACATGCTTGCATACAAAACTTCAAGTCATTTCTCACAAAAGTGGTCTATTTCCGATATCCCTCGGACAAACCATTTTTCCCCTTTTTTGTGAAAATCACGTAATTCAAGCGGATGTTCATGCAATGTCACATCCAATTCAATTCATATGATCAAGACATGTGAAATTATGCGCAAATTCACTTCCGGATGAACAGTGCATGAATAGTGAAATTTTAGAATTTTAGAATTAAATAATTAAATTCCGAAATTAAAATAAATAAATAAATTCAGAAAATTAAATAATTAAATAATTAAAAATAGAAATTAAATAAATTATTAATTAAAATAATTAATCACATTAATCAAGTAATTAAGGCAAAACATGCTTAATTAACACATAACACTCAATTAAGCCTAATTAAGAACAATTAAGCATAAACAAGCAAGATTAAGCTAAGCTAATCTTAAGCATTTATCTAACCATTTGTCTTAGGGCTAATACACTTAATTAAACATCCTAAACAACCTTTAACACTAATTAACCCAACCCTAAGCAAGTTTAGGCAGTAACTAAGGGATTAGAGGCTAAACTCACCTGTTAAGTGAGCCGGCGACACGGACGCGGCGATAGCAATGAACCCAACACTTTAAGGCGGTCTTGAGCTGAACACAGCAGCAACAACTTTTGCTTACACACTGAACTCCAGAAAACAGCACTACAGGAGGAGGAAAATGGCTAGTTGGAGCAAAAAGGGTTGGTCGAAGCTTTGGCGAGCTGGTGGCCGGTGATCGGTGACCGGCAGCTCTAGGAGATCGCTAGTGACTGGTATGGGTGGTGGTTTGGTCAAAATGAGAGAGAAACAGAGGAAAATGCAGAACTGTGCAAAGCTGTCGCTACAATAGGCAGTTCGGCAAGCAGTGACTTCCGGCAGCTGTATGGGATGGCTGGTGGCTCTGTTTGGCAAAAGGCCAATATCATCTGAACGGATTTTGTCTCCTGAATACAATGGTGGGTAGCATGAGTCGAGATTCATACAGGAAGGTCATGAAAAACTTGATTTTCGAAGGAAGGTTGGAAGTTGAAATTGTAGGAAGAAAGAGAAAACAAGGGGAGTGAGTGTGCGATTTGTGAGGGCTGAAAGAGGAGGAGAGAGAGTGCATTGAGGGCTACAATTCAGCCTCATTAAGGCCATTAATGGCTTGTTTCAAGTCCCCAAGAAACATAACATCATCTTCTCTCTCTTCTTTTGACTTTTCTTTAAAATATCCAAGGGCATTTTGATCATTTCCTCCTTGCACAATTCCCAAATTGCCCTTGGGCTGAAAATGAAAGGCGAGCCTAGGAAACAGGCTAGAAAATGAATATGAATGGGCTCAGGAATTTGTTAGGCTTGAATGGCTCAAGGTTAGACAACGGACTTGAGAGGGTAAATGGTTGGTTTAGCTCAATGGGCTCACTTGCTTGTCTTAGGTCTACCATGATGGTTGTCCCACCTTAGGCGTGAGGCCCACACCGTTCTTGCTCGACCCACATCATCGTAGGCTCATTTCCTCAGTCCGAAAATCCCTTTCCCAAAACCTCGACTCAACTGACACTATTGACTGTCGAAAAAGCATCGTCCAAAAGTCTGTCCCGGACGTTCCTGAAAATTCGAAATCCAATTTTGGATTCTCATGCCATGTCAATTTCACCCGAATGCTATTTTGGTACTACTCAGACTGACAGACGGCATCGAGGATTCACGTATAATTGACTCATGCCGATTGACGTTCAAGACTTCTCGACACATGGACGTCCTTGACTACATGAAATTGCGAATGATCGATTCTTATTTTAAAGTACATGATTATCAAGAATCGACATAGGGCTGTTCACGAGTTTGATAACAGTAGACGGAATCACCCATCGTCCCATTATTTCTGTTCGCGAATTGACTTTTAGTTGTCCCTAAAATCAACCTGCATGACTATAGGATCGTCCTTACGCAGTCTCATGGTCGAGTCGTTTTCCTTGGTCAAGTTCTTTAGTCGCACGACTTCTGTTCTCACTAGCCTTTTCTCTCAAGGTCAGTATCTCAGGAGTAATCAGTTCCGAGTAAGAACAATCAACAATGCATTTGCGAAATTAACGTTCAATCCTCCCTCAAAGAGCTCGAATTTTAGGACGTCACATTTAACATGGAAAACCCTTCAAGGTGAAAGGAAAAATTGCGGAACAGTAGTCCACTTCAAACTTCCACTATGATAAATAATGTGATACAACTTTACCCTAAGGTGGATCTCTCATTATCTTCGGATTGTAGTTCTAAACCTCTTACAAACTGGATCATTCAAATATGAAAATCACATTGATTTATCTCATAATCTATCGTGATTTTCTAGATGTGGGAACATCACTTTGATTTATTTCCCGATCTCTCTGATTTTCTGGATGTGGAAGGTCATGTTGATTTATCTTTCGATCTCGCTTGATTTTCTTTCCTTCTCTCCTTTTTTTCTTTTTTCTTTTACACACTCACTACTACGCATATTCTATTACAGATATATACAATTGCATTGGCCTCTCCAATTGGGAGTGACCTACTCAACATGTGTAATTAGCGTCTTCAAAATGTACACATTTCTTTAAAAAGTATGGTTAATTAGTGCCCCGGAGCAAATAATGACAAGACCTTAAAATTTTTTCTTGATCTTAATTAAGTTATTTCTCGTGTTTTTGGTTTATGTTTTCGCTTTCCAAGTTGGTTCTTGATTGAAAGCCTACAAAACCAATAATAGGTTTCATTTAGTGATTAATTGACAAGAGACGAATCACATGATTTACCACCCACCTGGGTGGCGTTGCTGGTTCGCACTCTATTCCTCTCGCAAAAGGTCGAGAGTTCGAATCCCAGCTTCGTCATAGGGTGATTTACCTGATTGCATGTGTGTAATAGCTAGCACGTGCGGCCCCCAGGGTTTACTCCCCTAGCTGTCGACGGGGTGCAGGGTTTCTTAGGTCATAAAAAAAAAAAAAAAAAAAAAAAAAGACGAATCACATAATTTGATCTTTGAACTTTCACCTTCCAAAATCAACGTACAATACATTGTATATGATGATTTCTAAAAGTAGAGCGACACAAGCTCAATGGGGAAAGAAAATAATCCATGTCATATATATGTCGCATGACTTGTTGATGTGGTACCATTACATCTCGATCAAGTGCAATGTACATGTGAAATTTTCCATAATTTTTTTTGTTTGCATAAACTCTTATAGAGTTAGGGGTGAATGGTTCCGGGTTCTATACATGTTCTACAATAGTATTTGGAACCTATTTGTTAAAACATGTTCCTCATTTTCTGGAACATACAACCTATCATACATACCATGGAACTTGGAATCTATTTTGTTAGAGGTTTTAGGGCCAGTTCCAAAGTCTATCCAAGTTTAACTTATATTATTAATTGAACGATTATATTGAACTATCACATTTCATGACCACTACTTATTACTACAATCCACTAACTACAACTTATATATAAACACACAAAGAATATGAAATATTAATAATGTAAAAGTTTTGATTATAAAATGGAAGCTGAATTAGTAGTTCCATATTATATAATAATCATCAGATATCATGGAATACCACAGGATTGCTTAAATATAAATCAAGAAAAATACAAATACTTGTTTCAGGTTCTAAGTTCCATGTTCTACCTACTTAGAACCTAGAACCTCGAATTAAACATGAAACCTCGAAATAGGTCCTCCTATTTTTGAAACCTAAAACTTACTTTATATATCTTGGAACTTGAAACTAGACAAGTTTCCATTAGTCCAATTCTAGCTTTCATCATGAAACCATGCTTCCCCATGTAGAGTTATAAAGATCACAACACTCAATCAAATAAGTAATGCTATATCGTTGTCACGCGAACCATGCCGGGCCATCTAATAGAAAAGAGAGCAAGTATACGGCCCAGCCCGGTTTGCAGTCACTACCGAAGGGCCCGGCCCAACAAAACAGCCAGGCCGTAAAGTCTCTGATCCGTCTCCAGGCCCAGGCCCAGGCCCATCGCGAACCGGTATCGATTTCACACGGCAAAACCCGATCAAAATCCAAATCGCAGCTCTCCCCCAACATTTTCACAGAGAATTACTCCATCCATCAGGTGCGAGGAAGAAGAAGAAGAAGCAGCAGCCAACAAGAGAGAGAAAACCAGGAGAGAGAGAGGGCAGGCATGGGCGTCGACTACTACAGGGTTCTCCAGGTGGACCGCAACGCCAAGGACGACGACCTGAAGAAGGCGTACCGGAAGCTCGCCATGAAGTGGCACCCTGACAAGAACCCCAACAGCAAGAAGGACGCCGAGGCCAAATTCAAGCAAATCTCCGAAGCTTACGATGTACATTCCCCCCACCTTCCTCCTTTCTACTGTTATTGTTCCTCGTTTTTCGATCCGTTCTCGCGTGCATGTCCGATTTAGATTCCCTGTCCGTCCATCGCGTGTTTGTGCCGCGTCTTGCGTGGAGGCGATGAGTTTTGAATTGCTCCGATCGTCGTGTTTTTTTGCGTGGCGTGCGTGCGTGCGTTGATTAGGTCTTGAGCGATCCCCAGAAGAGAGCGGTCTACGACCAGTACGGTGAGGAGGGGTTGAAGGGTCAGTTCCCGCCACCGGGCGCCGGTGGGTTCTCGGAAGCCGCTTCTGGTGGGGGCGGCGGCGGGCCCGCGTCGTTCCGCTTCAACCCGAGGAGCGCCGACGACATCTTCTCGGAGTTCTTCGGGTTCACCAGCCCGTTCGGGGACATTGGCGGGTCACGATCGGGCGGGTCGAATTTCCCAAGGGGCATGTTCGGGGAGGATATCTTCGCGTCATTGCGCGGTGGCAGCGGAGAAGGTTCTATGCCGCGGAAAGCCCCACCGATCGAGAGGACATTGCCTTGTAGTTTGGAGGATCTGTACAAAGGGACCACCAAGAAGATGAAGATATCAAGAGATGTCATGGATAGTTCCGGGTAAGCTTGCCTTGGTTTTAAGGCATTTCTTTTACTTATTTGGTGATGTGCAGGCACAAGGCAGTATGATTTTACTGGGAGTGTTTTAGAATTTGCTACTGCATGGCTTAAGTTAGCTCTTCCTATGAACTCGGAAACTGTTAACTTTCCTGGTTTTGGCTTCAGTCGTTACTTTGATGCTTTTGCTACGTATTGCCACTTTGCATTGGACGTCTTAACTGAAATCTTTTTTCTTGCTGTCATATTTCGTGTTAATGTACTCGAGGTAGGACGTTGACTGTGTCATTAATGCGGTTCATGTGCAATAGATTCTCTTTCAGGAGTCAGGTGTGTCCCGATATTGTAGTCTTGTTGTCGTCTCTATTAACGCTTCCTTCATGTAATGGAAAGTCTATAAAATCTTTTGATTTCCCTATAGATGTAATAGTTTGACTAGTGCCGTTACATGAGTTCTGTTGCTCTCTCCCCCCCACTAAGTACCACGCTTGAGCCTATCCATTTCATCAGTTCTTGCAGAATGCTCTACACGTGTCCTATATTTCAGTATAAAGTACCGTCAGATGGACATTGGCTAGAGAAATGTGATTCAGTCTTGCTAGCTTTCTTTCTTTTGATTCCTTTTCTTCTTCTTGTTTTGCTTGCGTGTGTTTAAATGATATATGCTACAACAGAATTGGATGAAGAGAGAAGTTTCTACTAAAGAAAAGAGAGTTACATGCCAATAATTTCAAGTCATATTGCTAGTTATGAGATAAATTGATGTACAGTAGTTCACATTTTCCAGTCGAATACCCAGACAATGTTTAGACTTTTGCATGGATCTGCAGATGTCTGAGTGAACTCTGAAGGTGATAGGTTACTGGATGGACTACATCAATTCTTGTGGTCTGTACATCTAAGGTTGATGCTCAGGATGCATTGGTGCAATTTGATATTGTCGACTTACGATGGATGATTAGTGATTAAATTCTTCTACGAGGCTATTTCCACTTAGCAAGGAATGGTATGATGGAAAAGTCGAGTTTCCTTTTTTCCCCCGATACGAGTTGCATATCGACAGACCAAAAAAAAACAAAAGGAGTTGCATATTTTCCTACCATTTTTAATTTCTCACCATAATAGACTTTATCGTGAAGGTTTTCATTGGAAATTGGTTATTGTGATTTGCTGGGCTGCCAATACTGGACAAGACACATTTGCACCACAAGATACAAAACATGAATCACAGAGAGAACCCAAATTTGACTTAACTGGACTTGCATAATTTTATATGCTGACACAACATGACATGAACTAATACATTTTCATCATAATACAATTGTTTGGCATGCATAATGGAAATTAAGATGATTTAGGTGGATACGATTTGACATGAATCACAAACACGAATATGACATGGCTACACTAATTGCCAGATTGTTGATGCTCATTGTAGCTTGTCAAAGAGGGTCAAACTTGATGGATCCAACTTTTTAATCTATAAATCTGTAGCTTGTCAAAAAGGGTCACTTGATGGATCCAACTTTTTAATCTATAAATCTGTAGCTTGTCAAAGAGGGTCACTTGATAGATCCAACTTTTTAATTTATAATTTTTTTTAATGGTGTAATGGGCACTATGATATTGTGGATAATATCCATAGTGCTTTGTGCAGTCTTATGCTATATGCAGTACGAGAAGGCATATGGAACTGAAATGAAAAAATCCACCAGCAAATTTAAGTACACTTCCACAAACACTCTAATAACTGTTTCCGATATCCCTGGTTTCAGTTGGTCTAAAACACTCCTTTGAAGTGTGGTGATGCCTGATACTTCCTTAATCATCTAAACTAAAAGCAAAAGAAAAGAATGAACTCTGTATCATCTTAACTCATACCGACACCTAGGCTGGTATTTGCCCTCTTATATGCTGATCAGATGGTTGGACCATGGTATAATTTCTTTTGTAGTATAGACCTGTCTGTTAATGTTGTGAATCAGCAATTTTGAGCTCCAAGGAATTTGTTCCTTGGTATATCTTGGGATGTATTTACCCTCATTCCTAAGCTTTTTTTGTTTTATTGGTCAACAGTTAGAGACAAGCTTTTTGTGGTTAGGTCCTTATGTATTATAGAAGAAAATTTCCTTGTGCGGAGAGAGAGAACAAAGGGAATGGGAGGGGGGTGGTGAAAGTTAGGAGACTTGCGCAATCTCAGCGTGATCCTCAATGACACTTGCCCGAAGGTTATTGCTTTGAAGTTAAAACGGTCGTTATTACTAGTGTCTGTTATGGGTTCCATCTTAAAAAGCAAAAGCATGGACTACTATGAATTTGTGTTTTAGGTTTATGGAGTATATACATTTTCCAAGTCTACTATGTTAAGAAAAGTTGTATCTTTAGGAAGTGCAATATGAAAAATCGAGTGACAAATACTGTTTTTTTGCCTTAATATGACTGAGGAAGTTTGCGTTTCTTCACCAGCTCTAGCACTTTTTTCTGAATCTTGTGGTTGATGCTACCCTTTTTCTGTTTTTCTCCAATTAATATAATTTCTCAAGAAATTACTTTGCTCTTCTGAGGAGGATTCATCCATTTGAGGATCAAGTATGCATATCTCTATGTAGCAATACATGGAATGTGTCATTTAAAAGTTAACTTGTCATTAGTTTCATTTGTAATCGTCTCAATGGACAGTCATTGTGCCTCTTTGGCAGTCCTTGGTAAAATATTTACCAGAAATTCTCCCGATCTAAATTGAGTTTTCTCTCCTCCTAGCAAAGATAACTTCCTTTGCGATATGCATTGAGCTTTCTTTTGCAGACATCTGCAAAATTAATCCGATAACAACAGTGAGGCTGCTATAATTTACAATGCCCAGGAAATATCTTAATATGGCTGATGTAGAAGTTATTTAGTGAAGAAATTTTTGGGTGTTCTGCTCTTGGGTTTTCGCCCATGGTGAAGTGCATGCAAACCAATCTCAGTCCTCGTGAGAATATAGTTAGGTCATAGGGTATGATGGTTATTATATGAGTTCTAGTATTTTCCCTTATTTGTAAATAACTAGGGTTTTTGTACATATGGCTATTTGCAATACATGCCGATATTCTTACCAGACGCATTTTTACTCTGCCTTGATGAGTTTTGAACTGCCCTCTTTGTGAAAATAGTTTGCATTGACTGAATTGTGTAAATCTTTTTGTTTGCTCCGTTTCTGTTTAATTTTGCAACAGATCAGTAATTTTTTTTTTTCTGGGGGAAAAACCCACATAATAAATTTTCCTCCCCCAGTTTTCCTGATCTAGTGATTTGAGTAGACATCTCTGGAGAGAGAATATGGTAACACATCTTTTTGTAACCTTTGAGATCAAGTAGATCTTCTCCAATGCCACATCATTCTCCAAAATCACTTTTAACCTCTAGCAGTTTTTGTTTATGGTTTCCATGTTAGTTCACGCTAGTTGGCCTGTATACATATATACCTGTGAGAGGCTCTGGTGGCCATTTTAGTTGCTCTGTCTTAGTAGTGAGTTCAGAAAGTGAAGAATATTGGTTGGGCCAAGTGACCTTTTACTTTTTGATCTTTTTGTGAGCTCTCTATGTGGATTGTATTTTGTTAGAAGCATAGGTTGGTCTGTGAATTTAACATTTTTGTCCTTGGAAATCTAAAAAATTTCCCATTTGATTGCATAATATTGATGCGTCAAGGAAATCAAAACTGACTTTTCTTTTTGTATTTTATGCACTTACAACTTGTACAAAAACATCCTTCAGTGACTTTGGGTTGCAGTGATGTTGTGTCATTCAGTAACTTCCCAAGGGACGCATCTGGAATTTTGGAGATTCTGAGCTTGTATATAAAACTATATGCTTACAGATACCTAAGTTTGAGATATAGTGAAAGTCATTGACCAAGAATTTCAATGTGCCTGATTATTTTACATTAGTATTAGTGTTCTGACCGGTTTCTGCTTTTTTCTGATTGTTTCTCATATAGGAGACCTACCACAGTAGAGGAAATTCTTACTATTGAGATTAAGCCGGGTTGGAAGAAAGGAACAAAGATCACATTCCCAGAGAAAGGAAATGAGCAGCGGGGCATTATACCCTCGGATCTTGTCTTTATAATCGACGAGAAGCCTCATGGTGTCTTTAAGAGGGACGGGAATGATCTTGTTATTACCCAGAAGATTTCCTTGGTGGAAGCACTTACTGGATACACCACACAGATCACAACGCTTGATGGCCGAGATCTTACTGTTTCGATTAACTCTGTCATAGGTCCTACATATGAAGAAGTCGTTAAAGGGGAAGGCATGCCCATCCCTAAAGAACCTTCCAGGAAGGGGAACTTGAGGATGAAGTTCAATATTAAGTTCCCTACGCGGCTTACTTCTGAGCAAAAAGCTGGTATCAAGAAATTGTTAACATCATCATAAAGTGTACTGGTGGTAAGCCCTCCCTACCATCTGTTAAGATCAGTGTAAGCCGCCCTTTTCATTTGGTTATTTCAAGTTGGATTATGCCGGAAAGGTTTGGCGCCATGTCCAAATGGCGTGGGAATTCTGTCAAAAAAAAGTGTTGGCAAGTCTTGTTCGTAATTGTCATTTGTTGTTAACTGTCTTCATTCTTCTCTCGACAAAGTCTTTATGGGCTTTCAAACTCTGATTGTGCAGCTGTTTAGTTCAAAACAGAAAACTCCATCGCTTTTGAATGCAGATAAACTGATGAGATGAATGTAAGACGTTCAGCTTATAGTGCATCCCCTTGATTTCTGAAAGGGAAATAGAAAAGTCTTTGTTACTTTGTTTTTACCTTCATTATTCTAAGATGTTGTACTGCACTAGATGAGAGTTATTCCGTGCCCCTAGTCACGAACTAACAGACATTGCATTGTCGAGATTGCCCGGCTGTGGATGTTCCTATTTCCATTGTTTTCTGCCTTATCGTATTTTCTTATTCTATGATTGAAAAAGGTGGAAAGGTGGATAATTGTCGGCATCCCCCACCTAGGCAGTACCACAGGAGTTCCCTGCCCGGGGCCGGAATGTTCATTTGGATCGAGCCCATCTGAAATGGAGTCGGGATCGATCCCTCCATTTCCTATGGGCCCTAATTAGCGTCGGATGTCCGAGAGAATCTTTTCAACGCTCAAATAGGAAGCAAGAAAATGAGAGGGCAGGGCCAAAACGATCCCCCTTGAGATTTGACAATTCCCCTCTCCAGTGGATGAACCAGTACAATAGAGAGCTTCCAAGTTGTCCGTCGTCCGACCGGATTCATGTCACCCCTAATCAAATATCTCGTAGGCCAGCATACCGCCACTTTTGCCGACTCATTCGACCCCGTCAACTTCGCTTTTTTAAACCAAAAAGTCCCATCCTGTCCCTCAAATCAAATTGAGAAGACGTAGCCTTGACGGCTAGTGGCCATAAACCCCCATCACCTTTTAACTAAACACCATAGATAACCCATTATCTTTCCCTCTCTTTTTCAAAGACGAGGTATTTGACTAGTCTCCATCGTTGCCCCGGTCCAGTCCAGTCCGCGCATATCAAAAATTACTCTTTACTTCATCTAAGTACGTTGCCTTAAGGGCCTTATTTCGAGTGAGTGATATGCCTAGACCCTCATGTGGACTTTGGCATGTGGAATTTGATGCATTTGCATTTGCATTTGAAAAGGCTGATAGGATTTTGCATATAGGCTCTATTCAATATCGCCGCAAGAGAGAGAGACTTTCGCCTCTTGATTATTCACTACATTGATCGATAGTGTGTTGATAGAGTTTAATCACTCGATTAATTACTTGGGATTTTTGACCAAAAAAAGAAAACTTGGGATTTAGTCTCTAAATTTGATACATAAATGAGAGGATAAAGAGTTTTTCAAATCACTTGGAAGTTTCCGATCAAGTCAACGTCCAAGCAAGACTGACTGTGACCCCTTGCAAAACGATCACCAGGATTTCGACACGTGCCACTATCGAATCCGGGAAAATATCTACGGCCCATCACACGAATTGGTCTTTTCCGATGCCAGCCACGTCACTCGTTTTCCAAGCTCTTTTATCTTCTTTGTTTTTTACTCGATGGACGAGACATACTGCATGAACTCCGCGTCGTTCTCGAGCCCCGCCATCGTCGCCGGCGCCAGCACCACCTCGAGTTCGACGGAGCCGCCACCCTCCCGGCCGGGGAACGCCGAGATCTTGCCGTCGAACTTGTTCGCCCTGCCGCTCCTCACGGCCAGCGGCCGGCCCCACCCGAAGTCGTTGTCGTACATGGGGAACCTGGGGGAGCTCCCCATCGTGATCGACGCGCCGTCGAAGTTGCCCAGCGGGAACAGCCGCGGCTCCCTCTCCCAGGCCTCCACGCCCCGCCGCACCGTGGCGTCGCCGTGTGCGACGACGTTCCGGTGCAGCAGCCCCGCGCACCAGCCCAGGTCGTGAGACAGGAGCTCGACGGCGGACGCGACGGTCGGTATGCTCTGGATCGCGTTGCCGAAGTAGTATGGCTCGAGGCGCGGCTCGAGGCGGTGGCGGCAGTTGACCGCCATCCGGAACATCGTCGGCTTGGACGGGGCCAGTTTCCTCGCGCGCGTGACGCTCCGCCACAGCTGCCCGCACAGCGACTGGAACGACGATATCTCCGTCGGCGCTATCTTCCCGTTCCCGGCCAAGAGGCTGTCGTTGCTACGCTTCCCCATGATCTCGGCCACCGCCGGGGAGACGCCAGCGCTGTTGGCTACCGATTTCATCTTCAGGATCGCGGCTCGGCTGAAGTGGAAGATCCGCTCGCGCAGCGGCTCGTCCTGGGAGAACGTCACGGCAGGGCCGCCGGCTGGGACGCGGAGTACCGCCGACGGCGAGACGAACACGTTGTCGCGGCAGAAATCAGGGGAATTCGACGGGCGCTTCGAGCCCCGAGCGGCCTCGGCGAACGCATTGAAGAAGTGCCAGAACGAAGTGCCGTCGGTGACGGCGTGGTTGACGGTGCAGCCAACGAAGACCCCGTCGGCCAGCTCGGTGACCTGGACGGCGAGCAGCGGGAGGAAGTGGCCGTTGTAGCTGACGGTCCGGTCGAAGGCGAAGAATTGCTTGACGCAATCCGGGACGTCCTTGCCGGGGGAGAGGACGCTACGGACGGTGAGGTGCTTGGCCCTGGCCTCGACGAAGTCGACCCCGGCGTCGTTGCAGAGAATGTGGACGTGGCCGATGGGGTCGGTGGAGAGGCGGCCGGCGAGGGCGGGGAAGTGGCAGAGGGTGAGGGAGAGGGCCCGCTTGAGGAGGAGGACGAGGTCGGAGAAGGCGAGGAGAGGTGGGTCGGAGAGGAGGACGCCCTTTTGGATATAGTGGCAGGAGAGCATCGGGAGGTCGGACACCGAGAGCTTCAGCGAGGCGGCGGCGGCGGGGGATGCGGCGACGGGGGAGTGGGGGTGGAGGGGTAGACGGTGGATTTGGAGGTGATGGTGAGGGATGCGGAGGAGGTTGGCATTTTGGTAATTTTTTTGGGGGAAAGGGGGAAGGGGGTTGTGGTAGTTGGTTTTAGTTATATCGGTGGTTGTGTGTTGGGATTTTTGGTCGGAGGGATAAGGGAGATGTTGTGGGGGTTTATATAGGAGAGGAAGGCAAAGGCTTTTGGAAGGGGAGGAGGGGGTGGTTGTCGGGTTCATGCATTTGGAGCGGAAGTTTCGTTTCTGAGTTATTATTGCATGGACCGCATTTAGGGCAAGTCAGAGCTTTCAGATTATATAAATCTCACGTGATTTATAAGCTCTCTATCCTTCTTTACTATTACACTACAATGCTATTTGCTCCATCTATATGACCAAATTGATTTAACCGACATATCAGTATCGTCAGATAATAATTCGATTTTAGTTAATTGAATAAGTGGCGTAATGGCCAAAACTCTCGTAGGTGCCTCCTAACCTAGGTATAGATCATTCATGAGAGTTGCCATAGTATCATCAATAATACAGGATTCACACTATCTTATGAGTGCAAAAAATAGTACACTCCTAATTAACTAATAAAACACTTGAATTTGAATGGAAATGCGTCACGAACTTGAAATCATTTTGATCTTAAACACCTGCCTAGATCTTGAACAAATATCTGTAAAAGATTCTTTAATAAGTATTAATGAACTTGGTAAAGAAAGCTCTGGAGACACATGTGTGTCTCGATGACAAAGATCCTTTAATCCGCACACGGTGCTCGTGACACATGGAGAATTAGGAGATAAGGGATAAAACAAGGGTCGTTGTCATGGCGATTATTTGAATTCGTTAGACTCCTATGTTTTGTCCTTTTTAGGTTTCACTGTTGTACTTTTCTGTGTCGTGCTTTGCTTTTTTATTAACCCATCGTGCATTGTATATAGAAGATAAGGCGAGAAAAGGCTAAGCGAGGCTAGCGGTCCAATCAAGCATATAATTATACAGTAGCTGCTCCCCAATCAATCCGGAAATGGAACGACATCATCTTCATTCATGGGACGTGTCACTGTAATTATACCTAATGACATAATACCGGTGTGATTGGGCACTTATCTGGTAAGGTTGTCCCCGAAATAAGACATGATGGGGTCGGAAATGTGTCGGCACATGTTTTTGGTGATCTAACTCGTTTCATACTGATCGAACTTCCAAAAGGAGTATTCAAGAGGGTGACCATTTGGACCTGGCAGATTGTAATTAAGCAATTGGGGCGTGATGGCTTTAATGGTATTGGGGTAGCGCATGACACGAGATGTAGTGTTACATTAGGAGAGTCGCCTTTGAAAAAGACAACCTATCTTAGGAGTTGCTAGGTTACTAGCCAATACTGATAGGGGTGTCAATGGTAAAAGTGATAAAGTATATAATCTATCAATTATCAATGAGTAATTGAAATTTACTTTTTGACTTGAATTATAAGTGACGTCTTTACTCCTAACTATAAAGTTACCACCTAGAGCACTTTTTTCTAGAGAGTTATAACGACATGAAATGGATAGAGTTGATACAAAAATATTTTATTAGATTTTTCTTAGAACGATGATTCATCAATAAAACCTCTATTTGAAAGCTCATCAATCAAGGAATGCTTTTTGACACCTTTTTTTTCTTAAGTAAGTACATCTGGCACTATTAGTTCAAAACCCTCAAATAAAGCGTGAATAATGTCCTTTTACGTAAGCTTTTTTCCATATTGACAATACATCCTCTAATCAATGTTGGATGTATTCATGGAAAATGGGCTGTTTTCACCAATTAAAGTATTTCATAGTGGAAATTGTCCAATCAATCTTAAATCTCTAGCTAAATTGAAAAGTTGGGGATCGAATTGACATTTACACAATATGTTTACAACTCATCTAGCAATCTTCTCATACCTCACATCATTCCCTGATTTTTATTTTATGAATTTTGGATTCCAATTGTAAATCAGCACGTGAGAGACATGGGCGGACTGCAGTACGGCCAAAGAACCTCCCGTCAATCATCGACAAAAGCAAAGAACACTGTGTCGACGAGTTAGTGAGATTTCACGAGGACCTCAAGCTTCCCGATCTCTTTTTTTTTTTTGATTCGAGGGGTCGTGGAACACGCCACTGGATTTCCCACCATCGCCCTTTGGCTCTCGACAGAGCCCGGCGCATCAGACGATCTGGGACAAGAGGACAACCTCCTCATGTTCGTGTCTTCTGTTGGGACCAGGAACCCAGTGGGCGGAGAACTGTTGACTTCCTTCCTTCCTTAATTCCTCCTCGAATGGGGAAAGCCACGGTCGAGACTACTTCTTTTGACCGCCTGCGAAAACGCGCTGTCATGTTAAACGTGAGTTCCCCCCCGTTGTCCCCCTTCCTTCCTTCCTTCCTCCTTCTTGGAAAGTGAAAGAGAAGCTCAGCTGGCAATCTGACTAAGAGAAATCACACGAGTTGCAGCATCCAATATTATATTCCGTTTATTCTTTCAACAACCCTTTACCCGAGAGAATTACGAAAAAAAGTTATAGGTCTGCCACAATTGTATTAATTTATTCATAAGTCTTTTTTTTTTTGTCAGTTTTGACTACTGATGACCGGGCAAAGGCAAGGGCTGGCTGAATTGGACCCTGTCAAGGGTGAGCCTCACCCAGTGATGCCGAGGTTGCTCTAGCTAGATCTGACAAGATCTCACTAGATCTAGTGACTAGTGACTAGTGAGGTCGAGCCTCACCAACCATGACCGGGGGAGGAAGAAGGATAAAAAAAAGAGAGAAAGAAAAGAAAAGAAAAAAATTAATTAAAATAATTGAAAGAAATTATAAAAAATTGTTTACATTGGAGCTGGCTAATCTTAATTGGCGATATGGATTGAATTGACATAAATATAAAAGGTTTACAATTAAATTCATTGAAAAAAAGTTTAATTAAATTGATAAAATTGTAATGGATTTAAGAATTTTTTGGTAATTTTCTTCTCATTTCATGCATGAGAGAGAGAGAGAGGTGTTGCAAGAATATTTTAATTGTATAATCCCTGCTTTATGCACCGTCCTCGCTTATCTTATAATTGTTATATCTCCTAATCATCATTAGTTGGCTTTAGCGAAAAAGGAGACCTAGCTGCGCCCGCTTGGTACTTTTATTTCCGCTCTTCTCTCATGATTTCTGTTCCTTTTGCCTTTCTTGCTTTGCCAAGTCATAATCCCGGTGCGAACTTTTCTTTCTAAGTACCGTGAAGATCGGAGAGGATAGAGGTGTAAGTGGGTTTATTGGCAGGCGCCCCACTCAAACAAAAGATGAGAAAAAAAAGATTTATAGAGCCCAGCATGCTGGCTCTGAAGAAAGGTCAACATCAAGAGCCATTGAACCGAGTTATGAGTCATTTAACTCATTCATAGCTTTAGCTCAGTTGGTGTTCGAGTAGGAATGATCGGTTTTAGGATAGGTAGAGAAATTATTCATGTCAGAGTCAACTCCTATTCCTAATTTTTTCAAATCAGGAACCAACCGACCAACCGGCCAACCTTGTGAACTTTTCTAGTCCAATTTTGCTTCTTTTTTCCTCTTGCGAGGTGGTGAGAGAGGCGCCTCGCTCCGATGAAGTTTGTGATTATGATAGTTCAGGACTCAAAATAAGTTGCGTAGACTCGTGCAGGACCTTGGAAAAGTACTCACGACAGACAGCCATTAATATCGCAGATTATTTCGTCACATGTGAAGTGCTTTTTCCTTAACTTCCACAGGACTGGAGAATTACGGCGACTCGTGAGAATCGTGTCATATTGCACCCCCACTGCACGAGAACAGGCCAAAAACCTTACAGTTTGCTTGACCGGCCCCAAGAAACAGTGATGCCAAAACAAAATCACACCTAGAACAGATTCGACGAAGACAGAAACCAACTTCACAGGAAACTTCACTTCACTGTCCGGCTGCGTCCTCAGCATCTGTTCCTCCATTCCCCACATGAATTTCTTGGAAAATCTGATCAGAGCGCAGTGAGAATGTGAGGAACGAGGGAGGCCGAGCAAAGTTAGAAAGAGACTTAACCTAATGATTGATTTTAAAGCAATCCTCGATTAAGGCCCATTCCCGGCTAGAACCAAACTGGTATACTCAATTTTTTAACCCTGGAACAGAATACGCTCGTGTGAACCAACCTGGAATCACCTGGGTAAGGCTGGTTCGATTTGGTTCTTGAGTTGATCAGATCTGGTCGTGGGTCTCTACATTTGATTGAATGCTACGTGGGCCAAGGTAAAGTGGACCTATGTCTGGATTTAGTGAATGAAATGGCATGTGAGGAGATGAATAAGTGATAATAGGTTAGCATGATTTTGGTGGCCTAAAAATCGAAACTCAATAAGGATTCAGCCGTCTTTAACGGCTGCTACTAAAGGAAACTCCAAGCGACCTGGACAACACTTATTAGAAAATACAGACCAATGGATAGCCGCACACATGTCACTCTCGACCTCATTTGTCAGAATTATTCTCTCGTTTTAGGAAAGAAGTAATATTTTTGAAATATAAATCAAATTTCAGACTATATATATGCATATTGGGCCCTAGGGTAAGATGGATGATGATGATTGCCCTGATCTCATGATATATATTTCCCATTCTTTATGTTTATGGATTTGTTTCGAGAAAAATTTCTTGATAAACGAAATTTATTTCATTTCAAGAAAAATGTCATTTCCTTTTCGTAATAAAGAATTTTATTTCTCAATTCTAAGTACAAATGTTTTCTTTGATTGTAAATGATTTTCGGTTAACTCATCATCTTCAATTAAATAAATGCATTGAACTTTGGAAAATCAATGCACATAGAATTTTTTCCTCAAGCAAACCCATCCATGGACTGGATGCATTTGTTTATACCAATGTTAGAAACTTTTTCCATTCAATGAACCTAAAATGGCCCTTAGAAAGAAATTTCTTTGGAGGGCTTCTAGAGTGAGGAGAGAGAGAGAGAGAGCCGGTATAATTTGGTGGCATTTGTATTTGGGTAGGAGGCTGGTGTACAAGACAGTGACACTATCTATATGTAATTACTATGCTGTTGGGGAAAAGAAAGCTAGGTACTTTGACTAGCCTACAAAGGTACAATGAATATCGATGTCACAAAATTAGACTGCCCTCCATTTTGCACCTAGGGCATCAAATCTAGTCAGATAGAACATATCTAGTTTGACGGATAAGGGCTAGGATAGTGATTTGCTGACAAGTGACTCTTTGTTGTTTTCGTAGCTAAGTGATTGGAAACGCGTAGGCTTGCCACTGGGCCTTTTATTTTTATATTTTTTTTAGTACAATTCATCAGCCCTTCATCTTGACTTTCTCAAACTACTAAGAAAAATACTAAAATTGTGAAAGAATTTTTGTTAACAAGTAACTCAAAATATCTGTTGATAAAATGTTTTATTAAAAAAGCATTGGGTTTTTGTGGGAATAATCATGCATCTTGCGAAAATGATGGTGCATTGAATATATTTATACTCCATTTTCTGATTATTTAATAAAACCCTATTATTGAGTGAAGTTGATGGTGCATTTACAGCAAATATGGCTCGTATTCGAGCCACTCATTAAAAATATTTAATTAATTCATATTTGATTTTTGTAGTATTGATTATACATATTGTGGAAACAATAATTGACTGAAAATTGTCATGTTTCCTTATTTGACTACTTAACAAGTTCTCTTCGGGTATTTTAAAAAAACAAAACCCTATTATCATAGGACTTGTACAACACGTCTCTTTATTATATTGTAATCATTAGTTTTGTCTGCATTATATACCAAAAAAGTCTATGGTACAATCTTTCGACCCATTTATAGTAAGATGGTAGTAGTGAACTTGTCCACGATTTTCTCAAGAATGATAATATTCATAAATGATGGATGAAGTGAAAGTTCAATTGGAGTCTTTCGTTCATGCACCAATCTTTCTAGATTGTCCATAATCGTATGCCTTGTGTCATCCTTGAGAATCTTATGTTGTCATCAAGCACTGATTTCTATCTCTTAGGATTTAATTAGTAACCGGTTAATTCTTGAATATTTTTCATAAAGAATAGAAATATGTTTAGTAATGGCAACTAATTTTTCTATTCCCGAAAATAAATTTGTTCTCAAAAATAAATTTATAACAAAATAAAAAAATAAAAAAGGGCTACTTCTTTGTTTTTGGAAACAATTCAAAAATCAAGCAATTTCCTTTTTGTTCTTTTCTTCCTTTTCTTTTCTTTTTCTTCCTTCTCTAGCCGATTACTGTGACTTTGTTGGAGCCTCATTGGCCCTTGGCAAGGCTTAATGAGGTTGCTCTTGTGGTGGTTGGGTGAGCTCAGCCTCACCTTGGTTGGGCAAGATTCAATCTCACCCAGCCATCGTAAAGGCTCGACCTTGCCGGAGGTCGATGAGGCTCTTGTGAGGCTAGTGACTAGCTAGAGAAGGAAGAAGAGGAGAATGAAAAAAGAAAAAAAGAAAAATCTTATAAAATTTATAAAAAATTAAAAGAAATTTTAAGTTATAAAAAATTTTAAGAATTGTACTAAACATATTTCTATTCCAAGAATAGAAATTTTGTGTAATTATCAAATACCTATGAAAGCTCGAAACTCTTCTAAAGAACAAAGTTAGAAAAAAATTATTTATAAGCAGAAATTATTCTTGAGAATAGAATGATTGCCACACAAACTCTTAGTGTAGATAAAGTTTGGCTTTATTTTAAATTAAAAAAAATTAGAGTGACATTTTGTAAGAAAACATTCAAAGTCTTTTAAATTCATTTATTGCCATTTCAGAGCCTCTTAAATTATTTCATAGATTTTAACTTTTTAATTGTTTTTATTTAGCAAAAAATTCAATTGTGGCTGCGAGACTGTGCTATTAATTTGTCATGTGTGCATTCAAAATGAAGAAATTAGTTATTATATCATTTCATGAATGAATTGGATACGCACACAAAATACGTAAAATGAAAGGGGGAGGGACAATTGGCATACTACTATTCTATTTTGAATTCCGTATTTAGTTTGGTTTTTTGGGAAGTTCGATTTTACTTATATCTTGTTTATTGTCCAAGAAGAATTTCAGAGCAACTTACACTGGTTCCGAAATTGACTCCTCTCTCTTCTTTGATTAAAATGAAAAGAAAGAAAGTCATTCACCTACTAACAAATTTATTTTTTTGCCGCCACCAGATTTTTCATTGGATCACCATCACTTAACAAATTTTTTTATAATATTTGATTTCTTATTTTTTATGGGTACTTTTTTTTTTTTCAGTAAATAAACTTAGGAAAAGAGAGACAAGTAATAATATCTGTCGGGTCATGTTTGATTTCTTGCAAGTGGAGTCTGGCGGCTCTGAATTTCTATATATTATCTTAGATTTGCGTTGCTTTCGATCTTTGCTGGAAGGAGCGTGAGGAGAGCCAAATAGAGCACTTTTGGAAGAACAACATTTATTATAATTTAGAAACATCTACTGAATAAAAGATTTAGGAAAATATCGGGATAAGTAGAGAAAAAACGCTATTTTTATATATTTTACCCCTAAATTTTGTGCTCAAATGTTGTTTTCAAGTAATTCAGAAAAAAAGTTAGAATTTGTTTTCCTTCCATATATATATATATATATATATATATATATATATATATATATAGCCACACACACACACACACATACTTATACATAAGGCATTTATATCGTGGAGATGGTGAACTAACGTCAGGAAGTATTCATTTGAAAGAAAATTTAGAGAGATACATAATCGATATGTGTATTTCGCACAGATTTATGAAATAGGTGATGCATAGTTATAATAAAAAAGAAAGTGCAGCCGGAAGAATTGGAAATAAAGAAAAAAAGGGGGTTGCAAAAGCGGTGTTCCGTGCTGAAATTTTAAGCAAAGTATCTATACATTTGGCTCTTCAGCCTGGCCAAAGGATATATAAATCAGAGTGTTAGCTTTTCATGCATATAAATTAATTGCCCATTCAAAATATCTTGAATATCTTAGAGTAGTATATATATATAATCACACACACATATCTATTTAATTGTTCATGGGGGGCCTTATAAGGCCTCGTAGTTGATTTTTTCTAACTTTTAGATTTATATTTACTTATTTATTCTAAATTGTTCACTTATTTATTTATCAATGATTTTTCGTTAAATTAGTTTTAAATCTTTTAATGATTTGCCAATATTTTCATTTTGGTCAATTTTAACTAGAAGTCACACTAGCTATCTTATGTGGATGATTGGTATTGACATGTATAATTTTCGTGTTTTTAAAATTTTAAAAAATTATATAAGCGATCATTTTTATAAAAATATTTTCTAAAATTTCTTTTTTCACGAAAAATGGAGATAACATTCTAATTTTTGAGAAAAAAAATTTAAGTATAGTTGCAACAATTTGAAAGTACATATGTTCTTTTAATATTTATGGAGTTCAATATAATCTATTTGTAATAAGAATACCTTTATGCTAGGCAGAAGATGCAATAATCAATTAAAAAAGTGAAAGTTCAATTCCAAGTGTAAAAGAAATTCTGCTCAAATTCAAAAGCTGAAACTCTCCAACCAGATAAGTGCCAAACAACACATTTGAAACTTTTTTCAGCAATAATGCTTTTTGTCCCATTATATCATAATAAAATAATTTATGGGGGCGACAAAACTGTTTATTTATTTTCCTTTGTTCTCCCTGACATTAAAATATTAAGTATGGGGATCCATTTTGCATCATTTGTCCTCCTCAGCCTGGCCATAAGAGTAGGACTTTTAGGAGACAAAAGAAAATGCCAACCAAAGAAAAGCTGTATTACAATCTATTGACCTTGGTTAATTGAAAAAAATTGATAAAACGTGCGGTTGGGCTATGGTGGACCTCTGTCTTTATACATAATACACCACTTAAATAATCGGAATACTAATCATTATTCGTCCATGTGCATGAATGCAATGATTTGAGGTTTGGCCAATTGTAGTTTATGTATTGTCAGTCCTGAGTGGAAATACTGTGTATATCCACCAACTGTTTTTTCAGGTGAGTGACGTCTTAGATTGAAAAAGGAAAATTAGAACATACACTGCTGCTAGGGCCATTAAATGGGTGAATCAGGTAGGGTTGAAAATAAATTTATATTGACTCATTTAATCCATTTTAACCGATTTTCATACAATGTAAATTTAATGACTCATATCCAATCCGACCCGACCTGTACATGACTCATATTACTAAAACAAATTAACATTCTAGGAAAACCATTTTAAATCATTAGATTAGGATTGGATAAGGCGGATTGTGAAATTATTTCTTTTGTAAAATGTTTAATAGATCGATTTAAGAACTGAAAATTAAAATACCGTGCAGTGAGTGCTATCTAGAGTATTTGATTGTTTGAGGTAAATATGTAATGAAGTCAATAATATGAGGTGCCAAGTAAGGAAAACTTGTTTTTTTTTTTTTTTTGAAATGTAAGTATCATTTATAAGATGACATACAAGAGCTTAGGAGCATTTACCATCATTACATAGATAACTAAGCATGCAAAAAAATGAAGTGAGAAAGTCTCCATATAATAGCCAAAATTATATTTTTCTGGGAAGGTTTAAAATTTTTGTAAAATGATTCTTGGCCTCTAACAAGCTTTCGAATTTTAGCCACAATGATGGGGACATCATTTGACCTGTTTTGGAAACATCTACATTTACGTTTCATCCAAATGCAGTATATGATTGCTAAAAAAGTTACTTTGAGAAGCCTTGCCGCCAAATTCTTGCCTTTGGTGGCCTGATCATCCATTGAATTTCATCATTCCATCTTCCTAAGTTACCGTGGATTCCGTATTGTGCAAGAATAATACCCTATATGCTTCCCGTCCATGTGCACTGAAAGAATATATGATCTTGATTTTCCAGATTATCAAATAGAAATTATAATAAATTGCTACTATAGGTATTCAACGTGATATGATATTTGCTATTCGGAGTTTGTTTCTACAAACTAGCCATCCGATAAAATTGTGTTTGCTAACCCCACCTATTTATATCAATTGGTACCATCCCACAACCAGTCCCACATTCCTGAGTTTATCGTATAACTCTTTGCAATAATATTTTTGTCTAGATATGGCTGGAGTTAAGATTGGCCTTAGTTTAAGAACACTATGCCAACTCCATGTCATACTACATTTAATTTCAAGCCGCATTATTGGAATGCTTCTATATTTGGTACTATGAACCCACTTACTCCATAAGGAAGACGATGGACAATTTATGAGGCTTCCATAGCATGCGGCCCAATAAAATTTTGTTCCGTAGATTTAAATTGAGCAATCCTAGTCCTCCCTTCCTTTTTGGCAAACAAACAATTTCCCAAGCAACTTCATGCGATTGATGGCCTTCCATATTTCCACTCCATAAAAATTGTCTAAATTATAAAACTTGGCTTTTCTACATTTATAAATTATAAAAATCTCAGTGCTATCCATTTGTTTTGCAAAAAATAATCTTTTAAAAGAGATCATCGTATCACTTACAAAAAAAATAACAAAAAAATAATTTATTTGTTCACAAAAATATTTAAATATAAATTGATTTCGATAATGAAAATGTTATCCATCGACTGATTGTTTCAAGTGATAGCAATCATTTCTAAAAATATATTTTTTAAATCATTATATATTTTTTACAAAATAAATGGAGACAATGCCGTTGCAGGAATTGGTAATCACATCCATAATTATTACATATTTTTGTGACGAGATGTAAATAGGTTTTCAGTCATCACCTAACAACCGTTTAATCATTATTTGCCACACTTTGAACAACCAATGCTTCAAATTCAGTAATTAAAACATTCCAGTCCACATCTAATCATCCATGGGAGCATGCATGTACCAAGGTTTTGGACAAGGGTCACTTTCAAGAGCTAATGAAATCTTACTCTTGTGGCCGTGTTAAGATTCGATGGAAAGGACTATGTTCTCCCCTCGCACATAGGATGGACAGGAATTGGTCCTCCACATCATCATTTGCATTCCTCAATGAAAGCTCAGGCTCTAGTTGTGTCGAGTGCGCATAATGAGTTGAGATATCCTGTTTCAACTTAATTAAATAATAGAGTAAAACACTTTCATTACAATCTGTCTCGACACTCAGTTAAAGTTTGTCATGTTATTTAGTAAAATAATATGTGCGGCATTTTCCTATGAGGGCGCAAATAACATTTCCAGAAGATAAATAAATTTTTCTATTTTTATTTATGAATTAGTTTTTGAGAAAAAAATGTGTTTGATAACGATACAAAATTCATATTCTTAAAATATAAATTCGTTTGATAATGAAAAAAATTTCACTTTGATGAGCAAGTGGCGACAAGGGGAGGGGGTGGTGGCGACCTGCGGGCAATGGCTACCGACGGGGGGCAAGTGGCAGTGTCCGGCGGACGGCAAGAAATTCTTTTGAGTGAGGAGTAAAAAAAAAAAGAAAAAAATTTATGATTTCTATTTTAGAAATAGAAATGTAATTTTTTTTTGTTTTCGATTTCTATTTCAAATCTATTTTTAGAATAGAAATCTGTTCCATAAATAGAAAATAAAATAATTTTACCAAACAAATTTCTATTCTAGAAACATATCTGGGATAGAAAAATAGTTCCAGAACAAAAATAGAATGGTTAACATGCGCAACTTAAGTTTCTAGGCTCATCCTCCCTAATGTCTGAAATGGTAATCATGGATGTAACTCTAGTAGGACTATATCCATAATATGCGATATTCCTATATATGATTAGCTTGATAAAATGGGCATATTTTATTCATGGAAAATAAACAATTTGGAAAATATTTTTCTAAAAATGATGATTTGTATCCTTTACAAAGATGAATAAATGGAAAAAAATGTTAGCTGCGAAAACGGTACCCAAAAACCTCCATAACTAGAATCTAGAACACAATACTAGAGAAAAAGAGATTTACACACCTAATTTGGAATCCATTGTTCTTGATGTGGCATAATAACGATTCAAAGTTCAAGTGCCATGTATCATTGCCTTAATAAAACCACTTGTTACGAATAACGTTCAGTAACTGCTCCTTATGTGAGGTTGTTTGTGCATAGGGGTTAGAGAAGAGACTTGAATACTATTTATAGAGTTTTAAGTCTCATGCCCACTTATCATAAGTCGGGTTACTCAGTTCACATAAGCCAGCCTCATATTAGGCTAATTAAGAATTTTTATATCTTACCTTATTAGACTAATTCTGAAAAATGGTAAATTACAATCTCAACTAATATAGTCCACATTAGAAAAAACTTTCACAATAAAATTCATCGTGCATGAAAAAGTTTAGACATAAAGTATTGTTGATAATTGAAATATCTTTTGTTAATAAATTATTACAAGTGATATAAATGATTTTTTTCTAAGAAAATGGCTGTCAAATCATTCATTCATTGCAAAACAAATTGAACCTAATTTGTAATAAACTATTGTGGGATGACATATATTAATTATCTTGTCATTGTTTTCTTGTCCAAGTGATGCCGATACATGTTGACCCAATTCACGCGCACCACAAAATCAGGTTGGTCTCATGTAAAGCCTATCTCATTCAATTGTGCAAACGAATTGAGATCACACGCATCAGGATCAATCGCGAATGAAAAAAGCACACAGAAGTCAGGGCGCGACCCGACACAGCTAAATTGGCATTTGGGTTAACGACAAGAACTACAAGTGTACCAGTTGGGTCGGAATCTTTTTTCTCTCGTCAAGCTGGTTATGATTGGATTCAACGACCCCGGGAAAGTTGCCAACTTCATCATGCAACTGAATGAAGCACGCCTTTCACCAATCGACTGGTCGTCCCGGGCCAAGAAGCCAAATAGCTTTCGATGAGTGCTGTCTCTCTCGTGCTAAAGAACAAGCCACGTCCACACAAGAGAGCCATGACACAGAGAGAGAGTGCAGCAGAACATGGCTAAAAAGAGCCAACTGGTCCTTCGGTTGTTTGTTATACAAACAAGGTGACCCGTTCCTTAGCTAGGATTTGATCCCTAAGTGATGGGGTTCTGGATCGATGCTTCCCTTGCATTGAACCAGAAGTGGGTCTCAAGCACATGCTCGCTTCTTCTCATTCGTTTGCTTTTCTAGTTCTTCGTTCTCCTTCATTGTACGTGTTGACCTTTCTCTCTCTCTCTCTCTCTCTCTCTCTCTCTCTCTGATGGTGGAAACGCGTTCAGTAGTTAGTCAACCATAGTGCGGCTACGGGAGGAGTGAGTGGCGAACCCATTAAGAGAGCGATTAGGCAAGAAAGTGCCGTTTCCTTTGATTATGCTTGATTATGCCACTTATCAACACTCGTGCCTAAATCCCTAGCCAAGCAATTAAAAAAGTTCAATGATAAGAACTATCGATTCAGCAGTCAAGACTCGTGCGTGATGATAATGTTGCAACATAGAGTTTGTTGGAAAGTAATAGGGTAGATTCAGTTCACTGAACTTGGCGAATCAAGGATAATTGTTCGGAATCCCCTGAATTCGGGCGATGCTGTGCAATAGCCCCCAAACTTTTCTTAAAAAGCTAGATATTACCATAATGAACTTTTGGCATCATTGTGTAGTTGTCCCCTCGAACTCATTATTATTCTCTGTAGATCCTTTGGCGACTCGCTCTTTTCTTTTGGTCGCAAGAGGTTGGTCTCCGGCGACCAAAGAAGTTTGGTTGCTCGAGACCCATTCTCAATCACGACAAGCCCAAATTTGCCTCATTCGAGCTCACTCACACCCAAATTACTTCTGTCAACTCAGAGTCATGTGTCAAGGACCAGAGGTTTTTAAGGCACAATAAACCGGGAAGGTGACCAAGATGCGAGCAAGCCTTGAAACTTCTAAAGGTTTAGGGTTTCCATGTCCTACAGAATATTCATGGGGGTACTATGGATTTGTATTCTAGAGGATTGTTGTAATGAATGAGTGTGGATGATTTATGGGTCGACATTATTATACTTCTACTTATTATATCGTATCGAATTCTATTTTATGATTTTCTGAATTGATTCTTCGTTGTTTGGTTTCTTGAATCCATCGTTTGGATTTATAATAATTAAAAGTTACCATGACCATCTTCGGGATAGAACTCGTGAGTGAAGGTGAGAGTTGAGAAGCTTGTGGTCCAGATAAGAGCAACGCCTGGAGAGGCCAAAGGTGGAGATAGTTGCGTCCAAGCCAACTCAAGAAGGGATGCCGATTTATGTACTTTTCCTGGAAGCAAGGGACACTTTGAGCAGCACGGAATTGGCCAAGCCGAGGAAGTAATCGCTTGTGGAGTGAGTTGGGGTTCAAGAATAGTGCAAATTGTGAAGTCAAGAGAAGAAAGACTAAACCACACGGAATATGGAAGAATCGCCAGCCTGTAAGGGAGCCGATAATTTAAGGGAAAGATTTGACCGGGCGACTGAAGGACTCTAAATTGAGAGCCCCTGAGGGCATTGCTCCCTTGGATGGAGGAGAATGTAACAACCAGAGGTTTTCAAGGCACAATGAAGGCACAATAGGTCATGAAGGTGGCTAAGATAATTGAGCAAGCCTTGAAGTTTTTAAGGATCTAGTGTTTCCATAAGTACTCTAAAATATTCCTAGGGTTATTATGGGACTTGTGTATGAATAAGGGTCCTGTTTCCCTCATTTATATCATCCCATATTTGACATGATAAGAAGCAATAAAGCATCCTCTCTCACAACACTTCTCTCCAGAGTTTCTCTCTATATTCTAGGTGAGCCCCGTGAGCGAGTGAGGAATAGTTTGAAGGAAAGGTTGAGCTTGAAATATTCCAGTAAAAGAGTCATATGGAGTCCAAGTGCCGCACTGTCACAATCTCAAGTGTTGGCCTGTCACACATGAACGTCGTCATCAGCAAGCTCTCTCTCTATTAACGTCATCACCCACAAACCACCTTACAGCCACCTCACTCCTCTGTCGACATCCATTGTTCCTGGCAAGCCCTAGTCTGCAACAACATCCATGATGTCGTTGAGATCTTGGCAGCCGTGGAAGCAATGCCAAGAGCCAACAACAAGAAAACCAAGACTGATGAGATCTACAATTGGGTGAACATGTACTGTAACAAAAGAAACACCAGATCGGTTGACATTAGGGACGATCTATCAGTAATTTCATATCTTGTCCACGTAATCATGTTTGAACATGATTGACGAGAAAAAAGTAATTGTTATGAAAATCAAAGTCTTATTAAGTGGAGAAGAACATGCAATGAATTACATTGTTGCCTCTAGAGGGTAATGCTTGTCAATAGTTCTGGATGTCAAACCCATTTGGGCCCATAATATCTGAGCCTGTCATAATTGCAACTTGGGAGAGCTAAACTTCTCTGGGCCTCAAGAAGAGTAAAACAACAAAAGAAGCCCAATTAGAAATTATAATATGTTTCAAGACCCCGTCATGAGGATGATCTTGCGTTTTAATAAGAAAGCAAGCCACATAGATTAGATGACTTTAGTTTTTCACGTAGAAATTTCAAGAAATCGAGTAATGCACAGGGAAAGAAGTTGCGCAACAGTGTACATAAAATATTCCAAGTAGGGTTGGCCGTAAAGGTTAAAGGCTTGGATTTGATCAGCTCATGAGATTTGTAACTTGCTTTATGAATTTCAAAGTAGTTAGGTCTCTACGCTAGTGCCCATGGATTATTGAAAAGAATTAGAAATTAACAAAAGCATAAAGATTCTGGCATGACAAGGAGAAATTGGATGAGGAAAAAAAAAAGGTTTCCTACAATATTAGTCAGCATGGATCATTGACGACTGAGCAATGGCTTAAGCCCTTGTTTTTTGGCCCAACTATGATTGGTTGGATAATTGCCAACAAAGTCCTCAAATTATTATACGATGGTCATTTCAATTCGAAATCTCTGAATTGTATCAGTTTAACCTAAAATATATTGATGATTTGCTAGTTTTGTCCTAAACTTTTTAATTGTATTAATTTAGTCATAAATCTTTCTTTTGATAATTGGTTGAAAAGATTAAACTGATGAATTTTTAAAACATTTAGGACTAAATTTGCATAATTAAAAGGTTTATGACTGAATTAATCATTGTACAAAAGGTTTAAGACTTTTTAAGCAGTTTTCTTGTTGTTTACTTATGCCAATCAAGTTTGCCTAATTAGTTAAAGCCCAAGTAAAGGTGAGCATGGGCTAGGTAGGCTAGGCCTTAATGTTTTTGGTCTAGCCTGAATATAAATGACTTATCTCACAGATGACTAGGATGCTCAAGCCTAGCCTAGATATTTATTTATATGTTTTTATTTTTTGAAAAAAAATTAATATAAATATGTAGGTATATTTTCTGTTTCAAAGATCACTTTTCTATTTTTGTTTTTGTTTTTTAATTGATTTATGAGTCTAATAAAGTGTTTTGAATATAAATAGTGTAACTTTCATTTTTTGTTTTGTTTTAAATTTTATCTTAAAAAATAGTCTAGGCCATTTCAAGAGTTAGCGTCTTTGTCTTGAAGGCCCGGGCTTGCCTGAAATCCTGACTCAGGCCTATTTGGGCCGCTACGTTTAGGGCTTTCGGGTTTCCGGACTTTTTTGCTCAACCTAAGCCCAAGGTCTGTGAGAGCGCACTAACCTCCTGGAGTAGGGAAGATGGAAACAAAATCTGAGTGAGCGGACCTACATAGGGCAATGGACACTTGAATCTTGATGAAATTGGAAACCAAATTCCTATTGTGCTAGTTTCGTTTCTTAATCAACATAAATCTAATTTAATATAAACCGAATCGGTGTTGGACCTATATAGATAAATCAACCGATAATTGATTGATGTAACTGTAGCTACCTAAACTTTAGAGTATTAGAGGTTGAAGGCTAGAAAAGAAAAATCAATGCGCGAACTTCTTCTCCAAAAATCACCAATGTATGACGTCTCTTTGCCTTTTCTTTTTTTCCTACTTTGAGAATGATGGAAAAAAAACGAGTATCTTGATAAATTCTATGGAAATCTTAATAGAAAACTAAAATAATATGATTGATTTTAGGGGTAGTTTGGGATTGATCAGTAAGAGCTTTCAAGTCATTTATTTGTTTGTTTAGCCTGAAAAAGATAGCTATTCAAAATATCGGGGAAAGGGCATGACACGATTGAGTAAACTCTCAAGTATTAATTTAGAAAAACTTTATAAAGTTTCAAAGATCTAAGTTTGAAATAGACAGCATTCTACGAATTCCCTCACATAAGTCATATAAAAAAAAAAAAAAAAAAAACCTTAACACCAACAAACAAAATCCCCTGACAAGGAATAGCACAAACGGTACACAAACCAACACACTGAGCACTCACATCAAATCCCATGGCAGCATTAATTAGTGCTCTTGTTTGGTATTTCCCAACAGCCACTTTTCACCAAATAACCTTTATAAGAATGTAACCCACTGAGATTTTTTATTTTCTTTTATCTGAAAATGCCAAGGCTTGGAGCTTCTTATTGGCCAGAAGCATGCCACTTCCTTCAATTCTCAAATTTTTTCTTTTCAATCTTGGCATGTATCTAAAGCCCTTACCTGAGATTACTGTCAGATTTCTGGGGTCCAACCTGAGAGCTTCACCTAATCACTAACCTATTCTTTTCTGTCTTTTTCTTGTGTTCTTTTTAAATAAATAAGCATAATAAAATCAAGCAAATGTTGAACAGAGATTGATGAGGAAATGAAATCATGTAGAAAGTGATTGGTTCTTGAGTGGGTAAATTCTGTATAAAGAATCTATAATCTACCTTGTCAAAGGCGTAAGATTAAAGCATTGATGAATTGCCTAGACCTTCCTTATTCGAAACCCACTTTCCATGAATATCTACCTTTTTCTTGAAGTAAAAAAAAAAAAAAAAAAAAAACCAAAGCTAAATAATGGCTCTACTTAAGAAAGGCTAGCTCTCAAGGAGAGTGATGATTCGTGATATAATATTATGAGCCGAATCAGTCAATCAAAATTAATTCCTAATTTTTTACCCAAAAACCTATCCAATTCTTGTGTGAATCAGTTTGGAACTGATCAAGTAAGGCAAGTTCCACAATTGAACTAGCACGTTTGCTCAATCCTCGAATCATAAGTCGTAGGATATGGAAATTAGGTATGTGGTCCTAAATAAAACCCAAGGAAAAGACTATTATAATTTTAAGTATAAAGTAGACAAAAGTGCTTTTGCCTATGCAACTTGCATGAAAAAAGCTGCTCCATTGTGAAAAGGGAAAAGTGGGCATTTTTGTCATCCACCGGAAAAGAAAAATTTAAAGTCGATGAAACCTCTTTTTTTTTCCCAAAAAATTTGCTCATGTTTGATGGAGAGTTTGTTGTGTAAGTGGGTGGGACCGGAAATAATTTTATGCAAACAATTTTTTTTTTTTTTTGGCGGGGGGTGGGGGGACTACCTTTTCAACCGAGTTTGCAAAAGCTAGCAATAATCTTAGTGCCAAACAATTGCTACGAAGAAGATAGGTGGAAGGGTCAGAATAGCCAGATTTAGAAAGTGAAAATTGGTGCTTCTTTAAGGAGTTCAATTTAGTGGATTTCCTTTGAAAATGGAGAATCAAATGAAATATCATCTCAAAATTCCATTTTTGTAACAATCTTAAACACTTACTCAAGAATCACTACTTAAGATTTCTTTTCCACTTAATGATTTTTTTAAGGGAGGAGGAACAAATCAAGTTATAGGTTGAAATTTTTATGTTTTATACTAGATTGTATATCGAAGAAAGAAGATAAATGCATCTAAATAGAATGCTTTATACTACATGAATAATAACTCGAATGGCTTAATAAATTTTTTAGTGGACTTTTCCTAAAATTGATTATTGAGAATCCAATATCAGTCCCATCATCAATGAAATAGCGATGTGTACCGAATTTTGATTCGTGTTTGCTCAATTTATATTAGCTTTTTTGAATGGGATATGTATTTATGTGATGTGAAATATTTTTGAGTGAAAATTGCACGCGGTCCATGACGATGGAATCGGTAATGCACATTTCCCCATTTTCTTTTTCCAAAACAAGTTGGGGAATTTATCCTGGTTGGCCTATGGGAAGTCTCACCATGTTCTGCACAAGGACTGTTCAGAGCCGGGGCAGTCCCCATTGGCCATTAGGCAATCAACAAAGCAGCAACAGGATTTAGAGAACCGAGACACGACATTATTATAAGCATGTCATGTGGTCGTCTGAACTTTTACTAATGATTATTGCTCAGATGACTAGCCCAAAAGAGCCTTGCCCGAAAGATCCAGGTCACCCAACACTCCCAGCCCCTTCTAGACATTATAAATTATTTTCCTCCTCTTCTCAATAAAAATCTGTGGGATAGGCAGGGAAACATTGAAGTGTGGAAACTTCTGACTTTTTCACATAATTATAACAGCAACTCCCGCCCATGAAAAGGGTAGAGTTTAAGTAATATTGTGAGCAAACGATTGCTAAAAGAGGAGCATTTATTCATACCAATTTTGGGAGAATTTATGATTTTCAATGTACTGTTTCTCTCGTATTGTATAGTACTATCTTCTCGAGTACAAGTATCAGATGCTATAAATTGGATCTTTCTATTCATTTTAGATTGCACTTTGCTTAATTTATGAGATTAAATAAAGTAGTACACGAATTCGAACCTTAGACATGAGAAAGTGTAGTTTCATGTCATTGGATTTGAAAAAGTCAATGGGTTCAGTTTCAAGTTTGGCTTAATTCTTGATGATCTTACTGCGAAAGGGTAAATTCATCATAAACCAGACCGACGGACGGCGGGCTTAAGCTAGGGTGAAAGACGAAGAAAACTACGATGTTCTGAGAAAGGAAAAGAGGAGGAGCAGTTTCGAGATTTTGTTTATAAGATTCGTCGCCAAAGCTCTCGGGTTTTTCCACAGAATATCGAACTGAACATGCTGTGGAACTTCACGTTGAACTCTTTCTTTTGCCTCTAGCTAGAAAAGAAAGCAGTAAGGGTGCTACTTTAGCCAGTAGTATTAGCCAAAAGTAATCAGAATTAATGGGGTGTAGAGGGGGACCAAGTTCGTGAGATCATTCGAATCCTACCGGCTGTGCCAAAATCCTCCATGGACTGGTGCAACTTTCAGAAAAGAAGCCTTCGAAAGATCTAGCTTTTCCCTTGTTAATTTTGACTTTTGAGCACGTACAAAAGTTCCGATAGCTGGCACGGTGGACAAATTCATATTGCGAGCGATGCTCGATACCCTCAAGACTCAAAGCCTGATACAGACAAACACAAATTGCACTGTTTTGAGGAAATAAACATCCAGTCATATTCAAGTGGGTTCAGAATCTGGACATCAGATGGCAATGCGAACGAAGTGCTTTCTTTGGACATTCTCCCCTCACTATGACCTAAACCTTAAGACCTTCTCATCAAATGTATTCACACATAAACCCCTTAAAGGGACAAGGTGTTGCTGAATGATCCCACACATCCATTAACCTTCACAAATTTTCGCAAAATCCCACCGAGGCACTTTCACTGATGGTGCATAGGTTGCATCTGGAAATAAGGATCAAACTGGCCGCCCTGAAGTGCACCCATGAGGAACCTCGGCTCATGCAACTTGTTCCCATAAGAAGAAATCCCGCAAAATGGTCCTAAGGCAGTGTCGACGCCTACTTGGTCATATGCCGTGGCCAACCCTCCATTTGGCCGGTTGTTCCAGCACAAGAGATCTGTGCTCATCTCTTCGATCTTTGGATGATGATCGTGTGGCTGTGCTTGCTGTGGTAGCTTTGTGATCGTGGAAGAACTATCGGGTGAGGCGGATTGCCTCTTGACTGGTGAAGGCGGGTCACTATCTGGGAGATGAACCGTTGTGATGTCGTGAATGCTGGATCTCCGCTTGTCCTTGCCTCCCGTATGCTGTCTGATGAAGTATTTTTGGGCATGACTGGCGACCTGAGTTGGAGTCCTAGTAGTCACAAAGTAGCGCGAGATGTTCCTCCAATCCCCTTTCCCGTATTTCTTAAGACCCATCAAAAATTGCCTGCGGGATCATCACCAGATGCAACATCACAAACTGCACTTACATTTAGTGCTTGAAATATACAATTGAACATATTAAATATTTCAGTAAACCAGAGCTTTGTCTATGTCAAATGTACAATCTTGAAATATTTTACAGGATTCATGCTAATATCCAACTACAGCAGAAACATGAAAGGACTTAACAGCAATTCAGATAATCTATCCAAAGAGATTTAACTCAGACCGGCGACAATGCATCCAGAATAACCCCAAGGGATTCAAATCATATGCATTTACATTCTTGCAAAGTTGGAAAAAGCTGCAGACTTGCAAATTAAGCGAAAGTGCATGATTCAGCAGCTAGAATTTCAGGTGAGGTAGTCCATAACAAACACCAGCACCAAATTTCGGGCTTTCTGGCTAATTCCAGACCTTGATTCAACCATTAACGAAGCATAAATTTCAATTGAAGAGTCAATTTGATAGCGAAGGCTCAACAATTACCTGTGCTCTTCTTCAGTCCACGGAACTCCTTTCTTTCTCTCCTGGTCAGAGGGTCTTGTTGAAGTGCCTCTCTTTCCTACAGTACTGTACAATTGCTTCAACCCATCACAACCATTGTTACTATTGATCCACTCCAATGTGAAGGAGTTGCTCCCATATCCCGGAACCGGAATAAGCCCGGCTTCGATATCACTCACATCTTCCTCCAATTCCCTATATTGCTTCATCACGTCGCCCACCGTTTTCCCGGGGATGTGAGCTGCCACCTTAACCCACCTATCTGGCGTGTCTTTGTCGAACACCGCCAACAAGTTCTCGAACTTCTTGTTCTCCTCGGGGGTCCATCTCGTCCCCTTGCTCTCCTGGAACAACCAGTTTGAATTCTGGAGGTACGATGCCGGTGATAGGATTTCGATTTCCCGATTCATCTCGCGTAAATTTAAAAGCATCGGGAAAGCAGAAAATTGAGGTGCACAAGGCTACTCAATGTCGCAGACTAATACTGATTCCCTCATTTAGAAAGTTCATAGAGGAAGAAACAGATATTGGTTAATGAAGAGAGAAGCAGAGGGGAAGCTTTTAAGGGGAAAAGGAAGATTGGAAATCAAAGGAGCATTTTGAAAGGGAATCTAAGGTCCCCTTTCGCTGTTAAGCATAAATTTGAGAATCTAGAAAAGACCCAACTTTCCACAACCCAAGGGAAATTCCAGAAACAAAAGGCAAAAAAAGAAAAAGCGAGGCCTCTGTTTTGACTATTGATATAAACCCTAGACTTCTCTATCAGATCCAAAGAGCGCAATAGGCACGAGAATCATGCAAGAAAAGCGAGACCCAGATCAGATTTCGCGAGGTGGATTCAAAATGTGATGCCAATTTCAAAACTTGAAGCTTCCAAAGCGAAGCTGCTCAGCAGGCTAACAACTTCCCTCTGAACAGACCACCCAAAAGGTCTGAGAAAAACCAGTGGAGAGAAAATCAAGAAAACAGAGAGGACCCAGCAGAGAGAAAGAAACAGGAAGGAAAAGGGGGTGATTATGGAGGGATTGAAGTAAAGTGAGAAAAGTATTGTGCTCCCCACACTTTTCTTTTTTCTTCTTTCTTTTTGAAGCTTATTGAGACTCAAAAGCAAAAGCCAAGAGCTGAGAGGGAGCTAACCCCCCATAGGTGAACACAAGAATGCGACCCTCCCTCAAGGGGGATCTATCTATCAGTCTCCCGATGGAGCAAGCGCCTGCGAGGAGGACTCAAGGGAGAGAAAAGAATTGTGGGGGAGGGGGAGAGAGAGAAGGCGAAAGAGAGAGGTCAAAGATGTTGTGTTGTGATTGGTGGGGGATGGTGTGTGGGCGCAGATGCTGAAAACAAAAAGGAAAACAATAAATTAATGTCAAATTTATTCATATAATAATTGAAAGAGATGCCCAATCAACTGTGACAATCGAAAAGGACATGGTGGGATGGGCCAATTGACAAAGAAGGTACATGTTGGCTCTGTTGGTAAAAGATGAAGGAACCAATTAACAATTTGATCTCGACCGTAGTGAAGGGAAGTGCTGAAGTTTAGGTGAAATCAGACAGAGACAAACTGATATGGCAACCCAAAAAAAAAGGAAAAAAGAAGAACAAGTTGAGAAGAAAAATGATATCCAATCACTGAAGCTGGAGCAAAGGAAGGAGAGGGAGGGCTTGGACAATGACTCGATGAACCGGCTTTCATGAGATTGATACTCGTTGGACCATGAGAAAATAAACCTCAACAGTTTGTGATAAGTCTTGAATTTTTTGTGTTACAGCAATTTGCATTCGAATTTGATAAGATGTATGATGTTGTCATGCCTGACAAATTGGGAGCTAGTTCTCAAGGAATGTGAAAAAAAAGTTTTGAGGAAGACAAGCGATAAAGAGAGGGTGTGGTTCATGAGGGCTGCCCACCCCTTTCGATTAATGGTGAAGCATTGAACATCTAAAAGTTGAAGAATTCATAATTTCGGTTGTTTGAATTAGAATAATGAAGCAAATAATATGAGAGGAGTGTTGAGATTCAAGCTCATGACTCACACTATAATTAAGATTAGCAATATTAAACACAATCGGTTGCACAAAGTGAGACAAAACAACATTTACCAAGAGAAAATCCAACTATAATATAACACAATAAATTCAATTGTAATGTTGATAGGAATTAAGATGTTTGCATCATAATTCAGATATTTTAATTTCTAGAATCAAAATAGTGATATTTTAAGTTTATCAAAATTAACATGCATCAAAAGCATGATGATCATGGAATGTCAATAGTAATTGTCAACCCTAACTATAATTGGCCATTTGAACTACACCCCGATCGATAGGCAAAACAAAAAAAATAATTTCCTCCAACTGGGGTTATACGAACTGCTTGACCCCATTCTTCCTCAATAATCTGGGAGAGCTTCTTGGTCATGATTCTTTCTCATCAATCAGGGGTCCAGTGCATCTTAAATTCAACACAGAACTTATTAAGCTTTCAGATAGGAAACGACAACTTGAGCTTTCGATCAAAAGACGCAATTAGTGGTTGGGTTGATCCATTAATTAACTCGGCAGAGTTGACTATGAAGACGATACCCTCCACATATCCTCATCGAAGTGAAGCATAAAACCAGTCATCAAAGTGTAAAATGGACTCCCCATTTTGATGCAAAGTAAAGCCTAAAGTGGTGGTGACCCACGTGAAAGAAAATAAATATGAGATCAAGCTCCAAAATGGGGAAGCTTGGCTTTAAATGAAATACCCCATCTTAGGGACACCATGTTAGAAACTTTACTCAGTCTATTATAAAGCCATGTTTCAGAGAAACATTATGTGAAGCATGGTCATGTACTCTCCCTCTCTCTCCAATCACTGGAAAGCAAATATTTATTAATTTAGGTCAAAGGGTGATATTGCTTACAATCCCATTTCACGATACAGTCTAATCGTACTTAATAGTGTTTATGCTAAGTAAGATGCATTAGATGACGAGCGCTTTCTAACCTGTGGAATTTAGTATGGTCTATTTAAAGAGCTCTTTTCAAGTGATCTGCTTTAGTTTTTTCCTAATATTACCTAGGAGATTATTGAACTGATGCCAACTCATTATGGCTATTTATACAAACATCAACGAATCAAATATATGTCTTTGACAATTCAAACCTTTTTGCTAAAAGGTGTGAGAAATCAAACCTTTTACTTCTCTTAATTAAAGAGCTTATAGAAAATTGTTGATGTTGACGGATGTGATATATAATAACCTATTGCCTTTAGTCAATCATACAAATTCTTAATTAATGGTTCGGTTTGGCCATGTGAAACCAACATAAATTTTTGCACTCCTTCGCAACTGCCCTTGTTAAGGGTACATATCCCCTCAAGTAGGGCACTCCGACTCTCATTTTGGCGATTTAAAAGATAAATAAGTTCTTTATGGTTAATACCCAATACCCAAAAAAAATAAAATAATTAACAAGCTCACATAATTGTGCCATATTTATTCCAAAATAATTTTCATGTCACAAGAAATAAAAGATGGATAAAATCTTGTCATATTTGTTCTAAACTAATTTTGGCGCCATAAAAATTTTCAAATTGGTATACACTTGACAAACTACTACCTTAGGGCAAAATTAGGGGAATTATAGATATTTTTTTCAGTGGCCACCCTTACTTTATTGGAAAGGGGAGGTGAGATGTTCGAATTCTTACATTTTTAGGTGGGTTGGGATGGAAATAATTTAATTTCAGATGTGAGTTTCCACTATTATATTTTATAAGGAAGTAGGACAAAAGTCTGAGAGTGAGAATTTGAGTAAAAATATAGTAGGACCAGCCAAATAAAAAAGAAAGAAAAATTAGTAGATTTTCAAATCTCAAATTATTTTCTTCAAATCTATCTTCCCCAAAACGGAGTTGTAAGAAGACCTAATTATGTTAAATTTCCACATCGGATGCACGTCACACATAGATTCTAAGTTGTTTACCACATGTATTTCCATGTCAATGATTTAACAAGGAATATTGAGTTGTAGTTAACGGAGTGCATATTGGTTAGGGATGTATGAATTTGAGATTTTATGTGACGCAAAAGTTTTTAAGAGATAAATGTGGCATGGACTATATCAATTTGAGGTTTTTTGCTCGCATTTTGATCAATATATGCATTGAATTTTTGGTCGAATAAATTTATTGAAAGAAAACTCTAAAGGCGCATTGATGGATGTAAAATTCTAATATGTTTTTCTCGGTTACTTTCAGCAAGTCGTGTTCTTTTTAAAACAATAACAAATTTGAAAAGAACAAATTGATCAATAATTGGCGGATTTTCTTATCCCTTATTTTATTTTATTTTTTCACATTTTGTATCAATAAAAGAGAGATGTCATTTTCGAACGACAATAATGTGCACATTAAAGCACACCAACCACATTCAATTCATCGAACTCCTCAGCCTTTACTAAGTTTGGGCCCAACTGTCGCAGATGCTAAGATGATCCTTTGGTCAACTCTTTATAAATATTGACAAAAATGATAAATAAAGAAACAGAACATTGGTTGGTCAATGAGATCGCCAAGAGTGAGAGAGTGTAATGGCAACAAGAGTTACTTCAAGGTACCCCATGTCATTAATTCTTTGCGAATTTCCCAATTGACTGTCAGACTCCAAGAAATATTGTAGACCCTAGCCCGTTCGTCGACTTACCACTTTTACTTACTTTGGATTTCAAGGCAAAATCTCGGAACAAAATTCCACAGACCCACTTCTTTAAAAAGCCGAAGAAACCCTAATTCAAGATCACCAAACACAAACTCGTACTCCCACATCTCCAAATGCCAGATTCACAATAACCCTGCTACCGACCACAAATCCTAACATCTCTCATGCATTACTGCATGTGTCATCGCCGACCATGCCCCGCTACTCTGGCCACCATCACTCATTGTCGCTGCCCCTCTCTCTCTCTCTCTCTCTCTCTCTCTCCCTTTTGGTAAAAAATGGCTACTTCATAAATAAAGCCACGACATTGACCGATGTGAGGAGCACTTTAAAGTCTTAAGAAAAACAAAACGAAATAGTAATCTCCAAGAAAAGAGGACACAAAGTGGTTTTGGTGCAAAATATGAGGATGGTTTTTTTTTTTTTTTTAAATTTCCATTAATCTTTGGTTATATCTTTATATCGAGTGCTTTTGCGAAATTATCAGTGAAGTAAACCAGCAACCTTTCTACAAAGTGATTATGCACTTTTGAGACAAAACTAATTTCGTGTTTGAATTTGAAAATGTTACAATCTTAATTAGTATTGCGGATCCAATACTCCATTCACCAACAAACGTCTAGTTTTGCCATTCTTGGCTCATAAAAGCTATAGTATTTCCAAAGCAAAGGAGCCTCTTTAAATAATCATAAACAAACTTGTGATATTGCATTAGTCCGCCGACATGAAAGTTGAATTTAGCAAGGGTTGGTACAACTAAAATTTCTTCAGCACATCTCCTTTGGAATGCATTACTTGTCGGCTTTTCTCTGCCTTTTTTTGGTTTTATTTTTAACATTTATTTTGCTTCTTGTCGTAAAAGATCAAAATATGAAGGAGACAAGGGCATCAAAAACGAAGTTCAGGATGATGACCTTAACAAGTTACAAAATGACAATCTTAATCATATCAAAGGCGCTTGACGCAGCGATGTCATCTAAGATGGTAATAACCCACGTAAACTAAATCGGCAACGGGTTTTCTGTCAATTAGGGGGGCAACTTTGTTAAACAGTACTAAATAATGTATTCCAATTGACATCATCGTGGCCAGCTGGCAGGGGAAAACAATGACAGAGTTGACTTTTATTTAAGAATCTATTATTTTCTTGTTAATTTCGTTGAATTTGACTTCTTGTATAGAATAACGCCATGACGATTATGAGTTGCTTCCGTTTCATCCAATGCGATGCTCAGGCTTTCCAGGAGAACCGTGATGCCTAGGTCCTATATAATCTTAAGTCAATGAGTTCAATAACATTAACTTAGCCAACTCACCCACTTTTACATAAACTTTTAAGTTAATAGTTATGAACCAATTAAAATATTGATGATTCAATAACATATATTTTTTGTTATAGGACTTATTCACTAACACTCCCAAATGTGCACCTAAAAAATTCACCACTCACATGTGAACCCCTTACTTTAGGCCTGCTTTTCCTTAATTCAAGTGTCCTTTTGGACAAACATTACCTCAACACGAATCTCTCTCTTAGCTTGGCCAAATTTGGCAGGAACATCATCTACCCTTTCAAGTCTCCTCCTTGATCACCTTGGCCTACCCAAGCTTAATAGCATAGCAAAGTTTGCCACTTGTTGGTATAATGTGACAAAATGCCAATATTCTCACTTGGGGAGATCACAATGAACAAGTCTTCGAGTCTATCAACTTTCTAGTTAGATGCACTTTTTTGATATATTCAATTGGGGAGATCATCGGGAACAAGTCCAAGTTTGAGTCTATCAACACATCTAATCAGATGCACTTTCCCTCAATAAACCTCTTAGCTAGGGATCAACTAAGATGTATTAATAATTTCACACCACATTCATTCTTTGATGTGAGACTTATCCTACTAACACCCGAATAAGTGCACCTCCACAAGTTTTTGTCTCAATTCAATTTTCAAGTAATTTAATATTCCTCGCTAGTTAAATTCCCATCAATTTGTGGCTCCTCTCATTACACAAAAATCTAATCACCTTATGATCACATTTGAACTAAGGGATTATGACAAAAAAAAAAAAGAACTAAGGGATGAATTTGACTTCATTTTAGTATCAAAGTTAGATCCACTTTGGGATTTTATCCTCAATAACATTTTTTGGCTGGCCAGGTAGGACAAGTTTGATCATTTTGTTAAAAAAAGTATGGATGTAAGGAAGAGGTAGATGCTAGTAAACAAGCACAGAGGAAGGATTGAGCATCACGAAGGAAATAGTCTTATTTCTCAAGCTTTAGAGATAATGTTGGAACAAAAAGAATAATATAAATTAGGGAAATTTGGAACGATAATACAAAAAAATGGAGAGAGAACTACCATTGAGAATGCTTTCTCTTTGTGGCTGCGTATCTACTATCTCTCAATTTCACGGCCTTATATAGAAGCTGAATGTGCACAAATGTCAACAGCATTTACTGAAGAAACAAAACAACCCACACTACATTTAATGAGGTAATCAAAATAGCTATTTTGTAAAAAAGAAAAATAACAACCATCTTGAAGTCTTTTATCCTCAATCATTTATTAATTTGAGGCGTTATCACCAAAATCAATTTTACCAATTATTTCAAGAGCCTTTCTTAAAATTCATCTTAGGAATCAACAACACCAAGCATCATCTTTGTTTTTTCAAACGAATCTACATTCAATGATTTTGTCAAAATATATGTCATCTAATATGCATAAATTTAGCTTAATATCACCATCTTCAACTTTATATCAATACCTGTTGTCAATATGCTCGCTCTTGCCATCAAAACCAGGATTTTTGGTTAATGCAATAGCTGATTTATTATCACACATTATTTTGATAGGACCTCTTTGTTCATGCATCAATTTACAATGCATCCTACGAAGTCATATTGCTTGCATGTTGCTAAAGCTAAAGCTATATATTCTTATTTTGCTATTGAGAGCAACAACATGTTTTTTTTTTTTTTTTTTTTGAAAATCAAGATATTACTCCTGATTCGAGAAAGAAAGCATTTCTAGAAGTAATCTTTCGAGTCTCAATATTGCTAGCCCAATCACTATCTATATATCCCCACCAAACTAAAATTATCGATGTAAGGATACAAAATTCCTTGATCACGAGTTCCACCAACATACTGCAATATTCTTTCTACTACCTGCAAATGTCATTGGTATGGTTCTCCATAAACTGACTCAAAATTGCCATGCCATAATTATTATCTTGCCTATTAGAAGCCAAATATCTTAAACTACTGACAATGCTTTTGAAATTAATGGGATTTATTATTTTATGAGTTCTTTCTTTCTTCATCTCCAACTATTCTAGTTCTTGAGAATGAATTGGTCTGAGCGGTTCCATCTTCAATTGCTTCAAAATATCACCGGTATATTTTTGTTGTGAAATAAATATACCATCATTTGTCTACTTCACTGTAGGGCCTAGAAAATAAGACATCAACTTCAAATCTATTATCTTGAAATGACTATTCATAGCCTCCCTAAATTCAACAAATATTTTTTCAAAGCTCCTTGCAAATAACAAGTATTCAATGTAAATGTATATAATTGTTATATCATTGCTAGTATTTGAATTGATATACAATGTATGCTTGTAGGGGCACTTTTGAAGACCATGCTACAATAGGTACGTGTCAATTCTTGTGCCCCGAGCTTGAGGTGCCCGGTTTAGCCCATAAATTGCCTTGTTCAATTTATAAAATTGATTTTCATGCATTTTCTTCTTGTAACCCTGCAATTGCTCTATATAAATTTCCTCTTTAAGGAAACCATTGAAAATGCCGATTTTACATCCTATTGATGGATTTTCCAATAGTTCTAAGCTACAACTGCTAAGATCATACAAATGGTATCCATTCGAGTTACTTTGTACGTACTTCAAAATAATCAATACTTGGATTTTACTTGTAACCTTTTATGAGCAGTTTGGCTTTGTATTGGTCCACCTGACCATTATGCTTGCACTTTATCTTGTACACCCACTTGATGCCAATGGGCTTCTTACTAGGTGGGAGAAGTTAGCTCCAATGTATCATTCTTTTAAATATAGTGCATTTCTTCATTCAATGCTTGGATCTACTTTTCATCTACTGCTGCATCATCATAGGATATGGGAACACACACTGCAAATAAACAATAATTTATAGTAGCTTCATCAATGATTCCATCACTAATGCTATTATCATTCCTTGGGGCCATATCATCCTTGAATTTTGTTAGCATCTCCTGCAACTGTTGTGAACGACATGATAACAGTTCTCAAATTGCTCTTGCTGAACAAAATGAACTACTAGGCAAAGTTGATGGATCTTTAGTTGAAGATTTTTCTGTCTTTCCCACCAATAATTCATCTTCGATGGTGATGCTTTTTGGTAAATCTTTCGGCTCTAGTCCTAAGGGGTGTAGCTGTTGAAGATGCAACTTTGACTTTTGTCATCCAACTTTTTTTTTTTCATTTATTTGGTATATGGAGTTACATGACACACTCAAATACTCGTAAGAATGAAACATTTGCCCTATTGCCACTCCAAGCCTCTTATGAGGTTCTTTTAGGAATACTCCTTGTAGGACACTTATTTAGCATTAATAAAAACACATGCAATTAGTTCCACCCAAAACTTCTCAAGTTAAATTATTTGCTTTTAGCATACTTGTCACCATTAAAAAAAATTGTCCTATTATTTCTTTTTGTTATAACATTTTGTTGAGTAGCACGGTCAATTGATGTTTCACTCCATGAATTATATGGTATTTTGTCAAATTCATTTGAGGTGAATTCTCCCACTCTATTTGATCTCAACGTCTTTAAGTTGAAGCCATTATACTTTTCAACATAAATTTAAAATTCTTTAAACTTATCAAAATCTTCAAATTTTTCTCTCAGGGAATATACCCATGTTTTTCTAGTAAAATTATCCAAAAAATTAGTAGGGAAAATTACTGAAATAATCATAAACCTATTATAATTATGCCAATTTAGCCTTAAATTTTTGTTTGTTTGACCAATTCAATTCTAAACCTATTGGCCAGAGGCTAGGATTGGCAAGGGTTAGCCTCACCATGGTTGGCGAGCTTGACCACTCCTAGCGACGACGAGGGCAAGCCTCACCCATAGTTGCCTTCGCTGTGGCTGGGCAAGCCTCATCCTCACCTAGCGAACCTCCCCCTCACTATTATTGTGTGAGGTTGAGCCTAACTAGCCATAACAAGGCCAGCCCTCACCTAGTGATGGCGAGGGTGAGGCTTCGCTAGGGGTGGCCAAGGCTTGCCCTTGCTAGTATTGGCTTGGGCAACCTCAATAGTGGCTAGTGAGGTCGACCTCACTAGCCTTAGCTTTTGGTGACCAGCTAGAGGAAGAAGGAAAGAAAAAAACAAAAAAGAAAAGAAAGAGAAAAAAAAAAAAAATTAAAAAAATTAAAAAAATTGCCATGTTAGCATTGGTCAGATAGCCGGTGTCGATCGACGTCCACGTCAATACCGATTGGTGAAAATTAGCCGGATGGACTGATTTGGAACAAATGCAAAAGATTTATGATTGAATTGGCTAAAATAAAGTTTATAACCAAATTGGCACAATTGTAATAGATTTATGACTATTTTGATAATTTTCCCAAAATTAGCATATACTTTTTTTTGTTCTAATGATCCCACCTCAACTGGCCACCTTGAAATGACCAATTTTTGTCAATTGGAAATGTAGTAATTCCAAAGATTGTTTTACTTTTCTGGTTTTTCCAATTGGAAATGATTCTTGATATTATTTTCTGACAAGCTTCCCATGGGAGATTTGCACTATCAATCAAAGGCATACTAGTCACCATCTTTTTTAAGAATAGTAATTTTGGTCCACAGAAATTTGGATGACCAAATCAAAGATATCATAGCTAGTTACTATTTTCCATTATCGCTCGAAAACTCAAAATTAGGGGTGTGCAATCGGATCATTTTACTTGGGAACCGGATTGGATCACTTGAAAAATAGGTTCAGGAATAGGTTTCTATTTAAACTGGTTCGGGAACTAGTTCCAAGGGAAAGCCCACTCGGGAACCAGACTAGGTTTGGAATTGATATTTACTAAAAAGGCATTAACTGCTCCCTCTCTCTCTCTCTCTCTCTTGAGTGTCTTTCTCAGTTGCCTCTCTCTTGATCTCTCTCTACACATGGTAAGCTAGCACCTAGCCAGTGTAGCCACCATTGTTGTCACCACCATGAGCGCCATAGCCCGCATGAATGCAACCCAGCTTGTTGTCACCTCTCTTTTGCAGCTCACCGACTCTGACATAGCTATCCATAATGTGGTGAGTTTGAAATTGAATTTCTTTTTAAAAACCCATTTTCCATTTGCTTCGCCATGAACTCACGAGGATGATGTGTGTTAGGGGGTAATGGTCAGTTCAGTGGGATGGTCGGCAATCTGGTCCGATCAAATTTTTGTTTTAGACTGATACCTTTAAATGTTGTTTAAGCACGAACATTATACTATTATGAAATCATTGATTGACAAACTAGGTTGATTGAATTTATTCGTTGACTAGGAATTTGTTGATGGGTAGAATAATTGACTAGGGACCTTGATTATCAAATTCAGTAGCTCACAAGTTTAGGAAAGTTAGGTTATTGTTTCTTTGCACGTTTATGTAAAATCCGAAATCGTATAGAATATGGAGTGGTTGCTTCTTGCTCAAGACATTTATGAAAAAAAGGTTCTTAGGTAGACCCTAGAACCAGACTGGAAAAATAAGATAGGTTCCAAAACAGGTTCTAGTACAAATAAGGTAGGGCATATGTTCCAAAAACTGGGAACCAGTTATAACTGGGTCGGTTTCAGGTTTCAAGTTTGGAACTTACCTACCTTAGAATCGATCACCCCTTCTCAAAATATTCCTTATCTAAAGAGTTAAAAGGAACATCTAGTTTTTCATTATTTGTACTGTTGTAATCAACTTAATGTTTATACTTTTATACCTAAGATGGTACAAACTCCAATTTCAACGTGGACTTCATGAATTTTTAGAAAGTTGGCCAACACTTACTAAATTTTGAAAAAGTCCCCGCATAAAGTAACCATCCATTTTCAATGGTAACATTAATACCATCTTTTGACTTGATATTAATTTGCCCATTACAGAAATTTTTTAGTTATTCTTGAAGTTGACTTCACGGTGAGCCATCTTGTCCAATTGTGAGAACAACTCCTTTGGGCTAGACATATGATTATTGCATTTGGTATCAAGATACATGATGTTGGTGTTCACAATGCTCGTGTCACGCTCCGCACTTCGAGCACGCAACAACCCATTCACTTTGGTAAAATGAATGCAATGTTCCAGGATGCGTTGTCGACCATTCTTTTTATCTTTCCGTTATGTGCATGTGGAAAATTGTTTGAATTTATTACACATAAAACACTTGACTTTTGATTTGTCACGAGTTTAATATTTTATGGCGGAATTCAAATTTCCACCTCTGTGTCCTTGACTACCTTCACAACCTTGGCCACTTTGATCGAATTTTTGGCTTGATCAAGAGACTCAACTCTATAGTGCTTGTTCGGGATTTGTGTTGGAGCTAGTATTAACACCAATAATAATCAATAAAAGATTAAGGGATAAGAGGAATTGCACACGAATATTATAGTGATTCAGCTTAGATCAAGCCTACGTCTACTCTCCCATGCTAACAGCCTATTGGCTGGATTACACTATATGATCAACAAGATATTACAACTTCGAGTGCAAACACTCAGCGATAGATCACATTATCTCACTAAGTCACTCTTGTGTATTTCTCTCACGATCACATACTTTTAAGCTCACATGAAACAAGAGTATATGGTTGAAGACACACTTTGGAATTATAGATCTACATTTCGTCTCTTATTTGCTCTTCGGTTTCTTGATCTCCTTATATACTCCTCCACTTCCAAACTAGCCGTTGGACAGTATCCAGAGGATCGTCTTCCAATCTAACTATTGGATAGAACTATATCAAGAAGATTTGGTAGCCGTTGAGAGACAAAAGTAGAATTCCCATCTTGATTTTGGTCGCCCATACAATAAGAATCTAGGTTTCCATAAGTAGAGCTTCTCCATAAGGAAAGTTCTTGTCTTCGGGATCTAATTGCCAATCAATTAGATTGAGTCAATCAAATCTATTTTGGTGTAGAATCCAAATCAGATTACTAGCTGTTACATGTTCTGGGTTTGCGTCTAGTAGTGTAAGTTCGTTCTGGTTCTATCAGACCGAGGTTCTGCGTCTGCTTGTGTTCTCCGTTTGGTACGGTCAGACTTAGAATCATGTTTTCCGTTTGGTATAGTCAGACTCAGAAACATCTTCTGCTTTCCTTCTGCTACATGCTAACTCAAAAACCTTTGATTTATATTGTCATCTTCAAAACATCATAAGGGATTTCTCTAACAATTTGAACTTACGGACTTTTGATTCATTCTTTGATCATGCAAGCACAATGAACCCATCAACCGCTCTAACGTCAAGGTTGACACATGTTGCCTTCTTCAATTGTCATGACAACGTAGTCAAATCTTTTGATCAAAGATATCAAAATTTTTCTACAATTCCCACATCTTGGTGTCCCTCACCATTAACCCTCAATTAATTAACAATGGTATGCACATGATTAAAGTACATTGAGATTGATTCAAAGTCATTTATGCTTGAGGACTCAAAATCTCCTCAAAGTGTTTGAAGCTGCATTTGTGTGACACAATCTCGCCTTTTATAGGATTGTCACAAAAATATCCAACACTCTTTTGCAGTCTCCATGCTCAATATTTGTTCAAATATCATTTTCTCTACGGTTCGAAATGTTGCAAACAATGTGTTTTGATCTTTCTTCTAAGACTTCACTAGAGAATCTTTCACCCCCTTTTCTTAAAGCATTGAGTGTTTTGGCATCCGCCATTTTGGTATAGTTGTTTTCCACTAGATTCCACAAATATTGAGATTTTAAAAGAACCTCATCTATATGGACCAGTTATTAAAATTCTTCCATTTGACTTTGAAAGTTATAGTTGAATGGAACTAGTGGATGCCATTGCTAACTCTAATACCAAATGTTGTAACCAAAAGAATAATATAAATTATGGAAATTTGGAAAAATAGTACAAATAAAAATGGAGGGAAAACTTCTCATTGAGAATGTCTTCTCTTTTGGCTTCGTGTTTACAATCTATCAAATTAGAGCTTTGTATAGAAGCTGATGCACGCAAACGTTAACCGCATTTATTGAAGAAACAAAACGGCCCACATAATGAAGTAACCAAAAGAGCTTATTTAAACAAGCAACAGCCATCTTGAAGTCTTTTATTCTCCATCATTTGTTATATCTACTGACTCAACATGTGGCGAGTCCTTTGAACGTGTGCGGCAGGAATAGACCTTAAGGCAATTCAACCTAATTAATCGGGCGACCACAGTTGGTAATATGAGTTTGTAGCTCAACCTTAACTAGGGGGCATTGAATTCTTGGTTTGGTAAAGGCATCCCTCACTAAGAAGTAGGAGTTGCTTCCAATAGGAGCCATCTTTGCCTACTGCTAGCATGGTGAGTTGCAAGGTTGCGTTTTTTATTTTAATGTGCAAGTACTTGCATGCCCCACCCTCCTCATTGTCACATTATATTTTTCAATCTCCAAACCCAGCTCTACCCGCTTGTTGTTTTAAGTTCAAGGTATGCCAAAGTCTACATGAGGGTTGAGACGAAATAGTTGAACAGTCTTACGAGTGTTAACCAAATCATTATATTATTTTAGGCGGGAGAGCTACTTCTACCCCTGTGTGTTTAACGTTCAAGGATGTTGGGGTTCGTATGAGGCTCAGACAGGCACAATTTAATGACTTGCTAGGTCATTGAGGTGGCAAAATGAATTATGCATTAATTTTTAAACTCAAACTTAATGAGGTGATGTATAAGTTGTTTAAAAATTAAAGTGAATGATTGGAATGGATCTAAAAGAGCAATTCCCAACTAAAAAGTAGATTTCAGATTAACCCACCTGCTTCATAGTACATTTCGAAGGAAAAAAACAAATCAATGAAACAAAACAATAGAGAGAGAGAGAGAGAGAGAGAGAGAGAGAGAGAGAGAGAGAGAGAGAGAGAGAGAGAGAGATAGATGTTTGGATGCGGATCATTTAAATCATTTTAGGTGAAAATAGATCAATATGATTTAAAGGGGCCAACTTGATTCGGATAATTGACCCCCTCGAGCATATCCGTTCCATTCATCTGTCATCTCTATCAAATTACAAGTAGAGCAAGAAGGGCCAACAATCGGAAAAGAGCATGGCTTGTCCATGCTCTAACCGCCTTAGTCTTGTGAGTTTGAAGTTTGTTTTCGATTATTTTCTGCCGCCTACTTATTTATTGATGTGACTCCTACATACGGCTGAGCACGGTGCCGTATGTGCGGTTTGAAAGTCAAATTAAACAAAGCTACATAAGTACAGTTTGAAGGAAAGTGAAACCCAACCGAACCATATTGTAGCTAAGAACCAAACCGTGCCAAGTCACTTTTGCACACCGAAGAAAACCGTTCTTTTTTTTTTTTCCGTATTTTCTCGTCATTTTTGTCGCTTCATGAGATTAAACTCACAAACTAGTTTAGAAGGAGAATTAATTCCATGAAAAAGAAATCAAAATCTTCGCTCACAACAATCCATAATATTCAGGTGAAGTGAAAATCAAACTTACTCCATTTTTTTTTTTGAATAATAGTTCATGTATAAATGGTAAATGTGTTGAAAAGAAGTTCATGGCTCCTACAATATGCTTTCGTATAAAGTCAAAACCAGATAAAACCGCAAAAAAAAGGGTTAAAATATTGGTTACTAAAGCAATTAATCAAGTTACGTTTTCTTGGTTATTGATTTTTTTTCTTAACCCACTTTAGTCTGCTTATATATATTGGGTTACCCATATTGTCACTAAAATCGAGTTAGAAAATTAGTAGCTCTATCTTGAACCGGGTTTAGCGGTTTGAGCAATTTTGTGCTCATCCCTGAGTACGAGCCCATATTAATAGTGTTCACTTTATACAAGAAACATTTTGTATACTCATTATCGGAAACACTTAGTTTTGGATATGGGACCCTTTGAAAGTTGCTCCATATTTAAAGGGGAGAAAAAAAAAATCCTTTGCATGCCCTTGTCCGACAAGCACAGAGCTTGAACTTGTTGCAATTACACTTGTCCTGATGCAATCTCTCCGATTCCTACGGTATTTTCTGGCAGCTTATTTGTTGGAAATGATCGGAACTTCCTAAACAAATAGAATAGTTTTATTTACGTGAGAAAGATTTCGTTGTTTATCCATATCTTAATTACCGGTAAGTGGACAGTCATGTTCTCACTTTTGTTTACCATATATCTTTGTCTTTACTATATATTATAAAGGAGGGTTTTAATATATTGGGCATATATTAGGAGGCAAGGTTGAGTCTTTTAATTTACTCTTTCTTCTCTATTTTCCCTTTTTAGTCATCTATTAACTCATTAAGAATGAATGGGAGAAAGTAATTTTGTGCAGAGTTTAATTTAGGGTTAATATCACAGAAACGTCAAGCTATGTTTACTGTGAAAAGCATATCTTGAACTTTTTTTGTTTGTGTCATTAAAAAACCTAAACTTACCTATTGTGACACAAATATCATAAATTTTTGTCATAAAAAATTCCGAATTTTGACCAATGTGATATATATACCTTGGATGAAACTAATATATATGTCCCACATATAAAAGTTTGGGTTTTTTCAACACAAAAAAAGTTACAAGTATTTATGTCAAAGAGGCAAGTTTAGCATTTTTAGTGATAAAAAATTTTAGGATATATGTGTCACAATAGGTATAATTTGGGTTCGTGGTATTTTCCCTTTAATATATGAGCTAAGTAATACTTTCATTCAATTGATTTTATGATGTAAGAAATTGATATGAAAATAATCCTTACTTTTTGATTTCACCTTTGAAAAAGAAATGTGCAAATTTGATTATGTTGATCATATATTATGGCATGGTCTAGACATAATTTGACAAAAAGGACATATTTGCCAACTCAATTTTATCAATGAAATGTGTTGGTATTTTTGTTAATTTGGAATAGATCAAATTACTTTCTAATAAGGAAAAACAATATAAAAAATATTCCGTGCCCTTAAGGAGAGTCTATATGAAAAGGATCTTTCCCGACATTCTTACAACTTAATTATCTTGTGTGATTAAAACAAAATATAGTAATTTTTTCTTATCAGCAATGTATATGAAATGAATGAGGAGATAGATCGGTGTAATGTTTCTTTATTAAGGAATTAATGATAGTCGTTGCAATTTCACTTGTTGTGTATATATTGAAGTGATTGCGAGGTTGATAGTAATCGCATGGTGTGGTCCTTTGAGAGTTTTTCGACGACTTTTCATATTATTTTCCAAACAAATTTTCTTTATTTGTATAAATTTATATTCGTTCCTTCACCTAACCCTAACTACGATTTTTATCCAATATGTCATTATGAATAAATGGCTTAAATGGTAACGATGGGATGATGTTCTCTGGAGGATTTCCAATGATTTTAATGTTCTTCCAAACTCACATTCCGGTGGATTTTTACTTGCGAAATGAACTCAAATTAATACAACACACAAAAAACGTTAAATAGTAAAGAGATTACGGAGGTGCTGGAGAGTTTCTTAGCTATAAGATCCACACTTAATATTTTTGTTCTTACTTTTGGTTTAACATTACTTTGAGCAAACAATTATAGTAGTAATTTTGCATGACTCATTATGTTCCGTGATTCTGTAATTTTTAGTCTTTATGTATATTGCAAGTAATTTTATCCTTCTCTTGAAACAATTAATACAGATCATGAGTAAATTTAATTAGTCCTGTTGCATATGCACATGTTAGATTCTAATTTTAGGTGCATTTATGTCACGAAAAGTGAATGATTCAGAAATAATTTTCTAAAAATAATCGCTTATATCGTTTACAAATATGAATAAAAGAAAATTATTTTCATTTTCACAAAAATATTTAGAAATAAATTATTGTCGATATTAAAAAAAATTTATTGACTAATTATTTAAATGATATAAGAGATAATTTTAGAAAAATATTTTGAAATTATTAATTTTCCATTAAACAGGTGTCATCTTAAGTTAAATTAGGTAAGGCCAAGGATGGGTGCTTGCCAATGAAGTTATCAAAAGTTGTCTTCGCCGTTCAATAATTACTTTTTTCTCCATGAAAAGATGAGTGGAAACTAAGGTAAGAGAGATCACAGATCGGACAAAATATTTTGTATGTCGATTACACAGCCAATCATATTATCCAAATGATTTATACCTCATCCTATTTGGTGCTTAAATTTGAAATTATTCAATTTTGATTGGCTTGGTGCACCTCGTATCGCTGTCACATGATACATGATACAGCTAAATAAAGAACCGGCACACCAATGTTAAAGATCACTCAGCTTTCCAAACAGCGAGAAAAGTAATATATGCCTTTGCGCAAGCGCGGATATTTGATATGGGCCCGGCATCCCTTTAGAATGGCCTCTTTTTTTTTATCTTTCTCATGTTACTTTTCATCACTTTTTCTATAGCCTATAACAATTCATGTTTCTTCCTTAATAGTATCGAGATCTAATTGCATGCCTAGTCGAAAACGTGGGACCGATACGACAATCTTTAAAGGATATGAATCTGAGGCAAATGCAATTTTAAAACTGACTTCTGGAATGGTTTAAGAGGCATATTTCGAAAAGACGAGCATAGAAATGGGTTGTGCTTGTTATGATGTCAACAAGTCATGATTTTTGACAAGTCCATCATATCAATTAGGAAAGCTCATTTAAGGTGCTTTACTTTGGCAGAAATAAGGAACTTGACGGTATCCATCGTCATTTGCATATTTTGAGGAGCTTCTTCTAATGGCACTGATTTATCAATTAGCGAAGTAAAATATGGATATGTCAATCAAATTCACAAGTAGATTCTTGGGCCTTCATCCATTTGGAGCCCGCTTGTTAGTACTCCTTTGGCCCATTTCATATCTTTACCATGTTTCTGGTTTAGCTATTTTTCAGGACATAACTAGGTTTTCCTAGGTTTTGAAAGGTACTTATTTGGTTTTGTCTATCTCAGGCACTCAGTATTGCCTCTTTTCTAAAATATAAATTGCTCGAGAGTTTCCTCGATTGTGCTCGGTCGTGCATATTTGGTCAAGAGGGAGCCGCAATCCGTGTATGCATCAGGTCGGAAGGACTCCTGATCTTTCTCGACAATAGACAATTTTTTTGGATTCTGTTTTTTAATGGTCTTCTCAAAGAGGATAAGGAAGAAAAACATTGTAAATGATATTAATGCATTCAACACTCTTCCACCTTGTTTCAACATGTTGCCTGTTATATTAATTATTATGTACGATTGGGTCCTGCCATTGTTTCAAGATGTAGATCTTGATTTGAAATTCTCAATGCAAAAATTGGTCGATTTCTAATTTTATTATACTTGGGAATCAAAGAAACCCTAAAAATATAGGCAGGCATTATTTATATAATAGCTCTTGCAGAGGCAAATCAGATAATATTTTTTAGAAAAGTCGCATTTGGAAATGTGTAATAATCTCCAAACTCAATCAATACGGTGGATGGAAAATAGTATAGGATAAAAACTATACTTGGCGTCCGTATTTGCGTAAAATGAGCACCAATCATTTAGCTTAGGGACATTGGAGTTCTTTCTTAGTTGTTCCGAAACTCAGGCAATGTGAATCAGTCGAAGTACCTTTTGACTTCATTCTATTCTAGTCAATTGTGAGATACACTTCGCACCACATCGAGGACTCGTCTCTTTAGATCTTGATGGCACTAGGTTATCACTAGCAAGATACCAGACCATGCAAGTTTCAAGGAAAAATTACCAAAAAAGTTTAAACCTATTATATTTATGTTAATTTAATTATAAAATTTTCAATTTGACCAATTGAATCAAACCTTTTTCAATTTGTCAATATAATCAATCTAGTTAATTTTGTCCATAAATTATTGACGTGGATGCCGATTTGTCCAATATGACATAGTCGGCGCTGATGTAGATAAATTTTGCAATTTTATTAAAGTTTTTTTTTTATTTTCCTGTTATTTTCCTTTTTTTTTAAATTTGTCTCATTCTTTCTTCATGGGTCATTGAGCCTTGGTGATGGTTGACAACAGGCCAAAGGTGATAATCGGTGAGGTCTAGCCTCACCAAAGGCCAGTGAGGGTTGGCCTTGCTAGCTTTAGTCAAGGCTTGACCTTCTCGAGATTTGGGGAGGGATGACTAAGCCTTGGGTGAGGCTCACCCTTGCCAGATCCCAATGAGGGCAACCCTTGCCGATCTTCACCTATGGATGATTGCTTGTCATCACCAAGGCTCAATGACCGGTGGAGGAAGAAGGGGAAAAAAACAAAGAAAAGAAAAGAAAAGAATATAATAAAAATGCAAAAAAATTATGTCAATGCCAATCATGCCATGTAGCAATTTTTAGTCAAAATTGATTAGATGGGCTACATCAGTAAATTGTCAAAAGGTTTATGATTCTATTGAAAAAATTGTAAGGTTTATGACTAAAATTGGTATAAGTGCAAATGTTTAAGACTTTTTTGATAATTTGTTGGGGCTTATGGTTAAGGGTTGCGGGATGGGTTTAGAAATTTAGATTCAAAACTTGATAAGTTGTGCTTCATTACTAGGACTTCTACCTAGGGTAGAATTTTATATTATATGATATGAAATCTAGAGATTTTACTATATCCTATCCATTGTTTAATGATTCATCGGACATTTTCATACTCTATCATTTCATTGTTTAGTATGAACTACATATCATATATAAAATTGAAAATGTACAAATGGAAATGATAAGAATTTCTTATGAGTCACTATTAAAGAAATCACAAATGGGCAAATGGAGACAACCGCCATCAATCAATTCATAATTATTATACGATTTACATTTTGAATATATTCGGTATTCGACAACAACAAGAAGTATGTATAAGCTACAACAATATTGACAAGATAGATCAGCCAGTGAACATAAAATCTATTAAAGAGAGAAACATGATTATTCACTTTTGTGATTATGAAAAGTACAATTTTTTAATTCTCTCATCATTTTTGTGAAATTTCAAGATGAACCACAAAGTTACAGAAAAAAAGGAGTTTCGACTCTTTTATGGTTTTTGTGGACTTTTGATGTAAGCTAGAGAGTTATAGAGGAGTAAAAGTTTTGAGTCTTTGGTTGTTTTCATGGAGTTTTGACATGAAAAAAGCCGTGAAGCCTCAACATGAATTAAATATGAAAAAGAAGGAGACGGAGTGAATTAGAAAGATTCATTTCAATTTTGAATTATTCATTTAAAACTGGGGTTCTTCTACTTCATTTTTATTTACTTAAATTTTAAATTATTTTCCCCTCTTTTCTATTTCTTTCTTATTTCCTTCAATCATTTCTTAATAATTTTTTAAATAATAAACTATACTAATATATAATATGTAATAAATACAAATACTGTATAACTATAAACCTATATACAAAATATACAAATATATATATTATAGAATGGAATGAAATTCAAATATATAATTGAAAATACATATAGATAAAAAAGAAAATTGTTCATTAGTTTTTTTTTAATTTTCTTTTTATTAGAATCCAATTATTATTTTATATTTTATTATTAATTTAAATTTTCTAATTAAATAAAATTTTATTCAAGATAAATAAAATTTTATTTGGATCATTCCCTTATATCTGACTTTATTTTATCTTAGATATGAACCTAATAGGAGATATAATGGATTTTATCTTTATCTCAACTTTTATCCTCTCTATTAAACACAATCATAAGATTGGAGAATGGTTTGAGAAGTCCTTGGCTAATGAGCTACAATCTTTTGAAATGAACGTATGGGGAGTAGTCAGACACATACTCATTTCAGTAAATACATCTTTGTTCCTGGAAATTGCGTCCCCCATGAGGAACTGATGCGGGATAAGAGAAGCAAGATAAAAGGGAAGATATACAGAAGACCTTTTTTTTTTTCATGATCAGGTCACAAGCGCAGAGGTTTGACTCTTCATCATATGAATAAATGACAAAAAAAATCCCTGGCTAAACAGTGTTTTTGCAATGTTGACGGCTTGCTTGATAAAAAAACCAAAAATGCGAGTAACTAGTAACAAATAGGAATTATCGAATATATATAAGGATTGATACCATGAAAAATTTAAATTTGTATATTTGTAATGAATTTATTCAAAATTAATTTTTTGATCACAAAAAACCCATGAGTACAAAGAATCGTAATCTAGCATATTAATGACAAATTTAACTCAAACTAATTTTTTGACCATAAAAAAATCCCAAACTAGTATATTTATAACAAATTTACTTTTTGTTAATTTTCGTCAAATTTTATTGTTAAATTTGTCAACATAGATGACACATGGTGACATGTTATGATGATGCGACAAGTTTATGTGAAAATCCATATGATTAATGTCACGAAAAATCACAAATTTATCACAGGTGTTATGAAATACATATATGAATATTCATTATATTCATGTACTTATTATGGTACGTATATATCATACATTCTGAGTACATTTCCCTATCCAATGAATGTTCATCTCCCTATTCAATACATGTATGAATATCCATGTATTATGGTATCCTACATTCTAAGTATATCTCCTATTTGATGAATGTTTATCTCCCTATCCAATACATGTATTATTAGATATATTGATATTCATGATAAGTGCATCATTGTAAATAGGATCACAAATAGTAAGAAATAAATTTTTTTGGCTTCTAGCTTTTCTCTATGATCTTTGGTGTCATATGCTTTCTCTACTTAATCTCCCTCTATTCTCTCTATTATATACTTGCAATGCAATATTTTACAACAACAGGTGTATTGTTAAATTTATTACAAGAGTACTATTAAATTTGTCATAAGTTTATCAGCTTGGGGTTTTTCGTGATATTTACCCGATGGATTTTCATGTGTATTTGCCACGTCACCATATTATGTCACCTTGTGTCATACAGCTTAGCAAATTTAATGATTAAATTTTACGAAAACTAATGAAAGGTAAATTTGTCATAAACTTGTCATATGTATACCTATTTGGGATTTTTGATAGTAGAGAAATTAGTTTAAGATAAATTTATCACGATTGTACTAGTTGAAGATTTTTTATGATAAAAACTTAGATTGGGGTAAATTTGTCATAAGTATACTAATTTGGGATTTTTTTATGGTATTAACCCTATATAAAATAGGAAAGACCTAGAATAACAATGCCACACCCACTTGTTTACTTAAGTGAATAGTACTTTTTGTTTTGCCGAAAAAAATTGAAATATTATCCAAGTTACGATTTTTTAAAAAGATCCGTGTGTGAATTTACGTGGTAATATTTGTGCACTTTTCAAGTATATAGGATGAAAATGGTTAAAGTGATGCATCGCAAGACTAAAATTAAACAAAAAAAAAATTAAAAGTTAAAGGTCCTTCTAGATATTAAGAGTGCCAATGATATCCATTATGTTATTAGGAACAACTGCTAACCAAAAATGGATTTTTCTATTTTTATTCCCTAGATAAATTTCTAAGCATCTGATTCGCATTTTATAATGGTGCAAAATTTATATTTCTGGTATAGAATTTCATTTGCTAACAATATAAATTTTTTGAATTTCTCCTTGTTGATCTCGCCATCGCCCTCTATTGGACCTACCCACTCTTGGAGCATGTCATTCTCTCTACCTTGCCCCACAGCTAGGCGATCCCAAAGTGGCACATCTTGACTTTGAATGACAGCTTTGTCACCATGATGATGTTGGTCATGATGTGGTTGTGGATGATGATCATGTTGAGGCCAGTGTTGTTGTGAATGTAATCAAGGTCTTGCACGACATCGGCAGTGATATGCATCCTCGATGTCAAGGTCCCAAGGGTTGGGAAATTGGGCATTTCAGGGTTTAATAGGCAATCAGAGAGGCTAGTGTTGTCGACGAACTTGTAGACCAAAAAAATTTTTGTTGTTGTTGATGGAAGTGCTGAGTAGCTTCATGATACTGGACAGACAGCTTCAACAGATTATCTCAAGGACGTCATTGAAGCAACCCATATTGATCTTGTCCTTGAACTTGTATTGGAAGATGACAGCATTCTTTGTGATGTCTTGAATTTCAACTCATTTTAGGATATATGAAATGGTTATTTCATCAATGTACTGTTGGTTACATTTACTTTGAGTTGAACCCTTATGAGTTAACTAATTATTCGGAAAGGCAATTAATGATTGATAAGCGTACGACTAGTGAATTCAATCAAGAATAGGCCGTTTAACCATAAGGATCAAACAAGAATGAAACCACGTTGTTACAGGCTAAGTAGTGAATGTAAATAAATTGATTTGGCAAGAGTACGAGGTCGGATTGCGGGTGATTCCGTGTGGCTTCGATATTAACTATGAATGATGTTAAACCGATTTCCTGTTGGCTTTGTACTCAGGTAACCAATCAATCCCTCCTGGTTATATAACAACCAAGGATCACCCTGATTTGAATAGGCATGATCGTGGATTGAAAAGCTATCAATCATGGGTCAAATGTGTGGAAAACCTTAAACGCTACTCGAGAGTTAGGTCGTACTAAAGTCGCGATTGGTTGGATTTAATCACAAAATTCAATCTGATTATGGGTATTGAAGTTTCAAGGACGTTAAGACTAAAATATTGGACAACGCCTCTTTAATTCCCAAATATATTAATAAGTTGAGACATTGTCAAAATGGATTATCGGGCTTAGAATCGGAGCCGAAAAAGGGATGATTGAGCTGAAAGTTGTAAACCAAGACAGTCTCACTTCTTAGTTTTCGGATCAAGGGAATTTCAAGAAAGTTTGGTAAAAAATTGGGAAAAAGACCATTTTGCCCTTTCCCCTTTTTAATTAAAAAAAGGGGAATTTTGGGAAATGGGTTGAAATGAGAGGGTGGGTGGGCAGCTTTCCTTCGGCCGCTGCCCCCCTCTTCTGTCCTCTCTCTCTCTCTCTCCTCCCCATGCATGTACATTCCCTTGCAGCAGCTTCTTTCTTTTCTTCTTCTTCTTCCTCTTCTTACCAATGCCCTTGGTTGCTGTTGCTGCCCTTTCTATTGCCGCCACTACTATTGGCGACCACCACCCATCATCATCATAGCTCTACCGTCTCGCCTGCTCATCGCCAGTCCGTTGGTCCTGCCATTCACCGGACTCGCTCGAGCCAGCTACTCTTCTCCAGCCTCATCCTAGTCAAACCAAATCTGGTCATTGTTGTCCTTGGCTCGACCACTGCCACCTTGTCGTCTCTCATCTAGCCAAAGTCTCCACCCGTCTACCACTACAACTGTTGACGATCGGCACACAAAAAACAGCCGCCCCCTCCTTCTCTTTTGCTATTGTCTAGGCCAACTGACAGCTGTTGCTGTGTCCTCCCTAGCTCAGCCATTGGTCATCAATCGCCGCCGTTGCAACGCCGACTGCCTCGCCTAAACACCGGATTGCTCGGAGACCACTAGTTGCTCGTTGCAAGCCACCGCAAGTCACCGCCTATCCTTCGTCGAACTAGCCGTCTCTCTCTCTCTCTCTCTCTCTCTCTCTCTCTCTCTCTTTTCGGTTTTGGTTTGAACCAAGTTGGCTAGCCACCACTTGCCTTGGCCGCCCTCGTCATCGTCCCACCGCCCGTCACCGCTGGAAGTCGGCCGATCGGCTGGTTGAGCCAATTGTCAAACCTTGAGCCGTTGCACTGTCTCTCTCCCTCTTGGTTATGTTTTCCTTCACCGGAGCCACCCTACCTAGTTGTCGAGGTTGCTGGCCGCCATCTAGAGCTACCAGACCACCCACCAACTAGCCCCACCTTATGTCGCCTCAGTCGTTGGTTCCTCCGTTTCTCGGCTTTTCATAGCGTAGACAACCATCCTCGGCCGAAATCCAGTCATGTGTTGCATCACCTTGATGCGTTGGTGGTTCCCAGAGTTTCCCTTGTCATTGCCGTCGCGTTCGTGTCACCGGAATTGCAAACTGATGAGTTGTTTTCCTAATCCCTTAATTAGGGGATAATATTGTATTATGGGGTAGTTTAATTAGTGTTAAATGTGATTAGTGACTAATGTGGATTAATATGCTTGATTGTGTGTTATATGCCCTAAGTGGGATTTTTATAAGCTAATGGTAGCGTAAGATGATTTTTGCTAATTAAATCGGATTATGGTTAATTAGCATTATTTTATAGAACTAATCCTATTTCGGGTTAATTAATTTGGTTAAGGGAGGATTAGTGTGAGATTAGTGTGAGTTAATTATGATTAACTTTTTTGGAGAAATAATTATAATTATATTATTTTATGGAAATTATTTATTTATGGAGATATTATATTTTGTGGAAATAAATAAATAAATAATAATATTAATTAACTTTGAATTATTGGTTATTCTTGGATAATTGATTATTTTGGAGAAATAATTAATTACGATAACTTGTGGAGAATTGATTAAAGCATGCAATATTTATATGTATTCGATTATTGTTTATGTATGCGATAATATTATATCGCTTTTCAAATATTCATGGAATATCTTATGAAGTAAATTACATTGCTAAGTAACTATTTATGGAGATGATAAATACTTGTGACTATTTTGTGTAAGAGCTAGTTATTTATCGGGATAATTCATTGAAATATCTTTCTGGATATCAAAATGGATTATGAAAATCATGGGAGTTTATAATTATTTAGTTGTAGTCAATTATTTACAGGAATAATTGTCCATGATTAAAAAATAGAGGTATGAGATTGATTATTGAAGTGAATACCTATTACATCTTGAAATTTGAGTCCTTTGAGGGATGAATGAATATTAATTTTGTTAATGCATTGTTGGTTGATCTCACTCGGAATTGATCACTCCTGAGATAGTGACCTTGAGGGAAAGACTAATGAGGACAGAACTCGTACGACTAAAGAACTTGACCTAGGAAAACGACTTGATCGTGGGACTTGCGTAAGGACAATCCTATAGATATGTAGGCCGATTTTAGGGACGACTAGAAGTCGATTCTCGGATAGAGTATAATGGGATGACGGGTGATTCCGTCTATTGTTATCAAACCCGTAAACAACCCTATGTCAATCTTTGGTAATCGTGTACTTTAAAATAATAATCGATCATTCGCAATTTCATGCAGTCAAGGATGTCCATGTATCGAGAAGTCTTGAACGTGAATTGGCATGAGTCGGTTATGCGTGAATCCTTGAAACCGCCTATTAGTCTGAGTAGTGCCAAAATGGCATTCAGGCAAAATTGAAAAGGCATGAGAATCCAAGATTGGACTTCGAATTTTCGAGAACGTTCGGGACGAACTTTTGGATGATGGTTCCTCGACAGTTGATAGTGTCGATTGAGTTGAATCTTTGAGAAAGGGTTTTGGACTGAGAAACCGAGCCTATGAGGACGTGGGCCGGGCAAGAACAGTGAGGGCCTCACGCTCAAGGTGGGACAGCCACTGTGGAAGACTGAGACAATGAGCAAGCCCGTTGGACTCGACCAACCCCTCACCCGTCCTAGCCCGTTATCTAAACTTGAGCCAATTCGAGCCCAACAAATTCCTGAGCCCGTTCCTACTCATTTTCCAGCCCGTTTCCTAGGCCCACCTTTTATTTTTAGCCTAAGGGTAGTTTGGGAATTGTGCAATGTGGAAATGACCATTTTGCCCCTATATATTATTGGGAAGAGACAAAAGGAAGAGAGACAAGATGAGGTCATGTGCTTAGGAAATTGAAGTAGCCATTAATGTCATTGATGAAGGGTTTTTAGCTGCTGAATAACCCTCTCTCACTTAGCTTAATCACACAAAAATGACAGCCTTTCTTCCCCTTGCTTATCCTTGCACTTATGCAGTTTATGTTTCTAACCTCTCACTGAAATTTGAGTTTTTCATTGCTTTTCTGGTGGAATCTCGAGTCGAGCCACCTATCAAACTGATCAGCACAAGAAATTTGTACCAGATATGCTGGCCGATAGCTGGAACCAGTCGCCGGTCATCCCATACGGTGGCCTGAAGTCGGTGGTCCTCTGTCCATCACTATAGTGCACCCCCTGTGCCACTTCACTTTTTCCTCTGTTTCTTTCCATTTTTGGCTTATCCACTGCCCACACCAGCCACACACAACTCCCCCTTGACCCCTAGAACCACCAGCCATAGCCACTAGCTCGCCGGAGCTCCGACTAGCAGCCTCCTTCCATTGTAGTGCTGTCCTTTGGACTTTGGGGTTTGAGCAGAGGTTGCTACTGTGATTTCTTGCCCGGGTCCACCTTGAAGGGTTGTGTTCGAGGTCCTCGAGTGTCGCCATCGCCACCGCGCCGCCGCGCTTAACGGGTGAGTAAACCCTATTTAATGCCTAAACAAGTTTAGGGTTTGGGTGAGTTTAGCTCTTAAACCCTATTTAATGCCTAAACAAGTTTAGGGTTTGGATTAATTAGTGCTAAGGGCTGATTAAGGTGTTTAATTATGTGTATTAACCCTAAGATAGGTGGTTAGATAGCTGATTAAGATTAACTTAGCTTAATCTTGTTTATTTATGCTTAATTGTGCTTAATTAGGCTTAATTGTGTGTTTTGTGCTAATTAATCATGTTTTGCCTTAATTTCTTGATTAATGTGATTAATTGTTTAATTTATTGATTAAATTAATTTCCACATTTAATTATTTAATTTTCGAAATTTATTTATTTATTTATTTTAATTTCTGAATTTAATTAATTAATTATTAAATTCTGAAATTACTATTCATCCGAAAATTAAATTGTGTAATTTCATGTGTCTTGATTTTATGAATTGAATTGAATGTGTAATTGTATGAGCATTCGCATGAATTGTGGGATTTTCATAAAAATGGGCAAAAGTGAATTGTCCAAGAGACACTGTAAATAGATCGTTTTCATGAGGAGTGGGTTGTGACAGTGTATTGGTGTGATCACTAAATTGAACCCGTTGTCTCGGGAGAGTATCCCTTGACATCCTTTGGGCATGTAGTCTCGGGAGAGTATCCCTTGACGTTCATTAGGCATACAATCTCAAGAGAGTATCCCTTGACGTTCGTTGGGCATGTGGTCTTAGGAGAGTATCTCTTGACGTTCGTTGGGCATGTGATCTTGGGAGAGTATCCTTTGACGTCTTTAGGGCATGAAAGGGCATGGTTGTGCCTCTACGGAGGAAATGTGCCGTAGCGCCGTTGCGCCTCGGTTGTAGCCCTGTGGGGCAGTAGTATTCAAAACACGTGTGTATGCTAGAGTGTATGAGAAACATTGCATCATTGGTTCCGATTATGTATGAGGTGATCACATCATTTATGGCATGCATGCATGAATTGATAACGTGTAGGGTGTGGCGATGGTCAGGTGAGATAGCTTGTGACGCGACTTGCATGTGATTGGTGAATTGTATTATCTAACGGCCATGTGCATTGCATGTATTGTGCTGACTTATAACGTGCAGGGTATGGCATACCGGGTAAGGTTGCATGCGAATTGACTTTTGATTGTTGGTTGACCTTGCCTATTGTTTAATTGCTGATTGTTGGTTGTTTTGTTGTTGGGTTGAGTGAGGGGTGGTTTTGGAGAGATACCCCGGGTTTAGTTGGTGTACTAACCGGGGCTTAGGGGAAGAACTCGCTGAGATTTTATTTCAATCCGTTGTGGTTAACCTTTTTCAGGCCTTTAGAATGGCGCATTGTAATGGAGAATCCTGCCCTGCTTCACCAATGATCGACTTGACGAAGTTGAGTCTGATGGGTCCGAATAACCCTGGTGCTGAACCCGATGGTTCACTTTGTATAGCTGGATTAGCCTAGTTTCATTTGGCTTGGCTTAGAGGATGGATCGACCTTTTTTGTCGAGCTTGTAATTCGAAAGATGATCATCCGTTGGTTAATCCAATAAGTTGTATAAATGAGTAGTTGAAGTTTTTGTTGTTCATCTCTAATCCCTGTTTGATTGTTTGATTGCTTATTTGGATTGATGATGGTTTGTCTTTCGCTTGCGTATAAATAAAGATTAAAATGAATAGTCATTAACGAGTTTTGGGACATCGTTTTCAATTGACCATGGTAAGGGGTTGTTGTGTGCTCGGGGTTCGGGGCGTGACAATACTTGTGGGCAAGTTACTAGTATTTATTGAATATTATGAGAATGGTTACTGCTGATTGTTATATTGAGTACCACATGAATATTATCGTTTTGGTTGGTTGAGATTGACGATTGACATATGATTTAAATTGATGTTGTTGGTTGTATCTTGAATTGTCGGATTATCGCAATATGTCAATTTACGTATAATATGTGGGACATTGACTGCATTGTATGTGGATCTCATGCATGTCCCATGTGGATTATGATACGAGTGCTTTGAGAATTATATGGATCCATATAGTTGTGTGTTGGTGCGACCACTAGTACCTTGAGGTGTATGGATGTGGGGGTGGAGGGTGGCCCTAATGCATGTTTACGCGGGGAAAATGATAGAACCTTGATGCGTGTTACACGGGGAGATAGAGGAGGGCGGCCCTAATGCATGTTTACGTGGGGAAATGATAGAGCCTTGATGTGTGTTACGCAAGGAGATAGAGGGGGGTGGCCCTAATGCGTGTTTATGCGGGGAAAAAGGATAAATCCTTGATGCGTGTTGATGTGGAGAGATGCATAATTGGAATATGCTTGGTTGCTATGCGCATGGGATGTTATATGTGCGGTGTTCCAACTATGTGATTATTTGCTTGCCTTTGTATGGCCCATGTGACTAATATTGTGTGAGATATATGCAACCGCGAGGTAAGGTTGCTTGTAATTGGATTTGATTGAGGTTTTTCGTTGCACGTTATAGACAAACCAAAGTAGTGGCCGCTTGGCTTCTATTTGGCCATCGTTATTAGATTGCATGATTATGTTGCACTTGAGGTGAGTGAGTTTCCTAATTGAGGTTTAAGATAATAACTTATTAAGATTTTATCTCATTGGTTATTACATAACCATTTTAAGGTTTGTGGGATGAAGAACTGGCACATGTTGCAATATGTGGCTATGGTTGAAGGAAGTGGATTAATCTTGACCTTGTTGGTTTTGTTGGCTTGATAGGAAGATACCCGTGGTAAGGGCTTGTACTTGTAAACTTCTTGTGGTTAATTAGTAGATTGATAAAGTGATACTTTTGAATGTGCTTCCTGTTGGGTTTTCTTGCTATTCATGCTTTTGTAATTGACTGGGTGGTTGTGATTTGCTTCTGCGTGTATTTAATTGAAAGATAAAAATAATGGTCGACAACATGTCATGGGATGTCGCATTCTTGCCATGGAGGGAGCAGTGCCAGGAGGAGGAGTATGAGGGGTAGTAGGGCTTGGCAAGGAAGTTCTTGGTGGTAGAGCAGAGATTGGAGAAGTCATAGATGATAGGGTTATCGGGAAGGAGTGGCAAATGTTGGAGAGGGAGGAGGTGCCGGTGCCGATGCAAGCACGGCTTGGCAAAGATGTTTTATGTGGTAGAGCGGAGGTTGGAGAAGTCATGGATGACAAAGTTATCCGGGAAGGAGTGGCGGATGTTGGAGAGGGAGGTGTTGCAAGAGAGGAAGGAGGAGTAGGTGTAGTAGTTGCCACTGAAAGAGGCGGAGGCGAAGGGGGCCAAGGTGGCGAGGGCCAATCAAGGGGTCTGGGATGGGGAGAGTCTCAGGGAGGAGGAAGAGGGTGGTCTTCTCATGGGAGAATACATTCGAGAGAGGGTGTGAGCGATAGGAAGAATTTTTATTTCTAACCTAGTTCTGGGCACAAATTTTTTCCTGGAAATAGAAAAATATAATTGTCCATGAAGCTAATTTTTGTTCCAAATTTTTCTTGAAAACAGAAAAATAGAGAAATATAATAGTTATCATATGCATTCTAACAAAGTTATAAGTTCATTCTTTGAGAGGCATGGTGTTGCTATCATATGAGGTGCAAACTAGACACTTTATGTACGGGAGAAGTATACTAAAAGTGTCAAAAGTTGTGTATAAGGTTCACTTTAGTGCTAAAAGATTTTTTCAAATCATTTAAGTGTCACTTTAAAAAAAAAATAAAAATAAGACCGCTTAATTGCCAATTCCGATATGAGTCGTTGGAAATCCGACATGGCCATATTTTATCTATTTATCAATCTTATGTGACTTGGCTAGCATGCCAAGGTAACATAAAACCTCTAAGAGACATGTTAAAAAATGATCACTTCGGTACCAATCGTTGTTAAAAAGTAGTCACTTCAATACCAATCTTAATGAAAAAATGAATAATTCAATGCCCAAAAGAGCCATCTCAGATAAAATGTTTAATTATAAAAGTCACAAAATTTCTCTAGTTGGAATTTTTTGCTAGATGTGTTTAAGTGATCATTTTTTTTTCGATTTTGGCACTTACGTTGTTGATGAAAACTTTTGACCCTAAAGTAAGTACTTACATTACCTATGGCACTTTTAGTGTCCTTCTCCACTTCATGTGCTCATCGGGAATTGTATAAATTGGCTCTAATGGTGTTTTAGTTATTGATATGCTACTCTTACCTTTAATGGTACAAATGACAGTATGGGGCGAGTCAATATCTAAATAGGCGGTCTTGATGTTGATAATTTTTAGTTTGTACAATAGGGAATGAAACTACGTGCCATTGCTTAAGTCGAGGCACATAGATGCCCGTCAGTAGGCTTTTATGAAGAAAAACTTAAGAGAATGATGTAAGAAAATCATCAATCCAACATAATTAAACATGTTTGGGGCGAGACCTGAACAGCTAAACAACAATTCGATAAACAAACACCCGATGAAGTCAAATCACACATCACCCGTCACATAATGAAAGTTGGCCGTGCCCAAAGTAACTACATTAACTGCAAGGAGGGGATACTGAAGACATCGTTAGTGACTCGATGAAGTCGTAGGAAGTATTGAAAGGTGAAGTTGGATCACCTCCTTTTTTGGAAGAGCTAATGTTTGCTGGATATTTAGGTTTGATATTGCTTTGCCCCCTAAAAAAGGCGAGCTATGTTGAGTTCCACTTGGAGATGGAAATACTCTTTAATTTATGGACGGTAAAGTAATATCATCTTTTAGATTAGAATAAATTGATAGGATCCCAATTAAGATGTCCCCATGCCCATCCCGAGTGGCGATATGGGAACAAAAGAGGGAACAAGAGGGATGTGATTTCGCTCCCTTTTGACATAGCGGACCCCAGCGGGAGGCTTGCTCGACGGGCTATTGTAGCTCAATGGCAGAGAATGCTCCAAATAATTGTATTTATTGTCATGCCTGGGCTGTGAGGATTGTTGGCCATGTGGATAATTCAATACATGGAATCTATGAATTTGGCTTCGGGCAATTCCTTTTCATTAGATCTTCCTCTCCAATGTAGAACATGTGTGTCAGGAGCGGAGCGGAGACCACAGCTATAGAAAGCTATCCATAATAAGTCACTGTTAGAACGAAAGGACTACACCAAATTGCCGAGCCACATTTTTCCCGGAGTTATGAGAAGCCCAATATAATTTGATCGTGTGATTTGACTATCAGGTATTGTTTCATATAAAGTTATTTGCCTTCTATTTTATCAAAGTAGACAGCTATAAAATTTTTAATACAACATTCTCAATTGGGAAAAATTACCAAAAAAGTCCTAAACTTATTGTAATTGTGCTAATTCAGTTTTAAATTTATTTTTTGGCCAATTGAGTTATGAACCTTTTGTAATTGTGTCAGTTCAATCCATCTAGCCAAAATTTGTTGGCTAGCGATAATTTTTGAATAATATTTTATTTTTTGTATCATTTTTTGAATCTTTTAACGTTTTTTTTTTTTTTCTTTTTTCCCCTCATGTCTCTCCTCCTCCCCCTTTTCCTTTGGCTCTGGTGACTAACTAGAGGGGAGGGCCAGCTGGTCGCTGGGCTGAGGCGGCTGGGCGAGCCGTTGCTGTCATGGATTTAGTAATTTTCCCTCATCAATTGCTACCATCAAGTCTTTTTCCAAGATCGGGCAGTCGGTGTGTCCACACTTTCGTGAAAAACTCATCAGAAAATTTAAACTTCAGCAAATGGCAGAATCTTGTTCTTTAAAATTGCAGCACCTCTCTAGTTAAAATTTTTTTCCTATGGAACACAAATATTGCAACCAAAACAAGGAATTCCCTATAAACGTGCTTGAGCAGTACTCTCCCTGCATCTGCTCAAGAAACAATTCTGATCTTCATTTTACTAAGTTAAAACCACCTGCAAAAGCCTTTTCCTTTGTGGTCAGGCTCTACTTTCTCTTCTCATCACTCTTCATCTCGAGCTGCTGCATAATTGGCTATCGAATTTTCCTCATGAATCAACACTTCGGAAGATCGCTTGGAGGTGGTGGAATAGACTCGTTCGGGCCTTTCCCGTTGTCCACCAAGAAGGCCATCTTGAGTCCCCAGGTCGTGTGAATTTCCAAATGACAATGCATGAACCAAACGCCTGAAAAATATTTAAACAACAGTCCTGAAAAACTTTCAAAAGTAGTATAGACTATAACGTAAACGAGAATAGTTAATATACTAGAACCGTACCGGGATTATCTGCTCTAAATCTGAGTGCAACCCATCCACCAGATGGTACTCCTATTGTGTTCCTCTCAACAGGATCAATAAGATTGAAGTTCTTCTGATCCACTTTTGGATTATAATTTCCTAATCCCTTCCCGACTGCGAAGAAATTGAACCCATGAAGATGAATTGGGTGGTTCTCCGGGGCGATGATCCCGGTGTCTTGCAACACGAGTTGGACCGTCGAGTTATAACGCAACTTATACACCTTGGTCCCACTCATGGTCCGCAAATTTGATGGCGGTGACCCCGTGTAGTTGAAAATGTTCGGTGGGTTACCGGGGAAATCGCTCGTGAAGACACCGCTTATGTTGAAGAAATGCGCTTGGAGAAGGGCTGTCGTTGGCATCACGAACGTCACGTTGTTCATGCTTGCCACTACTCTGCTTCCGTTGCCAGCCTTGCACGAAGGGCAAGGGTTGATTCCTAGTCCAACCGTGAAAATGAGGTTGTGATCGACGGTGAGCGGGACTTTGGCAGGGTAAGTCTTTGAGTTGAGGCTCCGGAGTGAGTTGATGAAATTGTTGGCCACCGCAGTGGCGTTTTGTGGGGGAGTCTTGGTGAGGGTCGTGGAGGTCGCGGCGAGCGTGCCAGAGTAGTGTAATGTGGCGGTCGCGGTCATATTGTCCACAGTGATCGGGGAGTCCATGAAAGGGGAGGCGGCGACCAAGTATTTGCCCGAGCTCTGGTCAGCAGAGACGAGGGCGTTGGTGGTTTGGCCTGGTGCAATCACGATCGTGTTGGTCTTGAAAGGCTTGACGTAGGTGGCGTCGACCTCCACGATGGTCAGCTGGTGCCCGGCGATCTTGAAGAAGAGCTCCTCATTGAGTGCAGCATTGATGATTCGGAGCATGTATGTCTTGCCACTCTCAACAGGCAATGTAAATCCACCTAACATCAGAAAAAATGAAGGTCAATTTCATGAAAACGTGACATCAAGATTCAGATGTTTTCATGGCAATGTTTGTCGATTGGAGTGTTACCCTGGGACGGGCAACTGGAAATTGGCCCTGGATGGCCATTGATCGTGTGTGCATCGGAGACATTCGGTGCCAATCCGGACTTGATGGCTTGATTGATCACAGCTTCTGTATCAGACTTCCACCATTCCCCTGATTTACAAACCCCAAAAGGGTTCAGAACTTTTAACATAGGCTTTCAAACAAGCAATGATTGTTTTTCCATTTTGGAAGTGAAGTAGATTGGAAGTGAAATCGAGCATACCCAATACGACAACAACTTCCTTGTGGGGTTTAGGGAAAGGGTATGGAACACCACGCTTGGGCAAGATGACGATGGCTCCGTGCAGGGTTACCCTCAGCCAGAGTATATGAGCATGCCAAAGGAGGGTGCCCCGTTGGCCTGTGATGGTGAAATTGTACACATAACTTTGGCCTGGCTGGATCGGGCATTGGGTAATGTACGCCGGCCCGTCGGCCCACCCTGTCCTCAGCTGCCGGACACCGTGCCTAACCACATATACACCGAAATCAATATGCAATCTCTTGAAGATAGTAGTTCCATTTAACATTCAGTGGAGCCCACCAGTGGATGGTGACATTGTATTTGACACGGTTCGTGACCTTCACGAGCACGGTGTCGTCTTCCCTGGCGTAGAGAGTGGGTCCCGGGAACATCCCGTTCACAGTCACGATGGGCTTGCTCGAACATAGTCTTGTCGTATTCTTCGTCACCACCTGCCAATTAGAGGAATGAATATATATCGCTACACGAGCTACCGTCCAATCGAGCAAGTTTTACAGAGGAATACATCAATCCATAATGTTATTACTTACATTGAATGTGTAGTTCCGAACTCTGCCCTCGACCACAGCCGGAGTGATGCATGCGACGAGAACAAGAATTTGAAGCCAAGAGTCCATCTCTTGCAGGACAGATCGTTTAGCTTAATTCGAAGCAAGCTTTGTCTGGTGGTCATCTGATGCAAGATTCGCACCCTTAAATAGGGAGGGACAATCGACACAAAATTGCTGCTCCGTCGTTTTCTTCATCGTTAGGTTGATGTGAAGGCGATTCTTACAAATCAAGATTCATTAGGAAAGCAATTCGGATAACCTTTTAGCGATTCAAAATCTATTGGAGTTCAAAAGATCATTTACATTTCAAGGACTTGCATTAGTTAGAACAAGCCTCATAAACTGCATATACTGGTTTGTTAATAATTGATCAGACTGAAACCATGGTTTCATCATTTGCTAGAATCAAAAGATTCACAAGATCCGGTCATAATATGTATCATTCAAACAATATGTTGGAATTTCTGAAGTTATACATTCTCGAAGAGCGGGTATAACTAGAAAAATCCTTACTTGTAGGAGTCATAATAAATCTTTCAATTATCTATCTAGTTTTTTTTTTTTTTTTAAATTTTCAGAAAGGATTAAGAGGGTACATTCCGTTAGGAGTTGCTTAAATTTCATTTTCAATGTACCATGAGAACCTCATCAGGAAGCTTTAGTTGGTTCCAACTGAAGTAAGTTCAGATGCTTTTTCTTTTTTCTTTTGTTCCTTAGCGAAACTCATGACCAACTTGATTGTGAGATCTCGACCAATTGAAAAATTTCTTGGCAAGCGTTTGCCCTTTTTGTTTCTCTCATGTCTTACGCATGCTCGAAGTAGGTTCATGATAACGTCCTCTACTATGATTCTCGTTCCTATCTTGTCGTGCCAATGTTCCATTTTAAAAATGTGTTGGGGGCTCTACTTACATATGCTGCCATCGGCTTGAGGTTAGAATACATTCAGTGTGCATTTGAAATGACGTTGAGCTCTAGTTTCATGTTTTCAGTCTTTGTAATCTTTTAAAGTTTGGATTTGATGTCGATTAACTTTTAACATCATACCTAACTTGGGATTGACCCAGGGATAGAGGCATTCGAGTTCTTTCGACTAAAGAACCTATGGTTGCGTGTATGATTTCTAATTTAGGGAACTCAAATTTAACCGAGGGACCGTGATAGTGAGTTGTATTAGTTTTACTCCAGGTAGTTGGTTAATTACGATAATATCCTTGGATTATGAAAAGAAACTCTTAAAATCTGGACAACTTTTCCTAAACCCACAAGATTCACATAATACAACGCGCATAAGCTGGTGCTTATGTTCTCTTCCGTGTATCACACTAATTTTAAGCTATTGAATGAGAGCCAAGCATGAATATGTTAAAGAGGGCATTGGCGAATTCTTTCTAAGAGCATAAAAGAGATGCTATAGACTCTGTCACACCCCAAATCACACGAACCAGGGCATGACACGGCCATCCTTTTTCCAAAGGACGAAGCCTCAACAAACCAACATATAACCTTAATGAACATATATACATCCACTTATATATATATATATACAACAAAAGGCATATGGTTACAATATCAGAGTTTTCTAAAACCACCAAAAATACATACACCTCCTAAACAACTAGCTCAAGTTCACTAACCAAGCTAGCTTACCAAAAATTTCCCACAAGCAAAAAGTCCTCCCCAATACGAACGCTCACGTCCTATTGGCGGCTCACGAGGAACTGAAAAACATGAAGAGATGAGGAGTGAGCTACCACGGCTCAAATGAGTAACACATTTCTTCCAGGCGGATCGGGAAATCACTATGCACATTTATAACACCAATATAATCCACTTTGAACATAATATATATATACATATTATGAATATTTCAAGAATCAACAAAATAGGTACCAATGGTCAAGTCCATTGGTCAATCTCATAAACACATGCCAAGGGTCTATCCCATTGGCTAAACTCAAATCAAATGTCAATGGTCTACTCCATTGACCAAGCTCAAGCTCAAATGTCCAACCATGATCACATTTAACGCCCGTGACAAGGCGACCAAGATTCCCCCCTTGGTTAGGTCTCCACCTACTATAAGCCGGTGGCTCGGCCCACAAGGATATCCTAGACTAGTATGCGCATACCTATACACCCCTCGGGGTTCACGAGACATTGAGCATAAATCAACAACCACAAATCTCCAATAATCCACAACAGAATCAGAATTCCTTTCACAATTCAAACATATAATAATTATTGAAATGCTTCACATAAACCAGACTTTCCAAGGTCCTTTGATAAGGTTTCACAAACCACTTTCAGGCAAATATCCCAACAAAGGACAATTCCCTCATTTAAACAACAAACGGTAGTAAAAACCCGATCCTATTTTTATGCATCAAAGAATGCTATTTTTCAACTAATAGCATATATTACCCATAATATTCTTCAAATATGAGTTTAAAATACAAGGAAGAAATAGAGTCACTCACCTGGAAAGAGTCAAAAACCAAATAAGCCCTTAATTGAGCCGATGCACTTGAATTCCTAATAATTAATTCAAAAATAATATTAAAGACCGAGTAAATGGGCATTCTAAATAATGACTCGGCTATATTACACCTATTTATCGATAACACGACACCTACGTGCCAATGGAAAGCTCGCCTTAAACGAAAACCTATTATTATACGCGAAACACGGACATGCAAACAGCTTTGTCGCCCCATAACTTCCTCCACAAAAATCGGTTTCAAGCCAACTTATAGTCATTAGAAAGCTCTTTTGATGCTCTACAACAATCCCCATAACAGCTGCCTCAAAATCTCGCCAAAAACAGCAGAAAACCAGGCTCGAAGCTACTGTTCGCTACAGTAACAGAACGCGCGCCGAACTTCAAAAATTTATTCCGGACAAACCGCAAGCTCAAATTCGATTCCGCAAAATGCCATAGCTTCACAACATCCTAAATTATCTTTCTCATAAAAATTTGCAGCTCAATGACCCGAAAATCAGACTTCGCCGCCCAAATCTCCATAAACTCCGAATTTCAAACCCTAATTGCGATTATACCTTCAAATGACAATTAAAGATCTTGATCACTTACCGGCGTCGTAGGATAGTATCAAGATAGCTTGGTGAGTCATCCGGATCATGGGTGCGCCAAAAGTTCTCTCGATTTGCCCATTTTCCTCTTTTCCTTCTCTCCCTCTCCTCTCCCGTTTCTGCTTCTGATTCTTTCTTCTATTCTGTTTTCTGTCCACTGACTTGAGCGCAGCAAAAATAAGGGGAAAGAAGATGGGCTGGGCTGGCCTTTTAAAGAGAAAAGAAATGGGCTGACTTATGGCCCATATGTTACAGACTCCATGTCCTAGCTCTGTCCGGTCCGATGAGTTTGTCCACTGATTCCTCCACTGTTGCTTGGTCAAGACCGAGACCGAGAAGATGATGTTGGCATTGAGATGCGGAGATCAGAGGAGAGGTGCATCGAGTGGTTGGATCGACAAGGACAGTGGTTTTCCGTCTCGTTTGGTAGCATCCGTGTCCTTCCGGTTGAGGTGCAGGCAAAGACTTATTAAATTAAAATATATAAAAAGTTATTACATAAACTTATCGAATAATAATAATAGGTAATCAAAGACCCTTTAGTAAAGGGAAAAGTACCAAAAAAGTTCTATTTCTATTAGATTGGTGTCAATTCAGTTCTAAACCTTTCAATTAGACTAATTTAGTCCTAAGATGATGTAATCCATTTAGCCAATTTTGACGGGATGCCAACATAAATACTAATCGTCTTATGTGGCACAATTGACATTGATATGGACAAATTTTATAATTTTTAAGTATTTTTCACCTTTTGTCAATAGTTGAGTTGGATGCCTAGCTATTTTATGTATCACAATCGGTGTTGATGTGAGCAATTTTTAGTGATATTTTAATATTTTCTCAAATTTTTTCTTTTTTTTTCCTTTTTTTCCTTTTCTACGGAAGCTAGCAAGTGTTGCATGGCCTTCACTCAGCCTTGTAAAGATTTGTGCAAGGCCATTGTGGCGGTTGGCGAGGGCTTGGCGACCCTAGCCTCATTAGCTATAGTTGGAAAAATAAAAAAAGGCAAAAGAGAAAAATGGTGAAAAGAAGAAAATAAATAAAATGTGAAAAAAATGAAAATATTATTAAAATTTGTCCATGTTAGAGTTGGCCATTGTGCATGCTAGGTAGAATGACCAATATCTACATAAGTCAAGGGATTTGGCAAAGGACTTTATATTGACTAGTATATATATATGTATGTAATATAGAATACATATAACGTCTTGAATTTACAACCTATTTTGGATTATATGAATGAATTTTTTGTCAATGCACTATTAGATAAATCTCACTTTGAATTGATCATTTATGAAATACTAACCAAAGAGAAAATACTACTAAAGATTTTAGTGCATGTGTGATCAGAGAACTTGATTAGGGGTGACAATTCGACCATAAGGATTGATAAGAGTCGAGCAACCGACCCCTCAAAATTTTATAACAATTGAGGTCATCCTTAGATTGAGGAGGCTCAAACATGGATTAATATTATTTTAACTATGGGTCGAATGTGTGCGCGATTTCCATAAGTCACTTGTTAGTTTGAGACATATTAAAGTTGTAGTTAATCAAACTTAGTCATGATTTTAATCCAATCTAGGGTATCGAGCTTTCCAGGACATTAAGACTGAATTGTTGGATTTCGCCTCATTAATTCCCAAAATTTCAATTTGCTTTGGAACGTAGAAAGGGGTTGACGGGCTGAAAATTTAATCCCAAGACTTATTGCTTCTTTATTTCCGACAAGGGCATTTTTGGAAATTTGTCCCCAAGAATAGGCAAAATGACCAAATTGCCCTTCCCCCCTTCATTTAAGAGAAAGAGACCAAAAAAAGTGGGGAAATTTTTGTGTGATGGGAGGAGGGCTCTAAGTTTCACGTATTTCCCCTCTTTACCCACTCTCTCCCCCTCTCTCTCCCCCTTGCTCGGCTGTTTTCCCCACCGCATGTGTGCTTTCTTCCTCTTCCTCCTCTTCCTCTATTCCTCTTCTTTCCCTCTTTCTTTTCTCTAGTTATTTTGGTCCTTTTCGGCTTTCTTACCGCCTCGCTTCAGCCGTGGCCACACCACCATCTCTGACCACCTCGATACCTCTCGCCACCGTTAAACAGCCGCGAGTCCGGCCACCTCACCTACGCCCAAGAACCACCCGAGAAATCAGCTGCGCTCTCTTTATCTCTCTCTGTCCAACCTCTGGCCGCCCCCTCAGCCACTAACCACCGTCCCTTCACCCCTACACCACCGCCAGACTGCTGTGAACTAGCCCCAGAACCACCACCCACCGACCCTTTCTCTCTCTCCTTGGTTCGGCTCGATTGGGCTCCTCACGGACGGGGAAAAAAGCTGCCCTCCTCACCACTGAGCTCAGCCGCCACCTCACGCTTCCCCTCCGACTGCCGTTGGCCGTCGACACCAGGCTGCCGTCATCCATTCTCCATCTCGGGTCCTCTTGGCTAGAACCCTCGATCAAGACCCATTTTGCCAGTACTCCGTCTCGACGTGCCATAGCCCCCTTGCCGCCACTGTTGTGCCCTCCCCGCTACTATCGCGAACCAGTGAGTTATTACGCTAATCCCTTGATTAGTGTACTAATCCTAATTAGGGGTAGATTAGTTTGAGATTAATCTATATTAGGTGGTTAGTTATAGTTAATTAAGTTTAATGACTGTTAATTTCATGCATCTTGCTTAGTGTTAATTAATTATAGTCTAATCACTTTTTTGCTAATTATATGATTAAGTTAAATTTAAATAATTAAATATAATTCATTATTTTTAGTTCTAATAAATTATTGTTTATGAAAGGAAAATACCACAAAAATCCTAAACTATACCACTTGAAACAATTTTACTATGAACTTTTTTTGTACCATTAAAAACCCAAAACTATACCACTTGGCACAATTTTACTTTAACCTTTTTTTGGCCACCAAAAACTCCAAACCCACTTGGAATAAATTTACTCTGAACTTTTTTTTATGCTGCAAAAAATCCCAAACTATGCAGTTTAGAACACATTTTCCCTAAATTCTTTAGTTAAAGGGCATTTTCATCTTTTTACTTTTTCTTTTCTCCTTTCTTCCCTCTGCCAACCATGGCAGAGGGAAGCTAGCAAGGGCAACCCTTGTCTGCGGTAGAGTCGGGCGAGGGCAACCCTTGCCCTAGGCAGGTGGGGCAACCCTTGCTCGAGTTGACAAGGGTTAGCCCCCTAGATTTGACAAAGGTAAATTCGATGAGGGCATCCCTCGCCTGAGTTGAGCTAGGTGAGGGATGCCCTCGCCGGGTCTAGTGGGGGCAAACCTCCTTGGCATTGGGCGAGGGTGGCCTTCATCCTAGGCAGGAGAGGCGGCCCTTGCCCGAGTTGGCAAGGGTCGGGTGTCCCTTGCTTGAGTTGGGCAAGGGCCACCCTTGCCAGATCTAGCATAGGTGACCCTCCCTAGTGTCAGGCGAAGGTAGCCCTCGCTCGACGTTGGGGGAGGGCCGCCCTTGCTAGATTTGGTGAGGGTGGCCCTTGTCGACTTCCCTTTGCCATGGTCAGCAGAGGGAAGAGAGGAGGGAAAAAAAAGAAAAAAGAACATGAAAATGTTATTCAGTCAAAGAGTTTGGGGTAAATATGTCTCAAGTGGTATAGTTTGCGGTTTTTTGTGACACAAAAAAAAGTTCATGATAAATTTGTTTCAAGTAACATAGTTTGAGATTTTTGATGGTTTAAAAAAATTCAGGGTAAAATTGTTCAAGTGGCATAGTTTATGTTTTTAGTGATATTTTCCCTTTATAATAATTGATTAGGATTAATTACTTTTGGTGATAATTATTTACTTTAATAATAATTGATTGTGATAAATTCTTTTGCATTGGTTAATTATTCTCATAATAATTAATTAATGTGAATTCTGACTTATGTGAATAGTGGATTGTTGAATTATTGCAATGGAATGTTATATGGATGTTATGTGGGACAATGGTTGCATTATATGTGGATTTTATGCATGTCTCGTGTGGATAGTGGTGTAAGTGCCTTAAGAATTAAAATGATTGAACAATATGAGGTGCTTGCGTGGACACATTAGTTGAACCTGTCACCTAAAGGGAGTTTAGGGAGACGATGCTTGTATTATTATATATTCGACGGGTGTCCAAATGTCAAGTTGCGGTAAAGGTCGGTTTGATGTTTAGTATAGAAATGCTGTTTGTAGACGGAGATCTAGACGATGCCATGTCTGATGGGGTGGGACAATTCTTGATCAGACTAGAGACCTTCAACCTTCGAATTGTGTTGTAGCCCTAGGGGTTATATTAATTGGAACACACTTGATTGTTATGTGCATGAGATGTTATATGTTGTGTTCTAATTATGTAAAAATTTGTCTATTTATGTCTAGCATGTGTGAATCATACCCTATAGGGTATGTGTAGTAGCTATGTAAGGTTGTCTGTGAATCAATTTGATTGTTAGTTGTTTGTTGTAATGGACTTACCTATTAGGTGCCCCCATTGAGGCTTAAGGCTTTGATTTGTTGAGATTATTATTATTTTATTCGTTGTTGTTAACCATTTTTCAAGCCCTTAGGTATGGCTTTTCGCCCTACTCGTTTTGGACTCCCTCTCACCACCTAGTTGCATGTATCAGTGTTTACCATTGTGGGGAGCAAGGTGATCTCCTTGAGGGTCAGCACTATGGTCTGTGTAGTTAAAGGATGGGGAGAACTGATTCCTCATTTGTATGTGGCATGGTTCATCAAGTTTGAAGGCAGTCTATTTGGACCTTTTGAAGGACCTACGGGGTAACAAGCTGGGTGGACATCCTTGACAACTGATTTTTGGATTGACTAGACCTCGACCCTTAAGGGATGAAGTGGATTGACCCCTTTTACCTTGTATATTTTTTTGTTTGCAGGCGAAACAATTCCCAGCTATAAGGTTGTATATGTATTTGTTCCTTAGGGTTAATTTAGTAGATAAATAAAAATAGCGATATTGCTTCTATGATGTTTATCTTTCTAACTACCCCTGTTGTTGTTGTTTAATTGGGGTTAAATGTTTTGTTTTTGCATGTGTATAATTAAAAGATAAAAAGAATGGTTGGTGACGCATCTTTGAATTGCGCTCATTTGACCACAAGTGAATATGAGTTGTCGCATACTCTAGGGTTGGGGTGTGACAATGTAGGTTAAGGGATGTTTTTCTCAAGTAGTCAAGAAGCGCCATTTTCTTTGTGAGTGCCATGGTTGCTCAATTTGTGAGTAATGTCCCATAGGCGTTAGATGCTTGGCAATGGGGTTTCTTCAAATGTTGAAACCAATTAAATTCTCACGATAAGAATTTGTGTAAAATTCATTTGTGAGATTGAGTAATCATTTTGTGAGAAATTATTGGGCTATACACTGTATGAATTATTGGATGTAATTGGGGTTGGGAAACACTAATAATGTATAAGTAATTTGATTGTAGTTATAATTTTCATTGTATCGTTTGGTTTATAGTGGAATTTGTTACTTTTTGTATTCATGGATGCATATCACTCCACCAAACACGTAAATTTAGTATCCAATTTATTTTCTTGTTTTGTCTATATTATTATTCAATCACATGCTTTAGCAATAATTGGTATCATAGCTAAGTTTGATTGAGTTAAAGTGAATTGGTGGTAACAAAAGAAGAAAAAGTAAGAATTGACAGATTTGATGGGAAGATTTTTGGTTTTTGAATGATGTAGGTTGAGAATTATTTGTATTAGAGGAATTTGCGCTCACCCTTGTTTGGAGAGAAACTAAAGTCCATGAAGCATGATGAATGAAAATTGGTGGATAGGCAAGTGTTGGGTATTAGTCAATTGATGTTAGTTCGTAATGTCGCATTCAACATTATGAATGAGAAGACCACCATGGGATTGATAGAAGCTCTATTAGACATTTATGAGAACACGTACAAGAAGTCTTCTACGATCAACAAAGTGTACTTGGTGCAATGTCCGATTAGTTTGAAGATGAGTGAAGGTATGTTAGTTGCTGATTATATTAATAAATTCAATGTGTTCAGTTGAGAATGACTTCAGTGATTAAGTGAGTGCTTTGATTCTATTATTCTTATTGCCTAATAAGTGGAATATTACTGTTATTGTTGTTAGTAATTCCTATGGTGATGGTATTTGAGATATGATTTTGAGTGAGGACATCCATAGAAAAGAATCTAGTGAATATGTGTTGAATTCACAACCAAATGTGTCTTTGTTCCAACCACCTTGTAAAATCCCTATTTAGAGAATAGGCTGGTTTGTTTGAAAAGAATATTTTTTGCTTTAATAGGTAAAAGTAGAGGAATAATTGTTACATGTGTTAGTAAAAGTACTATAAACTCAATAAATGTAGTTAGTTTAGAATTGTTGGTGCCGTTTGTTGGAGTTGTAGCAACATGGGAATCAGACTTGAGTTGGTAGATGATGTTACTACAATAGCTTATAATAATTTAGATCATACTGATTATGTCTTATTTGTTACTAACGATTCATCATTTGGTGAATGGATTATGATTTTTGGTTTTTTATTTCATGTTATACCAATTAGAATTTGGTTTACCACTTATACATGCACATATAGTAGTAAAGTGCAAGTTGGGGAACAACGTTGTGTGCAATATTGTAGGTGTTGGTGATGTTAGAATCAAAATGAATAACGGTTTTGTAAGGACATTGATTGGAGTAAGGCATGTTCAAGAGTTGAGAAAGAACTTAATTTCTTTGAGTGCCTTAGATCTAGTTGGATGTCAATATACTTTAAAATGTGGAATTATGAAAGTTGTTCAAAGTGCATTAGTGATAATGAAATGAATAAAATACAGTGGTCCATATGAGCTCCAAGATGAGGAACGGTGACATTTGATGTATCTATTTGAGAGTCTGAATTGTAGTATATGCGTTTAGGGCACATTAATAGAAAAAAGTCTTAAAGTTTTAAGTAAAAAAAATATGCTGTGTGGTTATATTGTTAATAAACTAAATGTATGCAGGTGTTGTGATTTAGATTAAAGGCGTAAAGTGCAGTTTTGCATAGCTATTAGAGAAACCATGAAGATTGTAGAGTTGAAAGTTGTTGCGGTTTCTTTCAAGGAAGAAGCTAGTAGGCTAAAAATTGTAGAGCTACTTAAGGATGACCTGGGTGTTTGTGCTAAGGCACAAATTTGATGCTGCTGTTAGGATCATGCAATTGAGAGTTTTAATAAAAAAAGATACTAGTAAAACAATCAAGCTTGCACGGATTGAAAGTAGTATGTAGTGCAGGTGTTGTGATTTAGATTAAAGGCGGAAAGTGCAGTTCTGCATAGATCATGTTTCTTTCAAGGAAGAAGCTAGTAGGCTAAAAATTGTAGAACCTGGGTGTTTGTGCTAAGGCACAAATTTGATGAGTTTTAATGAGAGTTTTAATAGAAAAAGATACTAGTAAAACAATCAAGCTTGCATGGATTGAAAGTAGTATGTAGTTTTGCTTGGAGTTATTAAATGAATTCTTCATGAAGGATGACATAGTTGAAATGCTGCAATAGTGCTAATGAATCATAACATGCCGCATAGTTGATGAGCATAACATTATTAGAGACAATCTGTAAAATGCTCTCTAATGTTGGTATGATTAAGAGATTCCTAGTGGAAGTGCTTAGTATGCCGAGCTACCCGGTGAGTAGATCTCCATTGACTATGATTGGATGTTGAACTTCTTAAGAAGTGTGGCCAAGTAACATAATTGATTATTTTGTTCTTACATATGTGGTTGCCCATATTATGTTTGAGTTATTGATAGAATATTTGGATGTCGAAATTAAATTCACTTATATTCAATAGAGAAGTTACATTAGATGAGTCTCCAACCTTTTCGAGTAGGAATGTTATTAAGAGTGTTTATACAGATTCAAACGTTATTCGGCTTAAGATGGAGTTACAACTAGAAACTCTTTAGGTAGTAGTTACCAGCAAGGTAATCGATAGAGATGGTACTTGTAATGAGATAGAGCCTATAGAGTACCAACAATTATTATAATTGTTGATATTGACAAGGTGTGTGTTGATTTCTTGATAGATGTGAATGTAATAATGATTTTGCTTTATCTGTGATAGAAGAGATTGTGTCTTGTGATGAGGTCCATGGTTATGGTGAAATTCAAGTGAGGCATGAACTTGGAAGATGTGTGTGGTGGTTGAGCCCGTGAAAGACTATGGGAGATTAATAGTGAAGTTCAAATTCTAGCGAAGCGACTATGACTCAGTTCAAATATTGAGCCAATATTGAGATTGTTAAAATGTCTTGAGTTTGGGTTCGCAAACAAAATCGTACACTAAAAAAATGGAATATATGTGGATGTCCACGGTGGTGTGCCATGGATATCATATTTCCTGTTCGATATGGTCCAAGTTGGACTTTTCTCATATTATCGATCAAGGAAAATTGAAAAAGGAAATAACAAAAGTCAAGGGATTTGGCAAAGGACTTTATATTGACTATTATGTATATTTATAATATGGGTCAGGGGATATTTTTCTCAAGAAGCGTGGTTTTTTTTGGGAGTGTCATGGGTGCTCAATTTGCGAGTAATGTCCCATAGGCACTAGGTGCTCGGTAGTGGGGTTTCATCGTTAAATTACACCAACAATTCAAGTGTTGAAGCCAATTTAATCATTTTGGTAAAAAATTGTGTATTTTTTCTTTGGAAGATTGAATGATCATCTTGTGAAAAAATTGTTGGGCTAAATACTGTATGAGTTATTAGAGATAATTGGGGTTAGGAAACACTAATAGTATTATGGTGACTCGAGTGTAATTGTAATTTCCATTGAATTGCTTGATCTATAGTGAAATTCGTTGTTACTCTCCTTGTGGACAGAGGTCGCTCGATCAAACCATGTAAATTTATTGCACGATTTACATTCTTATTCTATCTATATGATTGTTTGATCACTTGTTTCTGCAACACTGGATAAAGATTTATAACAAATAAATAACAATTCGAGAAACATGTACATGATAAATTCAAATAACACACAACCCATAGGAAGTTGATCATGCCCGAAGTCATTATCTTAACTATAAGGAGGATGATGCCAAAGGCAAGATTAGTGACTAGATGAAGTCCTAAAAAGGTAGCTATACTGACAAGATGTGGCTGGCTCACCTTCATTTTTGGGAGAGCTAATTATCGTCAAGCATTTTGGTTTGACATCGCCTTACATAAAAAACAGAGACGAGCTATATCCAAGTTCAACCAGGAGAACAAATTCTCTTTTATTTTTTGGAAGATGAAGTGAGATCAAGGTCATAACTTTAATATCATAGGTCAGAACAAGTTGATAAGATCTTTTAAACGTCTTCATGGCCCTCCCACATGGTGACATAGGGGCAGAAAAGGGAAAAAGAGGGTTGTGGCCCCATGATGGGCTATTAATTTAGTGGCCGAGCACACTCCTAATGATTGCAACGATGTATTCGGGTGTGGAGGGCTCGCAGCCACGTGGATAGTTGAATGTGTGGGATCTGTTAATTAGCTATCTCCTCTCCTCATCTCCTCTCCTTAGACGGCTTCTGAAGGATAAGGCCTAGAATGTGTGTTAGAAGCAGAAAGGAGATCTTAGCTATATATAACAACGTTTATTGGACCTATCCATCATAAGTCACCATAAGAACATAAGATCTATAACAATCAAAACAAGATCGTGTGATCTCTATGTGCTAAAATTTTATTTTTTTTGGTAGCATCTGTGTGCACAATTAGCTTGTCAAGAATTTGCAACTTTGGCGAATAGCAGAATCTTCTTTCTTTTCAAGAAAAATATTGTAGCACCTCTCTTATTAACATGCTTGAGCAGCACTCTTACTACTGTTGCTCAAGAAACAATTCTGATCTTCATTGTACTAGGTCAAAACCACCTATATAAGCCTTTCCCTTTGTGGTCGGGCTCTCTTGTCTTCTCAACACTCGTCATCTTGAGCTGCTGCAATACTCGATTGTCAAATTTTTCCTCATGGATCAACGCTTTTGAAGATCGCTCGGAGGCGGTAGAAGCAACTCGTTCGGGCCTTTCCCATTATCCACCAAGAAGGCCATCTTGAGTACCCAGGTCGTGTAAATTTCTAGATGACAATGAATGAACCAAACGCCTGAAAAAAGTTTAAACAACAGAGTCCTGAAAAACTTGCAGAGTAGTTAAATTTATAGTATAGATTGTGGACTAAAAGAGAATGGTCAATAAACTAGAATTGTACCTGGATTATCAGCTCTGAATCTAATTGCAACCCATCCACCAGATGGTACTCCGATTGTGTTCCTCTCAACAGGATCAACAAGATTGAAGTTCTTCTGATCCACTTTCGGATTATAATTTCCCAATCCCTTCTCAAATGCGAAGAAATTGAACCCACAAAGATGAATTGGGTGGCTCTCCGGGGTGATGATCCCAGTGTCTTGCAACACGAGCTGGACTGTCGAGTTATAATGCAACCAGTACACCTTGGTACCACTCGTGATCTGCAAATTTGATGGCGGCGACCCCGTAGTAGTTGAAAATGGTCGGCGGTTTCCCAGGGAAGTCGCTTGTAAAGACACTGCTTATGTTGAAGAAATGTGCTAGGAGAAGGGCTGTCGTTGGCATCACGAACGTCCCGTTGTTCATGATTGCCAGGACTCTGCTTCCGTTTTCAGCCTTGCACGAAGGGCAAGGGTTGATTCCTAGACCAACCGTGAAAAGGAGGTTGTGATCGACGGTGAGCGGGACTTTGGCAGGGTACCTCTTTGAGTTCAGGCTCCGAAGCGAGTTAATGAAATTGTTGGCCACCGCTGTGGCGTTTTGTGGGGGAGTCTTGGTGAGGGTCCTGGAGGTCATGGCGAGCGTGCCGGAGTAGTGTAATGTGGCAGTCACGGTCATGTTGTCGACAGCGATTGGGGAGTCCATTAAAGGGGAGGCAGTGACCAAGTACTTGCCCGAGCTCTGGTCAGTGGAGATGAGGGCGTTGGTGGTTTGACCGGGCGCAATCACGATCGTGTCTGTCTTGAACGGCTTGATGTAGGTGGCGTCGACCTCCACGATGGTCAGCTGGTGCCCGGCGATCTTGAAGAAGAGCTCCCATTAAGTGCAGCATTGATGATTCGGACCATGTATGTCTTGCCACTCTCAACAGGCAATGTTAATCCACCTAACATCAGAAAAAATGAAGGTCAGCATCAATTCGGTGAAACACTAAATTAAACCATTTGTCGATAGATGGTTACCCTGGGAAGGGCAAATGGAAATTGGCCCTGGATGGCCATTGCTCGCGTGAGCATCGGAGACATTCGGTGCCAATCCGGACTTGATGGCTTGATTGATCACAGCTTCTGCATGAGACTTCCCCCATTCGCCTGATTCACAAACCCCAAAAGAGTCGGCAAATGTAAGACCAAAGGAGAATAATTGAGGATAAATTCATATGCGTTAGGGAAATCGTTTATGATGTTTTGAAGATGACAAGATAAATCAAAGGTTGTTAACTTGTTTAATGATTGAATAACTAGATGAAAGACACACCAGCCGCTATGCAGATAATAGAACTTGTAAAGGATTTTTTAAGGATTATATTTGAATGAACCAGAAGATAGACTCTATATTAGAGTTGAACTTATTTAGACTATATCCAAACTTAAATGGTAAATATGTTTAGATGCATACTCTAAGAATGAATATGTTTAGACTTAAATCCAGATTGTGAAATTCAATTTAGATAGAACACATTTAAACTTTACATACATATGGAACAAGTCTAGAACAAGATAAGTCAAGAATCAAGTAAGTTTAGAATGAGACAACTTGATAGAACATAGCACAAGTCCAAAATGTATAATGGCTAATGATTTGGTTTGGATTTCACACATTAAAAGATTTGATCAACTCAATCTTATTTGATTGGCAAATCAATCTTGAGGACAAGTTTTTTCTAAACGAAAAAGCTCTACTTAGGAAATTCTAATTGTATGGGTGATTGGAATTAAAGTGGGGTTTCTACTTTTGTCACTTAACGGTTATCAAATCTTCTAGATACAGTTCTATCCAACAAGTATATTGTAAGACGATTCTTTAGATATTGGCCAATGGCTAGTTTGGAAGTGGAGGGTCATTTAAGGAGATTAAGGGACCGATGAGCAAGTAAAAGACGAAGTGTAGAATCTATAATTTCAAAGTCTGGGTGAACTTCAACTATATATACTTGTCTTTCGTGAGTTTAAAAGTTTTTGACTGTGGGAGAAAAAAGTGAGTAAGTGAGATAGTGTGATTTAGCACTAAGTGTTTGCAATCAAAATTATAATCTTTTGTTGATCATATAGTAGAATCTAGTTAATAGGATGTCAGCATGGGAGAGTGAACATAGACTTAATAATCCAAACCACTATAAATTTCATGTGCAATTCTTTGTACCCATAATCTTTTTTTTTTTTTTATAATTAAAGTCTATTGCATACTCACCAGGTGCTTATTGTTTAGACTTTAATCTTGACTCATTTTATTCTGCATTAGTTTTGCATGATTTTATAGTATCACCTATTTATCCCCTCTCTAAATGATACTTGTTAGCCATCCTCAATATGATTTTGCCAAAATCGAACGTATTGTCTAAGCTTAAAAACATGGTTGATTGGGCGATGTAAACTAGCCAAAGGTGACATTCCATCACATTAATGAAAGAAAAGACTGGTTCGATTGAGTCTATAGAAGAACTGTTCAAAATGCATATTTTTTGTGTGAAAAATACTAATTAGTTGAAAATCTCAAAAATGTGTTTTCTTTCTCTTTTGATTACTCGTTCAGAAATTTTAACATATGCTGTCAAACAAGCATTGATTGATCTTTCATTTTGGAAGTAAAGTAGATTTGAAGTGAAATCGAGCATACCCAATATGACAACAATTTTCTTGTAGGATTGAGGGAAAGGGTCCGGAACACCACGCTTGGACAAGATGACAATGGCTCCATGTAGGGTTGCCCTAAGCCGAAGTCCGTGCACATGCCAAAGGAGGGTGCCCCGTTGGCCCGTGATGGTGAAATTGTATACATAGCTTTGGCCCAGCCGGATTGGGCATTGGGTAATGTACGCCGGCCTGTCAGCCCACCCTGTCCTCAGCTGCTAGATACTGTGCCTAACCACATATACGCTGAAAACAATATGCAATCTCACGAAGAAATCAAATATCATTTAACGTTCGGTGGAGCTCACCAGTGGATGGTGACATTGTATTTGACATGTTTGGTGACCCTCACGAGCACGATGTCATCTTCCCTAGCATACAAGAAGGGGTCCTGGGAACATCTCGTTCACGGTCACGATGGGCTTGCTCGAGCGCAGCCTCGTCATATTCTTTATTACCACCTGCCAATTAGAAGGATAAATACATATCGCTGCAGAAGCAACGTCGGAACTAGCAAGTTTTACAAAGGAAAACTTCATTCCATAACATTATTACTTACGTTGAATATGTAGTTCGGAACACTGCCCTCCACCATTGCGGAGTGATGCATGCCGCGAGAACAAGAATTTGCAGCCAAGAGTCCATTGCTTGCAGTACAAATCTTTTTAGCTTATGTCGCGACTTTATCTTGGCCGCACCACCTATGATTTAGCTAATAGATTACTAAGCCTAGACTTAACTCAAACTCTCTTAAACACATACTTATTTGCAACTTAAGGTTCAAGTTTCTAACATGCAAAAATGTTCTTATCTAGGACTCATTATTAATCAATTTGTAGTAGGTCGATTAGATATCCAAGTAAAGCGTTAGGAGAAATACCTTACTTTCATGAACCAGAGATTAAATAAGTTTAGGGACTTGATTAGGCTAAATTACTCTAATGCCCTTTCGGTATATTTTCTCTTTGATTTTAGCCTAAATCATTAACATGCAAGGGGTAATCATGCGGGTACGTAAAAGTTATAGATAACACTCAATAGATCAAATATATTTGCAGGAAATTAAACAACATGACAAACAATGACTTTCTTTGGGTTTTCTTTCTATTATGGCATTAAAATCGGCTTTATGACATGCAATTAAATGAAGCTAACGTGCAAATTCTATGACATGCATATGATATTTTTGATATTTTTTTATTAAAATTCGACGTATATAATTAATGAAAATTAACTACCAACCTCGAAATGTTATCATATTCAAATTAGAAAATAATTTATATTAAATCCATTTTTAATTCGTAAATTTATCTTAATTAAGTAGATTTTACCCTAACATGCAGTCTAATCTAACTAGATAAATATAAAAATGCAATCCTAATATGTTTAGGAAATTATACCATCTATCACGCAATTCAATCTTTTGGTATTTTCTAAACAAGCAGTTATCAAATATAAAAATATTCATCAAGATTCCAAACAATTGAAAAAATAATTCATTGTCTCACGGATTAAATTGACAATTATTTTACTAAACAATGCTAACATGCAGGAAAATCAAAATAATTAAAAAAATGATTCGAAGTCTTATAAATCAAATTAGTAATTATAATGATACATATAAATTTAACAATTATTTTACAAGAAAAATCAAAATAATTTAAAGAATGATCCGAAGTCTTACATATCAAATTATAATAAATTTTTTGCCATTAAAATCTTATCTGGTAATGCTTAAAATCTCATTGAAGAAAGCATAGTTAAATAACAATAATTTAAAATAGGCAAAAAAATTGGAAGTTAATGATCGTTACCTAATTTGTTGAAATCTTTTCCAACTTCAAGCTGACAGGTGGATCATGACGGCGCTGATGGTGGTGGTCTCGGCGGGGGCGGATGGCCAATGGATCGAACAGTAGTACTCGGTGATTCTCAGATCGGCGCCTGATGAGAGACGCATGTGGTGATAGTGCTGGCCAATTGGTACGATTTCCTCGTTCCGGTGAGGATTCTAGCTACGACAACAACACCTGCAAAACAAAAGCGAGAACAAACAATGTCGGGAATAGACCACGGCCAAGAGTGCAACGAATAACGGCTTGGCTTGGCTTGCTTCGTTGGAACTGGGATTGCTTTTCCTCCTCGAGGCCACTTGTGGATCTCACAAAAGACCCTTCTTTTCAGGCGGGTGGTCGAAGTCCTCCTTCACCAGATTTTCACCACTTGGCCCTCTCTCCGTTTTATTGCTTTTGACTTCCCTCCCCGAGGAGGTGCTGGAACTCACGGCCCTCGGATGTCTCGTTAGTGTCGATGGAGACCGGAGACAGCAAGTGAGAGTGATAGGATCTTCACGTTCACGGCTCTCTCTCTCTCTCTCTCTCTCTCTCTCTCTCTCTCTCTTCGTAAGAGAACCTGCATTGACCAAGAGAAAAGAAAGAAGACCCCTCAATGTGGCCGTGTACATCAATTGCGTGGCCTCCTCCTTTCATGTTTGAAATGCGTCTTTCGTAGACAGGGACGGTTAGGGCTCTCTAGAAAAAGGAGTCAATCTTCTTTCCTCTCAAGAGCCTTTCTTTCTGCTTGTTCCCATGGACGCCTAAAGATTGTCTCCAATATACCCCTCGCGTTGACCGGTTTCGCTTTCCTCCTCGTATTCTTTATATTTTTTCAGGGATTTGAAAGAGACAAAACTTGCCGATCTTTTTTCTTCGATTTTCTTGGTCCCCATGTTTATTTCCACTAGCCTGATTGAATACTTAGACAATGAACCTCCATGAATATATTCCTAAAACCTTTCCAAATTCGACCAAGTTAATGCAATTTTTGTGAGTGTAGCACCAACGTGCAAAAAATTTTAGTCCTATTAATGAATGGGCTTGACTAAATTCTTTTTGTTCATGGGTCTAATCCATAATTAAGCTAAAACCTTTCAATCGAGTCCACCCGCTGTTGGTCTAATGCATGTGTAACTATTGATGCAAATGCTCATAATATCTACATGCAATTTCAACTTAATATTTCTTTTATGAATTAAAATTTATTCATAATTTTCTATGCAATAAATGAATGATCGGATCGCTAAAATTTAGATGTCAACGGCTTAATTTGAAGCGAGCTTTGCTCCGGTGACCATCTGATGCAAAGTTCCAACAATTAAGTCACGGTGGAGTCTCTTCGGGGACATCCAATGAAATAGGGGTGGACAATGGACGCAAAATTGCTGCCCCATCGTTTTCTTCATTGTTAGGTCGATATGAAGGGGATTCTTTACACATCAAGATTCATTAGGATAGGAATTTGGATCAGTTTTATCCGATTCAAAATCTTTAAACTTCAAAAGATTATTTATTTATTGGGGACCCGCCTCAGCTAGAACTAACCTAATAAATTGTATATATTGATTTCTTAATAATTAATCGGATCAAAGCCATGGCATTGTCGTTTTTGTGAAGCTATACGTTCTTGAAGAGTGGGTATAATTAGAAAAATCCTTACTTGGTGGTGTCATAAATCCCTTAATTATCTATCTAGTTTTTTTTTTTTAACAAAAATTCAGTAAGGACTAATTGGGTACATTCCGTTAGAAGAAGTTGCTTAAATTTCATTTTCAATGTACCATTCGAACGTCATCGAGAAGCTTTAGTTGGTTCCAACTAGAAGTAAGTTCAGATGCCTTTTTTTTTCTCAGCAAAAGTCATAACGAACCTGATTGTGAGATTTCGACCAATCTAACAAATCTTGCCAAGTGTTTGACCTTTTGTTGTCTCATATCTTACGCATGCTCGAAGTAGGTTCATGATAACGTCCTTTACTAAAATTCATTGTCCTTATGCTTGTCGTGCTATATTTCGTGTTCCATTTTTATAATGTGTTGGGCCTCTGCTGCTTACGCTGCCATCGGATTGAGGTTGGAATACATTAAGTGCGCATTGGAGATGACATTAAGCTTTGATTTCATGTTTCACTCTTAATAATCATTTAAAGATTGGATTTGATGTCCTTTTAACATTGTACCCAACTTAAAAGTGACACGGTAGCAAAGCATTCTCGTTCTTTCAGCTCAGAAACTTGTGGTTATGTATAAGATTTCTAATTTAGGGTACTCAGATTTAAATGATAAATTGTATTAGTAAGTTGTGGTATTAGTTTGCTCGGGAAAAGTGTCAGAAAAGTTCTAAACCTATTACATTAGTGCCAATTTAGTTCTAAACCTTTTAGTTGTGCCAATTAAATCATAAACCTTTTGACTTTGTGCCAATTCAGTTTTAAACTTTTTAATGTGCTAATTCAATCATAAACCTTTGGAACTAGTACCAATTTAGTCTTAAAATTTTTGACTTGATACCAATTCAATCCTTCAAGCTAATTTCGATAAGTACCGAATTAGCACCAAGTCAAAAAAATTATGACTAAATTGGCATTCATTCAAAAGGTTTAGAACTAAATCGACACCATTAAAAGATTTATAACTTAATCGACACCAAATAAAAAGGTTTATGATTAAATTGACATCAATTAAAAATATTTATTATTAAATCGACACAATTTAAAGATTTATGATTGAATTGACACCAAGTAAAATGGTTTAAAGCTAAATTGGCATAAATGTAATAGGTTTAGGACTTTTCTAACACTTCTCCTAGTTTTACCCTAAGCAGTTATTTAACTACGATTGTATCCTTGGATTAGGAAAAGAAACTCTTAACATCAGGCCCACTTTTCTAACACCGACAAGATTCATATAATAAGACGCGCATAAGCTGATGCTTATTAACCTAACACCCACATGCTCGTTTCACTCAATAAAAACACAAACACTCTCTCTCTCTCTCTCATCATTTGTCTGTCTTTGTCGTTTCCGTGCTTGTGTCTTGGATGGACGAGACACAAAAGCAACACCATGTTTTAGTGGTTGCATTCGCATCTCAAGGCCACACAACTCCATGCTCAGGCTAGGCACGAAGCTACTCTCCAAGGGCAATATCGTCAAAGCCTGCCACCGGATACTAAAATATACCTCGTTGCTACGGATTCTATTGAGAAAATCCCTTGTGATGTTTGGAAGATGACAAAATAATCAAGGATTATTATTATATTTAATGATTGAGCAAACCAGCTGGAAAATGGACAAACTATTATGCAGATGGCGCCTTAATGAGATTGTCTAAAGATGAGGAGTACATTGCTCTATCTATTGTGAACGAGGCATTGGGTATAGAGATGTTTACAAGGTGGAGGTTCCAAAACAGAGGATGAACATAACAAGATTGGGGAGTGGAGTACAACATGAGATCAAGGTGTCGAGAAAGTAAGGAATCAAGAGTTCATAAATCGAAAGTTAGAGAGAACTTTATACCTTTATGTTTCCCTTCAGAGAGCATTAAAATTGTAATCTTTTGAGAAGTGTTAGTAGTGATATGATTTGGGCTTAGGGGTGAGATAGTGAGTCTTATCGGCTTGGGTATAAATAACACCAACTTTGAAAGAAATGCTTAGGTATAAGTGACGCATTCTACTGTAAGTTCAAGAAGACTTCTAGTGGAATCCAACCAATAAATTATTAGTGTAAGAGAGTGGACGTAAGCTTACATCAAACTGAACCATTATAAACTCTTGTGCATTGTTCTTTATCTCTCTGTTTATATTTATTTACTACTTGATAGAAGCACTGCACTATATTGCTTGATATAACCAATTTGTGATTATATCTATATTCTATCTTACTCGATTCAATTTATGTCAAACTTGACTGTTCTAATTCTGCAATATTTGTTAAGTTTATTGAGATAAACTATTCACCCCTTCTAGGTGATATTGCTAACCTTCTTTAGATTCCACTTTCGGGATCGAGCTTCTCTACTACTTGGACGACCTAGCATTGACTTCGACAAGAGGACTCTCCTCAATTGTTACGTGGAATCCTTGGCCAAGTTTGGGCCCACTATTCTCTCGAACTTGATCAAACAATGTTACTCGGGGGAACCGGAAGCACCAACCTCTAGTGCAACAATCCGAACCCTTTCGTTCCATAGCTCGCCGACACAGTGGTAGCATGGAGTGTCATGTGCCTTGCTTTGGATCAAATCCTGTGTGCTCCATGCCATATACTCCCACTTCTATAACAAGCTTTCCAAACCTTGACGTGGTCCAAAATGAGCATGGAATTACCGGGTTGCCATCGCTAGGCATGCAAGATCTTCCGTCTTTTTCGCCTACAGACAATCCTTTTGATAGCATTGAGAAGCTATTGCATGAGACCTTTTGGCCTTAAGCATGAATAAGATCAAGCGGGGACTGGCGAATTCATTCACGAGCATGAAAGAGACGTTATAGACTCCACGTCCGAACTATGTCTGATCCGATCAGTTGTGTCACACCCCCGACCTTTGAGCATGCTACGATTCTCTTTTCACTTGCGGTCATTTGAATGCGTTGTCCCAGGACACTTTGTCAATCATTCTTTTTATCTTAGAAATATGCGCACGCGGAAATGAATATTAAACCCCGGTCAAACATCAACAATAGGGATAATCAGAAAATAGATAATTCACAACGAATTCTCGTTTGGGTAAGGATTGCCTTTATTAGATTTGACAAGTGCTTGACTCTCGTGGTCTAGGTGAGGGCTTGGCTGCCCTCCCCTATGGCTGGTGACAGCCTGCGTGAGGGCCGCGAGGGCTTGCTCTCTTTAACCACAGTGAAAAGAGAAGAGAAAATAAAATAAAAATAATTAAAAATTTGTAAATTTTGTTCACATTAGCATTGATTATATCACATACGATGATTAATGTTCATGTTAGCGATTTTTGGACAAAATTGGCCTGATAGACTATATTGACATAAATATAGAAGGTTTAGGACTAAATTGATCAAATTGAAAGGTTTATGACTGAATTGGTACTAATGGAATAAATTTAGAACTTTTTAAATACTTTTCTCATGTTAAGAAAAATTAAGTAATACGATAAACTATTGTCCGAGTGTTGAAAATGATCAAATTATTTAATTATTCAATCGTTGTGCATCTCTAGGTTGTAAATGAATCTTTAGCATTAGCTAAACTAATTATAACAGACTAGCCCTGAGGATCTGTTCTAAAATGCAATTGATATATAGCTTCTCTCGAGAAAGATGACTAATCAAACTTGATTAGAATCTATATTGGTTCCACAGTCAATGGAGAGAGAATTTTCCAAAACTTTCGCTAATACATGTCATGATCAAGGTCAATGATAATGGGTTCAATTTCTACCGTGGCTTACTCTTATTTAAATGGGAGGGCATGATGGTAGTATACTGTACGAGTTTCCCTTAAAGTGACCGGCTAATTATGACGGTGTCTCTAGAATAAATAACCACAGACTACACAATCCAATCTTATCATATTTTATGCGATCATCAACCCAGTACTAGTGGAAAACAAAGAAAACCCGGCCGGTCAAAATGAATCCAATTAATTATTCTGCGTGCATGCTTATAAACCAATTTATTCGGTAACTTAAAGATTTTTTTTTCTCGGGTTAATACCACGAAAAACTCCATATTAGTATATTTGTGACAAATTTACATCAAATTAATTTTTTTATCATAAAAAACCTAAAACTAGTACACTCCTAATAAATTTATCCAAAACTAATTTTTTTACCACAAAAAATCCAAACCAATACACTCATAATAAATTTTTCCCAAACTAATTTTTTTACCACAAAAAACCCTTAAACCGATATACATCTAATAAATTTATCCTTTGTTAACTTCTATTAAATTTTACCTTTAAATTTGTTGACTTGGATAACACATGATAACATGTTATGGTGATGGACAAATCTACGACAAATCCATATAAATCCCAAATTTATCACAAGTTTTTTGTCTAATTTATCATAGGAGTACCATTAAATTTGTCACGGGCATTCCAGTTTTGAGTTTTTTGTGATATTTATTCTATGGATTTTCATGTGGACTTTTTCGACCTCTCACCGGAAAGTGGAGTTGTTCGTTGCCTTCCCGGTGGAATCTCGGGCGTGCCACCCACCGTTGCGCTCGGGAGAGAGAATCCGTACGGATGGCGGTCGTCGATCGAGCTGCCGTCAGATCCGTACGGCGGACGGAAGTCGGCTGTTTCCTCGACCGCCTATTGTACTTTGCCGCCCCTGCACAGCTCCCCCTTTTCTTCCGTTTCTCTCCATTTCGGCCAAACCACCACGCATCCCAGCCACAAGTGGTTCCCCCCCTCACCCCAGTGCCGTTGGTTGGGCCCGCCGCCCGTCAGCTCCGGGCAGCCCGTTCAGCTCCGGTCGCCCTATCCTCCTCTGCAAAGGTCTGTTTTCTGAAGTTGGGGGTGGCAGAAGCTTTTGCTGTGATTTACTGTCTCGGGGACCGCCTTGAGTGTCGGGAGAAGTCCCCGGTGTCGGGTTCGTGCCACCGCCGCGCCGGTGTCGCCGGCCCACTTAACGGGTGAGTTTAGCTCCTAATCGCTATTTAGTGCCTAAACTTGCTTAGGGTTGGGTTAATTAGTGTTAATGTTGGTTTATGAGGGTTAATTAAGTGTATTAGCCCTAAGATAGGTGGTTAGATAGTTGATTAAGATTAGCTTAGTTTAATCTTGCTTAATTATGCTTGATTATGCTTAAATATTGCTTATGTGTGTTTTATGTGATAATTAAGCATGTTTAGCTTAATTGATTGATTAATTGTGTTTAATCAATGTTTTGTTTAATTTCTGAATTTAATTTATTATTAATTGAATTTCGAAAATTACTGTTCAATGACATCGCTCATTGATTAATGTTTCGCTCACCATTCTCACGATTCATCGCTCACGTGTATATTCATCCCAAGTGAGATTGTGCATAATTTTATGTGCGTTGATCATAGGAAGTGAATTGGATGTGGCATTGCATAAGCATCCGCTTGAATCATGTGATTTTTACAAAAGAAATGCCACATCACCATACTACACCACCACGTGTCATCTAAGTTAGCAAATTTAATGATTAGATTTGATGGAAGATAACGGAGAATAAATTTATCATAAGAGTACCAGTTTGAGGTTTTTTATGGTTACAAAATTAGTTGGGATAAATTTGTTACAATTATATCAGTTTGAGATTTTTAATGGTAACAAAATTAGTTTGCGGGAAATTTGTCATAAATGTATTAGTTTGAAATTTTTCGTGATATTAGTTTTTTTTTTTTAACAAAGACAACAAACATATTTTTATAGGTCGTGAAGTGGCCGGATTGGTCTACAAAGATGGGGATGGACAACTTCCATGAGGATTTCAAGAAGAAACAGAAGAGCAAGGTTTTCTAGTGCCATGGAGCTCACAACCAAAGGTCTTATCTCATTCCGCCATCGCTTGCTTCATCGCTCATTTTAAATGGAACTCGATCCTCGAATGCGAAGCTTGTAGAAGATGTGTTCAAGATAAGGTTAGGTTTGGATCAATTTAATGATTGGAAGAAAATATATCGGAGACATTCTCGCGGGCTTTGGATCTGAGGAGTTAAGGAACAACGCTGTGGCATTCAAAGAGTTTGCTCGAAAAAGTGTGGGGCCATGGCAGCTCATCAGACCGGAATTTACAATTATTTGTCGATGAGCTGGCACAAAATGCTTGTGTAGTTAATTTAACCACGCTAAACATGTAACTTATGATGTGTTTAGGGGAGAGAATTACCAAAAAGTCCTAAATCAATCATAATTGTGACAATTCAATTTTAAACATTTTACAGTTTGCCAATTCAGTCTATTTAGCCAAAATTAACCAGTTAGCTAATACTAAAATGAATAATTTTTAATAATATTTTATTTTTTTGAACTCTTTTATTAATTTTATTTTTTTCCTTTTCTCTTTTCTTATTTATTTATTTCTCTTCTTCCTTCTTTTGCTTCTTTTCCCACTATGGCCAATGAGACTTTAGTGAGGGTAGTGGGCCTCGCCTAACCTCACCTAGATCTGAGCAAGGTCTTGGTGCCACGGGCAAGATTGCCTCGGCTCGTAGCTAGCAAGGCCATACTTTAGTGAGGGTAGTGGGCCTCGCCTAACCTCACCTAGATCTGAGCAAGGTCTTGGTGCCACGGGCAAGATTGCCTCGGCTCGTAGCTAGCAAGCCATACTTTAGTGAGGGTAGTGGGCCTCGCCTAACCTCACCTAGATCTGAGCAAGGTCTTGGTGCCACGGGCAAGATTGCCTCGGCTCGTAGCTAGCAAGGCCATGGTGAGGTTGGCCTCATCTAGACCTAGGTGAAGTTGCCTCGCCCATGACCCCTAGGCCTCACATAGTGGCTGGCAAGCCTCACCAAAGCTTCGTCAACCACTATGAGTGTGACATCCCGAATATTCGCCAGATTAGTTAATAATTTTATTTAGCAAGTGAATTTAGGGACAAAGGCATTTAACCCATGACTTATACGAGTATTATATATACCTAAGTCTTATTATAGTACTTGATTAAACTTCTAATGTGCACAAATAATAAGGCCGGCCACCTAGTCCCATTTTTGCATGAAACCAAAATACATTTTAGATTTAAATTCTATTCTGCCACCCTGATAGCCCAATAAGAAGGCATGCAAAAATTGATTAATAAGGGAAAACAGGCAAATTTAGGCTAATGATGAATTGCCTCCCCTCCTACCTTCTCAATTTTCACGCAAGAGATGTGATGAAGAAGCTAAACTTCTTCCTCCCCCATTTGGTTCGGCAGTCGCTCTCTCTCCCTCCATTCTCTCATTTTTTCTCGCATTGTCTCTCATCTCACTCGCTCTCTCCCTCTCTCAGCCAAACGCCCCTCTACCTCTCACCTCACGCCGAGGCTCTCTCTCCCCCTTTCTCTTCCATTTTTCCATTTCCCTCAAGGTTTCAAGGCTCAACCGCAAGAAGCAAAGGTCCAAAATGCTAGGGAGACTAAGGCAAGGAGAAGTAGCACTCTCCTAATCCATTTGATCTTCTTAGTACTCGGTTTTGTAAAATAGGAACTACCATTGTAGTTCTTTGTTCTTGCTCAGTTTTGTTAGGGCATAAGTATAGCCAAAGTGCCAAAAGTTACAAAAGGTACATTTAAGTGCCAAAATCGGAGCAAAAAAGATTACTTAAGTGCCAACGGTGAGATAATCTGGCCAAAATACTGACGTGGTTCCGATGAGTTGGGGTTGAAACTGTGTCATTTTGGGTGCTGATATGGCCAAATAAGTCCAAAATGACATCATTTTGAGTGCTGATGTGACTAGATTAGCCCAAAATGACGCTGTTTTGGCCAAACTTTATTTTTTAATAGAAATATTAATTAAATAATATGAAAAGTGAAATTTAAAAAAAAAAAGGGTAGTAGCCCGTCTGTGGCCGCCGCCCCATCGCCGGTGGGGCGGCGGCGACGGACAACGAAGGTCGACCCTCGCCACCGTGCGGGCCGGACAGCCCCACTCACGCGCCGGGAGAGGGCGACGACCCTCTCCCAAATCTAGGCGAGGGTCGGCCGCCCTCGCCCTGGCCTAGGCGAGGGTCGGTGGCCCTTGTGCCGGCATCGGCGGCTCTCGCCCAGTGCCGTTGGGCAGGGGCTGTCGGCGCCGGGGCGAGGGCGCCCGCCCTCGAGATCCGGGAGAGGGTTGCTGCCCTCTCTCGGCGTCTAGCAAGGGCCATTTGTTGATGCTGCCCCATCGTCGATGGGGCGGCAGCCATAGGTGGGCTACTTGTCACGCCCGACCCTTGAGCACGCGACAACTCCTGTTCACTTGCGGTCATTTGATTTGCGACTCCCAGGATCCGTCGCCGACCGTTATTTTTATCTTTTAATTAAACGCATGCGGAAGCGAATCACAATCCCTAGTCAATTACAAAAACAGGGACAGCAAGAAAACTCAATAAGAACACATTCCAAAGTGCCGCTTTATTTATCTACTGATTAACCCTATGAAGTTTACAAGTATAAGCCTTTACCACGGGCATCTTCCTATTGAGCCAATGAAACTAACAAGCCAAGATTAATCTACTCCCTTCATAAACGGCCACGAGTCGAAACACGTGTCGATCCTCCATCCTATGGACTTGGAAATGATTAACCACGACGGGTTGAGATAAACTCAGCAAGTCAAAATCCTAAGCCTTGGTTAAGAATTTCACTCGCCTCGAGGGTAGTCTAATCATGCAACCTAGTTTCGGCAAACAAGACATACCACACCTCAAGCAGTATTATCAGACGATAGTTCAATAAGCAGATGCAAACACATGCGATATTACCTGGCCTTGGCACACGCAACATGTAGAAACTATCAATCACCTCATAGCAACAATAAGAGGCATGCAAATAATCAGAGCATAGCACAACTTTCTCATATCTCAATGCCCATACGTGCTCCGATTATTACGACCCTCAAGGCCACGGCACAACCTTATGGTTGACGGTCAACTGGTCGTAGACCAAGCATCGTCCTCTACCTCGAGGCATGGCGACGTCATGGGCTCTCCTTCACCAACGGCATTCCCTAAGGAGCATGGGGCCCATCCCACTACCGCAGCCCCGCATCCGACCACTGTTAGGCGACCCAATGGTCACGGCACAACCCCGAAGGATTGGCGGTCATTCGGCTCAACCGGGCTATCAACTTTAATCTGACCATGCAACACATCAGCAAACAGTTCATTCTTGTCTTTGCTTTTGCTTAGTCATGAATGCAACATAATTCGTGCTCACGCAGCATGCTATTGCAGTTGACACACATATAATGAAATGTAGTGGTGCCTAGTAGTCACGTACAACAGTAGCATTCCAATCACTCACGAAAGTTGCAACAATCAATAGTTTAAGTCACAGTCTATCAATCAATTCCGACCAATCAACATCACGATACTCGCACACTTTTCCAAAACAATCACGTACTTCGATAATTACTGGCATCCAACCACATGTCTCAATATTTAATAATAAATAAGCACACGTCTCAATATTCAATAATAAATAAATACGAGTCCTCATGACTACGACAATCTACTATTCCCCAATAATACTTGATTATCCCAAAAATAAGTATAAACTATAATTATATTAAAAAATACTCATTTAAGAAGCATGCTATAGTCGATTGTTCCCATAAAAGAATTTACTCCCTCAAAATACTTATAATTATTTTCCAATCCCATAATTAATTATCCAACCCAAATAATTTCATTTAATAGAATCATTCTTTAATAAATCAATGTCATTTGATAACGTAGTATATAAGTACTATTGACATTAGAAAATTAGACTATAGAAATTTTCTCACAAAATTACTCAATTAAAACCATTTCCCATAAATACTCACAATTAATTATTTTCCCCAAAAATAATTAATTTTCAATAATGAATAGTAATAACAATATTAATAATTCGAAATTATAAATTAATTTAATTAATTAATAATTCCGAAAATAATAAATAGTTATTATTTATTCCAAAAATAATAATAATATTTATTAATACTAACCACGGTTACTATTCTAACCCAACTGCAGTTAATTAACCCAACTACGGTTACTAACCTAACCACAGTTACTTTAATTTAACCGCGGTTACTTTAATCTAATCGCGATTACTTTATTCTAACCATGCTTAACACTAAGCAAGCTTAATCAAATAATATTTTAATGCTAAACAATCATCATCCAAATCACTAATCAATAATTAAACTAATTAAACTACTCCTAAGCAAGATTAACCCCTAACTAAGGGATTAGGAAATCGACTTACGGTTTAGCGATTCTGATGACATGGGCGCGATGGTGGCGGCGAGGGCGACGCATGGCTACGTCCGAAGCAACGAGATGAGCGACGACGAAAATGGGTCTCGACGACGGGGTGGTTCTGATTCGGTGAGAAAGAACGGAGATGGACGTGGCTCATGAACGGGCGATGCCGGGACGCGGCTTGGACTCTCCGGCGGTGTGTGGCGGCTCCGACATGTGGCGAGGGTGGCTGATTTAGGTGAATCACAGCAGCTCATGCTGCTGTTTTGGGAGAGAAAGAACCGAAGAAGAGAGGGACAGAGAGAGAACGTGGGGTGGAGTGGGGTTGATCGGTGAGGAGAGAGAGAGCTTTGACGGTCAACAAAAAAAAAAAGGTGGGGGGGGCGGGAGAAAAAGAAAAGGAAAAAGAAAAGAAAAGAGAATAAGACAAATTCTAAACAAGCTTCTAGAAATGGCATTTTGGTATTTTTGCCCTTGAAGCACAAATTCCCAAATATTTGACTCCGAAACTCGGCTCATTGAATCATTTTCCAATAATTCGGGCTCACTAATAAATCCGAGAATCAATGAGACAATGTCCAATATTTAGTCTCGACATCCTTAAAAATTCGATACCCGATACCGGATTGAAATTCGTGATTAAAATCGATCAATCGCGACTTTAGTACGACTTAACTTTCAAGCGGCGTTTAGGGGCTCTCGCGCGTTTGACCCATGGTTGATAGCTTTTCAATCCACGATCGTGCATTCAAATCAAGGCGATTCTCGATTGTCATGTAATCCCGAGAGGTTAATCGCTCACATTGAGTATGAGGCCAAAAGAACATTGTTTTAACGTCGTTCGCAATTAATATCAAAGTCGTGCGGAATCACCCGCAATCCGACCTCGTATTTTTGCCGAATCGATTTATTCCCGTTCGCTAATTGGCCTGCCACAGTGTAGTATTATTCCTCTTTGATCCTTATGGTTGAGTAGCCTATCCTTGATTAAATTCACTAGTCGTAAGCGTATCGATCCTCAATTGCCTTGCCGAACAGTTAGTTAACTCGTGAGGGGCCAACTCAGAGTACACGTAACTAACAGTGCATTGATAAAATAATCATTTCATCTATCCTGGAATGGGTCAAAATTCAGGATGTTACACTACTGCCCCTTTTTTATATTTAAAATTTTCACTTTTAATATTATTTATTTAATATTTATATTAAAAATTAAACTTTGGCCAAAACAACATCGTTTTGAGCTTATTTGGCCATGTTAACACCCCAGAACGATGCCGTTTCGACCCTAGATCGCCGTAAAAATGCCATGTCAGCATTTTGGCTGGATTTTCTCGCTGTTGGCACTTAAGTGATCTTTTTGCTCCAATTTTGGTACTTAAGTGTACATTTTATAACTTTTGGCACTTAAGTGTCCCCTTGTGCCAAGTTTTGGCACTTCAGGGGTCCATGCGTCGTATTGTTAGCATGTGTGTGTGTAGCAACATGAAAATGGAAGATCTACAATGCTGTGAAATTTTGGATTTGGTGAAAGATTGCCATGCATGTTGATTTCAGAAACCATATAGCCTTGCATGTGATTTTGGTGCGTGTACTTAGTTCGTATGAATATTTCCGTGGCCTATAGATGAAGGTGGATATTACATGTGCCCTAAGATGTCTGGTTTGGATGTATTCTTGAGTCATGAACTTGTTTAGTTCAAGTTGTGCAATTATTTGTGAACTGTGGTTTGGAATCTAGAATCGGAGCTAATGTACCCTCTTTGATTGTCCATTTTATGTAGCTTGCTGTGTTGCAATTCTGGTGAGACGTCCTTCATATAACTATACAAGACATCTTGATAACATAATTTATCGTAGATTTTTCTAAGATTAAATGGTCTGTGCGAAGGTGTGCTTTTCTACTATGATTAAATTTTCTAAAACCGCAGAACTTACGACCTCAGTGAGTCCTTAAATTTTTATAAAATTTCTAGTTTGAATATTGATATGATCCCTCATAAAATTTGTAGAAAACATCCATATGGAGAACATATCAAAATTTTAGAGCATTTGGTAAAGTTTCGGGTATTTATATGAATTTTTATTTGTGATCGCTGATTCTGGTCGGCAGGCCAGTTTGTGAGTCTTTTTGGTTGATTTATTGTTCTCTGTACAGGAAGATTCTAACTTAGAGCTCTCCATGAATAACATATTAAAATTTTATAATTTTCCGAGTTCATTTACCTGGGTTTTGGCTTCAATTTACACAACTATTCAATTCTGGTCGGGTTCTTCCTTTGGTCCGAAATTCAATTATTTTTATGGGAAGATGATGGATATTTGAAATGTGGCCTATTGATGATGGTAATTATATTATGCTGGATTTTAATATAATGCCATTTGCTTGTGGAATTTGGGGTGAATATAGGAGAGTATATTCTGAAACTTTGGGTTATATATGGCTTGGGTGTGCTAGTGAGGCAATGAAGTGTTTGTGGTGACTGGGTGTCCATCCTAGTAAAAAGTGTGCTGAATATGACATATTGTAAAGTGCGATTGCGATGTCATTGTATATGTGTGTTATGCCTGTGGTGTATGAGACGAGTCATTATATGTGATGCTAAAGGCTGGCAAACCTTGGATGCTCGATGATGGCCTGAAGTAGATGTCGAAGGTGAATGCCTTAGCTAACAACTAAGATGCCTTGATTGTAGTAGGGATGCCCAAACTGATGATAAACCCTTGAAAGTCTTGGTGATCAACCCAAGAGCCCAACAATGGCTCATTGTGGATGTCGGAAGTGAATACCTTGGCTAACGACCAAGATGTCCTGGAGTGGGATGTCTATGGTATGGGAACCGTGGAAGTCTGGTTAGTGAACCGGAAGTGACCATATGGACAGGCTAGTGAACCAGTTCAACCGTGAGATGAGAATGGACCCTAATGATGTTGTGCATGAGAAATGAGATATGTGATAGCATTATTCATGTGATTATATAAGATGCGTGATGCACTAAATGAATGCCAGCATTATACATGTGATTGTGTAAGGTATCCAAGGTGTGTTGTGCGCTCATGCTTATGTGCTTGTTTGCTTGGATGTTAGTTCGTGTCCTAGGAATCGAGTGTTGATTCGATGGAGTGGTTTATGAGTTTGCTATTTTTTCTTGTTGAGCATTAGCTCAATCCTGTTGTTTTTACAGATTGATAGCTATGCCTCCTATTGCTACATCCCCGTTGCCCGATATGGTGCGCCCATCATTCTTAAGGGCGAGCATCATGAGTTTATGGACCCGAGCTTCCCAGGTGTGATGTTGTGCAGTACATTGCAATCTTATTGGTGGACATAGGTTCACCTGATTTGATTTCTTATTGTTTTGTCACCATCTTTGTGCTAGTAGATGGCTGCATGGTAGGACTGATTGCATTTCCTGATGATCATAGCGGCAGTGGCGATGGGAGTGATAGGGAGGAGTAGGAGCTGGAGGTGACACGGCGTAGAGAGGGAATGATTGTGTTTTGCACGACCGTAACTTTTTGGCATAGGATCGTGTAGGTCAGGTGGCGAGGATGGATGGATAGTCGTGAGAGGTGCCCACTAGTGGAGAATAGGGAGATGAGTGCCTTTTTTATTCCTCCCAGTTCAAGTTCTTTCCTTTTGTTATGTGATCCATCACCCAATGTATATATATAAGTTTGATAAGCAATGGAAGCATGTTTCCCCTTTTCTATCACTGTTCTTGTATTCGTGTATGCCTAGTTCATGTTATAAATGCTATTAAAGGATTAATGTCTTCCGCTTGCGTGATAACTTAAAGTGTATTAAGACAAGTATTGGTAAGTGGCATACCAGGACACCATAATGGGAAAAGAAGCAAAAGAAGGAAGAAGAGAAAAAAGAAAAGGAAAAATTAAAATTTTAATAAAAAAATTAAAAAATATTATTAAAAAGTCCATATTAGGGTCAATGGTAAAATTGGCCGGATGATTTGAATTAATATCATTGCAAAAGGTTTAAGATTGAGTTGGTAAAAGAAAAAAGTTTAGATCTAAATTGACATAATTACAATAAATTTTAAGACTTTTTAATAATTTTCTCGTTTATGTGGTTAGTTTATGGGTAGCTAGGGTGAGTAGTTTTAAGGTGGGAAGTTCTAAGTTCTGTCGGTACTCATTCTCAATTTTTGGAATTCGAAATCTATTGTGTAAACCTAGGAACTCTCCCACTTAGTTACCCTAGAAATGGCCAATTTTTTTCTTTTATTTCATTTTTTAATTCATTAAAAGGAGAAATTTTAGTAAAACTTCCCTTATTCACAATTAAGACAAATGGTAGTTTAAACAACAAAACGCTGAGAATTACATTATAAAACAAACGAAATATAAAGCAATTGAAAGTTAAAGCAATAACATAAATTCCCATTCGCCAAAAGAAATAATCTATAAAAAATAAACATGTAAAATAAACAAATAATAAGAAGTTCAAAACATGTGACATAAAACGTGAACTATAGAACTTCATCCTCATATAACTATAAAAGATTGCTCTAAATGCTAACTATTGAGAAAACATTTCCTAATGAGGTTTTGAAGATTGACAAAACTTATTCTTTGAAATAGACTTGGTTTCCGATGATAAATGTTTTTAAGAGGAAAGTTTGATACGATACCATTAGACTTCATCTATTAGAGCTTTGGTTGAAACATAATTATTTCCTTCCATATTTGTTATGTCTAATGGGAGCTGATTCACTTTTTGTAACGACTAGTGGATATTTGACTGGATCACTTGCTTTATAAATAAGGAGTTCCAAAAGGAAAGTCTTTCAAGTAAATCTCTCGACATCTCTTGTAGATTTGGAATGTCAAAATAGAGGCGATTTGTTTCCAAATCAAAGTGCTCAACTTATGAAAACTCGAACTGTTATATGGACGGAAATATCTTAGGAAAGTTTTATTTTTGGAAACTCGAAAGCAATTAGATCTTCTTAATGAGATTCAAGCAAAAGGGTAAATTGGATGGATAATCCTCCAAAGATCATGTCCAATGGTCAACTTAGACAGGGGAGGAGTATATAAGGAGGTCTTGAAGCGGAAGATTGTATGTGAATGTAACAAGAACAAAAGCTTACAATTCTAAAGTCCTAAATAGTATTCTCAATCAAATACATTCATTTCTATGAGGTTGAAAGTGTGTGATGATTTGTTCACATGAGCTTGAGTAATTGTTACTCAAATCTTGTAATCTCTAATTGATTCAAATAGTGGAATCTCGCCAATAGGCTGTTAGCACAGGAGAATAGACATAGACTTGTTAAAGTTGAATCACTATAAACATTTGTGTGTAATTTTCCATCCCTACTCTCTTTATTTTATTAAATAGAAATACTTGCACATTGGTAAGATCGACCACTACACATTTTATAAAGAGAAGTTGTTCTGTTGCAATATTAGTCTTAATTTTTTCTAAATTCTAAAATGTCACCTATTCACCCCCTCTAGATGATCATTCTAGCCATAATACTAACCATCTAAAAACAAAAGAAAAAACAAACATAGTTAATTACTTAACAACTTGCTTTAAAATTACTATTCATTAAACTAAAACGATTAATAAAATAACTCACCACACATACGCATTTTACTTCAACTTGTAAAGTTTATTTACTGATAATAATCTTCTTATTAAGACAATCAATATCTTAGAAAAAAAATTACTCATTAGATATACAAAGGAATTACAAAATAAAAGGAAAGGTTTTTTGGTTTGGTCCTTCGATTTGGTTTTGCACCTAGAATTAGGAATCGGACTGGTAATAGACTAGATAAAGATTGGCTCGATATGGTCGGTCCAATCAAGTTTTAGGATATGCCCTGGACTAGTGTTCACCACTATGGGTTGCTAATGTGATTGGATAAATAGAACTTATCATGTAACTCCTGCCATTTGATTGAAAAATTGCGTGATAGTACCAATTGAACATAAGAAGGATATCACGAAAACCCCAAAATATTATTCGTGCGAGACACCAAAATCTCTCAACTTTCAATAATGTATAAATCACACGCCCGGCATTATTCTTTTTCACCTTCACAACCCTAATATTTTTAAGATAGCAATCAAGATTATATTTCTTGGAAAAGCTGTTTTGCTTTTTCGCTCTCCATTGAATAATAAAAGTATATTATCTATCCAAGGATTGAATATAACAATCACGAAAGACAATAATTTTCATCAATCTTGTTAAATTTGATTATTACCCAAGTCGCATGACATGTTCAAGTCCTTGAAGTTCATCAAGAGTTGTGTTATGACAATCTAAAATTTCATTTATGTTACTTGAATTCTTTTTTATTTGGTAAATTATCTCTTGGGTTCAAAATGCTTTTATAATACAAAAATATCCTAAAGCTTGTAAGTCGAGTTGTAAATTGTTTGTTTTTTGGTCGAATGTAAATTGCCTTTTGAGTGTCATAAGTTACAGCGACCTGCTATAGCAAGGACTAAATGGGATGTGGTACCACTTTGCTTGAAGGGGACCCTAGAAGGACCCCTAGCTTGTGTCCCCCCCAGGAGTTTTGGGTTGATCATGAATTTGAAAGCTACGCGCTCCACGGGAGCACGCGAACATCCGGGACTCAGCAATGCCACCTGTAAAGTTAGCGTACCGATTGCCACGAGGTTTGCACCATCAATTTTCATGGTTTAGATCAGTAACATAACAGGAAACTAAAACAGGCGTCATATTCACGGCTTGAAGATATTTTTTCGCAAGTCTCAGAATTTGAAGCCAGAACATCTCGCTCTCGTGACTCGTAAGTCTCCAACTTCGATTGGCTGTCAGCTAGCCTGCAGATAGAAATATATCATTACCGGTGAAGTATGGTTTTTATGTAGCTTCTTAGAAGTTCGCCTCCGGCAAACGACGACATGCATGTAGTTTGTCGCGACCTAAATTTTTTCAAAAAATAATAATAGTAATATGTATAGATTTAGGGGTATTGTTAATTTCGGGCCGACGGCCCTCAATTAACTGGGCTCACCTGCCCCATACCTCCCGCGCGACATTGGGATATTCATAAAAACTTCAAACAAGGAGTCTTCACTAGCCTATTGAGATCGACTAGAAACCAAGCGAGACATGGGAGCGTGTCTCGCCATTTTTTTTTTTTTATGCAACCAGAAGGCCTAGGGTTGGGGACTTGATTACATTAATCATGCGACTAACGCTCTTTCGATACCTAACTTGATCATATATTAAATAAGGTCATGGCAACACGTTCAAAAAACCTATTGTATAGCCCTAAAGGCTTATTCACTTTTAGTTTTTTTTTTAAGGGTTTTCTAATTTTTTTGGAATTTTTTCTGATTTTTCTGAATTTTTATGCTTTTTAATATTTTTAAATATTTTTAATATTTTTAACATTTTCGAATTTTCTGAAATTAAAGAAAACAAACTTTTCAAATTTTTTTTATTTTTTGGCTTTTTTGAAAATTTTAAAGAAGAACATTTATTACTTTTTTTTTTTTTTTTTTGGGATTTTCTAATTTTTTGGAATTTTTGAGTATTCGAAAAAAGAAAGAAAAATAAAATAAAAATAAACTTTTAAAACCTTTTTTGAAATTAAAATTTTTTTTAAAAATTTTTAATGATTTTTTGAAAGTTTTAAAGATTTTTGAATTTTTTTGAATTTTTATGCTTTTTAGATTTTTAAATTTTTTTAAATTAATAAAAAGGTAATTCGGATCGGGTCGGGTGACCCGGCCCCTATCAGGCCGAGCTGGAGCAACGACCGGGCTGGCCGAACGGCCCGGTCAAAAATTTTAAAATGGCCCATAATAAAATAAAATAAAAAGCCCAATTTCTAATTCCTAAAACATTCGGTCCAGTTGCCTTCAACCCACACCAGCGATTGGCCCAAACTTCAAATTAGGCTCACTTCGAAGTTCAGCCCAACCCCTGCCATTTTTCTTTTTCTTTTCTTTTCCATTTTACTTTTTCGCCTGATCTTCATCTTCTTCACCATAGACCCCCTGGAGTTCGCCGGAAACCTGTGCGCTTCCCCACACGGCCGCAAACACCGTCGAGGATCCTCACTAGTTCTAATGGGACCGCACTAATGTCATCCGGCGTCGGCCGTTCCGACCGACCGACGCTGAACGTCGTCGGCGATAACCTCCGGCGACCCGTGAAGCTCCCACGCCGGAAACCCAAAAATGTCTCTTTTCGACTAAAAAACTCATGGAAACCTCACGAAAATGACTATCATACTAAGGGAAACATGAGAAATAGATAATAAACAATCAAACATTCATAAAACCAAATTATCGAGGGAGGCAAATTTCGGATCTCATTAGCGCATTTCATCAAACACCTAATGGGCACTACCAGATTCGGGGGTCTCCGGCTCGACCGAGCCTCGCTCTAGGGGTTTTCAGGCATCACATCAAAAGGAAGCAGGGGCAAGATAAAAAGGCGGCAAGGGCCGGGGCTCGCACGAACCGGTCGGCGCGAGCTCTGGCCCGCCTCCTCGTCAAAGCAAAACAGAAACAAGTAGAAGTGGAACCTACTTGGTTCGGATGCGACATTGGGATGGTGGACGGTCGACGGGCTGGCCTCCGGCAAACGAACGCTCCTCTTTCCTTTCTTGTGCGAGCGATCCGGCGTACTTTCTCTCTCTCGCTCTTCTTGGATCTCTCTTTTGTTCTTTGTTTCCCTTTAAATCTCTTATTCCGGTGCCGAAAGGTTGCTGGCGGCGGGTCAGTCATGGCTGCCGGCCGTATCTCCTTTCGTTCGCTCCTCTTCTTCCTTCCTACCCTCTCCTTACTTTCTGCCCCCCTTTTGTTTCGATCTGTCTGCCTGTCCGCAAATCGCCGATCTCTCCCCCACCGCTCTCCTTTTCTGGTTTTTTTTCTCTGGTTTCTCTGTCATCTGGTGTTCTGTTCCCTTCTTTTGGCAGATATGCTGCTGCTGCGTTGTAGGACAGCACGGACGGCTGTCTTGGGCGCGACCGACGATGGGGGATGGTGCACGAGCGGCGTCGGGGGTGGTCGAGCGGTGATGGCGTCCGTCCCTCTCTCTCCTTTTTGCTCTCTCACTTGCTGTCTCGTTCCAGATAGAGTACGCATCCGATGCCAGGCAACCAGCGCCGCCCGCGGCGGCGGGACTCGGCCGAGCGACTCTCTTTCTTTTTTGTCTTCTCTCTCGGTCGCTTGGTCTTTGCTTTTAGATCTGCCTTCCTCGGAGCCCTCTCTCTCTTCCCCCCGAAAAACCAGCAATCGGCCTTTTTTCTGCTCCTCTTTTTTCGAAAATCGCTGCCTCCTCCTCCGCTCGTCGATCCTCCTGCTCCTGCATAACCGAATTCCCTGCTGCCCTCTCTCCGCGTGAGCGCGGCAAGGGACGATTCCCTTGCTGGCGTCATGTGGCTGATGTCAGCCAAGGGGCAACGTCCAGAGAGACGACGTCGTCGAGCGTTGCTGCGTCTGTGTGTTGTGTGCGTGCGTGTGTGGGGAAGAAAAGAAAAAGAGGTGATGGGCTGGGCTGAAAATAAATGGGAAGAGGGGCTGGGCCTAAAAGAAGGGAAAATAAGACTGGAAAAGAAAGAAAAGTGGGCTGGGCTGAGCCAGCCCACCCGAAAATAATAATAATAATTTTTTTGATTTTTTTATCTAATTTTTTATCTTTTCTAGAAATTAATAAGTATTTATAGATGCAAATTAAATAGGCATTTAAAATAAAGTAACCAAAATTTCGGGTGTCAACATAGTTGTTGCCACAGTTATAGCTCATGGACTAGGACATGCGAGCATATGATTTCTTAGCTAGAAGGGTGGTTATAATAAAGCCCTTGTCATTCCCGAGTGATAAATATCGTTCACATAAAGTGATAAATCACAAATTTATCTTCGGACCGTTTGATATACACATAGTGATCTTTTTTTTATCATCATGAACCCAAAAGAAGTTATGGCTCAATGAAAATGAAAATACCACTGTCTAAATGATTGTTTAAGGCCATATATTGAATGATTAAGTTTGCAAACTTTTCGCTCTTGACTTTCAGTTACAAAACCTATTGATTGCTTTATATAGATTTCTTCATCTAGCTCTCCATTGAGAAATGCTGTCTTTACATCAAGTTAATGTAATTTGTGTGACAATGGCTAGAATAAGGTGTATAAAAGCAAACCTTACAACTAGTAAAAATGTTTTCTTCTAATCTATAACCTTTCGCCACAAGACAAGACTTATACTTTACAATGGATTCATCCGCCCTTCGCTTGATTTTGAAAACCTATTTATTTCCAATAGCTTTGCAATTGGCAGATCAACCAAGTCTTAGACGTGGTTTGCCTTTATTGACTCCAGTTTGTATTCAAAAACTTTTCTCCATTCTTCTTTCTTAAGAGATGAGGGAGTTTCTTGAACTGTCTTAGGCTTTGCATCATCTTGTGGATTAATCATAAATACTTCCTCTTCAATCTCAAAATAATGACAATGAATACTTTTATGATTACTTCTATACAACCGAACTTCTTGTGAATTCAGCTCCCCATGTGATGCAATACTCCTACAATGTTTTATATGTGGAGCTAAGTCTCCACTTCCCTCAACAACATTAGTGGGTTTGTTTTCAAAATCTTCCATTTCATATAATTGGAAGTCCTTATTGATCTAACCTCTATTAGGAAAATTGTTTTCCAAAAATGTAACATTTTGTGACTCCATTTCAATAAAACTTCTATTAGCTTGTTCACCTATGAACATGTATCCTTTAGAGTGTTTAAAATATCTTATCAAGATACATTTCTTTTCTCTGCGGCCTAATTTGCCATATTTATGGGAAGAATCATGGACATATGCTACACACCCCAAATGTCGTAGATTACTCAAATCTAATTTTTTACTAGTCCACAATTTATAAGGGATGGAAGTGACTGACTTAAAGAGGACATGGTTAAGTAAATAAGCAACAGTTAATAACACATCTTCCCAATATGAGACAGGTAGATTTGCCTATGCCATATAGACCTAATCATTTCTAATAATGTTTTATTCTTTATCTCAATAACCTTATTTTGTTGCAGAGTATCGGGAATAGTCAATTGTCATACAATTCCCTCTTTATCATAAAGAGCCTTAAATTACTCAGATAGATACTCACGCTCACAATCGATTCTCAATGCCGTTAATGTTTTGTTCAAATGATTCTCTACCAAAGTTATATATCATCTAAAGCAATCCAATACTTCAGACTTATGAGAGATTAGAAAAATATAACCAAAGCATGTGAAGTCATCTATAAAAGTAATGAAATATGAAGCTCCATGCCTCACCCTCACATTCAATGGACCACAAATATCAGAATGTATGAGTTGCAATAGAAGTTTAGCTCTGATTCCTTTACCATATGGTTTTCTAGTTGCTTTTCTCGCTAGACAATGCTATCAACATAGCATGTCATCCTAAAAGGCTTTCTTTTGCTAAACGCTTCATTTTTTGTAACCCAATGTAACTTAATTTGGCATGCCAAGTACTTGCATTAATCTCCACATTACTAGAATATGCAATTAAATAAAAACAACCATTAACATTAATACTGTACACATCATAGTCAATGTCTAACACCATAAAACTATTCAATACATAACCAGAATCGTAATAAACTGTTTCAAATAAAATATTAATATAATTACCATGGAAATTCAATACATAAGCTAAGTTTAGAAGAACAACTATAGAGACCAAGTTCCATCAAATATCTAGAGCATAGAAAATATAATGTAGGATTAGGTTTCGACCACTACATAAGGTTAATGTGCATATACTAATACTCTTCACTTCAACTCTTAAGTTGTTTCCAACGTATACCTATATTTTTCCATGTTGTATCCGACGATACTTCACAAATGCTCATCGGCTTTAGCTATGTAGTTTATTGCTCCCGAATCTATAGTCCACATACAATGAAATTCAACAAGTATTATAGTGCTAGAAATAAAAACATTAATTAAAGTAATGGAGTAATGTAGTATCTTTTTAAGACTTAATGCATTCATGAGCAAAGTGACCAAGTTTACCATAATTATAGCAATTCATTTTGGCTTTGTCCCTTTTCCCACCACGTTTCTTTTGTTAGAGGGTCTTAACTCTCTTTGGTGCCTAATTAGTCTCATTCCCTTTGTTGTTGAATATATGGTTCCTTTTGCGTTTGAAGCCCAAAACTTTGCGCAAACTTGATTCGGCAACATAACAGTAGAGGATTTCTCAGCCTTTAGGTGCTCATCCTCTAATTCCAAATAATGCGCTATATTGTCAAAAGTGACGATAGTTTCATTATGTGTCATGTTGATTTTCATATGCTCTAAACTGTTAGGAAGAGATCTTATAACAATTTGACCTTGTTGTTCATCCATAAGGGTGTGACTTGCCGACTTCAACTTATGTATCATGTTTGACATCTCTCTAAGATATTGCCTCATCCTTAGATTCGGGTGTTTTCAGTATGTGTCAAATTTGATGATGAGCCTCCTCAACATAATTGCAAACATATCACTAAACTTATCTTTCAAAGCAACCCATACTGCTTGAGCTTTTTCATAACCTTTAAACTCACACATGAGATCATCTTGTATACAACTCAGCAACGTGATGCAAGCAATGCTATTTTTTCTTTCCTAAGCTTGATAATCTTCTTGATCTCTTTTGTGTTGAGTCGAAGTTTCATGCTCAAAATCATCCATAGTGTGGTTGAGGGTTTTCAAAACCTTTTGCTCCTCAAGAATGTATTAAACCTTTTAATACCAAATATCACAATTGTTACCGTTTAGCTTCTCACCCTTATTGAGGTCAGCCACAATAGTCTTGGATGCTAAAGCCATAATCAATTATTACTACACATTGACATAATAAATGGAAAATCAATAGTAGCACAATTTTCCACATAAATACACATATTTAATTTGCAACAAAGACAAACAAATTAATGATAATTTAATAAAAGATATTGAAACGAAAGTTCACCATGTTTTCAATTAGCTCCGACGCATGATTATTCAACTATCATTGACTTGTTTAATTTGAGTCAATTTTTTAAGTTCTAGATGAGAACTCTTTTGACTTCTACTAGCCTATGAATTCCCACTAGAAAAAAAAAATTACATGACCTTATGAAATTATTGCATTTTTCTCTTAAATATCAAAATACATAACAAGATGTGAACCAACATACAAAACAATCATGTATCAACTATAATCAAAGGTAGAATTCAAGACATATTGAAAAAATCTACAATCTCCAGCCATTATTTAAGATTACTCGGAACCAAGAAATTGCTAGCACGTTAAACCATGAACATGCTATCATCAAACTAAGTTCTACACAACTCATATGTAGTAATTTAATATAGGCTAGCTTCTGTATTTCCAAAACCATAAGAAAATACAAGTTAAAAGAAATAAACAATGCACTTATACCCCAAAAATACATGTATTTAGGGTTCCGTGCGCACTTTTATACCTTTAAGAGCCTCAAGCATATATAATAAGTACACCATAATGTAGAGGACATTAATACAAAAAAAAAGACACCAACCACTGTCCAATCGGTACTAGCATGTGCCCTAACGCGCCACTTGAATGCGTGGCACGTGCCTAGTCCAGTCCCGGCTATTGGACCAGTTCAACCGATAGACTAGTCCGAGCGGACAAACTAGTTCGACTGGTTGACCAGTCAATCAGGTTGGGTTGCCAAGTCGGGTCTCCAGTGGATTAGGTCGGGTCAATGACGTCATTGGGTCAGTTACCCAATTGCTTGTTGAAGTCATTGATGAAATCAGTGCTAGGCACCAATTGGACGTGCTGACGCACGTACACATGCGGCGCTTGGCTCTCATGTGCCGTGGCTTCTAGCCTCACATGAGAGCACATCTTGTATCATCCAACGGCATACCAACACCATTCAGCTCGTCTCGACGAGATCTTCCACCCTATGCGATCAAATTTCATTTTTACAAAAAATAAATTGTCGAAATAAGGCCAAATAGAATGGTCGTCCTTACCCTTTGAAGCCATTCTTCGCATTCGATTCATATTCAATGATTCATGTTGCAATTTCTGAGTAATGAACATCCAAATAGTATGAAATTCTTCCTCTTGATCCTCATATCAAATAGCCAGCGAAAAACTTGACGAAAAAAAACAAGGTAAAGATCATAACACAAGCTCTAATACCAATGTTGGAAGAATAGTTGACGGAAGAAACGACTAACCTTTTCGATGCGCAATAAGCAAATTATCCCAGATAGTACGTTGAATCATCGGCGGATGATGGACCATACAACTTCACATTGGTTTGAATACAATCACGAGGAGGCATTCTCTTTCCACAGCATTAATGCTAATTGTCTTCTCAAAATAGATAATGGAACCCTATATGTGTTTTCTTTGATGGCGAGAGGGGGGGACGTTCCTTTCTACAGAACTTTCTATTTTTTTGTCAATTGCATTAGCGGCCGTTTTGTTTTAGAAATTATCTTTTATTCTTCTTTTGAAAAATAACCACTCATAGCCCTTCAAAAGGTACTCTTTAAAACACACATCATAGATAATAGGTGCCTCTTAGACACACCCCATCATGGATGTACCAACGAAATATAACACTTCCTCTATTGCTCTTTCATCAGTATAATGCTATTGCTGGTTTTGCAGTCGACAAGTGCAATATGACCATCCGGAAAGCATGAACATTGGATTTTGGTGAAATCTGCCCAATCTTTTGGTACTCTAGATACATATAACAAAGTGTCCCCACAAGATTTGTATCCCTGTGTGAGGATACAGTGGGATCATCTTTGAGCATAATCAAGAGACCAACATCTCCAATCTTGCTTTGATGGTTGTGTTCAACCAATATAATTGCTGGCATCGGATCTTGACGCATTATTGGCTTTGGCTTTGAGTTGTGGAGAAATACCAGAGCAGATGCTAGTTCCCATGCAATCCAGAATCTAGCAAACCATGAAATTTGTAGCCTGTCGTTTCTGCAAAGAACCCTCTCTTCTAGGCTACTGTTCTCCATGTACGCATAAATTAAGCAATTATGATATGGACATGCATCAATGAGGAGAAGCATGTGAGGATGATGCGCTTTGCTCAAATCTCTGGCTGCTTTAAAAATAAAATGAAAATAACTTAAAAATTTTTGGTCTGGACTTGGCAAGAACAAGTGGTTACACTACATAATCATTATGTAAAAAGCAAAGGAACAGTAACCTTGCTACCGAGAGAAGCAGATTTAGAAGAGAAAAAGAGCTTCACTTTCTAACATATGGGAAAAACTCATGCTGCAAAACTGAAATGTAATTACTAGACCAAAGCATGTCAACAAAAAAGAGTTATTTCGGACCATGCATCAACTTCATACCTCTTGCTGAAATTGTTTTGATCTGTGACTCTTTCGATTGCCACATTTGTGTAACGGTTCCATAAGCTCCGATTCCTGCCTTAAAGACTTTCAGAGAATGATGTAGCAGAAACAATCTCTTTTAATGGAAAAATAATACCTACTTAGTTGACACGTTGAACCCACCTCACTCTTGATTAGACATATCAAAATAGTCATAGATCCATTTCTTAATCAATATTTAATGGGCTGAGTTATTATTTAGGTTAATTATATTCCATAAATAAGTCATAAATGGGCTTAGAATGATAAAACCCAAAATAATGAGTGCTAGAAGGGTTTACATTTAGTTAGACCTACCCTTATACTTAAATGTTCTCACCTCAGTTGTTTTTTTGGTCGGTTCTACTCTACCCTTATACTAAAATTCAAACTTTTGTCCTACCTCTTTATAGGGCGTAGAAGTCGAAACTCACTCCTGAAACTAAATCGTCCCCACTCCAACTCTTTTGATAAGGTGGGGATTTGAACCCCTCACTTCCTCCTTCTAATATGAGAAAGGTAGCCATTGAGACAAACCTCAGTTGTTCTCACCTTAATTTGGATATGAGTTTTTTTAGATTAAGTAAAATATAGAAGTGCTTTAGTAAAATAGATTAGGTCGGCCATAAGTCACTACAAACCTCAGTTGGTTAATTTGAGTTGGACCACTTTCAATCCGACCAAAACCCAATCTGACCTACCTATTTGAGGGGTCTACTCTTGATTAAGGGTTGATCGAATTGGCAGAGAGTAATGGACAGGAAGAGATGGAAAAGTCATCTAACATATTGTGGGTCTTTAAATCTCAATCCATGTTGTTTACCTTCATAATGCACGAGGTGTGATCCTATTCACAAATCCCAAATCAATATATCTGATGAAAATTCATAAAATCATGAATTTAGACATAAAGTGGACAATGTACCATTTTGTTATACATTCAACTTTTGGTAAAATTTATTGTACTCACACTTGTACTTTATACAATTTGAAACACTCGAAAATTTTCAAGAAACCCAAAGATTGGCATGTAAAATCACTTGTGATTTTTTTTATAATTATATGAAACTTAACTTTCTTTTAAGTTATGGCAAAAGACTTTTCAACCCAAGTGACACTGTTCATCCTTCTCTCTGTTTTTGAAATCCCGTAACATTGTAGCCCTGGCTCCGACTTGGCTCTATGTAGGCAACCCTTGGCTTCAGTTGACGCTGATCTTAAACAAACAAGTAGACCAAATTGAGCAACATCAGCATCTCTAGTTTTGCCCTAGTAAGGCTCTGCCCCTTGCGGTTTATGGTCTGCAATGTTAGGGTTTAAGAGGATTTAGTCGTCATGGAAACTGGAAGTGCTACTATCCATGTCCGACCAATTGAAAGGGTTCCGATAACCCTTACAACTCATCTCGGAAAGGGCGAAGGTAGAAACCGTAGCCGTAGTAGACCACCGGTTGCAAGAACTCTATCTCATGACAGAGAGATGAAAGGGAAAGGCGTTGCCCTGCCCTCTGTAGCTGCGAGGCAGAACAATGTTGGTCGTTCTGATGTGTCTACGCTTGGAATTAGAGTTGTTGGACCTAGTTGAGGCCTCCCCTCTTCAATTAAGCTTAGTCTAGAAGTGCAGCAACAACAAGTTGGAAACCTCAAACCAGTAGTGCAGCAACACCAAGCTGGCAAATTTCCTTCTGCTGTCTAGTCCTGGGCCTTTGTAGCCAAAGCAGCTGCACAAGGTTATTCTTTGTCATTCATCCCTCCTATTGCAAATGAGGATAATGTAGTTAGGTTTTCTGAGGAAGAACTAGTTGCTGCAGATCCGTTTTGGAATGAATGCTTGGTCGGCTACTTCGTGGGGAAGAAACTTCCCTTCAAACTAGTTGAAACAACTATGAAACATACTTGGGGTCACAAATTACTGGAAGTAAAAGCTAATAATCAAGGCTTTTATTTTTTACACATATCGGATTCTGAATTTTGAAGGAAGGTAATAGAAGGTGGACCTTTGACAGTAGCAAGGGTTCCACTAATTCTTCAGCAATGAGACCCTATGTTAGAGTTGAAGAAGGGCGATCACACGTCAATTCTGGTTTGGGTAAGGTTGAAGAATCTCCCATATGGATTATGGTTTGCCCCGGGACTTAACAAGGTTGCTAGCAAAGTAAGAAAACCACTATATGTGGACCAACGCACGGAGCAATTGATGATGATCTCATTTGCTAAGGTATGTGTTGAGATATTAGCTTCAAAAGAGTGCTATGATTCAATTGAGGTGGTCCTAAATGGGCAAACACGCTTAGTAGAAGTGGAATACGAGTGGAGACCCATCTCTTGCAAAACTTGTGGCACTTTTGGCCATAGATGTTCTAATAATGACAACCGGCCTCTTCAAGATGATTCCTTGAATCTAGGTAGCGTGCGCCCTGTTGCGAATGTACAAGAAATAGCAGCTTTCACGGCTATGAATAGGCAGGAAATAGTAGTGCAAACTGCTGAGCTCATGTAGGGCACTCCCCACCAAATGCAGTCAACATCCCCTCCTCCAGCAGGGGTTTTTGCTCAGCTTTCTGGTAGATGTGAATGTGTAGGGCATGGTTAGCACACTGTTGTGATAGTGCAGAACACAGCAGTTCTTCTTGCTGTGAATAGTTCTCCACATCAAGCACCAGCTATGACCTCTTCTCCAGTTTTGGCATCTGCAAAAGCCCGTGAGGAAGGTTGGTAGCAAGTTTGAAACAGGAGGACTCCACCTGCTAAGAAGGTAATGGATTAGCTTGCTATTGTGCGGCCCATCCCTAGAAGACCAACCTTCTCCAGTCTAGCAAAAATCATGCAGAAATAGGATTTACAGTGTGATAAACCCCTTGCAGCTCTAATGGTTAGACAAGTGCTAACTGAACCATCCTCCTCTACTTCATTTGCTTCGGCTGATGATCCAGACGAGGCCTCTGAGACTACTGAAGACCATGACTAGGAGTTGCTGCTGAAAGTTGCAACCCCCCCCCCCTAAGGAGTCGGACTCACCGGGTGGTCGTGCCCTTTACAAAGGATGGACCAGGCAAGCAGCTCGGGGCCTAAAACCTTGTCTTCCTCCACCAAAGTGAAGCTGGCAGCCAGCCGTCGGTGCCCAAAACGTAGGTAGACCTCCCTGCTTTCCTTGGTTTAATCTGTTCATATGTTTTCTGGATTTTGGAATATCATGGGTCTCATGAACCCGATTAGGCAAGCCGAAATCAGGAATTTTGTGTGCCTCAATAATATTTACTGCGTTGGCTTGGTGGAGACCAAAGTACCAGCTGCTCTTTTTGGGTCCATTTCATCAGGTTTGTTTCTTGGTTGGATGTGGCTTTCTAATTATGATCACTCTCCTCGAGGCCGTATTTGGGTTGGATGGAATTCTCTTTTGGTGGCATTCTCTGTTTTGTATACTACTAGCCAAATTATTCATGAAGATGTTAAACTTTTGAACTCGGGGTTTATACTCTCTCTCTCTCTCGGTTGTCTATGGGGAGCACACTTTTGGCTCTAGGAGACCCTTGTGGACTAACCTTGTTAGATTGAGCTCCAGCCTCAAGGAAAGGCCTTGGATGGTGGTCGGCGACTTTAATGCCATTAGGGACCCTTCGGATCGTATGGGGAGCCCGAACATTTGGATACCTACTTTTGATGAATTCAAGGATTTCATAGATCAAGTTGAACTGATTGATCTCAGGTGTGTAAGCTTCAGGTTTATGTGGTCAACCTTCTCAGGTTCTCGTAGGAAACAATGGAAAATTGACCAGGTTCTGGTCAACAACTATTGGTGCACGCCTTACTCCTTTTCGGAAGCAACTTTTTTGGCCCTGGGTATATTGGATCACATGCCAATGCTTGTGAAAATTCTTGCACCTGTCTCTCGTAGGATTCCTTTTAAATTTTTCAACTTGTGGATGAACCACCCAGACTTTGCTGGACTAGTTGCACAGGCTTGGGAGGCTCAAATATCAGGATCGCCTATGTTCAAACTGTATGCTAGACATAAGCTCCTAAAAGGTCGGTTTAAGGGTCTGAATAGAGATGCTTATTCTAACTTATGTATGCGGGTGACTGCAGCTAAGAGAGCCCTCCAAACTATACAAGAAGCTTTTTACCAGGACACTTGGAGTAGCCAACTGGTGGATGAGGAACACTCTCAAATCAAGGTTTATTATGAGTTACGATCCCTGGATGAGTCTTTTTTCAAACAAAAAGTCTAGAATTCGTTGGCTCAAGGAAATGGACCAAATCACTAAGTTCTTCCATCATACTGTTAACCACCGTCATCTTCGCAATTGGATTATCTTGGTCATGGATAGTGCCGGCCAAATGGTTACAGACTTGGTGGAAGTTTCGTGGGTGTTTGTCTCTTTTTTTCAGGAGCTTCTAGCTTTGAATGGCGCGCCCTTGAGGCCATCTACTCAGGAGCTTTCAGAGGTCATTCTATCCCCACTCAGGGAAGACCAAGTTCATCTTCTACCTCTTCCTTTTCTCCCTTCTGAAGTTCGGGATGCCATGTTTTCAATTGCCGGGAACAAAGCTCTAGGGCCTGATGGCTATAACTCAGATTTTTTTAAAAAGAATTGGGATAAGGTGGGTCCATCTATCATTGAAGAGGTGATGGACTTTCTTGATTCTGGGTGTATGCTCAAGGAAATCAATAACACTATCATTGCCCTGGTACCTAAAGTTCCCAATGCCATGTCGGTCTCTAATTTTAAGCCTATTGCGTGTTGCAATACAGTCTACAAGTGCATCACAAAAATCCTTTTAGCTAGGATAGTAGCGGTTCTGCCTGAGCTCATCAGTCTGCCACAAACTGCTTTTGTGAAAGGTAGGAGAATCACAAATAATATCCTCTTGCCTCAACAACTATTCAATGGGTTTCATTCTAAGCCCTACATTCCAAAATGTGCAATCAAGGTGGATTTCAGGAAAGCCTATGACACTATTGATTGGGATTTCTTGGAAACAACCCTACATGCATTTGGGTTCCCCAGCTATTTTATTAAACTGACCATGGTATGTGTTTGCACTCCAAGATTTTCCATATCCATCAACGGCGAACTTCATGGTTTCTTTGCTAGTGCTAGAGGATTAAAACAAGGAGACCCTATGTCCCATTATCTCTTTACTTTGGCAATGGAGGTATTTACTAGGATTATTGACTCTCATACTCTACGTCCAGATTTTTGGTACTTCTGACGTTGTAAGGCCTCTCATCTATCCCACCTCTTTTTCACGGATAATGTCCTTATCTTTAGTAAAGTGAGCCTCGCCTCTATTTCATGCATCAAAGATGGCCTTAATCTATTCTCCTCCTAGAGCAGCTTGATCCCGAATTCTAGTAAGAGTGAGGTCTTTATCTCTGAAGGATCCTTATCAGAAAGGGATTGGATACTTCAAGCTCTTGGTTTTTCATTGGGATCTTTACTGGTCTGGCACCTAGGCATTCCTATTGTTACCTCACAATTGAGCAGAGTGGACAGCAATGCCCTAGTAAGCATCCTCACTGCTAGAGTCCAATCTTGGACACATTGTTTTCTCTCCTTTGTGGGCCGACTACAACTTATTAAGTCGGTATTGCATGCTATTCAAGCCTATTGGGCTTCCATTTTTTGGCTCCCAGCTTCGGTTGTGGATAAAATAGAACAAATATGTAGACAGTTCCTATGGAAGGGACCTTCCATAGGCCCGAGTGGTGCAAAAGTTTCCTACAATGATATATGCCTCCCTTTTCCGGAGGGAGGCCTTAGGTTGAGGAGGATATGGGACAGTAACAAAGCAGCCATGGTAAAACATATTGGTTTTTTTTTACCGATAAAGAATCGCTATGGTGTAAATGGATTCATACAACACACCTCTAAAGGAAGAACTTTTGGACTACGTCTGTCCCTATATGTTACTCTTGGGTATGGTGGAAAATTCTTGCATTATGAGGTGAGTTTCAACCCCTCTTCAGATGGAGAATAGGAGATGGAGACTCTGTATCACTCTGGTTTGATCCATGGCTTGACATCGGCCTTCTTAATTCAGTGTTCTCGGATAATTTCATTTACCAATTGGAATTTCCTAGACAAGCGAAGGTGAAAGATTTATACACTCCGGATGGGCTTTTGATCATTCAAGAGCTGCTATCTTGGGGAGTCACAGTCCCCCCCTCTCTCAAGGCCAAGACAGATTTATATGGATGGAGGATCCTTCGGAGAAATTCTCGATGGCTTTGGCCTAGGTTGCAATTAGGCGTAAATCTAATTTGGTTCCTTGGTCTTCTTTTGTGTGGAGTAAGGCCATTGCCCCTAGACATCAATTCTTACTTTGACTTATTGCCAAGAGTTGTCTCCCAACTCAGGTGTTCGTTATGGCCTATGGCAAAATTCTTAGCTCAGTCTGTGCTTTATACAATTCTAGACCTAACTCGGTTGACCACTTATTCTTTGACTGTTGTGTCTCTAATTCTCTAGCCAACTTTTAGGTTGCCAAATGTAACCTTCCATGGTACAATTCCTCATGCGTGGACAACCTGCTTTGGGCTACTACCTATCTATCTAGGAGAGGATTTTCCTAGGAGATAGCTCGGTTCTCCTTTGGTACTCTTTGCTATGTCATTTGGAAGACCATAAATGATATCCTTTTCCGGAGTCATAACCTATATATTCCAGCTATGAAGCAACACTTTCCAAGGCGGTGAAAGATAAAGCTCTTGCCTTCAAATGGGTAGAAGATAACTCCAAGAATAGGAGGATGCAGCGTAGTTGGGGGATTGACCCATGTATTTTCGATGTGGAGCCGCACTTGGCCTAGCTTAGGACTGTTTGGTTTTTTTGTTGCTTATATTAGCTTGTATTTGTTTATTTTGGTGAATGTGGTACCCTCCCACTCCAGTGACATGTTGTTCAGTTGAGTGCTTGTTGGTGCCATGATTCACCTTCCTGTACATTTTCTTGGTTGATAGTCTATACTACTTAGCTTACAAAAAAAAAACTTTCTTTTAAGTTTTGCATTTCAATGAATGACAAGAATATATTTTCCACTTGACATTTAGATTGGATATAGGTATGGCCTCAACTCAAGGCTTCATTTGATCTAGATCTCAAATAAAATATGCTAAAAGCATGCTCTTTGTCAAGTAATTAGACGCAAAGTGGACCATGCACAACCCATATGTAATATAGTCTAAAGTCACTCATCAATCGACATTGCATGAATTATGTGGTTTTTTTCATTAGAAGAGGATAGTGGTACTTACTACCTAGGAAGCATCGACATTCAGAAGCCTTCATTTCGTGTTGAACACTCCCAACACTTCAACACTCGTTCAATATGTGTTGGAAAATCCAACACCTGATCAATTTTCCCGACACTCTCCGACACTTGAGTTGGAATTCCAACATGTGAGTTTCTAACACGTGATTTTGACATGCGAGGTCAATTTTTAAAATTTTCAATAAATGAGAGGTCAAAATGTATATGTATGAAAAAATAAAAAAATAATAAAAATGGTAAAAGAAGAAAACTCTAAGTTTCTCATCTCTTTTAACTCTCACTTCTCATGATACACAATTCAACCCCATGTTTTTTCTCTTCTTTTTTGACACGTCGACATGCGAGTCCAGAATGTGAATTGCTTATTTTTTTCTTCAAGTTTTATGAATTATTTGAATGGAGTTAAATTTATCAAATTGAAATAATAAATGACATTAATAAACAGTGGATTAATATTTTTAATATAAATTCATTCTAGGCCTTTTATTATTTATTTTTGTGTGAGTTTGAATCAAATTAATTTGATTGAAATAATCATAAAAATGACAATTTATTATGTATATATAAAAATTTATATTTAATATACAATGCGTCTCAACATGTCGGAATTCTTTATTTTTTGAGAAACGACGTGTCGTGTTGTGTCGCATGTCGATGTTAGTGTTACTTAGCTTACTATAAATGTAATGGGCCTTAGAATAGCTGGCTCAATTAGTTTGGTGCAGTCTAGACATTAAGTCAAATAGGGTTGTTAAATGAATGAGTTGGGTTGGATTTGGGTCGAAATTGGTCCTACACAAATTGACCAATTTATATGTAATACAAATTCAATGACCTATACCCAAATGAAATCATTGACCTGGTGGTGTGCCACAATGAAAATTCATCAAAATGATTACATTAGAATTTTGTGCGAGGTTTGAAGAATTAGATTAACAAAATTAGAAAGTTTAGGACTAAATTGGTAATTGATTAGACGATTTCTCCAATTTTAGGCATGATCTCCACACTTCATGTGATCATTACGAACGGTATGAATTATATAATATCATATGCTACTCTAGCTTTGATGGTACTTACTGTATAATATGATGGGAAGAGTCAAATCCAAGTGCATGACCTTGATATTAAATTTTTCTGCCATTGCCTAATTTAATGGACGTAAATGCACATCGTTGGGCTTTTTGAAGAAACTATTAAGAGCATGATGTGAGAAAATCATCGATTCAACGTAATTGATAGCCGTTCACTCCAAGATCTGGACATAGATTTAGAACGCTTAAATGACAATTCAAGAAACATGTACATGATGAATTCAAATCACACACAGCCCATTATGGGAGTTGATCATGCCCAAAGTAGTTACCTTAACCGCAAGGACAATGATGCCAAAAGCCAGGGCTAGTGACCAATGAAGTTGTAACGTGGTAACCACTAGAATGTGCAGCTAGCTCACCGCCATTTCAAGCAGAGCTAATTCTCATCAATAGTTTTGGTTTAACATCACTTTACGTCCAAAAAGAGGCGAATTATATCCAAGTTCAACTAGGAGATGCAAGTTCTCTTTTGTTTTTTGGCCTTCTCCATGTCCCTCCTACATGGTTATATAGGGGCAAAAATGGGAAAAGGAGGGTTATGATTTCTCTTGCTTTTGATCTAGTGGGCCTCGCCTCGAGGCCCACATGATGGGCTACTAACTTAGTGGCTGAGCACACTCTTAATGATTGCATCGTTATGCCTGGCTGTGAGTGCTCTGGCCATATGAGTAGTTCAATGAATGAAATCTATAAATTTGCTTTTAATTAATTCCTTTTAGTTAGCTATTTCCTCTCCGATCTCCTCCGTAGGTTAGGGTGTCAAAAAGACCCAGGCCAACCCGACCCGACCCTAAACTTAGGGTATTTTCGGGTTGGGTCAAAATCTTGTCCAAGCATGGAGCTGGTATCATTTAGAGCCGGGTCAAAATGGATCGGGTTGAGTCGGGTCGGCCCTAGCCTTTTTTATAAATATAATGTATTCTTAGAGTTTTGCTAGAAAATACCCAAATACCCAACCCAACCCGGCCTAGCTCGGTCCGACCTGATTTTTTTGTTCGGGTCTAATGCGTTTCGGGTCGGATCGGGTCGGGTCAAAGTGTGACCCGTTGCGATTGGGGTCGGGTCGGGTAACGTAAAAACCCGACCCGACCCGACCCATTGACACCCCTACCTTAGGTGCAATGACGAGACCTTAACTATATATGAGAATGTACTGGACTTATCAATCATTAGTCACTATTAGAACATAAGGTCTCTACCAATCAAAACAAGATCGTGTAGTCTTTGAGTGCACAATTAACTTGTCAAGAATTTTGCAACTTTGGTGAATGGCAGACTCTTCTTTCTTTTCCGAGACAAAAAAATTGTAGCACCTCTCTGATTAAGAAAAATTCTTACGAAATACAAACTTTGCAATCAAAACATGGAAATTTTCTCTTTTTAAAAAGCTGGAGCAATATTCTCCCTGCATCTGCTCCGGAAAAAATTCCTACCACTAAGTCAAAACCACCTATATAAGCGTTTTCCTTTAAGGTCAGGCTCTCCTTTCTCTTCTCATCACTCTTCATCTTGAGCTGCCGCATACTTGATTACCGAATTTTTCCTCATGGATCAACACTTTGGAAGATCGCTCGGAGGTGGTAGAAGTGACTCGTTTGGGCCTTTCCCGTTGTCCACCAAGAAGGCCATCTTGAGTCCCCAGGTCGTGTGAATTTCCAAATGACAATGCATGAACCAAACGCCTGAAAAAAGTTTAAACAACATAGTCCTGAAAAACTTGTAGAGTAGTATAGACTGTATATTAAACGAGAATAGTCAAGAAACTAGAACTGTACCGGGATTATCTGCTCTAAATCTGATTGCAACCCATCCACCAGATGGTACTCCTATCGTGTTCCTCTCAACAGGATCAACAAGATTGAAGTTCTTCTGATCCACTTTCGGATTATAATTTCCCAATCCCTTCCCAACCGCGAAGAAATTGAACCCATGAAGATGAATTGGGTGGTTCTCCGGGGCGATGATCCCGGTGTCTTGCAACACGAGCTGAACCGTTGAGTTAAAACGCAACCGGTACACCTTGGTCCCACTCGTGGTCTGCAAATTTGATGGCGGCGACCCCGTGTAGTTGAAAATGGTCGGCGGGTTACCAGGGAAATCGCTCGTGAAGACGCCGCTTATGTTGAAGAAATGCGCTTGGAGAATGGCTGTCGTCGGCATCACGAACGTCACGTTGTTCATGCTTGCCACCACTCTGCTTCCGTTGCCAGCCTTGCACGAAGGGCAAGGGTTGATTCCTAGTCCAACCGTGAAGAGGAGGTTGTGATCGACGGTGAGCGGGACTTGGGCAGGGTAAGTCTTCGAGTTGAGGCTCCGGAGCGAGTTGATGAAATTGTTGGCCACCGCAGTGGCGTTTTGTGGGGGAGTCTTGGTGAGGGTCGTGGAGGTCGCGGCAAGCGTGCCGGAGTAGTGTAATGTGGCGGTCGCGGTCATGTTGTCCACAGCGATTGGGGAGTCCATGAAAGGGGAGGCGGCTACCAAGTACTTGCCCGAGCTCTGGTCAGCGGAGACCAGGGCATTGGTGGTTTGTCCTGGTGCAATCACGATTGTAGCGGTCTTGAAAGGCTTGACGTAGGTGGCGTCGACCTCCACGATGGTCAGCTGGTGCCCGGCGATCTTGAAGAAGAGCTCCTCATTGAGCGCAGCATTGATGATTCGGAGCATGTATGTCTTGCCACTCTCGACAGGCAATGTAAATCCACCTAACATCACAGAAAATGAAGGTCAATTTCATGAAAACGTGTCATCAAGATTCATATGTTTTTTTCATGGCAATGTTTGTCGATCGGATTGTTACCCTGGGACGAGCAACTGGAAATTGGCCCTGGATGGCCATTGATCGTGTGTGCATCAGAGACATTCGGTGCCAATCCGGACTTGATGGCTTGATTGATCACAGCTTCTGTATCCGACTTCCACCATTCCCCTGATTCACAACCCCGAGAAGGGTTCAGAACTTTTTAACATATGCTCTAAAGCAAGCATTCATTGATGTTTCGTTTTGGAAGTGAAGTAGATCGGACGTGAAATCGAGCGTACCCAATACGACAACAACTTCCTTGTGGGGTTTAGGGAAAGGGTACGGAACACCACGCTTGGGCAAGATAACGATGGCTCCATGCAGGGTTGCCCTGAGCCAGAGTATGTGCGCATGCCAAAGGAGGGTGCCCCGTTGGCCCGTGATGGTGAAATTGTACACATAGCTTTGGCCAGGCTGGATTGGGCATTGGGTAATGTACGCCGGCCCGTCAGCCCACCCAGTCCTCAGCTGCCGGACACCGTGCCTAACCACATAAACGCCGAAATCAATATGCAATCTCTTGAAGATAGTAGTTCCATTTAACATTCAGTGGAGCTCACCAGTGGATGGTGACATTGTATTTGACACGGTTCGTGACCTTCACGAGCACGGTGTCGTCTTCCCTGGCGTAGAGAGTGGGTCCCGGGAACATCCCGTTCACAGTCACGATGGGCTTGCTCGAACATAGTCTTGTCGTATTCTTCGTTACCACCTGCCAATTGGAGGAATAAATATATATCGCTACACGAGTTACCGTCCAAACGAACAAGTTTTACTGACGAATACTCCAATCCATAATGTAATTACTTACATTGAATGTGTAGCTCCGAACACTGCCCTCGACCATGGCCGGAGTGATGCATGCGACAAGAACAAGAATTTGAAGCCAAGAGTCCATCTCTTGCAGGACAGATCGTTTAGCTTAATTCAAAGCAAGCTTTGTTCTGGTGATCATCTGATGCAAGATTCGCACCCTTAAATGGGGGTGGACAATCTACACAAAATTGCTGCTCCGTCGTTTTCTTCATCGTTAGGTTGATATGAAGGGGATTCTTACAAATCAAGATTCATTAGGAAAGCAATTCGGATCACTTTTTGGCTACAAAAGATTATTTATTTATCAAGGAAATTAGCCAGAGCAACCCTCATAAACTGCATATACTGGTTTGTTGATAATTAATCAGATTGAAACCATAGTGTCATCGTTTGCTAGAATCGAAAGATTCACAAGATCGGGTCATAATTTGTATCATTCAAACGATTTGTTGGAATTTCTGAAGTTATACCTTCCCGAAGAGCGGCTATAACTGGAAAAATCCTTACTTGTGGGAGTTATAAATGTTTTAGTTATCTATCCAGATTTTTTTTTTTTAATTCAGAAAGGACTAATAGGGTACATTCCGTTAGGAGTTGCTTAAATTTCATTTTCAATGTACCATTCGAACCTCATCAAGAAGCTTTAGTTGGTTCCAACATGAAGTAAGGTCAGATGCTTTTTTTTTTTTTTTTTCTCCCTTAGCAAAACTCATAACCAACTTGATTGTGAGATCTCGACCAATTGAACAAATTCTTGGCAAGCGTTTGACCATTTTGTTTCTCTCATGTCTTACGCATGCTCGAAGTAGGTTCATGATAATGTCCTCTACTATGATTCTTGTTCCTATCTTGTCGTGTCAATGTTCCATTTTAAAAATGTGTTGGGGCTCTACTACATATGTTGCCATCGGCTTGAGGTTAGAATTCATTCAGTTTGTGTTTGAGATGACTTTGAGCTCTAGTTTCATGTTTCAGTCTTTGTAATCTTTTGAAGTTTGGATTTGATGTTGATTAAATGTTAACATCATGCCCAACTTGGGATTGACCCAATGACAAAAGCGTTCTAGTGCTTTCAACTCGAGAACCTATAGGTGTGTGTACGATTTCTAATCTAGGGAACTCAAATTTGACTGAGGGACCATGATAATGAATTGTATTAGTTTTACTCAAAGTAGTTGGTTAATTACGATAGTACCCTTGGATTATGAAAAGGAAATCTTACTAGCCAACTTTTCCTAAACCCACAAGATTCACATAATACAACGCACATAAGCTGGTGCTTATGTCCTCTACCGTGAATCACACTAATTTTAGGTTATTGTATGAGACCCAACCATGAACATGTTAAAGAGGGCATTGGCGAATTCTGTCTACGAGCATAAAAGAGATGCTATAGACTCCATGTCCTAGCTCTGTCCGATCCGATCAGTTGGTCCACTGATTCCTCCATTGTTGCTTGGTCAAGACCGAGACGATGATGCTGGCATTGAGATACGGAGATGCGACGACAGGTGCATCGAGTGGTTGGATCGACAAACACGCTTCGGTGATTTCCGTCTCATTTGGTAGTATTCGTGTCCTTCCGGTTTGAAGTGTAGGCAAAGACTTATTGAATTAAAATATATAAAAACTTATTGCATAATCTTATTGAATAATAGTAGGTAATTATAGACCCTTTAATAAAGGGAAAAGTACAAAAAAAAATTCTAAATCTATTGCAATGATGTCAATTCAGCTATAGACTTTTCAATTGGATCAATTTAGTCCCAAGATGTAGTCCATTTAACCAATTTTTGCGAAATACTAACATGAATACTAGTTGTCTTACGTGGCACAACTGACGTAGATGTGGATAAATTTTATAATTTTTAAATACTTTTTCAACTTTTGTCATTTCTTGGTTGGACATTAGCTGTCCTATATGGCACAACTAGTATTGATGTGAGCAATTTTTAGTGATAATTTAACATTTTCTCTAATTTTTTTCTTTTTTTTTTCTTTTTTTCCTTCTTTTTCTTTTTCTATTGAGGCTAGTGAGGGTTGCACTACCCTCCTCGGCCTTGCCAAGATCTACATGAGGCCATTGTGGTTGTTGGTGAGAGTCTAGCGACCCTGCCCTCGCTAGCTATAGTTTAAAAAAAAAGAGAAGCAAAAGAGAAAAAAAGTGACAAGAAGAAAATAAATAAATAAATAAAAATTCGGAAAAAACGCAAATATTATTATAATTTATCCACATTACAGTTGGCTATTGGCCATACCATGTAAAATGACCAATGTCCACATTAGCGAATTCCAAATAAGATTGGTTGGATATACTCAAATAGCAAATGGTGAAAATGTTTAAGATTCAATTAACAAAATTAAAAGATTTAGAATTAAATTGGCAAAAACGCAATAGATTTGGGACATTTTAGACATTTTTTTTCCAATTTCAACTGGACAAATGTATGGCCTCAACTCAAGGCTTCATTTGATCTAGATCTCCAACCAAGTATAATAAAATACTCTTTGTCAAGTAATTGGAAACAAAGTGAACTATGCATAACGTACATATAGCATAGTCTAAAGTAACTCATTAACCAACATTGTATGCATCGCGTCATTGGTATTTTTCATTATAAGAGGATAATGGTACTTGCTATTTACGTTATGGGCTTTGGAAAAGTCAATTCGAATTGTTTTGTACAGTCAGGATGTCTAGTTATGGGCTTTGGAGGTCTGTCAAATGGGTGGGTCGAGTCGAATTTTGATTGGATTGAAAAGGGTTTGATGCAAATTAACCCATTTATATACAATATAAATTTAATAACCTACAACTGAGCGATCGCTAATGTAACAACGTACCATAGCAAAAAAAAAATTTCAGAAGGACTACTTAGAATTTCATACAAATGTTTAGGACTAAATTAGCATAATTAAAAAGTTTATGACTAGATTATCATCGATACAATAGGATTAGAATCAAGACAATTTCCCCAATCTTAGGTGTGATCTCCACACTTCATGTGCTCATCATGAATGCTGTAAATTGGCTCGAGTGGTGTTTTCGTTATTGATCTACAACTCTTAGTTTTGATGGTGTCAATTATGTAATATGATGGGACGAGTCATATCCGAGTGCATGACCTTGATATTAATTTTTTTTTTTTATAGTTGGTTATACAAGAAATCAAACTTTGTGCCATTACCTAATTTAATGCGCATCGGTAGGTATCTTTAATAAACTATTAAGAGTATGATGTTAGAAAATCATTGATCCAACATAATTGAAAGTTGTTCACTCCAAGATCTAGATGTTAAAATATGTCTTAAATTTGAGCTTGTAAACGAAATCCTACTCAAGAAAAATGGAATAAATGTGGACGTCCAAGGTGGCATGCCATGGATATAATATTTCCTGTACGTCATGGTCCATGTCGGAGGTTTTCCATATTGTCAGTCAAGGAAAATTGAAAAAGAAAATAACAAAAGTCAAGGGATTCGGCAAAGGACTTTGTATTGACTATTATATATATAGGTCAAGGGATGTTTTTCTCAAGAAATTAAGAAGCGCCTTTTTCTTTGTGAGTGCCGTGGGTACTCAATTTGCGAGTAATATCCATGGGCGTTGGATGCTTGGTAGTGGGGTGTCTTCAAGTGTTGAAGATGCAAGTGTTGAAATCAATTAAATTCTTGTGATAAGAATTTGTGTAAAATTCCTTTATGAGATTGAATGATTATTTTGCAAGGAATTATGGGGTTATATATTGTGTGGATTATTGGATGTAATTGAGGCTAGGAAACATTAATAGTATTTGAGTGATTCAACTGTAGTTGTAATCTCCGTTCTATCGTTAGATCTATAGTGGAATTTGTTGCTTCTCGTCTCTATGGATGCATATCACTCAACCAAACCATGTGAATTTGGTGTCTCGATCGCTTGCTTCAACAACAATTGGTATCATAACTCAGTTTGACTAAGTTGAAGCAATTCAGTGTCGAAAAAAGAAGAAAAAGTGAGAACTGACATATTTGATGGGAAGATTTTTAATTTTGGGATGGTTTGTATAAGAAGAATTTGCACTTATCCATGGTTGGAGAGAAATCAAAGTCAATGAAGCATGATGAATGGAAATTGGTGGATAGGCAAGGGTTGGGTATTATTTGGCTAATGTTAGTTCATAAGGTTGCATTCAACATTGTGAATGAGAAGATCATTGTGGGACTGATAGAAGCCTGGTCAAACATGTACAAGAAGTCTTCTACAATCAATAGAGTCTACTTGATGTAATATTTGTTTAGCTTGAAGATGAGTGAAAGTATGTCAATTATTGATTATATCAATGAATTCAATGTGATAGTTAGTCAAGTGTGTTTAGTTGAGAGTGACTTTAGTGATGAAGTAAGTGCTTCAATTCCATTATCCTCATTGCCTATTGATTGGAATACTACTATTATTGATGTTAGTAATTTCTATGGTGATAAGATTTGAGATATGATTTTGAGTAAGGACATCTATAGAAAAGAATCTAGTGAATTTGTGTTTATTGCTTTAGTAAGTGAAAGTAGACGAATAACAAGTACATGCGTCAGCAGAAGTACTATAAACTCAATTAGACGTAGTTAGTTTAGGATTGGTGGTGTTTTTTGTTGGAGTTGTAGTAACATGGGATATCTTAAAATGGATTGCCTTAAGTTGAACAATGAAAATTTAAGAGATTAGAGTTGAGTCAGTAGATGGTGTTGCTGCAATAGGTTATAGTAATTTGGATCATACTAATTATGTCTTGTTTATTACTAATGATTTGTTATTTGGTGAATGGATTGTATATATTGATTGTTCATTTAACGCTATGCCAAATATAATTTGGTTTACTATTTATCCATGCAAATATAGTAGTAAATAATGGAATGTTAGAATCAAACCAAATAATGGAATTGTGAGGAAATTGAATGGAGTGAAGCATCTTCAAGAGTTGAGGGGGGACCTAATTTCCTTGAGTGTCCTAGATCCAATGGGGTATTAGTATACTTTAAAATATGGAAATATGAAAGTTGTTTGAGATGTATTGGTGATAATGAAAAGAATGAAGCATGGTGGCTCATATGAGCTTCAAGATGAGATAATGACAAAGTTTGCTACAGAAACATTAGATATATCTAGTCGAGAGCCTGAATTGTAGCATATGTGTTTGAGGCATATTAATAATAAAATCTTAAAGTTTTAATGAAAAGAAATATGTTGTTTGGTTGTATTGTTAATAATCTATATGTATACAGGTTTTGTGATTTAAATCAAAGGCAGAAAGTGTAGGTTTGTATAGTTGTTAGAGAAACCATCGAGATTGTAGAGTTGAAGGTTGCCGTAGTTTCATTCAAGGAAGAAGCTAGTATGCTAACAATTGTTGATCCACTTAAGGATAACTCGGGCATTTGTGCTAAGGCATAATGCTACTGTCAAGTCATGTAGTTGAGAGTTTTAATAAAAAGAGAGACTGGTAAAACAATCAAGCATGTGCGAACTAGTAGTCGTATGGAATTCTATTTGGAGTTATTAAATGAATTATCCATGAAGGAAAACATAGTGAAACGCCACAATAGTGCCAATGAACCATAACATGCCGCGAAATTGATGAGCAGAACATTACTAGAGATGACTAGTAAAATACTCTCTAATACTAGCATGACTAAGAAATTCCTAGTGGAATCACTAAGTATGATGAGCTACCCGGTGAATAGATCTCTATTGACTATGATTAGATGTCAAACTTCCAAAAAAGTGTGGTCAGGTAACATAACTGATTATTCTGTTTTTAGAATATTTGGTTGCCCATATTATGCTTGGGTTATTGACAGAATATTTGGATGTCGAAATTAAATTCACCTATTATCAACAAAGAAATTACATTTGATGAGTCTCCAACCCTTCTAGGTAGGAGTGTTATTAGCAGTGTTTATATGGATTTGGACGATATTCAACTTGAGGTGAAGTTAAAACTAGAAACTCTTTAGGTAGTAGCTACCAGTAGGGTATAAAGATGGTTCTTGTAGTGAGATAGAGCCAATAGAACTAATAATTATTATAATTGATGATATTAACAAGGTACGTATTAATCTCTTGATAGATATGAATGTAATGATGGTTTTGCTTTATCCGTGATAGAAGAGATTGTGTCTTATGAGGGGTCCACAGTTATGGTGAAATCCAAGTGAGGCATGAACTTTGAAAATGTTTGTGGCAGTTGAGCCTATAAAAGGCTGATGGAGAGTAATAGTGAAGTTCAAATTCTGGCGAAGTGGATATAACTTGGCTCAAATATATCTTGAGTTTGAGCTCGCAAACAAAATCCTACTCCAAAAAATGGAATATATGTGGATGTCCACAATGGTGTGCCATGGAAATCATATTTCCCGTTCGATATGGTCCAATTGGACGTTTCTCATACTGTCGGACAAGGAAAATTGAAAAAGGAAATAATAGGAGTCAAGGGATTCGGCAAAGGACTTTAGATTTATTCATAACATGGGTCCGGGGTTGTGTTTCTCAAGAAGCACGGCTTTTTTTGGAGTGCTGTCGGTGCTTAATTTGTGGGTAATGTCCCATAGGCACTAGGTGCATGATGGTGGGGTTTCTTCGTGAAATTACGCTAACAATTCAAGTGTTGAAGTCAATTAAGTTATTGCGGTAAAAATTTGTGTATTTTTCTTTGTAAGATTGAATGATCATCTTGTGAGGAAATTGTTGGATCAAACACTGTGTGACTTATTAAATATAATTGAGGTTAGAAAATTGATAGTTGTTTTAGTGTAGCTGTAATTTCAATTAAATTGTTTGATTTATAGTGGAATTCGTTACTATTCTTTTGTGAACATTGGTCACTTGATCAAATTACGTAAATCTATTGTCCGATTTATTTTCTTATCCTATTTACATTATTGTTTGATCACTTATTTCTGCAACACTAGATAAAGATTTATAACACATAAAACACAATTCAAGAAACATGTACATGATAAATTCCAATAACACACACCATCACGATATGGGAGTGGATCATGCCCGAAGTCATTATCTTAACCACAAGGAAGATGATGCCAAAGGGAGGACTAGTGATTAGATGAAGTCGTAACAAGGTAGATATATGACAAGGGGTGGCTTGCTCGCCTTCATTTTTTGGAGAGCTAATTCTCGTCAAGTGTTTTGTTTTGACATCGCCTTACATAAAAAAAAAGAGACGAGCTATATCCAAGTTCCACCAGGAGATGCAAGTTCTCTTTTATTTTTTGGAAAATCAAGTGAGATCAAGCTCATAACTTCAATATTATAGGTCAGAACAAGTTGATAATATCTCCTTTTAAACGTCCTCATGCCCCTCCCTCATGGTGATACAGGGGCCAAAAAGGGAAAAGAGGGTTGGGGCCCCCATGATGACCTATTAATTTAGTGGCCCAGCACACTCCTGATGATTGCAACATTGTCTCTGGGATTGGAGGGCTCGCAGCCAGTTGGATAGTTTTTTAAATTAGTGGGATCTGTTAATTAGCTTTTTACCGATTCCTTTTAGTTGGCTATTTCCTCTCCTCATCTCCTCCTCCTCTGACGGCTCCTGATGGATAAGGCCTACGATGTGTGTTAGTAGCAGAGAGATCTTGGCTACATATAACAACGTTTATTGGACCAATCCATCATAAGTCACTATTAGAACATAAGACCTATACCAATCAAAACAAGATCGTGTGATCTATGTGTGCTCAATTTTTATTTTTTTCAGTAGCATGCTTGTGCACAATTAGCTTGTCAAGAATTTGCAACTTTGGCGAATAGCAGAATCTTTTTTCTTTTTCAGAAAAATATTGTAGCACCTCTCTTATTAACATGCTTGAGCAGCACTCTTCCTACTGTTGCTCAAGAAACAATTCTCATCTTCATTATACTAGATCAAAACCAGCTATATAAGCCTTTCCCTTCGTGATCGGGCTCTCTTTTGTCTTCTCATCACTCTTCATCTTGAGCTGCCACGAACTTGATTGTCGAATTTTTCCTCATGAATCAACACTTTGGAAGATCGCTCGGAGGCGGTAGAAGCGACTCGTTCGGGCCTTTCCCGTTGTCTACCAAGAAGGCCATCTTGAGTCCCCAGGTTGTGTGAATTTCTAGATGACAATGCATGAACCAAACGCCTGAAAAAAGTTCAAACAACAGGGTCCTAAAAAGCTTGCGGAGTAGTTAAATTTATAGTATAGACTGAGGAGTAAAAGAGAATGGTCAATAAAATAGAATTGTACCAGGATTATCTGCTCTGAATCTGATTGCAACCCATCCACCAGATGGTACTCCTATTGTGTTCCTCTCAACAGGATCGACAAGATTGAAGTTCTTCTGATCCACTTTCGGATTATAATTTCCTAATCCCTTCCCGACCGCAAAGAAATTGAACCCGTGAAGATGAATTGGGTGGTTCTCCGGGGCAATGATCCCAGTGTCTTGCAACACAAGCTGGACTGTCGAGTTATAACGCAACCGGTACACCTTGGTCCCGCTCATGGTCTGCAAATTTGATGGCGGCGACCCCGTGTAGTTGAAAATGGTCGGCGGGTTACCAGGGAAATCGCTCGTGAAGACGCCGCTTATGTTGAAGAAATGCGCTTGGAGAAGGGCTGTCGTCGGCATCACGAACGTCACGTTGTTCATGCTTGCCACCACTCTGCTTCCGTTGCCAGCCTTGCACGAAGGGCAAGGGTTGATTCCTAGTCCAACTGTGAAGAGGAGGTTGTGATCGACGGTGAGCGGGACTTGGGCAGGGTAAGTCTTCGAGTTGAGGCTCCGGAGTGAGTTGATGAAATTGTTGGCCACCGCAGTGGCGTTTTGTGGGGGAGTCTTGGTGAGGGTCGTGGAGGTCGCAGCGAGCGTGCCGGAGTAGTGTAATGTGGCGGTCGCGGTCACATTGTCTACAGCGATCGGGGAGTCCATGAAAGGGGAGGCGGCGACCAAGTACTTGCCCGAGCTCTGGTCAGCAGAGACGAGGGCGTTGGTGGTTTGGCCTGGTGCAATCACGATCGTGTTGGTCTTGAAAGGCTTGACGTAGGTGGCGTCGACCTCCACGATGGTCAGCTGGTGCCCGGCGATCTTGAAGAAGAGCTCCTCATTGAGCGCAGCATTGATGATTCGGAGCATGTATGTCTTGCCACTCTCAACAGGCAATGTAAATCCACCTAATATCAAAGAAAATGAAGGTCGGCATCAACTCAGCGAAACATTAAATTAAACCATTTGTCGATGGATTGTTACCCTGGGAAGGGCAATTGGAAATTGGCCCTGGATGGCCATTGATCGTGTGAGCATCGGAGACATTCGGTGCCAATCCGGACTTGATGGCTTGATTGATCACGGCTTCTGTATCGGACTTCCACCATTCACCTGATTCACAAAACCCAAAAGGGTTCAGAATATCTACTAATCTATGCCGTCAAACAAACATCGATTGATCTTTCATTTTGGAAGTGAAGTGGATTGGAATTGAAATCGAGCATACCCAGTACAACAACAACTTCCTTGTGAGGTTTAGGGAAAGGGTACGGAACACCACGCTTGGGCAAGATGACAATGGCTCCGTGCAAGGTTGCCCTGAGCCAGAGTATGTGTGCATGCCAAAGGAGGGTGCCCCGTTGGCCCGTGATGGTGAAATTGTACACATAGCTTTGGCCCGGTTGGATTGGGCATTGAGTAATGTACGCTGGCCCGTCAGCCCACCCTGTCCTCAGCTGCCGGACACCATGCCTAGCCACATATACGCTGAAATCAATATGCAATCTCTTGAAGATAGCAATATCATTTAACATTTAGTGGAGCTCACCAGTGGATGGTGACATTGTATTTGACACCGTTGGTGACCCTCACGAGCACAGTGTCATCTTCCCTAGCATAGAGAGTGGGTCCTGGGAACATCCCGTTCACCGTCACAATGGGCTTGCTCGAACACAGCCTCGTCGTATTCTTCATTGCCACCTGCCAATTAGAGGAATAAATACATATCGCGATAGTAGCAACGTCGAAATGAGCAAGTTTTACAAAGGAATACTTCGTTCCATAAAATCATTACTTACGTTGAATGTATATTTCCGAACTCTGCCCTCGACCATTGCGGGAGTGATGCATGCCACGAGAACAAGAATTTGCAGCCAAGAGTCCATCCCTTGCAGTACAAATCTTTTTAGCTTAATTCGAAGCAAGCTTTGTTCTGGTGATCATCTAATGCGAAGTTCCAACACTTAAATAGGGGTGGAAAATCGACAGAAAATTGCTGCTCCGTCGTTTTCTTCATCGTTAGGTTGATATAAAGGGAGTTCTTGCAAATCAAGATTCATTAGGAAAGGAATTCGGATCAGTTTTATGCAATTCCAAATCTATAAACTTCAAAAGATTATTTATTTATCGAGGACTCGCATTAGCTAGAACTATCCTCATAAATTTCATTTATTGATTTCTTAATAATTAATCAGATCAAAGCCATGGTATCATCGTTTTCTGGAATCAAAAGATTCGCAAGATCCGGTCATAATACGCATCATCGAAACAAATTTTTCGAATTTTTGAAGTTATACATTCTTGAAGAGCGGGTATAACTAGAAAAATCCTGACTTGTTCGTGTCATAAATCCCTTAATCTAGTTTTTAAAAAATGATAATAACAATAATTCAGAAAGGACTAATAGGGTACATTCCGTTAGAATAAGTTGCTTAAATTTCATTTTCAATGTACCATTCGAACCTCATCGAGAAGCTTTAGTTGGTTCCTACTTTAAGTTCAGATGCTTCTTTTTCTCAGCAAAATTCAAAACCAACTTGATTGTGAGATTTCGACCAATCTAACAAATCTTGCCAAGCGTTTGACCTTTTGGTGTCTCATATCTTACGCATGCTCGAAGTAGGTACATGATAATGTCCTCTACTACGATTCATTTTCCTTATGCTTGTCGTGCTATGTTTCATGTTCCATTTTTATATTGTGTGGGGCTCTACTGCATACGCTGCCATCGGCTTGAGGTTAGAATATATCCGGTGCATATTTTAATGATGACATTACTTTAACATCATGCCCAACCTGGGATTGACCCAATGGCAGAGGCATTCTAGTTCTTTCCGCTCAAGAATAGATGGTTGTGTGCGAGTTTCAATTAGGAAACTCAGATTTAAGTGAGGAACTGTGGTGGTGAGCCATTATATTAATTTTACTTTAAAATCAGGTCAAATTATTCCTAAACCCCCCCAAGATGTTTTAATTTAGGAAACTCATATTTAAGCGAGGGACTATGGTGGTGAGCTATTGTATTAATTTTACTTTAACATCAGGCCAAACTATTCCTAAACCGCCAAGATTCACATAATACGACACAGCTTATTAAACTTACAAGCGCATGCCCATTTGACTCAATTAAAACACAATTCTCTCTCTTTCATCATTTGTTTGTCTCGGCCGGAGTGGTGGGAGTGCACTGCAAAAGCCTGATATCTTCACCAAGGGAGATCACTATGAGGGAGCCCAATATATCCAATTGTACCCACATTCAATCAAATGCTTAAGTCAGTAGGTTATTTCCCAACTGGGTTTTATGTCACGCCCCGACTCTCGAGCTCACGGCAACCCCATTACCTTGGTCGATTGAAAGCGACGTCCCAGGATCCGTCGACGACCATTCATTTTATCTTTCGTTAAGCGCAAGCAGAAGACGAACCATCTCCAGACAAACAAACAATCAAACAGGGATAGAGGGATGAACAACAATGACAACAACAACTACTCACTTATACATCTTACTGGATTAACCAACGGATGATCGTTTTCCAAATTACAAGCCCGACAAAAAGGGCCGATCCATCCTCTAAGCAAAACCAAAAGAACTAGGCTAATCCAACAGTACACAAAGAACCCTCGGGTTCAACACCACGGTCACTCGGACCCATTAGACTCAAGCTCCGTCGAGTCGATCACTGGAGAAGCGGGTGCAGGATTCTCCATTGCAGGTACGCCATTCTAAAGACCTGAAAATATTTACCACGACGGGTTGAGATAAAATCTCAGCGAGTTCTTCCCCCTAAACCCCGGTTAGTACGCCAACTCAACTCGGGGTATCTCTCCAGAACCACCCCTCACTCAACCCACAACAAACATCCAAAACCAAACAACAGCCAACAACAGACGGGGAAACCCACAATCAATATTCGGTTCGCATGCAACCTTACCCGGTATGCCATACCCTGCACGTTCAATCTCATCCAATGCAAGCAAGGCACATAGCCGTTAGATGACACAATTCATCAATCACATGCGAGTCGCGCCACAAGCGATCTCACCTGGCCATTGCCACACCCTGCACGACTGTCAACTCATGCGTGCGTACCACAAATCATCACGACATCAAGAGCATGCGAATAATCAGAGCATCTCACACAACTTTCTCATGTCTCACACTCACACATGCTCCGATTATTAACGCCCCCTCCTGGGCCAACGGCACAACCTTATAGTTGGCGATTCCTAGCTAAACCAACTTCGTCCTCTTTACCTCAAGGCACGGTGACGTCAAGAGGTCATCCCTTCCCTCGACGGCATTCTCGAAGGAGCACGGGACCCGCCCACTACCGCAGTCCCCAGGCGACAAGAACATAGGACCCGCCCACTACCACAGTCCCGTCACATGTCCCCCGTCAGGCATCCGACCGAAGTCAGGCGACCAAACGGCCACGGCACAACCCCATAAGGATTGGCAGTCTTCCGGCAAGGCCGGGGCTCCCTCTCTTAATGTGATCATGCAATATATCATCAAGCAATTCATTCTTGTCTTTGCTTTTTGCTTGGTCGTGAATGCAACATCGCTCATGCTCATGCGACATGCCATTTCGAAAACCCACGCAATATGTCATGCGATCTCACTCGACAATTCCAAAATCCGAAATCCAACCAACACTCGATCAAGCATTTCATCATCAATCATGAGTATAATTAACAATCGGCACTTCAATTAATCATAACAATCAATAGCACATCAAATTAAGACAAAAATTAGCCTCGGATTAACAAAGTGAGCAAATAATGTCGTGAACGGTAATTATGAACAGTGATTTTTCCGAAATTCAATTAATTAAAACATTTAATCCAGAAATTAAACAAAACATTAATTAAAACAATTAATCAACCAATTTATGCAAATCATGCTTAATTAAACACATAAGCACCATTAATCCCAAAGTAAGCATAATTAAGCTTAATAAGCAAAATTAAGCTAATCTAATCTTAACCAACTATCTAACCACCTATCTTAGGGCTAATACAACTTAATTAAACAATCTAAACCATCATTAACCCTAACTAACCCAACCCTAAGCAAGTTTAGGCACTAAATAGGGATTAGAAGCTAAACTCACCCGTTAAGCGGGCCGGCGACACGGACGTGGCGGCGGCGACGAACCCGACACCCGGGGACCTCTACCACGATGATCCAAGGCAGTCCCAGGGCTGAGAACAGCAGCAACAAACTCGAAATCCCTCTGCAACTCTGAAAAACTGACTGCACAGGAGGAAAGTTGCTGACCGGAGGAAAACGGGCTAGCCGGAGCTCCGGCGAGCAGCGGGCCAGCGACCAACGGCACCTGGGGGTTGAGGGGGGACCACTAGTGGCTGGTATGGGCGGAGATTGGGTCAGAAAGGGAGGAAAATGGCCGAAACAGCAAAACAGAACAGCAGCAGGCGGTCAGAAAACGGTCCGGCGACAGCCGGCTTTCGGCCGGAATACGGGACGATCGGTAGCTCTTTCCGGCGATCGGACGATGCTATTTGAACGAAATTTCTCTTCTGAACACAACGACGGGTGGCACGAGACGAGATTCCAACGGGAAGGTAATGAACAACTCAGATTTCAGTGAAAGGTCAAACTGAAAAACAGAAGGAATGAAGGAAAACCATGGGAGAGAAGTGCTGCGATTTTGGAGAAGATGAAGAGGAGAGAGAGAGTGAAGTGAAGGCTGAAGGATAAGCCTTATCAAGGCCATCAATGCTTGCCCCACTTGCCAAACAATGACCTCATCTTCTCTCTCTTCCTTTTGACTTTTCTTCAAAATATCCAAGGGCATTTTGGTCATTTCCACCTTGCACATTTCCCAATCTGTCCTTGGGCTGAAAATGGGGGCGGGCCTAGGAAATGGGCTTGAAAATGAATAGGAACGGGCTCGGGAATTTATTGGGCTTGAATCGGCTCGGTTTTAGACAATGGGCTCGGAAGGGTAAATGGTCGGTTTGGCCCAACGGGCTCACTTGCTTGCCTCGGGCCTTCCATGGTGGCTGTCCCACCTTGGGCGTGAGGCCCACACTGATTTTTCCCGGCCCACGTCCTCATAGGCTCGTTTTCTTATTTTGAAAATCCCTTTTCCAAATACTCGGCTTAACCGGCACTGTCGACTGTCTAAGAAGCATCGTCCAAAAGTCCTTCTCGAACATTCCCGAAAATTGGAAGTCCAATATTGGATTCCCATGCCATGTCAATTTTGCCCGAATGCCATTTTGGTACTACTCAAACTGACAGGCGGCTTTGAGGATTCACGCGTAACCGACTCGTGCCAATTCACGTTCAAGACTTCTCGACACATGGACGTCCTTGACTACATGAAATTGCGAAGAATCGATTCTTATTTCAAAGTACACGATTACCAAGGATCGATATAGGGCTGTTCGCGGGTTCGATAACAGTAGGCGGAATCACCCGTCGTCCCATTATTTCTGTCCGCGAATCGACTTCTATTCGTCCCTGAAATCGGACTGCATGACTACAGGATCATCTTTACGCAAGTCTCACGGTCGAGTCGTTTTCCCAGGTCAAGTTCTTTAGTCGCACGAGTTCTGTCCTCATTAGCCTTTCCCCTCAAGGTCAGTATCTCAGGAGTGATTAGTTCTGAATGAGATCAACCAACAATGCATTGACGAAATTAACACTCATTCCTCCCTAAAAGGACTCGAATTTCAGGATGTTACATTTTATATCAATACCACATCAATTTTTTGATGCGGGACTTCTTTAAAACAACTCACACATGAATCCTAACAATCTCCCCCTCATGTGTAAAGTCTGCTCCCCATCCTCACTAAGCCGTGTTGGTACGCCACAGCACCCATCTGCCTATGAATCACAATTATCGACTTTGATACCAGTTGTTTGGAGTGCGCTGCAAAAATCCAATACCTTCACCTTAGGAGATCGTCAAGAGGGAGCCCTAGTACGAGTGCGTCAATATATCCAGTTGAACCTACATTCACTTAAAACCTAAATCCAATAAGTTATGGATCAATTAACATATATTAACTACTCTACACTACATCAGTTTTTCGATTTGAGACTTCTCTAACACAAGTCACACATGTATCTTAATTCAAATAGACATTGCTATTCTAGGACTGATAGTGCTATTTGTTGGAGTTGTAACAAGATGGGACATTTTAAAAGGGATTACCAAAAGCGAGAGAATAAAAAGGGCTAGGAAATTAAAATTGAGGATACAAATAATGTTGATGCATTAGTTTATATTAATTCGAATAATGCTGATTATGTCTTATCTATTACTGATGATTCATTCTTTGGCAAATGGATTATGGATTGTGATTGTTCATTTCATACTACACCAAATAGGAACCGGTTTCCTACTTATTAGTGCATAGATATTAATAGTGTAGTTGAGAAACAATACCGAGTGCAATATTGTAGGTGTTAGCGATGTTAGAATCAGAATAAATAATCGTATTGTGAGGACATTGATTGAAGTAGCGCATGTTCCAAAGTTGAAGAACATGATTTTCTTGAGTGCCCTAGATTTAGTTAGGCATCAATATACTTATGAATGTCTGAAAGTTGTTCGAGGTGCATTGGTGATAATGAAAAGAATGAGCATAATGGTCTATATGAGCTTCAAGGTGAGACAGCGATAGACTTTTCTATGGAGACATTGGATACATCTAATTGAGAGTTTGAATTATAGCATATGCATTTGGGGTAGGGGTGAAGGGCTCCAAGTTCCACCTAAAATTTGGAACTTGCTCATCAAAATAGGCTACCAAATTTTTGAAATTTGGAACTTATCATGCATTCCTAGGAACTTGGAACTTACCCTATCACATGTTCCAAAGTCTACCAAGTTCTACTTGTACTCTTAATTGAATGATTACAGTGAATAATTACCTTTAATGACAACCATTTGCTATAATTTGCTTATCACAACTCATATTTAAACACACAAAATTATGAAATATTAATAAAGTAAAAGTATTAATCATGAATATTGGCATTAATAGAAGTTTAGACTAGTGGTTTCATATTACTCTCTCATTAGAGATCATGGAATGCCACAGAATCGCACGAAAGCATGGAATGAAAAAACACAGACTCTTTCTAGGATCCTGACTCCACCTAAAACCTGAACCTACCCATTGGAATAGATTCCCCAATTTTAATAACCTCAAACTTACCTTGCATATTCTAGGACTTGAACTAGACCCACTGATTCAGTTATGAGGTTCCCAATTTTACCTTAGAGTTGGCCATTAGCAAGAGAAGCTTAAAGGTTTTAAGTGAAAGAAATTTGTTATATGATTATGTTGCTAACAAACTAAAAGTATGCAGGTGCTATGATTTAAATCAATAGCAGAAAGTGCAATTCAATACGATTATTGTCGGTTAATTCACTTTGATGTTTGCAGGTTGTCATGAATCCCTTCAAAGAAAAGTGCCAAATATATGTTAACAATTTAGATGACTACTCGTGGAAGATCTAGGTGTTTGTGCTAAAGCATGAGTTTGATGTTGTTGTTGAGATTAGACAATTGAGAGCTTCAATGGAATATAAGAATGGTAAAATGACCACGCATATGCAAACTGACAATAAGTAATATAGAGTTCTACTCGGAGTTATTAAATGAATACTACATAAAGGAAGGTATAGTAAAACATCACATTAGTGCCAGTGAACTATAACATGCTGTAGAATTGATGAGTAAAAAATTATTAAAATGGCCATAAAATTCTTTTATGGCAAACAAATTTCTAGCGGATGCACTTAGTATGGCAAGTTACCTAGTGAATAAATCCCGAAATTGCAATTGGATGTCGGACTTCCGAAAAAATGTGGTCACATAATGATACTAATTATTCTGTTATTAAAATATTTGATTGCCCATATTATGTTTGAGTTAGTGATGGTAAGCTCAATGAGAGGATAAGAAAGTGCATGTTCCTAGGTTATGCACGAGGTGAGCAAGGCTATTAGTTTTGATGCTCATAATTAAATTTATCGATATGAGTAGAGTGTTACACATGACAAGTTTTCAATACATCTATAAAGGAGTGTTATTAGGAGTGTTTATATAGATTAGATGGTGTTTAGCTTAAGGTGGAGTTGCAACCATAAACTCCTTAGGTAAAAGATATTAGTGGGATAATCGACACAAATGGTGCTTATAATGAGTTAAAGCCTATAGAGCCAACTATTGTTATAACTACTAATATTGACAATGTGAGATTCTATTACCTTATAGATATAAATGCAACGATGGTTTTGCTTTATTTATAATAGAGGAGATTGTGTCTAGTGAAGCAATTAAAGGTGCTTGTGCTATTAGCATTTTTGGTGAGGTCCACGATTATGGTGAAATTCAAGTGATGCTTGGACTTGGAAAATGTCTATGATGATTAAGCCCATAAAAGGCTGTGGAAGAGTAATAGTGAAGTCCAAATTCCAACGAAGCAATTGTGACTTAGTTCAAATATCGAGCCAAGATTAAGATTATTAAAAATATCTCGAGTTTGAGTTTGCTAACAAAATTCGATTCAAGATAAATGGAATATATTTGGACGTTCACAAAAGTGTGCCACAAAAAATCATATTTCTTATTCGATATGATCCAAGTCGGAGGTTCCCAATATTGTCCGTCAAGGAAAATTGAAAAGGGAAATAACAGAGGCCAAGGGATTCAATAAGGACTTTATTGACTATTATATATATTTATAATATGGGCTAGAAATGTTTTTCTCAAGAAGTCAAGAAGTGTCGTTCTCTTTGCGAGAAATGTCCCATAGGTGCTGGGTGCTTGGCAGTGGAGTTCCTTCATGAAATTACACTCACAATTCAAGTATTGTAGTCAACTACATTCTTATGGTAAGAATTTGTGGATAATTCATTTATGAGATTGAAAAACTATTTCATGAAAAATTAAGGGGTCAAATACCATTTGAGTTATTGCATGTAATTGAGGCTAAAAAATACTTATGGTGTTTGAGTAAGTCGAGTGTGATTGTAATCTCTATTGGATCACTTGATTTATAATGGAATTCGTTGTTACTTTCTCCATAGATATAAATCACCCAACTAAACCATATAAATCTATTTTCTGATTTATTTTCTGATTTTTCTTATATTATTATTTAACCGCTTGCTTCCACAACACTACACACAAATTTATAACATATAAATAACAATTCAAGAAACATGTCAGCCCACCACACTATGGAAGTTCATCAAGCCCAAAGTCATTGTCTTAACCACAAGTTGGATAATGCCCAAGGCAAGACTAGTGACTTGATGAAGTCGTAATAGGGTAGCTATACAAGAAGGTTGATGGAATTGTGAAGTCTGATGGAGAAAAATATTATTGTGGGTAGGCACTTCCTAGCAGGTCACCCATCCTGAGATATTAAAGGAAATAGAGTTTATATTACTGCTAATAGCTACATGTAATTTCCTTTAATATGTATGCCCTAGACTCCTGTTATAAATAGGGGCAATTTCTTTTATAGTTGTAACACTGAAGCTTTGTAACCCTGAGCTATTAACGCTGATACTGATAGTGAAGAGATTGCCTAGTATGGCACCGTGGTTTTTCCCTCCTTGATTTTGGAAGGGTTTTCCACGTAAAAATTCCTGCTTGCCCTTTTTTTCTTCCCTACTTTATTTTTCATCGCATATTCGCGTCCCCAACAACTGGTATCAGAGCTTGGTTTTGGCGAAATAGTGGGAGTGAATATGGACGAAGGAAAGGTGAAGATTGATTGGTTCAATGGCAAGGATTTTGGTTTTGGAATATGCAGATCGATGATATGCTGTATCAGAAGAATTTGCATCAACCTCTATCTGGAGAGAAACTAGAATCCATGAAGCAAGCAGAGTGGGAATTGTTAAATCGACAAGCTCTAGGTTTGATTCGTCTTACATTGGCGCGAACGTTGCTTTCAACATTGCCAATGAGGCGACAATAGTGGATTTGATGGCGGCGTTGTCTGACATGTACGAGAAGCCTTCTGCATCAAACAAGGTATATTTGATGCGTCGTCTTTTCAATCTGAAGATGGACTTGGGTGCTTCTGTGATAGATCACATCAACGAATTCAACGTGATCACGACTCAGTTGAGTTCGGTGGATATCAAATTTGATGACGAGGTAAAGGCTTTAATTTTATTATCTTTTCTACCTGAAAGTTGGAGTGCAGCTGTGACTGCAGTGAGCAGTTTGTCTAGTAAAAAAAAGTTGAAGCTTCAAGCAATCCGAGATTTGATTCTTAGTGAGGATATTCGTAAAAGAGAATCGGGTGAATTTTCGGGTGCTGCCTTAAATATTGAAGGCAGAGGGAGAAGCAATCAATGGGGGCGAAACCAATACAATGGTAGATCAAAGTCTAGAGGGAGAAGCAAATCGAGACCTCGTGGTGAAATTATTTGCTGGAATTGCGAAAAGAATGGACATCTGAAACGAGATTGTAGAGCCCCAAAGAAGAAAATTCAATATCGAAATCGAAATCAAGATGAAGAAAAATTTGTGAATGTAACTTTTGAAGAGACTCAAAATAGTGATGCCTTAATTTTGAGCATTGATAGTCCAATTGAGTCGTGGATTCTTGACTCAGGTGCGTCATTTCACTCTACTTCATGCAAAGAATTAATGCACAATTTTATTGCTGGAATATTTAGAAAGGTTTATCTTGCTGATGATAAACCTTTAGATATTATGGGAAAGAGTAATATTTATATAAAATCTACTAATGGATATCAATGGAAGTTGTATGATGTCAGATATGTTCCAAGACTTAAGAGAAATCTGATCTCTATAAGTCAACTAGACAGCACAGGTTACAGGACTATTTTTGGGGATGGCTCTTGGAAAATTGTTAAAGGTGCTTTGGTTGTAGCACGTGCAACAAAGTCAGGAACGCTCTACGTGACTGAAATTAATAGAGAAACTGCAACAATTGTTGAATCGGAAATTGATTTTAAATTATGGCACTGCAGGCTTGGACATATGAGTGAAAAAGGAATGAAGATATTAGCATCTAAGGGAAAATTGCCTAATTTGAAGTCCATACATATTGGTCTATGTGAAGATTGTGTTATGGGTAAGCATAAACGTGTTAGTTTTTCGAAGATTGGAAAAGAACCAAAAAAAGAAAAATTAGAGTTGGTGCATACAGATGTGTGTGGGCCCAGCTCCTGTGCAATCCCTTGGAGGCTCATGCTATTATGTCACGTTTATTGATGACTCCACCAGAAAGGTATGGGTTTATTTTCTAAAAAATAAATTTGACGTGTTTGCTACTTTTAAAAGATGGAAAACTGAAGTAGAGAATGAGATTGGCCTGAAAATTAAATGTCTAAGGTTTGATAATGGCGGTGAATATGATAGCAACGAATTCAAGCAATTTTGTACAGAGAACGAAATCAGAATGACAAGAACTGTTTCCAATAAACCGCAGCAAAACGGAGTTGCTGAGAGGATGAACAGAACTCTGAATGAGCGTGCAAGAAGTATGAGGCTGCATGCAGGATTACCCAAGATGTTGTGGGCAGTGCAATTAATACGGTAGCATATCTAATTAATAGGGGACCTTCAGTTCCACTTGATTTTAAGTTACCAGAAGAAGAATGGAGTGCAAAGAAGGTAAGTCTCTCGCATCTGAAAGTCTTTGGTTGTGTTTCCTATATCCACGTAGATTCTGAAAATAGAGATAAACTTGATGCAAAAGCTAAAAAGTGTTTTTTCATCGAATATGGTTCTGATTATTTTGGCTATCGGCTCTGGGATGAACAAAATAGAAAAATAATAAGAACTGCTGATGTTACGTTCAATGAGAATATGTTGTACAAGGACAAATTTGTGGCAAAATCTAGTGTGAAGGAAAATTTGGTGGAGAATACAGTGATTGAATTGGAAGAAAATTCTAAAAGTGTTTTGGTTGAAATTCCTAAAACTGTTGCTGAACAAGAATCACGTACACCTGATCCCACTTTGAGAAGATCTAGTAGAACACCTAAACCTGTACAAAGATATTCTCCGTCATTGCATTATTTGCTTTTGACTGATGCTGGTAAACCAAAAAAAATTTCGGAAGCAATGCAGGTTGAAGATTCTGTTAAGTCGGAGTTAGCAATGCAGGATGAGTTGGATTCACTCAAGAAAAATAAAACTTGGGTGTTAACTCGGTTACTAGATGAGAAGAAGGCATTGCAGAACAAGTGGGTGTATCGAGTCAAAGAAGAACCCGATGGCAGCAAGAGGTATAAAGCAAGGTTAGTAGTAAAAGGGTTTCAACAAAAAGAAGGAATTGATTATACAGATATTTTTTCTCCAATTGTGAAATTGACTACTGTTAGGTCAGTATCGAGTATTGTTACTACAGAGAATTTACATCTAGAGCAGCTAGATGTTAAGACTGCATTCCTCCATGGTAATTTGGAGGAGGATATTTATATGGTACAACCGGAAGGTTTTCAAGATCCTGAAAAAGAAAATTATGTCTGCAAATTGAATAAAAGTCTGTATGACTTGAAACAGACTCCTCGACAGTGGTACAAAAAATTTGACACATTTATGTGTGGTAACGGGTTCACTAGAAGTGAGATGGATCACTGTTGTTATTTCAAAAAATTTGATGACTACTATATTATTTTGCTATTGTATGTGGATGATATGCTCATTGCAAGATCTAGCATGAGAGAGATCAACATACTAAAGCAACAATTGTCAAAAGAGTTTAAGATGAAGGACTTGGGCGCAGCGAATTAGATTTTTGAGATGAGGATCATGCGGGATAGATCTAAAGGAATTCTAAAGTTATCTCAAGAAAAGTACATTGAAAAAGTGCTTGACAGATTCAGAGTTCAGAATGCAAAGTCCAGAAGTACTCCTTTAAGAAGCCACTTCAAGCTCTCAAATGAGTAGTCACCAAAGACGAATGAAGCGTGGGAGTATATGGATAAAGTGCCTTATGCATCAACTGTTGGTAGTTTAATGTACGCAATGATGTGTACTAGACCAGACATAGCTCATACAGTGGGAGTTGTGAGCAGATACATGGCAAATCTAGGAATAAAACATTGGGAAGCTGTAAAGTGGTTATTAAGATACCTGAAAGCCACTTCAGGTATGTCATTATGTTTTATGAAAAATAGTGCAACTTTACAAGGCTTTATTGATGCAGATCTTGGTGGTGACTTGAATCATAGGAAGAGCACATCGGGTTATGTTTTTACCTTAGGTGGCATTGCAATCAATTGGATGTCGAGACTTCAGAATTGTGTATCTCTCTCAACCACTGAAGCATAGTATGTGGCTATATCTAAAGCTGGTAAAGAGATGATTTTGTTGAAAAATTTTCTGAAAGAGATAGGCAAAGAGCAATATAATAGTGTTCTTTTCAATGATAGTCAAAGTGCTATTTGTCTTGCAAAGAATCCGGTATTTCACTCAAGGACAAAACACATTGAGTTAAAATATCATCAAATTCCTTAGTTAATAGATGATGGGGCATTGTCATTAAAGAAGATTCTTGGTGCAGAAAATCCAACAGATATGTTAACAAATGTTGTCACCATTGAGAAATTGAGGTTGTGCATTGCCTCAGTTGGCCTCCATGGTAAATGATGAGGAGGGCCGTCGCACTAGGATAATTTGGGTTGAAAAGATGAAGACTATAAAAAATTATTGCTGTTTTTTTTAAGATCAGCCTCCAAGTGGGAGATTGATGGAATTGTGGAATCTGATAGAGAAAAATATTATTGTGGGTAGGCACTTCCCAACAGGTCACCCATCCTGAGATATTAAAGGAAATAGAGTTTATATTACTACTAATATCATACATGTAATTTCCTCTAATATGTATGCCCTAAACTCTTGTTATAAATAGGGGCAATTTCTTTTATAGTTGTAATGCTGAAACTTTGTAACCCTAAGCTTGTAATGCTAATACTAATAGTGAAGAAATTGCCTAATACGGCACCGTGGTTTTTCCCCTCTTGATTTTGGAAGGGTTTTCTACGTAAAAATTCCTGCTTGCCCTCTTTTTCTTCCCTACTTTATTTTTCGTCGCATATTCGCGTCCCCAACAAAGGTGTGACTAATTCACCTCATTTTTAGGAAGAGCTAATTCTCATCAAATGTTTTTGTTTGACATTGCCTTATATCCAAAAAGAAGTGAGTTATATCCAAGTTGAGCTAGAAGATGCAAGTTCTCTTTTATTTTTGGAAGATGAAGTGAGACCAAACTCAAACGAGTTGATGAAATCCTACTTTCTAGGTCCTCATGCCCCCTTTTACATGGTGATGTATGAGCTAAAAAGGGAAAAAGAGGGTTGTGGTTTCTCTGGCTTTTGACCTTGTGGGCCTAAAGAGACCCACATGATGGGCTCTTAACTTAGTAGACGACTACACTCTTTAATGATTGCATCTTTGTACTTGGGTTGTGAGGGCTCTGAGCCATGGATTTTTTTTTATATTTTGGTCCTGAGCCATGGATTATTCAATGTGTGGAATTTATAAATTTGCTTTTGATTGATTCCTTTTGGTTAGCCTATTTCCTCTCCTATCTCCTCCTCCTTGGACGGCTCCCGAAGGATAAAGCCTAGAATGTGTGTTAGGAGCAGTGAGGAGACCTTAACTATATATGACGATGTTAATTGGATCTATCCATCATAAGTCACCGTTAGATCATAAGGCCTATTAGTAATCAAAACAAGATGGTTTAGTCTCTGTTTGCACAATTAGCTTGTCAAGTATTTGCAATTTTGGCAAATGGCAGAATCTTTTTTCTTGTCCAGAAAAAAATTGTAGCACCACTCTAATTAAGAGAAATTCTTGCGAAATACAAACTTTCCAATCAAAACATGGAATAATTTTTCATTTATTAACATGCTTGAGCAATACTCTTCCTACTTTTGCTCAAGAAACAATTCTGATCTTCATTGTACTGGTCAAAACCACCTATATATGCCTTTCCCTTTGTGGTCGGGCTCTCTTTTGTCTTCTCATCACTCTTCATCTCGAGCTGCCGCATACTTGATTATCGAATTTTTCCTTATGGATCAACACTTCGGAAGATCACTCGGAGGCGGTAGAAGCGACTGGTTCGGGCCTTTCCCGTTGTCCACCAAGAAGGCCATCTTGAGTCCCCAGGTTGTGTGAATTTCCAGATGACAATGCATAAACCAAACGCCTGCACAAAGTTTCAACAATAGAGTCCTGACAAACGTGCAGGGTAGTACAGACTGTAAAGTAAACGAGAATAGTCAATAAACTAGACTTGTACCGGGATTATCTGCTCTAAATCTGATTGCAACCCATCCACCAGATGGTACTCCTATTGTGTTCCTCTCAACAGGATCGACAAGATTGAAGTTCTTCTGATCCACTTTCGGATTATAATTTCCTATTCCCTTCCCGACCGCAAAGAAATTGAACCCATGAAGATGAATTGGGTGGTTCTCCGGGGCAATGATCCCAGTGTCTTGCAACACAAGCTGGACTGTCGAGTTATAACGCAACCGGTACACCTTGGTCCCGCTCATGGTCTGCAAATTTGATGGCGGCGACCCCGTGTAGTTGAAAATGGTCGGCGGGTTACCAGGGAAATCGCTCGTGAAGACGCCACTTATGTTGAAGAAATGCGCTTGGAGAAGGGCTGTCGTCGGCATCACGAAGGTCACGTTGTTCATGCTTGCCACCACTCTGCTTCCGTTGCCAGCCTTGCACGAAGGGCAAGGGTTGATTCCTAGTCCAACTGTGAAGAGGAGGTTGTGATCGACGGTGAGCGGGACTTGGGCAGGGTAAGTCTTCGAGTTGAGGCTCCGGAGTGAGTCGATGAAATTGTTGGCCACCGCAGTGGCGTTTTGTGGGGGAGTCTTGGTGAGGGTCGTGGAGGTCGCAGCGAGCGTGCCGGAGTAGTGTAATGTGGCGGTCGCGGTCATATTGTCCACAGCGATCGGGGAGTCCATGAAAGGGGAGGCGGCGACCAAGTACTTGCCCGAGCTCTGGTCAGCAGAGACGAGGGCGTTGGTGGTTTGGCCTGGTGCAATCACGATCGTGTTGGTCTTGAAAGGCTTGACGTAGGTGGCGTCGACCTCCACGATGGTCAGCTGGTGCCCGGCGATCTTGAAGAAGAGCTCCTCATTGAGCGCAGCATTGATGATTCGGAGCATGTATGTCTTGCCACTCTCAACAGGCAATGTAAATCCACCTAACATCAAAGAAAATGAAGGTCAGCATCAACTCAGCGAAACATTAAATTAAACCATTTGTCGATGGATTGTTACCCTGGGAAGGGCAATTGGAAATTGGCCCTGGATGGCCATTGATCGTGTGAGCATCGGAGACATTCGGTGCCAATCCGGACTTGATGGCTTGATTGATCACGGCTTCTGTATCGGACTTCCACCATTCACCTGATTCACAAAACCCAAAAGGGTTCAGAATATCTACTAATCTATGCTGTCAAACAAACATTGATTGATCTTTCATTTTGGAAGTGAAGTGGATTGGAATTGAAATCGAGCATACCCAGTACAACAACAACTTCCTTGTGAGGTTTAGGGAAAGGGTACGGAACACCACGCTTGGGCAAGATGACAATGGCTCCGTGCAAGGTTGCCCTGAGCCAGAGTATGTGTGCATGCCAAAGGAGGGTGCCCCGTTGGCCCGTGATGGTGAAATTGTACACATAGCTTTGGCCCGGTTGGATTGGGCATTGGGTAATGTACGCTGGCCCGTCAGCCCACCCTGTCCTCAGCTGCCGGACACCATGCCTAGCCACATATACGCTGAAATCAATATGCAATCTCTTGAAGATAGCAATATCATTTAACATTTAGTGGAGCTCACCAGTGGATGGTGACATTGTATTTGACACCGTTGGTGACCCTCACGAGCACAGTGTCATCTTCCCTAGCATAGAGAGTGGGTCCTGGGAACATCCCGTTCACCGTCACAATGGGCTTGCTCGAACACAGCCTCGTCGTATTCTTCATTGCCACCTGCCAATTAGAGGAATAAATACATATCGCGATAGTAGCAACGTCGAAATGAGCAAGTTTTACAAAGGAATACTTCGTTCCATAAAATCATTACTTACGTTGAATGTATATTTCCGAACTCTGCCCTCGACCATTGCGGGAGTGATGCATGCCACGAGAACAAGAATTTGCAGCCAAGAGTCCATCCCTTGCAGTACAAATCTTTTTAGCTTAATTCGAAGCAAGCTTTGTTCTGGTGATCATCTAATGCGAAGTTCCAACACTTAAATAGGGGTGGAAAATCGACAGAAAATTGCTGCTCCGTCGTTTCCTTCATCGTTAGGTTGATATAAAGGGGATTCTTGCAAATCAAGATTCATTTGGAAAGGAATTCGGATCAGTTTTATGCAATTCGAAATCTATAAACTTCCAAAGATTATTTATTTATCGAGGACTCGCATTAGCTAGAACTATCCTCATAAATTTCATTTATTGATTTTTTAATAATTAATCAGATCAAAGCCATGGTATCATCGTTTTCTGGAATCAAAAGATTCGCAAGATCCGGTCATAATACGCATCATCGAAACAAATTTTTGGAATTTTTGAAGCTATACATTCTTGAAGAGCGGGTATAACTAGAAAAATCCTGACTTCTTGGTGTCATAAATCCCTTAATCTAGTTTTTAAAAAATAATAATAATAACAATAATTCAGAAAGGATTAATAGGGTAAATTCCGTTAGAATAAGTTGCTTAAATTTCATTTTCAATGTACCATTCGAACCTCATCGAGAAGCTTTAGTTGGTTCCTACTTTAAGTTCAGATGCTTCTTTTTCTCAGCAAAATTCATAACCAACTTGATTGTGAGATTTCGACCAATCTAACAAATTTTGCCAAGCGTTTGACCTTTTGCTGTCTCATATCTTTCGCATGCTCGAAGTAGGTACATGATAATGTCCTTTACTATGATTCATTTTCCTTATGCTTGTCGTGCTATGTTTCATGTTCCATTTTTATATTGTGTTGGGGCTCTACTGCATACGCTGCCATCGGCTTGAGATTAGAATATATCCGGTGCGCATTTGAGATGACATTACTTGACTTTTAACATCATGCCCAACCTGGGATTGACCCAATGGCAGAGGCATTCTAGTTCTTTCAGCTCAAGAATAGATGGTTGTGTCCAAGTTTTAATTTGGAAAACTCAGATTTAAGTGAGGAACTATGGTGGTGAGCCATTGTATTAATTTTACTTTAAAATCAGGCCAAACTATTCCTAAACCCCCAAGATGCTTTAATTTAGGAAACTGATTTAAGTGAGGAACTATGGTGGTGAGCTATTGTATTAATTTTACTTTAACATCAGGCCAAACTATTCCTAAACCGCCAAGATTCACATAATACGACGCAGCTTATTAAACTTACAAGTGCATGCTCATTTCACTCAATTAAAACACAATTCTCTCTCTCTCATCATTTGTTTGTCTCGGTCGGAGTGTTGGGAGTGCGCTACAAAAGCCCGATACATTCATCGAGGGAGATCACATAGAGAGAGTCCAATATATCCAATTATACCCACTTTCACTCAAATGCTTAAGCCAATAAGTTATTGACCAACTGGAATTTCATATTAACACCACATCAATTATCTGATGCGAGACTTCTTTAAGACAACTCACATATTAATCCTAACAATCTTCTCCTCATGTGTGAGGTCTACTCCCCGTCCTCACTAGACCGCGTTGGTACACCACAACACCCATCTACCCATAAACCACAATTATCGACTTTGATACCAGTTGTTTGGAGTGCGCTGTAAAAATCCGATATATTCACCTTAGGAGATCGTCAAGAGGGAGCCCTAGTATGAGTCCGTCAATATATCCAATTGAACCCATGCTCACTTAAAAGCAAAATTCAATGAGTTATCGATTAATTATGATATATTAACTGCTTTACATTACATCAGTTCTTCGATTTAAGACTTCTCTAATATAAGTCACACATGTATCCTAATACAAAGGACCCCTCTTGATCGTACATGGAGTCCTTGGCCGCATTTGAGCCTGCTACTCTCTCGAACTTGATAAAACAATGTTATAAGGAACGCGAAGCGCCAAGCTCTTGACCAACATTACCAACGCCTTTGTTCCATAGCCTGCCGACATAGTGGCGGAGCATGGAGTTTCACGTGCCTTGCTGAGGATCAAACCCTATCGTTCCATGCCATATACTACCGCTTTTATAAAATGCTCAACCCTTTCCAAACCTTTACGGCCCCGAAATGAGCATGGAATTACCATGGTTGCCACCACTTGGCAGGCGAGATCTTCCATCTGTTTTGCTTAAATACAACCCTTTTGGTAGCATTGATAAGCTAGTGCATGAGACCTCTTTGGCCCTAAGCATGAATAAGTTCATGTGGGTACCGGCGAATTCATTCTACGAGCATGATAGAGATGTTATAGACTCCATGTCCAGGCTATGTCTGATCCGATCAATGGGTCCACTGATTCCTCCATTATTGCTTGGTCAAGACCGAAAAGATGATGTTGGTAGAGATAAGGAGATCCGACGGGAGGTGCATCGAGTGGTTGGATCAACAAAGACACTCTTCGATAATTTACGTCTCATATGGTAGCATTCATGTCCTTCCGGCTGAGCTGTAGGCAAAAACTTATTAGATTAAAGCATATAAAAAGTTATTGCATGAATGTCACTTGGAATTGCCCTAATGATCAAGAGGAGAGTGGGGAGTTTGATTTTCCACATTCTTAGGGTGGGACGTTTAGTTTCAGGTGTGAGGTTTAGCTTTTATGCTCTGCAAAAAAGTAGGATAAAAATTTGAGAATGAGTTGAGAATTAGAGTAGGACAAATAAAAAGGAACTCATTGAATAATAATTGCTAATCAAAGACCCTTTAACAAAGGGAAAATGGCTAAAGTACACATGAAGTGTCAAAACTTGGCACAAGTGGACACTTTGATACCAAAACTTTCAAAAGGTACACTTAATTATCAAAATTAGAGAAAAGTGGGGCACTTAAGTGCCAATGGCGAAGAAATACGGCCAAATAGCTGACGTGACACTTTTCCAGCGAAAAAATGCAAAATAGCATCGTTTTGCAAGTTGACGTGGCTAAGTAAGCCCAAAATGATGTTGTTTTGGGTGCTAACATGGCTAGACTTAGCCCTAAACAACATTGTTTTATGTAGGATTTAATTTTTAATATTAAAATTGATTAAATTCAATTTAAATTTTTAAATTTTTAAAAAAAAAAAAGTAGGAGGAGAGAAGAACACGGGTGGGAGGCTCCCCCACCTATGTCCGCCGCCCCTCGCTGGTGGGGCGGCGATGATGGCTAACGAGGGTCGCCGGCACCTAGGCGAGGGCTTGCCACCCTTGCCTCCAGTTGGCAAGGGTTGTCGGCCCTTGCCCAAGTGCCAACGACTCTTGGCGACCATCGCCGCCACTCCACCAGCAAGGGGCGGTAGCCACAAGCGAGGGAGCCTCTTGCCTATGCTCCTCTCTTCTCCTCCTATTTTTCTTAAATTTTTTTTTTAATTGAATTTAATTAATTTTTTTTTAAAAAATTAAATCATACTCCCAAAACGACGTAGTTTCTGGCTTACTTAGCCATGTCAACTTGCAAAACAACATTGTTTTGCATTTTTCACTATTGGAAAAACGCCACATCAGCCATTTGGTCGGATTTTTCACTAAATCTGTTTGTTAGCACTTAAGTGTCCTACTTTTCTCTGATTTTGGCACTTGAGTGTACCTTTTGAAAGTTTTGATACCAAAGTCTCTATTGGTGCCAAGCTTTAGCACTCCCGGTGTACTTTAGCTAAGGGAAAATTATTGATTAAATATATTATATTTGTGTCAATACAATCCTAACCCTTTCAATTAGACCAATTTAGTCCTAAATATTTTGCATTTATGACAATGTAATTGATCCAACCAATTTTGGTGGCACGCTAATGTGAATTTTACAAATTTTAAGTATTTTTTCACCTTTTGTAATTCACTAAGGTAGACAACGGCTATGTTGACATGCACAACTTCTAATAATATTTTCTCCTTCTTTGTTTTCACCTAAGGTTGGCGAGGTTCGTGCAACCTCGCCAAGATCTAAGTGAGCCCATCATGGCCACAAACGAGGGCCGCAACCCTCCCCGGCTGACAGCAAGGGCATTGCGGCCCTTGCCCAATGACCAACGAGGGCCCAGCCAGCCACTCTTGTTAGCCACAATTGAAAAAACAAAGAGAAGGAAAATCGAAAAAAAGGGAAAAAGGAAAAGAATAAATAAATGAATAAAAATTGTCCATATTAGCACCAATTGTACCACGAAGAAAGGCTGTTGTCCATGTTAGTGAATTCTAGTCAAAATTGATTGAATGGACTCAAGTAATAAAAAGTGAAAAATTTATGACTTAATTGGCAAAATTAAAAAATTCATGCAAAAACACAATAGATTACTTTTTAGACAATTTTCCCCATAGAATATTGGACAAAGGTATGGCCTTAACTCAAGGTTTCATTTGAACTATATCACAAATTAAGTGTGATAAAATACTCTTTATAAGTATTGGATACAATGGGGACTACGCACAACTTATATATAACATAGTCTAAAGTAACTCGCTAATCGTCATTGCATGCATCACATCATTGGTATTTTTTCATTAAAAGAGGATAGTGGTGCTCACTATATACGTTATGGGCCTTGGAAAAGTCAGCTTGGATTGTTTGGTGCAGCCTGGACATCAAGTCAAAGAGGGCTGGTCAATGGGTGGGATGGGTCGGATTTGGGTTGGTTCGGAAATGATTTGACACAAAATGATCCATTTATATGCAATACAAATCTAATGACCCATAGTTGAACAAAATCGCTAATGTGACAATGTACTACAACAACAAAAATTTGGAAGGACTACACTAGAATTTCACATAAAAGTTTAAAACTAAACTAGAAAAAATTGAAAAATTCAGGACTAAATTAGCATCCATACAATAATTTTAGGACCAATTACACGATTTCCCCGATCTTTAGGTGTGACCTCCACATTTCATGTGCTCATCACGAACAGTATAAATTGGCTCGAGTGCTGTTTTAGTTATTTCTCCACTACCCTTGGCTTTAATGGAATAAATTATATATTATGACGGGATGAGTCAAATCCTAGTGCGCAGCCTTGATATTAAAAATATATTGTAGTTGGTAATATAGAGAATTAAACTTTGTTCCATTGCCTAATTTAATGCCCGTAAATACACATTCGTAGGCTTTTTGAAGAAACTATTAAGAGCATAATGTAAGAAAATCATTGACCCAACGTAATTGAAAGCCATTCACTTCAAGATCTAAATGTTACAATATGTTTTGAATTTGAGCCCATGAACCAAATCCGAATCAAGAGAAATAGAATATATGTGGACATTGGCAATGGTGTGCCATGGAAATTATATTTCCTGCTCGGTATGGGTTTCCCATATTGTTAATTAAGGAAACTTGAAAAAGAATATAACAGAAGTCAAGAGATATGGCAAAGGACTTTATATCGACTATTATATATGTTTATAATATGGGTTAGGGATGTTTTTCTCAAGAAGTGAATAAGCGCCATTTTATTTGTGAGTGTCGTGGGTGCTCAATTTGTGAGTAACATCCCATAGCGCTTGGTACTTGGCAATGGGATTTCTTCGAGGTAAGTACACTAGGAGTGCCATTACTTTCGTACGACGCTTATTTTGGTGCCAAAACTTTTTTTTCGCTCACTTGAGTGCCAAATCGGAGTGAAATCGTTCAGTTAAGTGCCACTTTCGACCAAAATCGTTCTGTTAAGTGCCACTTCGGCCAAAATGCATACGTGGAATTTTTTAATAATTTTTTTCTAATAAGTTTCGACGCCAACATGGATTTTTCATGCAAAACGATGCCGTTTCTACTCTTTTTGGAATTTTTTTGATTTTTTTCTTTTTTTTTTTTTTTTTTTTTTTAGGGCCGGCGAGGGTCACCGGTGACCCTTGCCAGCCACGGAGCCCTCACCCTGGGCCACAAAAGCCTGGGGTAGGGCCATCAGAGCTCGGTTGGCCACTGGCAAAGGCCATCATGGCCTTGCCCACGGCTGGTGAGGGTCTTGCCAGCCAGCCCATATTTGTTTTTTTCTTCAAAAACCCAAAAAACCAACCCGCATTCTCCTTTTTGACCAGCAAAACCAGACTCCCGTGCTCCCTTTTCCTCCTGGTCTTTTTTTGCTACCAGTGGAGCACCTCTTGTGCATGGAGTCCCGGGAGATACCCATCCCGGCTGAGTGGCGGAAGCCTTCCTCTCTGCGCTCTGCAACTTCGCTTCGCTTCTGCCTTTTTTCTTCCGTTTCTTCCTCTGCATTTTTCTCTCCCAATACCCCCCTTGGTTCTTCTATTCAGCCTTCCAAAAACCTAGAATCACAACTTTTTTTTTGCGTTTTTTCTTTCAAAACCCAGAATCTAGGTTCTTTTTTTTCTACGTGTTTGGGCTGGCCGACGAGACCCTCACCAACCGTAGGCGAGGCCGCAACGGCCTTCGTCGGCCGCGGACAAGGCCGTCGGGCGAGGCCGCGACGGCCTTCGCCAATGGCCGGTCAAGCTCCGGTGGCCCCAGTGGCCCTAAAAAAAAAAAAAATCAAAAAAATCAAAAAACAATGAAAAAAATTAATAATTATACTAAAATATATTAAAATATTGTTCACCAACGCCATGTTAGCTTTTCGGCGGCCAAGTCAACTTTTCCAGTGGTCACGTCAGCTTTTCCGATGGCCACGTCAGAAGTGGCACTCAAGTGAATGTTTTTTTAAACTTGTGGCATTCAAGTGAGTGAAAAAAAAAAATTAACACCAAAGTAAGCGCCGTACGAAAGTAATGGCACTCTTGATATCCCAACCCCAGATTTCTTCATATAATTATGCCAAGAATTCAAGTGTTGAAGCTAATTAAATTTTTGTGGTAAGAATTATGTGCATAATTTTTTTGTGAGATGGAAAGATTATTTCTCAAAGATGCAGTTTGAGGATTATTTGTATCTGAAAATTTTGGGGAGAAACCGGAGTTGATGAAGTAAGATGAATGGGAACTGTTGGTTGAGTGTCTTGATTGATGTTGGTTTGTAACGTCACATTTAAAAGTGAACAAGAAGACCACTATGGGACTAATGAAAGTCTTGTTAGACATCTATAAAAAGTCACCTCATATCAATAAAGTCTACTTAATGCAATGTCTATTAAATATGAGCGAAGGTGTGTCAATCGATGATCATATCAATAAATTAAATGTGATTGTCAGTTAATTAAATTCAATTAAGAATAACTTTGATGATAAAGTATGTGATTTCATTATATTATTCTCATTGCTTAATAACTTGAATACTATTGTTACTGCCATTAGTCATTCTTTTGGATCAACAAGCTTGACGTTTAATGGGATTTAATATTTGATTCTAAGTGAGGACATCTGTAAAAGAAAATCTATTGAATTTGTGTGTACTACTTTAGTAGGTGAAAGCAGATGAAGAATTAGCACACGTGTTAGCAGGAGTAGTATAAATTCAAATAGACATTGCTAGTCTAAGACTGATAGTGCTATTCGTTGGAGTTGTAACAAGAGGGGACATTTTAAAAGGGATTACCTTAAGCTAGAGAATAAAAAGGGCTAGGAAATTAAAATTGAGGCTGCAGATAATGTTGATGCATTAGGTTATATTAATTCGAATAATGCTAATTATGTCTTATCTATTACTAATGATTCATTGTTTGGCAGATGGATTATGGATTGTGATTGTTCATTTCATGCTACACCAAATAGGAACCAGTTTCCTACTTATTAGTGCATAGATACTAATAGTGCAGTTGAGGAACTATACTAAGTGCAATATTGTAGGTGTTAGCAATGTTAGAATCAGAATAAATAACCATATTGTGAGGATATTGATTGAAGTAGGGCATATTCTAGAGTTGAAGAACATGATTTTCTTGAGTGCCCTAGATTTAGTTAGGTGTCAATATACTTATGAATGTTTGAAAGTTGTTTGAGGTGCATTGGTGATAATGAAAGGAACGAGCATAATGGTTTATATGAGCTTCAAGGCGAGACAGTGATAGACTTTTCTATGGAGACATCGAATACATCTAATCGAGAGTCTGAATTATAGCATATGCATTTGGGGTAGGGGTGAAGGGCTCCAAGTTCCACCTAAATTTTGGAACTTGCTTGTCAAAATAGGTTCCCAAATTTTTGCAATTTGGAACTTATCATGCATTCCCAGGAACTTGGAACTTACCCTATCACATATTCCAAAGTCTACCAAGTTCTACTTATACTCTTAATTGAATGATTACAATAAATAATTACCTTTGATGACTACCATTTATTATAATTTGCTTATCACAACTCATATTTAAACACACAAAATTATGAAATATTAACAAAGTAAAAGTCTTAATCATGAATATTGGCATTAATAGAAGTTCAGACTAGTAGTTTCATATTACTCTCATCATTAGAGATCATAGAATGCCGCAGAATCGCACGGAAGCATGGAACAAAAAAAACACAAAGACTCTTTCTAGGCTCAACTCCACCTAAAACCTGAACCTACCCATTAAAATAGATTCCCCTATTTTAATAACCTCAAACTTACCCTGCATATTCTAGGACCTGAACTAGGCCCACTGATTCGATTATGAGGTTCCCAATTTTACCTTGGAGCTGGCCATTAGCAAGAGAAGCTTAAAGGTTTTAAGTGAAAGAAATTTGTTTTATGGTTATGTTGCTAACAAACTAAATGGATGCAGGTGCTATGATTTAGATCAATAGCAGAAAGTGCAATTCAACACGGTTATTAAAAAACCATGGAGATTGCAGAGTTAATTCACTTTGATATTTGCAAGTTGTCACAAATCCCTTCAGGGAAAAGTGCCAGATATATGTTAACAATTTAGATGACTACTCATGGAAGATCTGGGTGTTTATGCTAAAGCATGAGTTTGATGTTGTTGTTGAAATTAGACAATTGAGAGCTTCAATGGAATATAAGAATGGTAAAATGACCAAGCATATGCAGACCGACAATAAGTAGTATAGAGTTCTACTTGGAGTTATTAAATGAATACTACATAAGGGAAGGTATAGTTAAACATCACATTAGTGCCAACGAACTATAACATGTTGTAGAATTGATAAGTAAAACATTATTAAAATGGCCATAAAATTCTTTTATGGCTAACAAATTTCTAGCGGATGCACTTAGTATGGCAAGTTACCTAGTAAATAGACCCCGAAATTGCGATTGGATGTCGGACTTCCGAAAAAATGTGGTCACATAATGTTACTGATTATTCTGTTATTAAAATATTTGATTGCCCATATTTTGTTTGAGTCAGTAATGGTAAGCTCGATGAGAGGATAAAAAAGTGCATGTTCCTAAGTTATGCACAGGGTGAACAAGGCTATTGGTTTTGATGCTCATAATTAAATTCATCCGATATGAGTAGAGTGTTACACATGACGAGTTTTCAATACATCTAAAAGGAGTGTTATTAGGATTGTTTATATAGATCATATGGTGTTTAGCTTAAGGTGGAGTTGCAACCATAAACTCCTTAGGTAAAAGAAATTAGTAGGATAATCGACATAAATGGTGCTTATAACGAGATAAAGCCTATAGAGCCAACTATCGTTATAACTACTAATATTGACAAGGTGAGATTCGATCTCCTTATAGATATAAATACAACAATGATTTTGCTTTATTTATAATAGAGGAGGTTGTGTCTAGTGAAGTAGTTAAAGGTGCAAGTGCTATTAGCAATTTTGGTGAGGTCCACAATTATGGTGAAATTCAAGTGATGCTTGGACTTGGAAAATGTCTATGATGATTAAGCCCATAAAAGGTCGTGGGAGAGTAATAGTGAAGTCCAAATTCCAACGAAGCAATTGTGACTTAGTTCAAATATTGAGCCAAGATTAAGATTATTAAAAATATCTCGAGTTTGAGTTCGCAAACAAAATTCGACTTGAGATAAATGGAATATATGCGGACGTTCATGGTAGTGTGCCACAAAAATCAAATTTCTTATTCAATATGGTCCAAGTCGGAGGTTCCCAATATTGTCGGTCAAGGAAAATTGAAAAGGGAAATAACAGAAGCCATGGGATTCGGCAAGGGACTTTATATTGACTATTATATATCTTTGTAATATGGGCTAGAAATGTTTTTTTTCAAGAAGTCAAGAAGTGTCGTTCTCTTTAAGAGAAATGTCCCATAGGTGCTGGGTGCATGGCAGTGGGGTTCCTTCATGTAATTACACTCACAATTCAAGTGTTGTAGACAACTACATTCTTATGGTAAGAATTTGTGGACAATTCATCTATGAGATTGAAAATCTACTTCATGAAAAATTAAGGGGTTAAATACCATTTGAGTTATTGCATGTAATTGAGGCTAAGAAATACTTATGGTGTTTGAGTGAGTTGAGTGTGGTTGTAATCTCTATTGGATTGCTTGATTTATAATGGAATTCGTCGTTACTTTCTCCATAGAGATAAATCACCCAACTAAACCATATAAATCTGTTGTCTGATATATTTTCTTATTTTTCTTATAATATTATTTAATCACTTGCTTCCACAACACTAAACATAGATTTATAACATATAAATAACAATTCAAAAAACACGTCAGCCCGCCACACTATGGGAGTTCATCATGCCCAAAGTCATTGTCTTAACCACAAGTTGGATAATGCCAAAGGCAAGACTAGTGACTTGATGAAGTCATAATAGGGTCGCTATACAAGAAGGTGGGACTGAATCACCTCCTTTTTAGGAAGAGCTAATTCTCATCAAATGTTTTGGTTTGACATTGCCTTATATCCAAAAAGAGGCGAGTTACATCCAAGTTGAACTAGAAGATGCAAGTTGTCTTTTATTTTTGGAAGATGAAGTGAGACCAAACTCATAACTTTATTCTTTCAGGTCAAAACGAGTTGATAAAATCCTTCTTTCTAGGTCCTCGTGCCCACTTTTACATGGTGAGGTAATAGCAAAAAAGGGAAAAAGAGGGTTGTGGTTTCTCTCACTTTTGACCTTGTGGGCCTCTCGAGGCCCACATGATGGGCTCTTAAGTTAGTAGCCGACCACACTCTTAATGATTGCATCTTTGTACTTGGGTTGTGAGGGCTCTGAGCCATGGAATTTTTATTTTTTTTTGGTCCTGAGCCATGGATTATTCGATGTGTGGAATTTATAATTATGCTTTTGATTGATTCCTTTTCGTTAGCCTATTTCCTCTCTATCTCCTCCTCCTTGGACGGCTCCCGAAGGATAAAGCCTAGAATGTGTGTTAGGAGCAGTGAGGAGATCTTAACTATACGTGACAATGTCTATTGGATCTATCCATCATAAGTCACCGTTAGATCATAAGGCCTATTAGTAATCAAAACAAGATGGTTTAGTCTCTGTGTGCACAATTAGCTTGTCAAGTATTTGCAATTTTGGCAAATGGCAGAATCTTTTTTCTTGTCCAGAAAAAAATTGTAGCACCGCTCTAATTAAGAGAAATTCTTGCGAAATACAAACTTTCCAATCAAAACATGGAATAATTTTTCATTTATTAACATGCTTGAGCAGCACTCTTCCTACTGTTGCTCAAGAAACAATTCTCATCTTCATTATACTAGATCAAAACCAGCTATATAAGCCATTCCCTTCGTGATCGGGCTCTCTTTTGTCTTCTCATCACTCTTCATCTTGAGCTGCCACGAACTTGATTGTCGAATTTTTCCTCATGAATCAACACTTTGGAAGATCGCTCGGAGGCGGTAGAAGCGACTCGTTCGGGCCTTTCCCGTTGTCTACCAAGAAGGCCATCTTGAGTCCCCAGGTTGTGTGAATTTCTAGATGACAATGCATGAACCAAACGCCTGAAAAAGTTCAAACAACAGGGTCCTGAAAAAGCTTGCAGGGTAGTTAAATTTATAGTATAGACTGAAAGTAAAGAGAATGGTCAATAAAATAGAATTGTACCAGGATTATCTGCTCTGAATCTGATTGCAACCCATCCACCAGATGGTACTCCTATTGTGTTCCTCTCAACAGGATCGACAAGATTGAAGTTCTTCTGATCCACTTTCGGATTATAATTTCCTAATCCCTTCCCGACCGCAAAGAAATTGAACCCGTGAAGATGAATTGGGTGGTTCTCCGGGGCAATGATCCCAGTGTCTTGCAACACAAGCTGGACTGTCGAGTTATAACGCAACCGGTACACCTTGGTCCCACTCATGGTCTGCAAATTTGATGGCGGCAACCCCGTGTAGTTGAAAATGGTCGGCGGGTTACCAGGGAAATCACTCGTGAAGACGCCGCTTATGTTGAAGAAATGCGCTTGGAGAAGGGCTGTCATCGGCATCACGAACGTCACGTTGTTCATGCTTGCCACCACTCTGCTTCCGTTGCCAGCCTTGCACGAAGGGCAAGGGTTGATTCCTAGTCCAACTGTGAAGAGGAGGTTGTGATCGACGGTGAGCGGGACTTGGGCAGGGTAAGTCTTCGAGTTGAGGCTCCGGAGTGAGTTGATGAAATTGTTGGCCACCGCAGTGGCGTTTTGTGGGGGAGTCTTGGTGAGGGTCGTGGAGGTCGCCGCGAGCGTGCCGGAGTAGTGTAATGTGGCAGTCGCGGTCATATTGTCCACAGCGATCGGGGAGTCCATGAAAGGGGAGGCGGCGACCAAGTACTTGCCCGAGCTCTGGTCAGCAGAGACGAGGGCGTTGGTGGTTTGGCCTGGTGCAATCACGATCGTGTTGGTCTTGAAAGGCTTGACGTAGGTGGCGTCGACCTCCACGATGGTCAGCTGGTGCCCGGCGATCTTGAAGAAGAGCTCCTCATTGAGCGCAGCATTGATGATTCGGAGCATGTATGTCTTGCCACTCTCAACAGGCAATGTAAATCCACCTAATATCAAAGAAAATGAAGGTCGGCATCAACTCAGCGAAACATTAAATTAAACCATTTGTCGATGGATTGTTACCCTGGGAAGGGCAATTGGAAATTGGCCCTGGATGGCCATTGATCGTGTGAGCATCGGAGACATTCGGTGCCAATCCGGACTTGATGGCTTGATTGATCACGGCTTCTGTATCGGACTTCCACCATTCACCTGATTCACAAAACCCAAAAGGGTTCAGAATATCTACTAATCTATGCCGTCAAACAAACATCGATTGATCTTTCATTTTGGAAGTGAAGTGGATTGGAATTGAAATCGAGCATACCCAGTACAACAACAACTTCCTTGTGAGGTTTAGGGAAAGGGTACGGAACACCACGCTTGGGCAAGATGACAATGGCTCCGTGCAAGGTTGCCCTGAGCCAGAGTATGTGTGCATGCCAAAGGAGGGTGCCCCGTTGGCCCGTGATGGTGAAATTGTACACATAGCTTTGGCCCGGTTGGATTGGGCATTGGGTAATGTACGCTGGCCCGTCAGCCCACCCTGTCCTCAGCTGCCGGACACCATGCCTAGCCACATATACGCTGAAATCAATATGCAATCTCTTGAAGATAGCAATATCATTTAACATTTAGTGGAGCTCACCAGTGGATGGTGACATTGTATTTGACACCGTTGGTGACCCTCACGAGCACAGTGTCATCTTCCCTAGCATAGAGAGTGGGTCCTGGGAACATCCCGTTCACCGTCACAATGGGCTTGCTCGAACACAGCCTCGTCGTATTCTTCATTGCCACCTGCCAATTAGAGGAATAAATACATATCGCGATAGTAGCAACGTCGAAATGAGCAAGTTTTACAAAGGAATACTTCGTTCCATAAAATCATTACTTACGTTGAATGTATATTTCCGAACTCTGCCCTCGACCATTGCGGGAGTGATGCATGCCACGAGAACAAGAATTTGCAGCCAAGAGTCCATCCCTTGCAGTACAAATCTTTTTAGCTTAATTCGAAGCAAGCTTTGTTCTGGTGATCATCTAATGCGAAGCTCCAACACTTAAATAGGGGTGGAAAATCGACAGAAAATTGCTGCTCCGTCGTTTCCTTCATCGTTAGGTTGATATAAAGGGGATTCTTGCAAATCAAGATTCATTTGGAAAGGAATTCGGATCAGTTTTATGCAATTCGAAATCTATAAACTTCCAAAGATTATTTATTTATCGAGGACTCGCATTAGCTAGAACTATCCTCATAAATTTCATTTATTGATTTTTTAATAATTAATCACATCAAAGCCATGGTATCATCGTTTTCTGGAATCAAAAGATTCGCAAGATCCGGTCATAATACGCATCATCGAAACAAATTTTTGGAATTTTTGAAGCTATACATTCTTGAAGAGCGGGTATAACTAGAAAAATCCTGACTTCTTGGTGTCATAAATCCCTTAATCTAGTTTTTAAAAAATAATAATAATAACAATAATTCAGAAAGGATTAATAGGGTAAATTCCGTTAGAATAAGTTGCTTAAATTTCATTTTCAATGTACCATTCGAACCTCATCGAGAAGCTTTAGTTGGTTCCTACTTTAAGTTCAGATGCTTCTTTTTCTCAGCAAAATTCATAACCAACTTGATTGTGAGATTTCGACCAATCTAACAAATTTTGCCAAGCGTTTGACCTTTTGCTGTCTCATATCTTACGCATGCTCGAAGTAGGTACATGATAATGTCCTTTACTATGATTCATTTTCCTTATGCTTGTCGTGCTATGTTTCATGTTCCATTTTTATATTGTGTTGGGGCTCTACTGCATACGCTGCCATCGGCTTGAGGTTAGAATATATCCGGTGCGCATTTGAGATGACATTACTTGACTTTTAACATCATGCCCAACCTGGGATTGACCCAATGGCAGAGGCATTCTAGTTCTTTCAGCTCAAGAATAGATGGTTGTGTGCGAGTTTTAATTTGGAAAACTCAGATTTAAGTGAGGAACTATGGTGGTGAGCCATTGTATTAATTTTACTTTAAAATCAGGCCAAACTATTCCTAAACCCCCAAGATGTTTTAATTTAGGAAACTCAAATTTAAGTGAGGAACCATAGTGGTGAGCTATTGTATTAATTATACTTTAACATCAGGCCAAACTATTCCTAAACTGCCAAGATTCACATAATACGACGCAGCTTATTAAACTTACAAGCGCATACTCATTTCACTCAATTAAAACACAATTCTCTCTCTCTCTCATCATTTGTTTGTCTTGGCTGGAGTGTTGGGAGTGCGCTAAAAAATCCTGATAGCTTCACCAAAGAAGATCACTAAGAGGGAGCCCAATATATCCAATTATACTTATCTTCACTCAAATACTTAAGCCAATAAGTTATTGGTCAACTGGGATTTTATATTAACACCACATCAATTCTCTAAGACGAGATTTCTTTAAGACAACTCACATATGAATCTTAATAATCTCCCCCTCATGTGTGAGATCTGCTCCCCATCCTCACTGGACTGCGTTGGTACGCCACAAAACCCATCTACCCAAAAACCATAATTATCGACTTTGATACCAGTTATTTAGAGTATGCTGCAAAAATCGGATACCTTCACCTTGGGAGATCATCAAGAAGGAGCCCTAGTACGAGTCTGTCAATATATCAAATTGAACTCACGTTCACTTAAAAGCTAAATCTAATGAATTATTGATCAATTAAGATATATTAACTACTCTACACTACATCAGTTATTTGATTTTAGACTTCTCTAACACAAGTCACACATGTATCCTAATACAATACAAAGGACCCTTATTGACCGTACATGGAGTCCTTGGCCACATTTGAGCCCGCTACTCTTACGAACTTGATCAAACAATGTTATAAGGAACCCGAAGCGCCAAGCTCTTGACCAACATCACCAACGCCTTTGTTCCATAGCTTGCCGACATAGTGGCGGAGCACGGAGTTTCACGTGCCTTGCTGTGGATCAAACCCTATTCGTCCCATGCCATATACTACCGCTTTTATAAAATGCTCCTTGACTGGCCCCGAAATGAGCATGGAATTACCATGGTTGCCACCACTTGGCAGGCGAGATCTTCCATCTGTTTTGCTTAAATACAACCCTTTTGGTAGCATTGATAAGCTAGTGCATGAGACCTCTTTGGCCCTAAGCATGAATAAGTTCAAGCGGGTACCGGCGAATTCTTTCTACGAGCATGATAGAGATGTTATAGACTCCATGTCCAGGCTATGTCTGATCCGATCAATGGGTCCACTGATTCCTCCATTATTGCTTGGTCAAGACCGAAAAGATGATGTTGGTAGAGATTTGGAGATCCGACGGGAGGTGCATCGAGTGGTTGGATCAACAAAGACACTGTTCGATAATTTACGTCTCATATGGTAGCATTCATGTCCTTCCGGCTGAGCTGTAGGCAAAAACTCATTAGATTAAAGCGTATAAAAAGTTATTGCATGAACGCATTAAATAAACCACTCGGAATTGCTCTAATGATCAAGAGGAGAGTGGGGAGTTTGATTTTCCACATTCTCAAGGTGAGATGTTTAGTTTCAGGTGTGAGGTTCAGCTTTTATGCTCTGCAAAAAGGTAGGATAAAAATTTGAGAATGAATTGAGAAATAGAGTAGGACTAAAAAAAAAGGAACTCATTGAATAATAATCGGTAATCAAAGACCCTTTAACAAAGGGAAAACGGCTAAAGTACACCTGAAGTGCCAAAACTTGGCACAAGTTGACACTTTGGTGCCAAAACTTTCAAAAAGTACACTTAAGTGCCAAAATCGAAAAAAAGTGGGACACTTAAGTGCCAATGGCGAAAATATCCGACCAAATAACTAACGTGGCGCTTTTCCAACGAAAAAATGCAAAACAGTATCGTTTTGCAAGTTGAGATGGCTAAGTAAGCCCAAAACAATATCGTTTTAGATGCTAACATGATTAGACTTAGCCCAAAACAACATAGTTTTATGCAGGATTTAATTTTTAATAGAAAAATTAATTAAATTCATTTAAAAACTTAAAAAATTTAAATAAATAAAAAAGGTAGGAGGAGAGAGGAACATGGGTGGGAGGCTCCCGCACCTATGTCCACCGCCCCTCACTCATGGGGCAGCGATGATGGCTAACAAGGGTCATCGGGCGCCTAGGCGAGGGCTTGCCGCCCTTGCCTCCAGTCAACGAGGGTTGTCGGCCCTCGACTAGGTGCCAACAACCCTTGCCGGCCATTGCCGCCGCTCCACCGACAAGGGGCAATAGCCACAAGCAAGGGAGCCTTTCGCTTGTGCCTCTCTCTCCTCTCTCCTCCTCCTCCTCTTTTTTTTTTAAGTTTTTTATTGAATTTAATTGATTTTTTTATTAAAAATTTAAATCATACACCCAAAACGAGTTATTTTTGGCTTACTTAGCCATGTCAACTCGCAAAATGACGTTATTTTGCAATTTTTCGCTGGAAAAACGCCACATTAGCCATTTGGTCAGATTTTTTTGTTGTTGGCACTTAAGGGCATGCATGACAACGCTTCTATTCCCAAGAACAAATTATGCTCATAAATGATTCTCTTTGATTCTGTTCCTATAAACAATTTCTGAGCATTTCAAGGCGTTTGGTGACTGTTCAAAATTTTTATTCCCGTGATAGAAATGCGTTTGGTAAAACCTTAGAATTTCTAGTTCAAAATATTTCTTTTGATTTTTTAATGATTTAAATACTTTTTTCTTTTATTTTTTGTCTTTTTTCTTTTTCTTTTTATTTTTCCCTTCCCAATGCCAATCGCTGCCACTAGCGGTCCCGCTATTCGGAGGTTCGAATCCTTCCGTCCCAGGGAATACCTATTCTATATGGACAGTGCCGGCAACAATGGCTGATAGGTGGCAACGGGACCACAATAGGCTGAGGGAGGAAGAAGAAAAGAAAAGAGAAAAGAAAAAAAAACCGATTCTTGAAGTTGTTCTTGGGAACAAAAAGCAACTTTTTTTTATTCTTGATTCCGTTCTAAATCTGTTTCCGGGAGCAAAAAATTTACCAAACGCATTTCTGTTCTTGAGAACAAAAGAATATAATTAGTTGTTCTCGGAAGCGTTACCATACAAGCCCTGAGTGTCCTACTTTTCTCTGATTTTTGCACTTAAATATACCTTTTGAAAGTTTTGGTACCAAAGTGTCTATTTGTGCCAAGCTTTAGCACTCCCGGTGTACTTTAGCTAAGGGAAAACTATTGATTAAATATATTGTATTTGTGTCAATGCAATCCTAACCCTTTCAATTATAGAAATTTAGTCATAAATATTTTGCATTTATGACAATGTAATTCATCCAGCCAATTTTGGTGGGACGCTAATGTGACATTTTTTTTACAAATTTTAAGTATTTTTTCACCTTTTGTAATTCACTAAGGTAGATGACGACTGTGTTGACATGCACAATTTCTAATAACATTTTCTCCTTCTTTGTTTTCACCTAAGGTTGGCGACGTTTGTGCAGCCTCGCCAAGATTTGAGTGAGCCCATCATGGCCACTAGCGAGGGCCACTAGCGAGGGCCACAACCCTCTCCGGCCGACAGCAAGGGCATTGCGGCCCTTGCCTAGTGGCCAACGAGGGCCCAACCATCCACTCTCATTAGCCACAGTTGAGAAAACAAAGAGAAGGAAAAGTGAAAAAAAAAAAGGAAAAGAATAAATAAATGAAATTTTTTTTAAAAAAAAATATTTTAAAAAATTGTCCATATTAACACCAGCCATACCACTAAAGAAAGGTTATCATCCATGTTAGTAAATTCTGATCAAAATTGACTGAATGGATTCAAGTAGTAAAAGGTGAAAATTTTATGAATCAATTGGCAAAATTAAAAAATTCATGCAAAAATACGATAGATTTAGACTTTTTGGACAATTTTCCCCATAGAATATTGGACAAAGGTATGGCCTTAACTCAAGGTTTCATTTGAACTAGATCAACAAACTGAGTGTGATAAAATACTCTTTATAAGTAATTGGATACAATGGGGACTACGCACAACTTATATATAACATAGTCTAAAGTAACTTGCTAATCGTTATTGCGTGCATCACTTCATTGGTATTTTTTCATTAAAAGAGGATAGTGGTACTTAGTATATACGTTATGGGCCTTGGAAAAGTCAGCTCGGATTGTTTGGTGCAGCCTAGACATCAAGTCAAATAGGTGTGCTCCATGGCTGGGACGGGTCAAATTTGAGTTGGTTCCGAAATGATTCGACACAAAATGATCCATTTATATGCAATACAAATCCAATGACCTATAGTTGAGCAAAATCGCTAATGTGACGATGTACTACAACAAAAAAAATTTGGAAGGACTATACTAGAATTTCACACAAAGGTCTTTAAAACTAAATTAGAAAAAATGAAAATTCAGGACTAGATTGGCATCCATACGATAATTTTAGAACCGATTAGACAATTTCCCCAATCTTTAGGTGTGACCTCCACATTTTATGTGCTCATCACGAACAGTATAAATTGGCCTGAGTGCTGTTTTAGTTATTGCTCCACTACTCTTAGCATTAATGGAATAAATTATATATTATGACGGGATGAGTCAAATCCGAGTGCGCAGCCTTGATATTAAAAATATATTGTAGTTGGTAATATAGAGAATCGAACTTTGTTCCATTGCCTAATTTAATGCACGTAAATACACATTGGTAGGCTTTTTGAAGAAATTATTAAGAGCATAATGTAAGAAAATCATTGATCCAACGTAACTGAAAGCCATTCACTTCAAGATCTAAATGTTACAATATGTTTCGAATTTGAGCCCATGAACCAAATCCGAATCAAGAGAAATGGAATATATGTGGACATTGGCAGTGGTGTGCCATGGAAATTATATTTCTTGCTCGGTATGGTCCAAATCGTTCCCATATTGTTAATTAAGGAAAATTGAAGAAGGATATAACAGAAGTCAAGAGATATGGCAAAGGACTTTATATTGACTATTATATATGTTTATAATATGGGTAAGGGATGTTTTTCTCAAGAAGTCAAGAAGCGCCATTTTATTTGTGAGTTTCGTGGGTGCTCAATTTGTGAGTAACATCCCATAGGCGCTTGGTGCTTGGCAATGGGGTTTCTTCATATAATTATGCCAAGAATTCAAGTGTTGAAGCTAATTAAATTTTTGTGATAAGAATTTGTGCATAATTTTTTTTGTGAGATTGAAAGATTATTTCTCAAAGATGCAATTTGAGGATAATTTGTATCTGAAAATTTTGGGGAGAAACCAAAGTTGATGAAGTAAGATGCATGGGAACTGTTGGTTGAGTGTCTCGATTGGCGTTGGTTTGTAACGTCACATTTAAAAGTGAACAAGAAGACCACTATGGGACTAATGCAAGTCTTGTTGGACATGTATAAGAAGTCACCTACAATCAATAAAGTCTACTTGATGCAATGTCTATTTAACTTTAAAATGAGCAAAGGTGTGTCAATTGTTGATCATATCGATAAATTAAATGTGATTGTCAGTTAATTAAATTCAATTAAGATTAATATGATGATAAAGAATGTTCTTTGATTATATTATTCTCATTGTTTAATAACTTGAATACTATTGTTACTGCGTTAGTCATTCTTTTAGATCAACAAGCTCAACGTTTAACAGGATTTGATATTTGATTCTGAGTGAGGACATCTGTAAAAGAAAATCTACTGAATTTGTGTGTACTACTTTAGTAGGTGAAAGTATATGAAGAACTAGCATACATGTTAGAGGGAGTAGTATAAATTCAAATAGACATTGCTAGTCTAGGACTAATAGTGCTATTCGTTGGAGTTGTAACAAGAGGGGACATTTTGTCACAGCCCGACCCTCGAGCATGCATCAGCCCCTATTCTCTCATAGTCATTTAGATGCGACGTCCGAGGTAGCGTCACCAACCATTATTTTTATCTTTTGATTAAACGCATGCGGAAACAAATCACAATCCCCCAGTCAATTTCAAAAATTGGGATAGCAGGAAAACCCAATAATAACACATTCCAAAGTGCCGCTTTATTTATCTACTGATTAATCCTAGGAAGTTTACAAATACAAACCCTTACCACGGGCATCTTCCTATCAAGCTAATGAAACTCTTCAAAGATGGCCACGAGCCATAACATGTGTCGATATTCTATCTTACGGACCTAAAAATGGTTATTTAATAACGAGTGAGATAAAATCTCAGTAAGTCAAAATCCTAAGCCTCGGTTAGGAATTTCGCTCACCTCGAGGGTAGTCTAATCATGAAACCTAGTTCCGGCAAATAACACATACCACACCTCAAACAGCATTATCATACAACAGTTCAATAAGCAGATACAAACACAAGTGACCCTACTTAGCATTGGTACATGTAACCTACAGAAATTGTCAATCACCTCATAACAATAATAAGAGGCATGCAAATAATCAGAGCATAGTATAAAACTTTTTTCATATCTCAATGTCCACACGTGCTCCGATTATTACGACCCCTTAGGGCCACGGCACAATCTTATGGTTAATAGTCAACTAGTCGTAGACTAGGCATTATCCTCCTACATGAGGCATGGCGATGTCGTGGGCTCTCCCTTATCGACGACATTCCTTAAGGAACATGGGTCCAACCGCTATAGCAACTTCGTAACCGACCACTATTAGACAATCAACCAAAGTCAAGACAACCAAAAGGCTATGGCACAATCCCAAAGGTTGGCAATCTACCAACAGTGCCGGGCTCTCCTCTTAATGTAACCATGCAACACATCATCAATTAATTTGTTCTTTTCTTTGCTCTGTCGCGAATGCATATACAGTTCGTGCTCACACGACATGCTATTGCAATTAACATACGTGCATCTAGCAGTTGCGTACAATAGTAGTAGTCTAATCATTCACGAAAGTTGCAACAATTAGCAACTCAAGTCACAGTCTAACAATCAATTTCAACTAATTAACATCACAATACTTGCATACTTTTCCAAAATAATCACGTACCTCAATAATTACCGATACCCAACCATGCGTCTCAATATTCAATAATAAATAAACATGTGTCATCACGATTACGACAACCAACTATTCCCATAAATACTCAATTATCCAAAAATAAGTATAAACTATAATTATACTCAAAGATACTCATTTAAGAAGCATATAATACTATAGTCAATTGTTCTGATAAAATAATTTAAGTCCCACAAAATTTTCCAATCCCATAATTAATTACCCAACCCAAATAATTTCATTTAATAAAACCCTTATTTAATAAATCAATGTCATTTAATAATGTACTATATAAATACTATTGACTTTAGAAAATTAGACCATAGTAATTTTCCCACAAAATTACGCAATTAAAATCATTTCCCATACATAATCACAATTAATTATTTTCCCGAAATAAATAATTTTCAGAAATGAATAATAATAATAATAATAATAATAATAATAATAATAATAATAATAATAATTCGAAATTATAAACTAATCTAATTAATTAATAATTCCGAAAATAATAAATTATTATTATTTATTCCAAAAAATAATATTTATTAATACAAACCATGGTTATTATTCTAACCCAAATGTAGTTAATTAACCTAACTACAGTTAACTAACCCAACCAAGGTTACTTTAATCTAACCGCGGTTACTTTATTCTAATCATGATTAATACTAAGCAAGCTTAACCAACAATATTAAAACACTAATAATCATCATCCAAAGCAATAATCAAAGATTAAACTAATTAAACTACTCCTAAGCAATATTAACCCCTAAGTAAGAGATTAGGAAATCGATTCACGGTTTAGCGATTCCGACTACAATGGCACGACGGCGGTGGTGAGGACGACACGCGGCTATGTCCGAAACATTGAGACAAGCAATGATGAAAATGGGTCTCGGGGACAGTGAGATTGAGAAGCGAACGGCAGCGAGAAAGCAACTTACATGGCCCAAAACAGCATGGATGGGGACCACAGTGTGCGGTGGCTAGGCGCGGTAGATGGCACAACAACAGCGAGCGGTGGTGATGAGGGGCGATTGCCGAGCAAGGTGGGAAAAGAAAAAGGGGATGAGGGTTTCGGTTGGGGGGGGGGGGGAGGACAGACGGGAAATTGGGAGGAAGAGGGAAAGTGTTGGGGAAAAGGGGAAACGTGAGGGTGGGTTGACCGGTGGGGAGAGAGAGAGAGAAGTGGGTCAACCAAAAAGGGGAGGGAAAACGTGCGGGGGAAGGTGAGGAAAAAGAAAAAGAAAAAGAAAATAGAATAGGACAAAAATTCTAAGCAAGCTTCTAGAAAGGGAATTTTGGTCTTTTGTCCTCTAAGCACAATTCCCAAATATTTTGCTCCAAAACTCAGCCCGTTGAATCCTTTTCCGATAACAGCTTGTCGATAGATTCGAGAATCAATGAGGCAACGTCCACTATTTTAGTCTTGACATCCTTAAAATTTTGATACCCGATACAGGATTGAAATTCATGATTAAAATCGATTAATCGTAACTTTAGTACGACCTAACTTTCAGGTGGTATTAAGGGGTTCTCATGCGTTCGACCTGTGGCTTATAGTTTTTCAATCCATAATTGTGCATATTCAAATCAGAGCAATTCTCGATTGTCATGTAATCATGAGGGGTTAATTGCTCACACTAAGTACAAGGCCAAAAGAAAATCGGTTTAACATCGTTTGTAGTCAATATCGAAGTTGTGCGGAATCACCTGCAATCCGACCTCGTACTTTTGCTGAATCAATTTATTTTCATTCGCTAATTGGCCTACAACAATGTGATATTATTCATCTTTGATCCTTATGGTCGAGCAGCCTATCTTTGATTAAATTCACTAGTCGTATGCAAATTGATCCTTAATTGCCCTTCCGAACAGTTAATTAACTCATGAGAGGCCAACTCAAAGTAAACGTAACTAACAGCGTATTGATAAAATAATCATTTTATATATTCCAAAATGGGTCAAAATTCAGGATGTTACACATTTTAAAAAGGATTACCTTAAGCTAGAGAATAAAAAGGGCTAGGAAATTAAAATTGACGCTATAGATAATATCGATGCATTAGTTTATATTAATTCAAATAATGTTGATTATGTCTTATCTATTACTGATGATTCATTGTTTGGCAGATGGATTATGGATTGTGATTTTTCATTTCATGCTATACCAAATAGAAACCGGTTTCCTACTTATTAGTGCATAGATACTAATAGTGCAGTTGAGAAACAATATTGAGTGCAATATTGTAAGTATTAGCGATGTTAGAATCAAAATAAATAACTGTATTGTGAGGCCATTGATTAAAGTAGGGCATGTTCTAGAGTTGAAGAACATGATTTTCTTGAGTGCCCTAGATTTAATTAGGTGTCAATATACTTATGAATGTTTGAAAGTTGTTTGGGGTGCATTGGTGATAATGAAAGGAATGAGCATAATGGTCTATATGAGCTTCAAGGTGAGACAGCGACAGATTTTTCTATGTAGACATCGGATGCATCTAATCGAGAGTCTGAATTATAGCATATAATTTGGGGTAGGGGTGAAAGGCTCTAAGTTCAACCTAAAATTTGGAACTTGCTCATCAAAATAGGTTCCCAAATTTTTGAAATCTAGAACTTATCATGCATTCCCAAGAACTTGGAACTTACCCTATCACATGTTCCAAAGTCTATCAAGTTCTACTAGTACTCTTAATTGAATGATTATAGTGAATAATTACCTTTAATGATAACCATTTGCTATAATTTGCTTATCACAACTCATATTTAAACACACAAAATTATGAAATATTAACAAAATAAAAGTCTTAATCATGAATATTGGCATTAATGGAAGTTCAGACTAGTGGTTTCATATTACTCTCATCATTATAGATCATGGAATATCGCAGAATCACACGGAAGCATGGAACAAGAAAAACACAAAGACTCTTTCTAGGTTCCTGACTCCACCTAAAACTTGAACCTACCCATTAGAATAGATTCCCCAATTTTAATAACCTCGAACTTACCCTACTTATTCTAGGACTTGAACTAGACCCATTGATTTGATTATGAGGTTCCCAATTTTACCTTAAAGCTGGCCTTTAGCAAGAGAAGCTTAAAGGTTTTAAGTGAAAGAAATTTATTGTATGGTTATGTTGCTAACAAACTAAATATATGCAGGTGCTATGATTTAGATCAAAAGTAGAAAGCGCAATTCAATACGGTTATTAAAAAACCATGGAGATTGCAGAGTTAATTCACTTTGATGTTTGCAAGTTGTCACGAATCCCTTCAAGGAAAAGTGTCATATATATGTTAACAATTTAGATGACTACTCATAGAAGATTTGGGTGTTCGTGCTAAAGCATGAGTTTGATGTTGTTGTTGAGATTAGACAATTGAGAGCTTCAATGGAATATAAGAATGGTAAAATGACCAAGCATATGCAGACTAACAATAAGTAGTAGAGTTCTACTCAAAGTTATTAAATGAATACTACATAAAGGAATGTATAGTAAAACATCACATTAGTGCCAATGAATTATAACATGCTGTAGAATTGATGAGTAAAACATTATTAAAATAGCCATAAAATTCTTTTATGGCTAACAAATTTCTAGCGAATGCACTAAGTATAGCAAGTTACCTAGTGAATACATCCCCAAATTGTGATTGGATGTCGGACTTTTGAAAAAATGTGGTCACATAATGTTACTGATTATTTTTTTATTAAAATATTTGATTGCCTATATTATGTTTGAGTCAGTGATGGTAAGCTCAATAAGAGGATAAGAAAGTGCATGTTCCTAGGTTATGCACGAGGTGAGCAAGGCTATTGGTTCTGATGCTCATAATTAAATTCATCCGATATGAGCAGTGTTACACGTGACAAGTTTTCAATACATCTAAATAGGAGTGTTATTAGAAGTGTTTATATAAATCAAATGGTGTTTAGCTTAAGGTGGAGTTGCAACCATAAACTCCTTAAGTAAAATATATTAGTAGGATAATCGACACAAATGGTGCTTGTAACAAGATAAAGCCTATAGAGCCAACTATTGTTATAACTACTAATAATGACAAGGTGAGATTCGATCTCCTTATAGATATAAATGCGGCGATGGTTTTGCTTTATTTATAATAGAGGAGGTTGTGTCTAGTGAAGCAGTTAAAGGTGCATATGCTATTAGCATTTTTGGTGAGGTCCACAATTATAGTGAAATTCAAGTGGTGCTTGGACTTGGAAAATGTCTATGATGATTAAGCCCATAAAAGGCTGTGGGAGAGTAATAGTGAAGTCCAAATTCCAACGAAGCAATTGTGACTTAGTTCAAATATCGAGCCAAGATTAAGAATATTAAAAATATCTCGAGTTTGAGTTTGCAAACAAAATTCGACTCAAGATAAAGGGAATATATGTGGACGTTCACGGTAACGTCAGTGTGCCACAAAAATCAAATTTCTTATTCGACATGGTCCAAGTCGGAGGTTCCCGATATTGTCGGTCAAGGAAAATTGAAAAGGGAAATAACAGAAGCCAAGGGATTCGGCAAGGGACTTTATATTGACTATTATATATATTTATAATATGGGCTAGAATGTTTTTCTCAATAAGTCAAGAAGTGTCGTTCTCTTTGCGAGAAATGTCCCATAGGTGCTAGGTGCTTGGCAGTGAGGTTCCTTCATGAAATTACACTCACAATTCAAGTGTTGTAGCCAACTACATTCTTATGGTAAGAATTCGTGGATAATTCATTTATGAGATTGAAAAACTATTTTGTGAAAAATTAAGGGGTTAAATACTGTTCGAGTTATTGCATGTAATTGAGGCTAAGAAATAGTTATGGTGTTTGAGTGAGTCAAATGTGGTTGTAATCTCTGTTGGATCGCTTGATTTATAGTGGAATTCGTTGTTACTTTCTCCATAGAGAAAAATCACCCAACCGAACCATATAAATCTGTTATCCGATTTATTTTCTTATTTTTCTTATATTATTATTTAATTGCTTGCTTCCACAACACAAAACATAGATTTATAACATAAAAATAACAATTCAAGAAACATGTCAGCCCGCCACACTATGGGAGTTCATCATGCCCAAAGTCATTGTCTTAACCACAAGTTCGATAATGCCAAAGGCAAGACTAGTGACTTGAGGAAGTCGTAATAGGGTAGCTATCCAAGAAAGTGTGGCTGATTCACCTCCTTTTTAGGAAGAGCTAATTCTCATCAAGTGTTTTGGTTTGACATTGCCTTATATCCAAAAAGAGGCGAGTTACATCCAAGTTGAACTAGAAGATGCAAGTTCTCTTTTATTTTTGGAAGATGAAGTGAGACCGAACTCATAACTTTATTATTTCAGGTCAAAACGAGTTGATATCCTCCTTTCTAGGTCCTCATGCCCCTTTTACATGGTGATATAAGAGCAAAAAAGGGAAAAAGAGGGTTGTGGTTTCTCTCGCTTTTGACCTTGTGGGCCTCGAGAGGCCCACATGATGGGCTCTTAACTTAGTAGCCGACTACACTCTTAATGATTTCAACTTTGTACGTGGGTTGTGAGGGCTCTGAGCCATGGATTTTTTTATTTTTTTTGGGTCCTGAGCCGTGGATAATTCAATGTGTGGAATTTATAAATTTGCTTTTGATTGACTCCTTTTGGTTAGCTATTTCCTCTCCTATCTTCTCCTCCTTGGACGTCTCCCGAAGGATAAAGCCTAAAATGTGTGCTAGCAGCAGTGAGGAGACCTTAACTATATATGACAATGTCACTGTTAGATCATAAGGCCCATTAGTAATCAAAACAAGATGGTTTAGCCTGTGTGTGCACAATTAGCTTGTCAAGTATTTGCAAATTTGGCAAATGGCAGTCTTTTTTCTTGGCCAGAAAAAAATTGTAGCGCCTCTCTGATTAAGAGAAATTCTTACAAAATACAAACTTTCCAATCAAAACATGGAATATTCTTTTATTAACATGCTTGAGCAAGACTCTTCCTACTTTTGCTCAAGAAACAATTCTGATCTTCATTGTACAGGTCAAAACCACCTATATATGCCTTTCCCTTTGTGGTCAGGCTCTCTTTTGTCTTCTCATCACTCTTCATCTTGAGCTGCCGCATACTTGATTATCGAATTTTTCCTCATCGATCAACACTTCGGAAGATCACTTGGAGGCGGTAGAAGCGACTGGTTCGGGCCTTTCCCGTTGTCCACCAAGAAGGCCATCTTGAGTCCCCAGGTTGTGTGAATTTCCAGATGACAATGCATGAACCAAACGCCTGCACAAAGTTTCAACAATAGAGTCCTGAAAAGCTTGCAGGGTAGTATAGACTGTAAAGTAAACGAGAATAGTCAATAAACTAGAATTGTACCGGGATTATCTGCTCTAAATCTGATTGCAACCCATCCACCAGATGGTACTCCTATTGTGTTCCTCTCAACAGGATCAACAAGATTGAAGTTCTTCTGATCCACTTTTGGATTATAATTTCCTAATCCCTTCCCAACTGCGAAGAAATTGAACCCGTGAAGATGAATTGGGTGGTTCTCCGGGGCGATGATCCCGGTGTCCTGCAACACAAGCTGGACTGTCGAGTTATAGCGCAACCGGTACACCTTGGTCCCACTCGTGGTCTGCAAGTTTGATGGCGGCGACCCCGTGTAGTTGAAAGTGGTCGGCGGGTTACTGGGGAAATCGGTCGTAAAGACGCCGCTTATGTTGAAGAAATGCGCTTGGAGAAGGGCTGTCGTCGGCATCACGAACGTCACGTTGTTCATGCTTGCCACCACTCTGCTTCCGTTGCCAGCCTTGCACGAAGGGCAAGGGTTGACTCCAAGTCCAACCGTGAAAAGGAGGTTGTGATCGACGGTGAGCGGGACTTTGGCAGGGTACCTCTTTGAGTTCAGGCTCCGGAGCGAGTTAATGAAATTGTTGGCCACCGCGGTGGCGTTTTGTGGGGGAGTCTTGGTGAGGGTCGTGGAGGTCGCAGCAAGCGTGCCGGAGTAGTGTAATGTGGCAGTCGCAGTCTTGTTGTCGACAGCGATTGGGGAGTCCATAAAAGGGGAGGCAGCGACCAAGTACTTGCCTGAGCTCTGGTCGGCGGAGATGAGGGCGTTGGTGGTTTGGCCAGGCGCGATCAGGATCGTGTTAGTCTTGAAAGGCTTGACGTAGGTGGCGTCGACCTCCACGATGGTCAGCTGGTGCCCAGCGATCTTGAAGAAGAGCTCCTCATTGAGTGCAGCATTGATGATTCGGAGCATGTACTTCTTGCCACTCTCAACCGGCAATGTAAATCCACCTAACATCAGAGAAAATGAAGGTCGGCATCATCTCAGTGTGAAACATTAAATTAAACTATTTCATGAAAATGTGACATCAAGATTGAGATGTAGTTTTCATGGCAATGTTTGTCGATCGATTTGTTACCCTGGGAAGGGCAACTCGAAAGTGGCCCAGGATGGCCATTGATCGTGTGTGCATCGGAGACATTTGGTGCCAATCCGGACTTGATGGCTTGATTGATCACAGCTTCTGTATCAGACTTCCACCATTCCCCTGATTCACAATCCCCAAAAGGGTTCAGAACTTGTAACGTATGCTGTCAAACAAGCATTGATTGTCTTTCATTTTGGAAGTGAAGTAGATTGGAAGTGAAATCGAGCATACCCAATACGACAACAACTTCCTTGTGGGGTTTAGGGAAAGGGTACGGAACACCACGCTTGGGCAAGATGACAATGGCTCCATGCAGGGTTGCCCTGAGCCAGAGTATGTGCGCATGCCAAAGGAGGGTGCCCCGTTGGCCCGTGATGGTGAAATTGTACACATAGCTTTGGCCTGGCTGGATCGGGCATTGGGTGATGTACGCTGGCCCATCGGCCCACCCCGTCCTCAGCTGCCGAACACCGTGCCTGACCACATATACATTGAAATCAATGTGCAATCTCTTGAAGATGGAAATTTAATTTAACTCAGTTGAGCTTACCAGTGAATGGTGACATTGTATTTGACATGGTTGGTGACCTTCACGAGCACGGTATCGTCTTCCCTAGCATAGAGAGTGGGTCCTGGGAACCTCCCGTTCACGGTCACAATGGGCTTGCTTGAGCACAGCCTGGTCTTATTCTTCATCACCACCTGCCGATTACGGGAATAAATATATATATATTGCTACAGAACCTACCGTTGCAGCAGCAAGTTTTACAAAGGTATACGTATTCCATAACATTATTACTTACGTTGAATTTGTAGTTTCGAACTCTGCCCTCGACCACGGCCGGAGTGATGCATGCCACGAGAACGAGGATTTGAAGCCAAGAGCCCATCTCTCGGAGTACAAACTTCTTTAGCTAATCTTTGCTTGATTCAAAGCAAGCTTTGTTTTGGTGATCATTCGATGCAAGATTCGCACATTTAAATAGAGGGGGGGAGGTCAATCGACACATGATTGCTGCTATGTCGTTTTCTTCATCGTTAGGTTGATACGAAGGGGATTCTTACAAATCAAGATTTATCAAGGAAGGAATTTGGATCACCTTTATGCTATTCGAAATAAATAAATAAAATAATTTATTTATCTTACTATCAATCAAGAACTTCACATATAACTAGAATGACCCTCATAAATTGCAAATACTAATTTATTGATAATTAATCAAATTGAAGTCATGGCATGATAATTTGCTAAAATTGAAAAATTCGCAAGATATGATCATAATATGTATCGGTCAAACAGGTTGTTGGAATTTCTAAAGTTATATTTTCCCAAATAGCCAGTTAAACTAGTGAAAAATCCTTATTTGTGGGTGTCGTAAATCCCTTATTATCTATCTAATTTTTAAGAAAAATATATTATTCACAAAGGACTAATAGGGTACATTCCGTTGGAAGAAGTTGCTTAAATTTCATTTTCAATGTACCGTTCAAACCTCATCGAGAAGCTTAGTTGGTTCCAACTTGAGGTAAGTTCGGATGCTTCTTAGCAAAACTCATAACCAACTTGATTGTGAGATTTCGACCAATTTGACAACTTCTTGACGAGCGTCTGACTTTTTTGTTTCACTCATATCTTACGCATGCTCGAAGCAGTTTCATGATAACGTCCTTTAATATGATTCTTGTTCCTTATGCTTGTCGTGCTATGTTTCATGTTCCATTTTTATAATGTGCTGGGGCTCTGCTGCATACGCTGTCATCCGCTTGAGACTAGAATACATTAAGGGTGCATTGTGAATCACTTCGACCTTAAGTTTCGTCTTTCATCTTCATAATCATTTAAAGCTTGGATTTGATGTAGATTAACTTTTAACATCTTACCCAACTTGAGATTAACGATGTGATAAGTGTGTTCCCATGATTGTGGGTTTAATTTCAACCGTGGGAACTCAGATTTAAGTAAGGGGCCATGATGGGGGATTGTTATATTATTTCTTCTCCAAATAGAATTACAATTGTACCGTGGGTTAGAAAAAAGAAAATTTTTGAACATCTTAAATCACCAAACACCTACAGAAGTATTACCATAATTTGATTTATTTTTTGATTTTGTGTAAATGGGAATGATTTTCATGCTGTGTTGGGAAAATCTGAAGACGAGGAAAGTGAAAACAACAGAAATAAATGGAGACAGAGGCTCCCAAAAGACTTAATCATGAGTTTGATGGTCCTAGACGTGAAGGTATTTTGGGCGAGTTTGGACAACAATATTTAGTGAGCAACCCAGCCCAATTTTATTAAGTCTAAGTCTAACTTGGCTCGGTGATTTGTATATAAAAATTTGGGTGAGCGTGGAAAAAGTATTAGTCTGCCGAATGATCCTATAGCCCTCCAAATGGGATCTCAGTCAGCGAGGTGTACTAATATTGTCCACGAAATTTCCTCCACGGGTTTAGAACATTTGTATGTGCTTTTATATGCTTTCTTTTGTTAAGAAATATATTTTAAATACATTATTGACACATTTCTTAATAGTTTAAAATTTGAGGAAAAATAATTTGTTTAACCTGGTATCAAAGAACCAAATTAGAGTGCAATTTGGTACTCGCTCTCAAACTCATTATCCGTGGCGAGTTCACAACTTGCTCACGACATAGGAGCCATCCCCATTTCATAACATAGAGACGTGTCTTGTATGTGTGGGGAACCAGCTTCCATGCCAGGAAGAGTGCTAAGAAATATGTTACAATTACTTTATTGATATGTTTGCAACTGTTCGAGCTTGTGGAAAAAAAAGGTTTGTTCAACACTTCTCTTGACAATTTTAACTTTAGGAAGGAAAAAAAGGGTTAGTGAAGAGTTCAAAATCTTCTCACCTCCCATTGTTTTTATTCAGCTTGTTTTTATGTCGATCACATTCCCATATATAATTATCTATTTCAATTGGTTATTATATTCACATCTTATGTCCTACAAAAGTAGATCAACCTACATATATGAGGTGATGATGAAATATATATTTATTATACATTGTACTAGTCACCAACAGCTTAATTTAAACCTTCCACGGTTGCATTGCATAGACACAACTTGACAATTTTAGGTGACAAGTACCTTTCTTCAAGTTCTCTCCTAGGAAAAAGCAGACATCATCATGAGATTTGGAATGCGATAAGATGAAACCGAAGGTGGGTAAACTGGAACAACTCCCAGCACTATACCCTCCTTCCCACTAATTGCCTGACCAATTTTGGTCATTTCCATGTGGTCACTTCTGTCTTCTTCGAGCACGCAGTAATTTTGCAGTCTGAAATTGTTTTTAACTTCTGGAAATAGCTGCTATTCTTGAAACGAAAAATGGGTTTTGTTGTAATTATGGGTTAGTGGATCAACAAAAATGAGCAAATTGAGGCATGTCTCTCCTATTCATATGTCTATTTAGTTCATCTGTCTCTTCAAGTCTTCAGTACATGACCTTTCAAACTCTATCAATTGAATTAAATTATTATTCATTTAAAATAAGAATAGGAGTGCATCACTTCTCTTCAATTTTTTTCTCTAAATGTGTCGGTTCAAGGAAGTCGATTGAGTCCCATTTGCATAGTGTTAATCCAAATAAGTTTGAGATGCTATATCTTGGGAATCATAGTTCATAAATCTATAAAGTATCGTTGATAGATACTAATCACCTTAAGTGGATTTGGTAATCAGTACATTACCTCCTATTCAAGGGATATGTGCACTGGAAGTCCAAAAACTTATCACGAAAGTGTAATTAGATCTTAAAACTTGCAAAAAAAATGCAATCAAATTCTAAAACATATCAAATTAATCAAATCAAGTCCTTCCTTTAACTCCATCTTGACTAATGAAAATGCTGAGGTAGCTTTTCTTTTTTTTAATATATTATCTCTCCTACATGGCGGTGAAGTGATTAAAACATGAAATATAATGTTAAGACGACATCGTTTTAGGCTAAATATGATTTTTCATACAATTTAAAATTAAACTTCTTTTTTATTTTTTATTTTTAGCTTATTTTTATTTAAATGAAAATAAAAATTGTATTAAATATTAGATGGACCAAAATGACATCATTTTAGTTACATCATTGCCAAATATTATAGAGAAAATCAAAAAAAAAAAAAGGCAACGGTAACATTTTCCGTTAGTCAAGTTGGACAAATTTAATAAAATGACTCGATTGCACCAATTTAACAAGTTTTAAGATTTGATTGCATTTTTTGCAAGTTTTAAAACTTAATTGCACATTCGTGACTAGCGTATACTAAACCTATGTCAAGTGGACGTGTACTTATTTATCTATGTGTCGATGAATTGCCGATTCTTGATGATGACATTGAAATTTTCAAAATTGCCAAGAGTGTCCTCATGAAGAACTTTGAGATGAAATACCTAGGTTTTGTGGATGTTATACTTGGCATCAAAATTCTAAAGAATTATGATGGTCTTTAACATAAGTTGTTACATTGAAAAGGTAGTTGATAGGTTTAAAGGATTCAACATTAAAGATGTGAATAATCATGTTCTTCCACACCAACTTTAAGAAATAATATAAGAAAAAGTATCGGAGAGCAGGATTACACTCAAGTAATCGGCGGTAGCATCATCTACATCATGAATTTCAAATTCTAATTAATCAAAATCAACTAAGGTTCTGCATATATTGTGGAAATTCTCAAATCAAACTTTAATAGCATGCTCCACAATGGAATATGAGTTTATTACTTTGGATAAAACTATTGAAAAAACAAAGTGACTTTGACACTTTATAGAGGATGTTCCATTGTGACCAAAACCTACATCTCGATATGCATCCACCACGACAACTTAGTTAACTAGTCAATGGACTAAGCCTATCGAACTTAGTATTGATCCATTAATGTGAGAGATAGTTCTAATTATGAGTTCATGGATCAACAAAAGTGAGCAAATCGAGACATGTCTCTTCAGTTCACATGTCTTTTTAGTTCATGTATCTTTTTAGCTCATGGAGTTTTTCAATTCATGTATCTACATGACTTTTCAAACTCTATTAATTGAACTAAACTATTCTTCATTTAGAAGAAGAGTAGAGAACGCATCTCTTCTATTCAATGTGCTGGTTTGAGAAAAGGTTCGATTGAGTCTCATTTGCATGCGTGATGTTGTATTATGGAAGGCGTAGTTCATAAATTTGCAAAACACTGTTGATAGGAACTAATTATCTTAAGGATGTTCGATAATCCATACCTCACTTCCTGTTTAATTCTATTATAATTTTATAGCAATCAAGTAAATCTATATTTGGCTTTCGTTATCTCCATATTAGAGTTATGATTTTAGTTTAATTTTACTTATCACAATATATAGTATCGTGTTACACTTTAGTTTTGTCACAATCTGCTTAAAAAAGTTGAATTTTAGTTTTCTTGATATTCATAAAGACAGTAAAAGGAGCACACACACCCCCTTTTCTTTAACATATGAGAAAGCCTACTTGATGGGCTCGACTAAATATCCAGGTGTTCTTCTAATGGTTTCAGTAGCCACGGAATTATTAGTACCTATTTTGAGAATGTAAATAAATTTCGCAATCCATTTCGACGTCTAGTAGTGGCAACTATCTTTTTTATTGGTAATGTGGTGGCCTTTAGCTTGGGTATTGAAGTAACATTACCTATTGATTTAAAAAAAACAAAAAAAGGCAAGTTATGTATATGGGGAATAGCCGCTACAAAGTGAATTTTCCCTAAATACATTCATTACATTAAATATGGATATAATCCCAAAAAGTAAATTGTGCTAAAGGTGAAACTAAAAGGAAAATTGATTTCGAATTTATTCTTCGTCAAATGGGTTTGTGAAAAATGAATTTTTTATTTCTGAACTGTCCACTATATGCTTCGCATCTTCTCTGCCAATATCTTCCACTTTCGTATGTGTCCATCAATTAGGGCCCATCTCGATTTCTATGTAAATTTTGTGTGAACCAATTGAACCAAGCCGAATTCTTGGCCGAAAGATTGGGCCTAGCCAATTTGCTGTCGTTTAGGAGGTCCAGAATGAAAATTTAGTCCAAAGACCATTTAACATTGGACAGAGCTCTTTCCTGGCCCAACCAAGTTCTGCTCGACCCTCAAGCTTGTTCTTTATTTCCAAGATTCAACTGGAGTCCATTGCCCCCCCGCAATATACACAGGCCACTTGGCCCCTCTAGACCTAAAGGGAAGAGCCACGTCCACCTAGTTGTGTAAGTTACTGGGTCATGATATGGCCCTGCGATGTACACAGATCACGACGAAATTATTCTCTTTTAGGATTAGCATCTTCTCTTAATTTATTAAGTAAATTGACCAAAAAGGCATTTTGCATCATCTTATTAGAGATCTAACATATCTTACGTGTCCATGACTTTGAGATAACAATTATAACTAATATAAATTTTGTGAGATCAGGGCCAATTATTTTTTAAAATTGATATTATTAAATGAAAATGTGGTTTATTATTTATATAATTTTTTTTTTGTGTGTTAGGTGTATTCGTGGACTTTTGAGTTATAAGTTAAGGGTAAACAATTTTGGGTTCCGTATAAGTTTCACCTAGAATCTAGAACCGATCCACTAAAATAAGTTCCTTATTTTTTGAAACCTGGAACCTAACCTACATATCATGAGACTTGGAACCTACGCTATTACAAGTTCAAGGGTCGATTCCAAGTTCTACACAAGTTTCACTTATATTATTAATTGAACAATCATTGTATTTAGTAACCACCACTTACTGCTACAATCTACTAACCTCAACTTATATTTAAACACATGAAAAAAATGAAATATTAAAAAAGTAAAAGTTTCAATCATAAAATGGAAAATCAGACTAGTTGTTTCAAATTATATATTTATCATAGGACGCCATGAAATATTGTAGAATCGCATAAAGACAAATCAAGAAAGACACAAAAAATTATTTCAGATTTTAGGTTCCACCTACTTAGAACATGGAACACACAAGTTGAAATAGATTACCCAATTTTTGGAACATTAAATCTACTTTACATACCTTAAAATCATGAATTAATTAAAACTTAGAACTAGATAGGTTTCTACCAATCTGACTTTTTAAATCCAAATTCTATCTTGGAACTATACTCATCCCTATTACAAGCCCCTCTATTTGGAGGAAAGGAGTTTTGAACTCCTCACTTCCCCATTCCCATAATTAAGGGAATGATGGCCACTAGAACAAGGGCTATTAATTATATATTTAAAAACTAAAGTCAGAATCTAATAGATATAAGTTCAATTTGACAAGACATTCTTTTGAAAGCAAAATTATTGTTGACCAAATCTGAAATAAGTATCCCACTTTACTTTTTTGAGTTTAGTGGATCCATCTTTTATCTCCACATACTCTGGCTTTATTATTTCCCTTTTGCTTTCCTAGGGAGAAAACGCCATCGAAGAACGTCGTGGTAGGTGAGCCAGATCAACTCCGAAGGTTGCTCAAGTACTAACTATTTCATCATCTCCATTGAAGAATCCAAAGGAGTACTAATTAGCGAATCTCAATCACAAATGTTTGTCCGATGGGAGCAACATCACGGTTGATGGGAATTCGTTGGATGATCAAACTAGCCTCGTACGCCAAATTGATACGACAGATCGTGGGCAAATTCGTCCCCATAAATTTTGGGAGCTTTATCTCTAAGATACTAGAGTTTGAGTCTAAAGGATAAGACGAGTGAAGGGATCAGATGATTCATCCGCATGCACTAGGAGAAAGAGTTCATCAAAAACCCTATCCAACCAACTTGTGTATCAAATAAAAATTTAAAAGGTGTTTATTTTGCAAAAGATAAAATATTTGAATTTTTTTTAACCAATAATGTGCATTGCTTATAGTATTGAAAGAACGAAAAAAATTTATCATTCAAAAAAAAAATTATATATAAATTGTGGTTAGTAATGAAACTTTTTGATTGACTAATTATTTTAAGTAATATAAGAATTCATTTTAAAGAAATTTTTAAAATTATCTATTCTTTTGGGATATAAATGTAATTTAAAATAAAAAATGATCTTGGGACACCCGGGCCTACGAGGTTCGGTAGGTGCAGACTTCTAGAGGTACCAAACCTTTGCTTATATCTTTGTATGAGCAGACGCAATCGCACGAAACGATGACGACACGAAAGGAGTGAGCTCCGTCGGATGCCGTACGATGGCGTGCCAAGAACGAAAAAGCAAGAACCCATCACTTTCACCTATGTTTTTCCTTCCAGGGTGTATATATCATCCGTTCAAACGTCATCTCCAGATTCGCACGCGATCCGATGATTGACCGTGCGACTCGTTTGTCAAATTTACGACGACTTAGGAGGACCACATCGTCATTCATCATCATTGTCGTCTTCGAAATTTATGATTGTCGTTAGCACTTTTATTATCCGAGCCGTATTGACGATTGCCTTCGGAGACTCGCTAAACGTGTAAACCAAATCGGTTTCGAAACGTACCATTTATGCATATGACGAAAAGGGTTGGCCTAATTGTATTGAAAATTGATGGTTATTTGATTAAGTTTTCTGCGCATAATTGAGATGCAACCCATTTATTTTTTAGAATAAGTATACTAATAATTTTAAAACTTATCATGAAAATGCATTAAATCATAAATCTTTCAAAAAGTATCATTATATTCAGAAACTCGTAAAATTGGCACAATTAAATTCTTTCATGAAATCCATCAAACTTGACTAATGAAAAATGAGAAAGTTACCAAAAAAGTTTAGTGCTCAACCTCCTTTCCCCTTTACACATCAGCGACCCCCCATTGGGGATGGGGCAGTGTAGTGCTCAACCTCCTTTCCCCAAAGGTTGTTTTGTTCCTTTTTTTGTGTTTCTTTTTTAACTTGTAACTTTTTTTTTAGTTTTTCTATTTTTTAGAAACAACTTTTAGATTTTTTAACCTAAGTTAATTAAAATTTGGTGTAAGAATTAGGATTCTAATCAAAATGACGTCATTTTAATGACTTAACTTTAACGCCATGTAAGATATCATATAGGAGTGATAATAACAAAATAGTCATGTCAATATATTTTGTATTAATGATTGCCTTCTGATACTTGATAAAAAGTTTTTGAAAACATGGATTACACATCACAAAAAGAGTCAGTGTTCATGTATTGAAAATCGACACTTATTTGGTCACTTGATAATTTTTTTGTGTGTCCTAAACTCCTACTAAGAAGTGACCCTTTTATTTTTGAGATAAGTACATTAATAATCATAAAACTTATAATGAATGTGCAATTGAATACTAAAATTTTTAAAAAGTGCCATCAAATCTTGAAACTTATTAAAATTTTGCAATCAAAGCTTTCTATGAAGTTCGGCGAACTTGGCTAACATAAAATACCAACGTGTTTGTTTTTTTATTATTGTCTCCTTCCTCTGATGCACTAAAGTCAACTCAAATACTAAAACAACATTCTCAATTTTTAAATCAAAATTTTAGTTAAATTAGTTTTTCAAAATAAAAAGTCAAAAAAATTAAAAAGAATAAAAAATATAGGCCTATTCTGTTGCTTGTGGTTATTGCCTCATCCTTGGTGAGGCATCAATGATGGCTGGAGACCCTCACATAGACGGGGAGAGGATGATGGCCCTCTCCCAATTTCGATGAGGGTCATCGAGCCTTGTCAAGGTGCCAGTGACCCCTTCAACCATTGCTGACGTTTCATGTCCGATGGTGTCACGGCCACAAGTAAAGGGCTTGCCCTCCTTTCACTAGTAGTTTTCTCTTCTTCTTTTTTTGTTTTTTTTTTTTTTAACTTTGAGCTTTTTTTTTAAGTTTGTCTTTTTTAGAAAAATTTTGGAATTTTTAGCCTAATTTAATTAAAATTTGGTGTAAAAATTAGGATTCAGATCAAAACGACATAGTTTTAGCGTTTTAGTTAACTTTAACATCTTGTAGGATGCCACATAAGAGAAAGAAGATAATAAAAAAACCTTGTCAATATTTTCCACTAGTCAAATTTGACGGAGTTAATAGAAAATTTAAATTGTACAAATTTCACAATTTTTAGAATTCGATTGCACTTTTCCTAATTCCTTATTTAACTAGCTTGTTTGGCCTGATTCTGAAAACTTCGTCATTAAACAAGGGTTAGATCAAACAAATTACTTTCTATCACCGGTGATTAGACTTATGGAAAATGAACAAATGTAAGGGTTACTCCAAAAATTCACATTTTGAAAAATGTTTTTTAAAAATGATCACTTATATTACCTATAAACTATATAAATGAAAAATATTTTCATTAGCCACAAAAAAAATAGATATAAATTACTATTGATAATGAAATTATCTTTTGTTGGCCAATTGTTCTAAAGATATAATTAATTATTTAAATTATTTATTTTTTATAAAATAAAAGAGTTAAGAATCTCAACCTTAGGACATGACCGTGTTTTATATTCCTGTTCACGCTATCTGCACGGTCAACGCCGTACATCCCCCATGCACCGTCATTCCATGAGCCGCATATTTGATGGAATGGGTGGATATTGTCAAATGAAGATCTGTCCTACCCCATGCTTATTCTTTCCCTTCAGAAAACCCTAGGTTTTGAGTTCACGAAATACCCGTTGACTTTGTGAAATTAAGTAAGGGGTGACGCAGATTGCTTGAGTGATAAATTGTGTGTGGTCCTCCTTGCTCGAAACTCGATTTGAATTGCCATGTTCACGCGTTCTCTGGGAACCATTCTTGGAAGTATAGACCTATGCATCTCTTATAAATACCAAGTGTCATGGGGTGTGTGGATTATCGCACCCAATGAAGATCAGTCGGGTTCTCGTAAAACTCGAGTACCCGTTAAGATCAACACGAATATAAAATTACTGATTTTTGGTGACGTGGGAAATTGAATCTGTATTTGATGTCAGAGTTGTCAATTCTTTAAGCACTAAGCAAACTTTGCGGGATTTATAAGGCAAAATATCAGGGCCTACTAAAGGGTCAAGAGCTCACGACGAAGAAAAGTTGAAAGATTCGATTCCATCTGTTTATCTTCTTTTAGGGGTGTTTCCACCTACAAGGGCCGTCAGCTTTAATCTCTCTATTGAGGGTACCCAATTTAACTACGTTTTTTATTTTAACGTGTTGGTGTTCACATATCTTACGCTTTTTATTCTAAGTTATATATTTTTCTTCTTCAACAAGATAGGAATATCTCGTATTTTACATCTTAGAGTTTAGACAAAATAATTTAAGAACTTATTTTAGTCCACCTTTGTCCTCTAAGGCCCCGTTTGGTTCAACATTTAAAATAGGCTTTGGGGCTCTAAAGTCCCTTAGCCAAATGCAAATGCGTTTGGTAAAAAATTTAGACTCACTTTGAGAAGATGCAATTGCATCTCCAAGGCTCCTTGAAGAACTTTGGCTAAATGCAAGGTGAGAGCTGCTTTGGGAAGTTGCATTTTCGGAATGCAAGTTGGTATCATTCATCTTCTTCATGGGCCAATGAAGCCGACGACTACCGGGCAAAGGGCCCTTGACGTTGGTGATTGTCGCCTGAGAGGTCACCCAACCCCAGTGACCATTGCCCTTGGTTGCATGACCTCAGGCGGTCGCACGCCTAGATTGTGAACCCAGCGACGGAGGTGACTTAGGCAGACGCTTCCGTTGCTTGGGGGCACCGGGTTGGCGACCCAGGCGATTGCCGCTTGAGGTCACCTGACCTAAGGCAAGGCTGTTCGGCGACCAGATTTGGTCGCCGAAAGATGGATTCAAAAAAAAAAATATATTTATAATTTTTTTAATAAAAAAATTAGCAAAAGTGTTTTACAAAATGTAGTATTTACCAAATGGCATTTAGGCCAAAATTGTTTCACAATGCAAATTTTACCAAATGTTATTTGCATTTTGGGAAACCCCTTTGCATTTTTCCAAGTGCATTTGCCCAAAGCCAAACTAAACGCACCCTAAATGTATATCTATATGTATAGAGATATATATCAGCTTAGATTAGCCAAAAAATAAGAAAAATCTGACGAGTAAATATCATGGTTCAATTCCATTAATACGTCACGGGATTCCCGTTGTATCCAGGCGTATGCGCGCGAGATGCCTCTTCTAGCAATTAAAGGTTGATAGTGAAACTAAATATCATTCTATTTAATTTTCTATACTCTCCTCTCATAATTAAGATTCCCTTTATTTTGCAAGAAATAAAAACTTCAATTTTTTTTGAAAAATAATACCTGTATTGCTTGATGTAATTAGCCTGTTAAAAATCGTTTCATTATCAACAAAATTTATATATGAATATTTTCATGAATGGTTAAAATATTTTTCGTTCACTCACTTTTATAACTGATATAAGTGGTCATTTTTAGAAATATATTCCGAATTATTCATTTTTCCTGAAAGAAACAGAGCCTAAATGGATATTGTAAATTAATGTCTCAAGGGCACTTATTAAACATCTTCACAAATAAAATTTTGTAATTTTCAGAACACTATTTTTCCAGGGTTATACACACTGTGTACATTGAAAATGAACCTTTTTTTTTTATCAGTATATATGGTCAATAAGTATTTTGGAAATTATCGCTAATAGGATTCCGATTAAATAACCCAGCGTTTGGCCTGAAGACAGATACAGTCCGAGTGCCCGAAGGAACGCACGCCACACATCACCAACTCTTCTTCTTCTTTTTCTAATTATTATTATGCAGTAGTAAATTTTAAAACAAGCTAATTAATTTAATACACCCCTCGTTATAAACTAATACTCAGAAACGCAACATAGAAAAAAGAATATTTTTTCAATAATTTGGGATAATACTTAACACTTCTTTTACTCGAATATAAATATCTCAAGTCATCTATTTTTTTAATAATACTAAAATTTCCCAAAACAATACTACTAGTGTTCAAACATCGGACATCAATGAGTACAGCTCGAATGAGGCATGGATTATTGATAAAAAGAATTCCGTAATGATGAGAAATGAGATGAATTAACAACGATAAAACGATGGCATAATGCTAAGAGAGAGACAGAGAGATAAACAGAGATAGAGAAAAAGGATGTTAAGAGAAAAATGAGTGTTTTTTAGCTTTATAAAACCGATTTCATATTCGATTCCGTTATCAAGTGATTAACTAGGAATCATACCGGTTTCCATGGAAATTTGAAACCGATCGATCTAATTTTACAATAGAATCGGTTTGGTTGTACAATCCTAAATGTCCATGTATTTCCGCAACATCTACGTAAGTAAAAACGCCAGTAGTTTTATGCACGGTCGGGTGCGAATGCAATTTGTCCAAGAATGTTGTTTTTGACTTTTCTTTTTCTCCCTAAAGTGGTCGTGTGCTGTTTTATGCCCAGCAAAGCAAGAAAGCAGCATTTAGAATAGTGCCAGCTAAAGAGACCACGTTCAGAATCTTCAGATCCTCGTTTCGGCAAACATACTTAGGCAATAAATCGGGCAGATGAGTTGGATTCTTAATTACATCTTGCCACCTAATTTTACCAAATTCATTCTGTTTGTTTTCTCTGAAGGACTTCTATTCTCTTGTATTTGTGCTTTTGGGCCAAGAAATTTGCAATTGCGGCCCAAAACTTATGACTAGCAAATTATGAATTTCACTCGAATGTCTTACTCAAAAGCTTAAATTTATAGGTTGAGAGAGATCACGGATCCACTTGTATTTAAAAAGCATATATGCTCAAAGTCAAGCAAGGATTTGACGAATGATAAGCATGTGAATAACTTGGGGGCAGAACCCGAGATACAATGTTAGAAAATCTTACCCTTTACGGATGAAGGGAGACAGTATGTATAAGATTATGGTTGTTTTACGAAAATAAATAATTTGAATATGATCCTAAAAATGATTGCTTAAAATAATTATAAACAACAATTTATATCTAAACATTTTTTTGGATGATGGAAAGATTTTTTGTTTAATCATTTTTATAGGTAGCACCAACAATTATTTTTAGGAATATGCTTTCCAAATCATTTATTTTTAGTAAAACAAATAAGTTTAAAATGATCATTTGTATCATTTATAGAAATAAATGAATGAAAATATTTTTTTTATCGTTCATAAAAATGTGCTAGACATAAATTATCCACTATTTTTCATTTATTAATCATTTCAAGTGATACACGTGATTATTTTATAAAAAATAATTTCCAAATCATTAATTTTTCTCGGAACAAAAAGAGTCTTGATCCCAAAATTAAGCAGCATGAGATGTGACTATAAATATCATGTGATGATATACTTGGCTTTAGAACGTGGCGCTCATATGAGTAACATTTGACTTAAACGTGCAAAAAATCGAAGAAAAAATGCAAAAAAAAACAAAGCGAACGCATTCAGATTCACATGTTTAATTCCAATGGCTAGCCGCAGGTTCCTGCCCCCGTATCGGGAACGGGAAAACAAATCCAAAAATCCGTGGGAGGAATCTACAAATAATGTAAATGGCGAGGGTTCCTAGCAAATTATAAAAAGTATCGAAGCTATAAAGAGAGACGCCTAATTTACGTGAAGCTCCACACGGCATGAGATCACCGCCTCGGGTTCTCTCCTCGTCGCCGTCGTCTTCTTCCTCCTCCTCTCCTCGTCCGAGCAGGGACGCCGGAGCTCCTCCCGCCGTCGCCGGAGCTGAAGCGACCTTGCTCGCCGTCCGGAATCGAGGTGCGTCCGTGGCTTCTCCATCTCTCTCTGTGCGTTAGTTGTTCTCCGTTCTTGACCTGCTTCGAATCCGTTGCCGGATTCTCGCGGCGCGAACGGGCGCGCTTGCTTCCGTGCCTTGCGTCGCCAACGTCGCGACTTCCGAAAGTCGCGATTTTCTGCTACGTGGCGATGTTCTTTTGGGACGGTTTTACTCGCCGAGGGCGAGAGCGTGGGTCTGGTGAATCTTTTGGCTTGTCGCCGATGGTCTGAAGAATGCTCGGAATGTTCGCGCGCGTCTGCAAATGCTTTGGGAGTGTGGTTTGGGGTCGATCGTCTGCTTATTTTGAAAAGCGGCGGTGAAATCTCAAGCGAGGTTGCAGTTACAGTGGCCGGTCGTCTCGAATTTCTCAAATTTTTGGTTTTTGTCGTCTTTTGAATCGGTCTGCGAGACGGATTCGACACTGAAACATGTGGATTTTTAGGTGTTGGGGAATCCCATGATGCGGTCTTCTTGAACATGGTGCTTTATAGTGCATAAAGTAAAGTAAATGAAAGAATGTTTTGAATTGGGAGGATCTGATTCTTTAATATATTATTCTTGGTTCGGATGATATGATTATGTAATTAATTATTTTTTGTTCTTGTGGGTGATAAAGTTAGAGTGGTCTGGTCCTTGTGGACTAATCATTCCTGGGTGAAATTCGAAACAAGTGCTGTAATTGATGTTAAATTACCACATGCGCTAGGGACGTTATATATTTCTTGGCTTTTCAGAATGAAGTAGCATTCTACAGATAACTATTCCTGCTCGATGAGAAATTGTTGATTCTAGAGTCCTGACATGATCTGTTTTATCGACCTACTTATCGAGATGTTGACTTGCTGAGTTTTCAGGTGATTCTTTTGAAGTTAGGTAGGGGATTGAGAGTTGACAGGATATCATGGCCGAAGAGGATATTTACACAAAAGATGGGACGGTGACCATCCGTGGCGATCCTGCTGATAGGTCAAAAACTGGGAATTGGAGGGCGTGCCGCTTTATCTTGGGTATGGTTTAGAGGCACGATTTGTCCATCTTTAGCATTCCATATTTTGAGATGGTTGTTGGATTCCTCTTATGTTAGGGAGCTGCATGACCTTGAGAGTGTTATATTCTAACAAAAAATTTTCTCTCAGGAAATGAATGTTGTGAAAGGTTGGCATACTATGGCATGGGCACCAATTTGGTAAACTATATTCACGAACGCCTAAACCAGAGTAATGTCGATGCATCAAATAATGTTACCAATTGGTCAGGGACCTGCTACATTACTCCGCTGATCGGAGCCTTTTTAGCCGATTCATACATGGGACGATATTGGACAATAGCCATCTTTTCAATGGTTTACGTTCTGGTAAGCATGGCCAAGAATATGAATACTATTGTGAGTGTTCTCAGATGAAGGCACTACAAATCGGATGCATTTCAATGCATGCGTATCTTTGTCTCAAAATCAACTAGATAATTGTGGTACCGATTAGATGTTACAATCATGAATATTTCTTCTGCCCAAAGAAGACCATGGAGATTTTCTTAGTGGAAAAAAAAAAAAGCGACTCTAAGATTTGTTTTAGGTCCTGCAGTTAAAAGAAAAAAGAATCTGATTTTGAAGATTTACTCTTAAAACTCTTTAGAGACTATAATGGCTTTTATTCTCTTCCTTCTAGTTGTGTCAAGGTCAATTGAAATGCTTCCAGTGTCTCTGATGGTGTCATCTGGTTGAGCATCTTTGCTTCTTTGATCGGGAGAACAACTTGGAATCATGTTCAGATGGATGGCTAGATTATTTGTGAGATTTGTATGGATGACAAAAGCTGAGATATATGAAGCTACTTATCGTATTTTTCCCCCCTCTTTTGCCGAAGAGTTTTTAAAAGGATGTTCTTCTAATTCTTCTGCAGGGGATGGCTCTGTTAACATTATCTGCTTCTGTTCCTGGACTAAAGCCTTCCTGTGCAAATGGTGAGTGCCATCCTACAACATCCCAAAGTGCCGCTTGCTTTGTGGCACTCTATTTGATTGCTCTGGGCACTGGTGGAATCAAGCCTTGTGTTTCATCCTTTGGTGCCGATCAATTTGATGAAACGGATGAAGCTGAGAGGAAAAAGAAGAGTTCATTCTTTAATTGGTTTTATTTGTCAATCAACATTGGTGCACTTATTGCATCCTCGGTCTTGGTGTGGATTCAAATGAATGTTGGTTGGGGATGGGGATTTGGAATTCCAGCAGTTGCAATGGCCATTGCTATTGTATTTTTCTTCTCTGGTAGCCGATTGTACAGGATACAGAAACCTGGAGGCAGTGCCCTCACAAGGATTATGCAGGTAACAGTCGCATCCTTCAGAAAAATGAATGTAGAAGTTCCAGCAGACAAGACTCATTTCTATGAGACAGCAGATGCAGAATGCAATATCAAAGGAAGTCGCAAGCTTGAGCACACGAATACATTGCAGTAAGTGTCTAACTCCCCTGATTTTATTAGGTTCAAAATATTTTGAATATTTTCTCTGTATATGTATACATCATCCTTTATTTCTGCCTGATTTACCATTGGTCTCCGTTAGAATATGTTTAATAAATGTTGAAGCTTAGAGAGTAGGCTAATTTCCTAATTACAAAGAAATGTCCTTACGAAGAACATGGATTGCTCAAGTCTGTTGCTGTTGTTGCATCTTGCTGTCTCCTACAATATAGAAGCAAAGATCTCTTTTCTTTTGTATGTTCCATGTTTTACAATTTGATGCTCCTTTGATGATACCATAGGTGGCATGAGAAGCTGTTTGGCTATTCTCCCATAAAAAAAGTAGGGATGTGTTTTGTGACTTATGCTTCTGGACACACTTATTCCTCCTAATTATGCCTTACAATTACAATGCTGAACTATCCCTGTGCATTTTAATTTGTAGTAGATTGAAACAACCGGCTTTATCAGGCTTATAACATGCTGATGATTGTAGATATTTTAACCTGTGGTTGCAAATCATTGACAAATTGCAGGTTCTTTGACAAGGCTTCTGTTCAGATCCCAACCGACAACATAAAGGGGAATACAGATCCCTGGCGTCTTTGCACAGTCACACAAGTGGAGGAGCTTAAATCAATCATCAGGTTGCTTCCGGTATGGGCATCTGGAATAGTCTTTGCGACAGTGTACAGCCAGATGAGCACGATGTTTGTTCTTCAAGGCAACACTATGGACCCGCACATGGGACCACACTTCAAGATCCCATCAGCTTCCCTCTCTATCTTTGACACACTGAGTGTCATCTTCTGGGCTCCTGTATATGACCGAGTTATCGTCCCCTATGCCAGGAAATTCACTGGCAAGGAACGTGGGTTCACTCAGCTGCAGCGGATGGGCATCGGCCTCGTAATTTCCATCTTCGCCATGGTTGCTGCGGGGATTTTGGAAGTCATTCGTCTTGCCATTGTCAAGAGGAACAACTATTATGAAGTTGAGTACATCCCCATGACAATATTCTGGCAGATCCCTCAGTACTTTCTTGTGGGGTGTGCCGAGGTTTTTACTTTTATCGGGCAGTTGGAGTTTTTCTATGACCAGGCACCGGATGCGATGAGAAGCTTGTGCTCTGCTCTCTCTCTTACTACTGTGGCATTGGGAAATTACCTGAGCACTTTGCTTGTGACCCTTGTGACTAAATTGACCACTCAAAACGGAAAGCTTGGATGGATTCCTGAAAATCTGAACAGGGGTCATCTCGACTATTTCTACTGGCTCTTGGCAATTCTAAGCCTGCTTAACTTCTTCGTCTTTCTCTGGATTGCAAAGTGTTATACCTACAAGAAAGCGACAGGTTTTGCCCATTGACAGAGCTCGGTTTCTCTGATGCTGCACAATTTGGTTATCTATCTTCCCTGCTTTGAAGTTAAATTTCAGTGTCTAGCGTCTGGGCACACATGCTGATGTGCTAGTAGTCTGTAAATATATTGATTCACTTGGTGTCTTTTGGAAAGCAAGTTGTTGATTCTTCTATTAGATTCTGCCTTTTCCTTCTTTGACCCATATAAGATTACTCTCTCTTGGACAATGTTCATTTACTTGGTTGCTCAAGTGTCGATAAGCTTCACAGATGCATTTGCTTGGAGATAATGGTGCTCGTGATGCATTGTGATTCCGGCTCCTATTCCGTTTCCTAAGAGCTGTTTGGTAAGAGTAGTACCTCATGTTTTCAACATCTTAATCCGTTGGCCACAGAAACTATAGAGAATAATGACATAAGCAGTATCTGTTACTCGAGAACAAAAGTTGTCCTTGTGCTGATTTGGTTCAAACATTCCTTTGCACCCTCTTGATTCAGATGAGGGCTTGCGTTGGGTAGGAAGAAGGGAAATTAGAGATTGGCAAGAGGGGCTTAGATGTGAAATGGATCTTTAATCTTTGTTGCTCTTGGGGTTTTAGCCTAGAATACAAATTAATATCTCTGTATCTCTTACGTTGACTGGTTCCAATTTCCAAACATTTGAACCTCACTCACGACGCCACATATAAGATGCGGTTATCTTTGACGTTGATAGCTGCATTTTTAGGTTGAAAATCGAATTTATCACTGCGACCAAATAGGCTTGTTAGAATTGAATCGATTAAATTTCCTTAAATTTTCTGTTTGGTTTAGATAATGAAAAATAATCATTTTTTTTTTTTGAAATTCCAATTCGGATAATTTCTCAACCAAACTAAAAATCACCATTTTTCTTATTACAATTTGCTCATTTTATCTCCTTTTGTAGTAAACCTTCTTTTAATATTTTGAAAAAGGAAATTGAAATACTGAACCAAACCGGTGCGTAATTCAATTCAAAGCTAATAATGTATCCTCAAATCGTTCAGTCAAAACCTTGCCTTCAACCAATTAGGTTTTAGGTCTTCACTAGTGAATGGCCAAAAGTCATATCTATCCCGGGGACGCTCTCTACTTACGTGAGAAATCGATCGGGTGAATCATCATCATCATCATCATCATCATCACTCATAAATTACTTCACTATGTTTGCTAATAACTATATTATAGCTTAGCAGCGCATAAGCAAGAAGAGATAATGCAGCAAGAAAAACGAGAGGTCCAAAACAGTCCCAGAAAATGACAAAATAGAAAAATCCATTCTCCTTCTCCTTCTCCTTCGTTTTCTCCTTCTTCTTCTTCTTCCCCATTTTTGAACCGAAGGAACGATCCGAAACATGATGGCACTAAAGACCCTGCACACCTCCTTCTCCCCCACCGACCCCTCCGCCTTCCTTCCCTCCAACCCCAAGAAGCAGAAGCGCCCGGCTCTCTCCCTTTGCAGATGCAAGCGCGGCGGCTCGTCCTCCTCCGATCCCCCTCCGCCGCCGCCGCCGCCGCCGGAGGGGGACGCCCGGAAGCAGGAGCTGCTGGCCCGGATGGCGATGCTCCAGGCGCAGAAGGTCCGGCTCACCGACTACCTGGACGAGCGGTCGGCCTACCTGACCCAGTTCGGCGAGGAGGCCGGCGCCGAGTTCGACAAGATCGGGGAGGACGCGCTCCGGGGCCTCGACGAAGCGGGTAACCGGGTCTGTTCATCTTCATAATCTTCGGATCCGATTAGACTTGGATAGATAGAGAGTGCAGTTGGTCGGGGTGGAAAATTTATTTAAAAAAAAAAAAGCATTTCGGAATTCGTTTTTCCTTTTTCTAATGCTGCTTTCTAATTTGGGAAATTAAAAAAATAAAATCTGTCAGTACTAATTTGTTGTAGTTTACTTGATATTATGATATTAAGCTTGATTTACATGCTAAGCAAACTGTTGCATAATAAACTTTTAGGCTGGCATAATTAACAGTGGTGATCTTTTGCACCCTCTCTCAATATATCACATAATAGCAACACATGGTGCAACCAAGCTAATTACAAGTGGGATGCATATAGACAGTGTTGTCAACTATGTCGAGACTGATAATACGTCGGCAATGCTGATTGGTCGATTACATAGTGTCGTTGGTATCTGGGTGTATTTGTTACATATATTACTTTGTCTTGTATAGACCTCTTTTTTGGATTGCCATTGTCTCTCCATCTTTACGGGATTAACATAATTAGGAATGAAATGGAGCACTTCCTTAACAGAGGAAAATTTGAGGAAAACAGGGAGAAGCTTGTTTTTTAAATGATGCTCTTACTTTTTAGTTTGATTCTATTGAACATGATGAAAATGTTATGATGGGTTTGAATAGAATTTTACTTGTTTACTTTTAGCTTGATTTAAATTTTGCGAACCATTTTGACTTTTTCTTAATTTGAAACACCCGAAAATTTCACTGTAATAGAAATTTTGGCATGTAGGTATAAATTTTTTCCAATCTTTTAAAACTTGCATAGACTTTTGAAATTTGGCTAAGCAAAAAGTTGTTTTCTTTTGGAAAAAACATAAGTAAACAGGCACTTAGTTTGAAATTTCTAACGTCACATTTTCTAATGAACACGTATGCAGAAGAGGTGGTGAAAAAACTTTGTTGTTTTAATTATTTATCCCATATCTCATCTATATTTTTATATGAAACAAGGCGACCTTATTCTTTAGTATAGTCTTATCCATCTTTTCCATCTGAAAATATCCTAAATTAGTTATTATATAAATATAAAAAAGGTAAATTGACAAAAAAAAAAATATCTTTTTTCTTTCCTGTATTTCAATTTTAGAATTTTAATTTTTCCTACCTTAAAAACACCCTTGAAAAAAAAGTATACTTCTAGAAATAACTTTTCTCTTTACATATACATCTGTATATCTTCCTCTGCGTATTATTGCCAGATAATGGAGAACGTAGAGAGCAGAATGCAAGCGTTTGAAGAATCCATGGAACTCAACAGAATGGAGGTCGAGGAGAGTGAGAACAAGCTGGCGGAATTCGAGGGACAGGTCGAGAGGGACCGCAATGAGGGGCTCTTCTTCAAGAGTCTCACCGAGAAGAAGCCGGTCGACAAGGCGAAAGCCAAGGAGGAGGCGAAGAAGATCCAAGAAGTCACGAAACAGAGCGCTGGGTCGAAGACCCGAAGGAGCATCTACGTTGCGCTGATGGGCATCCCAGCCGCCGGGATTGCTGATTCTTTCATCTCGTCCTCGCCCGATTGGAGAAAAGTCGCCGTCCTCGGGGCGATCCTGGTGGCTTTGATCACTCAGTTCGCGTATGAGCAGGGTATGCTGTCGGAAACAGAGCAGACGGAGGAAGAGAGATCCGATCGAGAAGATAAGTAGATTTTTTGAACTTTTTTTTTTTCCCTCCATGATCAAAATGTACATTCTTTGCTCATTGATGACTCTGGCAATGAACAGGATGATGCCATACTATACATCAGAGTCCACAGTTTGGTTTTGATTTGATATACGAAGTTCGTTCTTTCTTTCCTTCTCTGACTAACTACTATTCAGCAGAGTCTGTAGAGATTTCAGGAGCTCTTCAATAGAGATTTCTCATACCTGCTTCTGCTTCTCGCCAAAATGCTGTCGTGTGATTGTGAGGTGGCATCAGCCAGTGTTTGACGTGCACGGAATTTCTTTGCGTGCCTCGACAAACCTCCATAGTCGATCTCCTCAGATTAATTGGCAAAATTTATTGAAACAACAAAGGTAGTCCCGTGCGGGAAAAATGGTCCATGTCCTTGTCATTAATTCGTAATTTTCATCGGATTGAGTAGCTTCGATCGAAAAGCTTCACTCAATATTCTATTCATCTTCATCAATTGAATTCTTTTGTTACGTGTCAAAATTTCTGGAGATTTTTTCGGTGCCGATAAATTTCAGTAAGTGTTCAAAAGTGTCAAAAAGATGTTGGTGTTATCAATAGCTAGTGAATTTTTTTAGGTAATTTGTTTGTTATTTGCTGACATTTTATCAAATAACAATTTTTTTTTTTATAGTTTGCAAATTGGCAGTCTTTATTCTACTTACAAATTTTAATTTGCTAAGCTTACCAACGTTTTGACTTTACAAACTTATATAAAATTACAAATCTAAATTATACCGATTTACCAACTTCTGTTGGATCATCGATACTCATTTGAGTTATTTACCAATGTTTAATTGTTAGTTTTAGACTACCGATTCTTATTTTAATTATTACCAATATTTATTTTTTAATTTATCTTCTTTTTAATGAGGTTACCTAATTGGGAAGAGTTAGGAAGTCACTAAATAAAGGTTGATAATCTCATGTAATAATTGATAGATTTAATTGATAAGAAAGTAATAAAAGTTAGTGAATAATAAGAGAAATTCTTTTTTTCGTTGTAAAAAAGGAGAAGCGAAGTTGGTAGTTTTAAAATGCAAATAAACGGTGGTAACAAACTCTAATAAGAGTTGGTAATGCAAAGTTTAGATGGTAATATAAAAAGTTGAAAAAAAAGGGTTCTTAAGTAAGGTAAATAGTTGTAAATCAATAGAAAAAGTAGAAAAATACAAAAAAATTCAAATAAATTTTGGGTAGTTCATGAGAAACAATATCAGCAAGATATTATCAATATCAACATAATGATAAAATGACAAAATGTAAGAGATATTGAAGATATACTAACTGCATTATGTAAAACTTAGCACTATCTACTCATGTATTCACCGTTTCTTCCATCCTTAAAATGAAAATTAAGATCCTGGCTGAAAATAGCTCAATTTTGTCAAGATTTGCCCACATTTGATCTTTGTTCTTCCTCAATGTGTTGCTTCTTTAAGGTAATCGCGATTATCTACTTTCTTTTGCATTTTTCCTTTTGTTAGTCTTTCTTTCTTCTATTTTTCTCCTCTTATCATCGTGATAGTTCTTGTGAATAAATTTTATCGAGATTTGAAAACTTTTACCATTTACAACATCTTCTACGTTGATCTTATTACAATTATTAGTGCCGTTGTCACGCTTTCCGTGCTGATGGTACTGCTTTTGGTGTTGATATTACAGCTTTGAGGTGCCAAAGAAAAGGCCGTGCCTCTGTTTTCTTTAGAATGGCAACATTCTCATCTTAATTTGCTTTTGAAATTCGAGAAGAACATTTGAGTCTTTCAATCAAATTTATCTTAATTTCAATTGGCATAAACTCAACAATTGCACAAATGATGTTAAATATATAACATCTTGAGTCATATATCACGCCCTTGCTTTCGAAAAAATAAGAATAGTATCTGTAAGTATTTCAATCAAGAAAGTGCTCAACCTTTCACACAAAGCTTTTATGAGATTACTAATATCATTTAAAGCATTGTGATAAATGTTGACACCTAAATTTTGACTATTAAATTAAGGCTAAATTGCATAAGAAAATTATGCTTTAATTTTTTAAAACCTAAAAAATCATTTAAATTAGGGAAAATTCCAAAAAATGACCTCAAGTACCCGTGTATTCTCAAATAAGAGCCCAAGCGGACCTTATTTCAAATAAGGACCTGAAGCGTCATCATTTTCTCAAATAAGAGCCTAAAGTGAATTTTGTATTAAATATGGACCTAAAGTGGTTATATCCGTTTCAAATAAAGCTCTGATTTTCTGGTAATAAGGGCATTTTTGTAATTTATTGTTTTATCTTTTTTCTTTTCCTTTTTTTATCTTTTGGTTCATCTTCTTCTCCATTGCCAGTGGCTGTTGGCAAAGCCCATAGAGGGCTAGGTGAGGGTTGCCCTCGTCTAATCCGACAAGGGACGGCCTCACCCTAGTTAAGGCCGCCCCTCGTGGCCACACTCAAGGTCTGCCCTCATCGATTGTGGGCGAGACTAACCTCACCAAATCTAGTGAGGGTTAGCCTCGCTTGGGGTCAATGAGGCTGAGGCCGACCCTCGCCTCGTGGCCACTTGTGAGGTCAGCCTTTGTCGGCTACGAGGCAAGGGTTGTCCTACCCTCGCTAGATCTAGTGAGGTTGGCCTCGCCCAAGGTTGACGAGGGCTGTCCCACCCTCATCGGCCTTGGGCAAGGCCGACCCTCGCCAAATTTGGCAAGGTTGGCCTCGCTTGTGGCCGGCGAGGGTCGACCTCCGCCAAGGCGAGGCCGTCTCTTGTTTGTTGCCAGTGAGGGTGGCCCTTGCTAGATCGGGTGAGGGTGACCCTCGCCCAACCCTCTATGACTAGAAAAAAAAAAAACTAACAAATGACGAAAATGTCCTTAACCGATCGAAAAATTTAGCCAGTCAGTGACTGGTGAGGTTATGCCCTTATTTGAAATAATCATAACCACTTTAAGCCCTTATTTGAAATAATTATAGCCCCTTTAAGCCTTTATTTAGAATATAGTCCACCTCGGACCCTTATTTGAAAAATTGAGGGCACTTTGGGCCTTCTTTTGGAATTTTCCTTTTAAATTACATAGTTTGTAGACTTGAGGAGTATCTACATTGAGTAATGATAGTGTTCATTAAAATTTGTTAAATTTTAAAAAATTATTATTATTTCTTTCTTTCTTTTTAATTTTTTAGAAAGGAAGAAGAAGCGTAGCCAGATCGACTATCTCTTTTTCGGCTAGGCCTAGCCCAATCCCTTTCTCTCTTTTCTTTTCCTTCGTGCGAACCAGCCCATCATCCTATCTCCTAGGCCTAGTCCGTGTGCTAGTCTTCTTGCCCTTCATGCGTTCATGCTTCTGCGAAAGTGAAGGGTACACGCCAGAGGAGGTAGAGGATCGCGCGGCAAAGGATAGCGAGGAGGGCAAGTGGCGATGTGATCCACGGGTTGGGGTCAGGTCGGTTGGCAAGCTGGCAATGGGATGCGTGCTTCAAGCACCGTGCTTGCATGCGGCTAGAGAGATCGAGAGAGCAAGAAATAGAGAGCGAAGAGCAAGGCCGAGAATGGAAGGCCTCCTCTAGTAGCCACCACGCCTGGACCTCAGCCACCAACCTCATTGAATGTCCTCTTCCCTGCAGAGTAGAAACAAAGCTCTAGTTGAAGGCATTAACACTTATTGTTTGGTCTCAAATCCTGGGCATTATTTTTATTTGTTTTGAATCCTTTATATACCTACATTTTCCCATAATTTAGGTTTTTTTTTTTTTTTTTTTTTTTTTATCAAAACTTGATGTAATGGGATTTTTTTGTAAATTTGGTTATGGATTTTTCAATTTATATAAGAATAATGCTTTTATTGGAACTGTGACTTTATGTGATGGTTTCTATAAGTTTAAACTTGATAATGTTTTTATTGAGACCTTAATGACCTTGCATCATAACTCTGCTTACTTATGGTATAAAAATTTAAGTTATATATTCAAAGAAAGAATGTAAAGATTAGTGAGAAATGAAATTCTTTCGACTTTGGATTTTACTGACCACTGTGTATTAATTGTATTAAAGATAAATAAACAAAACACACTAAAAAATGTGCCAAGTTGGTAAGCCGGCAATAGGTGGTGGTTAACGGGAAATGGTGTTATGTGGATGTGGATATATCGTGTTGAAGCCTTGGCGTCTTGGAATAAATGTGCAAAGTGTTGAATGGGTGATGCAATAGAATAGTTTAAAAGGAAAAGAAGACAAAAATGTGGAGGAAATAGAATGGGCTTAAGTTGAGTTTTATGGGCTAGTTATTATTTTGGTAGATTTGGGCTTAGATCTGATTAGATAAGTTTGGATTGTGTTTGAACTTTAGCAAATTGGGTTTAGTTCAAATCATTCTTTGCCCGTGGCCCAGACCTATTGATCTAGACTATGCTCATTTTGGATTTTTAATAAAAAAAGTTTAAAAAAAAATTCGAAAGGTTAGAAAAAAAGAAGAAAATAGCTTAGGTGCAGGTCTTAATTAGGTTGTTTTATTTTTGTGCTAAATGTAGCTTAGTTTTTATTTATTAGCATGCATTTGGTTTAGGGTTTTTAGTGAACACCTTTGATTGTGGCTTAACTATGATAGATTAATGTTTTAAGCGAGAAGCTAGAAACCATTTGAATTCAGCTCATGGCGGTTGCAGTCTCAGGCCTTACAACAAAGCCATGTTTATTCTTTACTAGACAAGTCTAGAAGTGCTGCTATTTCCAAAGAAGCAGTTCTTGTGTATTGGGATTTATTTTGGGCTAAAAATTTTGTTTATGGTGAAGCAGATTCCAAAACCAAATGTATGATATTTTCTTCATGATATGAAATTGAAGACCTAGTCTTTGTGCATTTCATATTTACATGTTGTAGTATTCTTACTTAAAGAGAAAATTTAGATAATTTTAGAGAAATAGTTCCTAGTTTCTCTTATTATGTAGAAGTAAAATATTTCTTCCTATATTTTATTTGGGTGTCCAATTGACCTTCCACAAACTGACTAGTGACGACTTCTAAATGAAATTGATTTATAAGTTAAAAAATTTGAACCATAAGTCACAAATTGGTAGGCTTAGGAGATCTTGGACTAAACCTAGGCTTAGAAAGCCATTAGGCTCACACGCCCGCAAGTAGGGCTTGAGGAGGTCGCGATGGGTTCTCGACACAAAGTGCCTGCGCAACCCGATTCGCAATCATTCGGATCTAGATTTGGCATCAAACGGGTCGACCCATTTATGAAATGACGAGCAAAAGTAAAAGTGTCTGATGCTGGGGCTTGTGTTTGAGTCCACTGCTCGGCTAGATTGCGGAAGCTTCTTTGGTCCCTTCACGGCAATATCCTGGGCGAAGTCCAAGAATGGATCAAAGGAGGTCAAATGGCAATAATTATATAAATGGATCACTAACAGCCACAAAAAGATTGTAATTCATTAGTAATCTTCAAGAGAATTTATAATAAGCAAGTGTTGTCTTTCCAATCGATATCACATTTGTGCACTTCCTTTTATCACTAAGTACAAATAATATCACCACACATTCATTGATATCATAAGTACACAACTATTATCAACAAATATAAAGCAAAAAAGATCACTCAAAAGCACTAGACTTGTTTCGCTGGTTTCCGCCCAACCTCTCTATTTCTCTTGGATTCGATATATTGTTAGCCATCCTCAAATAACTATTCCCTATTGAAATCCTTAGGCAGCCAGTAGTTCTAATGTTGCCAGGATTAGAACATCTATCAAAATCATCAGGACGACTTTTTGACATCAGTAACGTCTCCTTGACAATGGTAGTTTCCCAGACCAATGTCAGTGTACTTTTGTTAGAGTTTGTCTCTGTTGCAACCTTATCCTATCTAGAGTTTGGCTAACAAATTACTAAGTCTAAGCTTAATTTAGGCTTTGCCAAGCGCATACCAATTCGCAACATGATTCAAGATCTTAACATGCAGATCAATTTTTATCTAGGGATTGTCGCTAATAAGTTTTTGGTCGATCTATTGGATACCCAAGTAAAGAATCGGAAGGATTACTTTACTTCTAAAGTTAGAAATTCAATGAATCTAAGGACTTGATTATACTAGATTATTCTAATGCCTTTTTGATACCATCTCATTTTATATATATATAGGCAGCTTGGATTGATCATGCGGGTATCTAATCATAAAAATCAACACTCAAGGAAAACAACGCAATAAATAAATTGCAGGAATAATTAAGTAAAATAACCATTTGATTTTTGGGTTTTGTTGTAGCCCTAACATGAGTATTAACTATGTATGTAGGAATGGAACTTTATTCAATTTTTTTTTTTTTTTGGTTTTTCCACCTTTTAAATGAAGCCTAAACTAGGATGCAATGCAAACTCAAGCCAAAGAGCAACTCTAGATTAAACTACTCTACATGACATGTCATTTTAATTAAATGACCCTAACATTGCACACTATATGACATTCATATGATATTTTTGTATTTTTAATTTATTAAAATTCAGAATAAACAAATGCCATTATTTAAACATGCAATATATCCTAAAGGAAAATCTAATTTTTTCTAAGATAACTTTTTGCATTTTTTATTTTAAATTAGTAATTAAAAAGTACTATAATAAAAACTACCTAAATGAAGGTTAACCTATCTGCACTAAGAAACAATTTGATTAAATCCTATTTCAATTAGTAAAAAACCTTATCCTACAAATTATATTAATTAAACATGCAATATCATCTAAATTACCCTATTTGTTAAAGAAAACTTCAATCTGGAATCTAATTTTTATATTTTTTTGGTAAGGTAAGTATTATAAGCTTTTAACCAAAAGAACCTGTATAAGGAAGATGAAACACGGCACCAACAATCACTCTACGGGACAACAAGTCACTAGAGTGAAAGGGTACCACAATCACAAAAGGGATGTACAATCAAAGTAGTAATAAAACTAAACAAAAGAACCTAAACGGCCCTATCTTGAGCCTCACTTGGCACCACAACAAAAATACAAGGGTTTATTCCCCAACTCTGCTGCATCCTCCTATTACTGGAGTTATCCTCAGCTCGTTTAAAAGGAAGAGCTTTATCCTTAACCACCTTTGAGATGTCCAGCTTCATAGATGGAATATATAAGATGTGTGCTCAGAAGAGAATTTCATTCCTCATCTTCCAAATTACATAGCATAAAGCACCAAATGAAAACCGAGCAATCCCCCGAGAAAACCCTCTACTAGATAGTGAGTTGATGGCCCAAAGGAGGTTGTCTGTCCATGAAGAATTACACCAGGGAAGATTGCATTTAGAAGCCCAAAACATGGCAAGGGAGTTGGAGATACCGCAGTCAAAAAATAAATAGTCGACTGAGTTGGGCCTAGAATTACAAAAGGCGCAGACTGTGTTAGGGATCCTACCAAAGGACATGAGGAATACCTGGGTTGGAAGACGGTTCTTGACAAGTAGCCAAAGGAGAAATTGGTGCCTAGGGACAATGGCCTTATTCCACACAAAGTATGACCAAGGAAACATGTGTGATTTCTTGCGAATAGCAGCCTATGCTGATGCAACTGAAAATTTGCCCAAGGGATCCTCTTTCCAAGAGAGTCTGTCTTGGCCTTGAGATAGGGGTGGGACCATGATTTGCCAAGACAAAAGCTCTTAGAGAAGCGTTTGACCATAGGGAGTATATAGGTCCACCACTTTAGCTTGTCTAGAGAGATCCAATTGGTATATGAAGGTATCTGAGAATATTGCATTAAGCGGACCTATATCAAGCCAAGGATCAAATCAAAGTGAAGTGGACAAACCATCACCTATCTTCCACTTAAAGAATGGAAGAATTTCAACTCTTAGTGCAAGTATTTTCCTCCAAGTCCAAGAACAGTTGGTTGGAGGATTAGAAATCCAGAAGTTCTTCCTTTTGGGATGAATGGCATGTATCCATTTGCACCATAAAGATTCTTTATCGGTAAAGAGAATCCAAATGTGTTTAATCATAGCAACTTTATTGCTATCCTGAATTCTACGAAGTCCTAAGCCTCCTTCTTGAGTGGGGAGGCATATATCGTCCCAGGACACTTTTGCTCCTTCCAGGCCTATGGTCGGGCCCTTCCACAAAAACTATCTACAAATTTGCTCTATTATGTTCACTACTAATGAAGGCAATCAGAAGATGGAAGCCCAATAATTTTGAATCGCATGCAACACAGATTTAATAAGCTGAAGGCAACCTGCAAAAGAGAGAAAACGATGGGTCCAAGATTAGACTAATGCAGTTACAAGGCATACTAGGGCATGACAATCCACTTTGTTCAGCCTCAAGATAATGATAGACACACCCAAGTAACAAACTGGAAGTGAACCCAGTCTAAAGCCAAAAGCTTGTAGAATTTGATCTCCGACATCCAATGTGCGACCCGAGATAAAGACTTCACTCTTGCTGGCATTCGGAGTCAAGCCACTTCAAGAAGAAAACATGTCAAGCCCATCCTTAATGCAAGAGATAGAGGCAAGACTCGCTTCACTGAATAGAAATACATCATCTACAAAAAAAAGATGTGAAAGGCGAGAAGTCTTGCATCTCCAGTAATACCGATACTCCGGATGCTGGGTATGGGAGTTAATGATCCTTGTAAATACCTCCATAGCCAAGGTGAAAAAGTGTGGGGATATAGGGTCTCCTTGCCTCAAACCACGCCCACTAGCGAAAAAATCATGAAGTTCACCATTAACAGAGATGGAGAATTTCGGAGTACGAATACATACTATTATTAGTCTTATGAAATGGTTTGGAAACCTGAAAGCTTGAAGAGTTGTCTCCAAGAAATCCCAATTAAGAGTATCATAGGCTTTTTTGAAGTCAACTTTAATAGCACACTTTGGGATATACGACTCAGTATAAAACACACAAAATAGTTCTTGAGCAAGGAGGATGTTGTCACTAATCTCCCTCTCTTTGACAAAAACGGTTTGAACCGGATTGATGAGGTTTGGAAGGATCGCTGCAATATGCTTCGATAGAACCTTGGTGATGCATTTGTAGATAGTATTGCAACATGCAATAGGCCGATAATCCGAAACCAACGTAGCATTAGGGATTTTAGGGCATCAAAGCAATGATAGAATTATAATTTCTTTAAGCATGCATCCAGACTCAAGAAAATCCAAAACTGCTTCAGTGACTGAGGGGCCCACCATGTCCCAGTTCTTTTTAAAGAAATCTGAATTATAGCCATCAAGGCCCGAGGCTCTATTCCCAGCAAGTAAGAACATGGCATCACGGATCTCCAACAGTAAGAATGATTGAGATAAGAATGTCACATGGTCCTCATTAAGTGGAGAATGAATGACCTCTATGAGCTCCTGTGTCGATGGTCTCAAAGGCACCTCAATTGGGGCTAGGATATCCTGGAAGTAAGAGACAAATACCCATTGGATTCCCCCCGAATCGATAACCAAATGACCAAAATTGTCCAAGACCGAGATGATCTTGTTACGTAAATGCCGGTGATTAACCGATTGGTGGAAGAACTTGGTGTTTTGGTCCCCTTCCTTGAGCCAACGAATTCTAGACTTTTTCCTAAAAAAAGATTCCTCCAAAGATCTGAGCACGTAATAATTCTTGATGTGGAGATGCTCTAGATCCACCAGTTCACTATTTTGACGGTCTTGGAGTCAAGCATCCTGAGTAGTGAGAAGGGCCCACTTTGCATCGGCTGCTCTCATGGTGATATTTGAATATGCTTCTCTATTGAGGAGCTTCAGCCGGCCTTTAAGGAGCTTGAGGCGGCTATAAAGTTTAAACATTGGTGAGCCCCGTATTTGTGTTTCCCAAAGCTAGGAAACTATCATGAAGAGTCCGAGTGGTTCATTCACATATTAAAGAACTTGAAAGGCTTACGTTGAAAGTTGGGTGCAAGGATCCTTACTACCATTGACGTATGGTCTGATATGCCCGGGGCAAGGAATGACGCTTCTGAGTGGGAGAACATTGTGCACCAGATGTTGTTAACAAGCACCTGATCTATTTTTCGTTGCTTCCTGTTTACACCTGAGAAGGATGACCAGGTGAACCGGAATCCCACGTACCTTAGATCAATTAGCTCAGCTTGTTCCAAGCATTCCTTGAACTCATCAAAAGCAAGGATCCAAATATCCAGGCTACCCATACGATCCGACGAGTCCAGGATTGCATTGAAGTCACTAGCCACCATCCATGGGTTGTCCTTAAGGGAGGAACTCAACCGAATCATATCATTCCAAAGAGGTCTTTTGGAAACAAAAGTGTGCTCCCCATATACCACTGAAAGGTAAATACTAATCCTTGAAAACAAAAAATTCAAAGCGCCATGAATAATCTGACTAGAAAATATTGAACATTGAAGTCCACCAAAAGCGGGTTCCATCCAACCCAAATACACCCACGGGCAGAATATTCATAATTTGCAATCCATATCCAACTAGGAAACAAGCCAGAAGATAATAGTACCAAACTGGGGAGCTGGTACTTTAGTTCCAATCAAGCCAACACAGCATATATAATTGGATTTCACAAAATTTCTAACTTCAGATCGTTTGATCGAGTCTATAGGACCTCGGATATTCCAAAAACCAAAAATCATATATATAAGCTGAAAATTGAGGACAGGGAGGCTGACCTCCTTTTCGGACGTCCCCTGCGGGCAGCCGATATAGGCTTAATAGAGGGAGAGACTGGCTTGGGGACTAAGCTGCTAATAAGCTCAATCCATAGCATAGGAGGTTGAGCAAATGGTGTGTTCGCCCCTTGAGAGGGCACTTAAGGTTTCAATACTAACTGCTCCTCACTTGGATTAATAGCTAGGCTTAAATCATCATCTAAGTCATCCTCCGAAGAGAAAGAAGTTGGGGTGTATGGGTCCACCGGGCCTTTTGTAGCTGATAATGGTAGAGGGGGTTCAACTCGAGTTGTGGTCTTTTTCAGCGTATTGTTAACCAAATGTGATGTTGTCGGTCTCATCGGAACTTGTCGCATAATTGAAGGCTGAGTGACTTCTCTCTTACGGCCTCTTACTTGTTGCCAATCTTCCACCACAGTAACCTCCATAGCAGCAGATCGAAGAGGAGCCACAACAGCATCCTCCACAGCAGTATTTCGGACTAGGGAAGGGGGGACTTGACCAGCCACAGTAGAAGTTCGCACAAAAGGAAGGGAGCCCTGACCAGCCAGGATAGTAGCCTCCAAGGAAGCATTTTGATCAGCCACACCAGCAGCAGCTACAGCAGTAGTTCGAACCATAGTAGGGGGAGACTCCAAAGTAGTATTTTGAACCAGAGAAAGGGGGGCCTGATCAGCCACATCAGCAGCAGCTACTGCAGTAGTTCGAACCATAGGAGGGGGTCCTTAACTAGCCATAGCAGTCTCCACAGTAGCCACACCAACAGTAACCTCCATAGCAGCAGCAGACTCCATAGGAACATGTAACACGACTGAGGTGTTTATTCGTTCCTCATGAGCAGGGGTATTGTTTTTCACAGGACACTCGTGCCCGAATGTACAACATGTTTTGCAAGAGACCGGCTTCCACTCATATTCAACTTCCACCATACAAGCTTCCCTATTCAAGACAACTCTTAGAGAATCACAACAGTCCTTAGTTGCTGCTAGTTCAACATAGACCCTCGCAAATGATATCGAGGAATAATTGGAACTATTGTCTCAAACTTCTTCGTAGCATTATTTATTAGAAATGAATTTTCTAGCATTTGACTTCGTACCACTGAAGAATTTAGTCGCACGCTTGAACGATAGCCCAAAAAGTCAAGTGAATACTTGCATAATTGGTTTATATCGATCCTTCCTGGTTTCAACCAGGCGTAAAAATGATATTGCCATAAATTAACAAGGTACTTCAGTTGCTCCGTGCGTTGATCAACATACAAAGGTTTACCAACAAGACTAGCAACAACACTTAATCCCAGGGTAGACCAAAGTACATAGGGGAGGTTTTTAAGCCTTATCCAAACGGGGACCAAGGTATAAATACCTTTTCGCAACTCTAGCATGGGTTGCCATTGCTGGAGGATTAAAGGCACCCTTGCCACGGTCAAGGGTCCGCCTTCAACCACCTTCCTCCGAAATTCATGGTCTGAAATGTGAAAGAAATAAAAGCCCTGATCGTTCGCCTTAACCTCCCTCAAATGGTGTCCCCAAAGATGCTTCAAGGCTGTCTCCACCATCTTAAAAGGGAGTTTTTTCCCAACAAAGTATCCAACTAAGCACTCGATCCATAAGGAATCAGCAACTTCCATTACCTCTTCCGTGAAATGTACAACATTTTCCTCATTAGAAGCAGGGGGTATATACGAAAGAGAATAACCTTTGGTGGCAGATTTTGCCACATTTGCCCATGAACGGGCTGCTGAGGACGAAGCCCCTATTTGCTAATGCATTGAGGCCTGGTTTCGTTCAGATTGAGCATTATCCTGGCCATGCCTATCTCCGGCAATACCCAGACCAGGTGTGAAAGGTTTTGCTTGGCCTTCTGAGGTGCGTCCCCCATCTGCGGAAACCAGAGTAGCTTCTTTTCCTTTTGCCACTCGATCACGGTTCTGGAATCAAGTAGCCGGCTGTCTACTTTGACTGGGGGCTCGTCCTCCATCCATACTGAGATGGGTATTACGAGCTACAAAATCCCGCTCAAGTGCATTCACATAAATAACAGAAGTTCCAGCAACATCCATGGAATTAACCGATTTCGGAGCCTTAACATCTCACACCAGAATGTGGGGAAAAGGGGCTTACCAGGGCAAATGGTTATGGAGGTTCTGTAGATCCGTAATAGCTCTACATCTCCTCCAAGAATCGGCCAAAACCAGCGCCGGAAACCGCCCAAACGAAGGAGCCATGTATCAGTGCTACAGTAGCACAAGAGGCAGAACCCGAGAGCAAACGGAAGCGATGGAATCTATTTTAATATGCAATATTATCTAGAAATTCCTATCTATTTCTAACATGCAAACTTTTTGTGTTTTTTTAGATAAGGAAGGCAATCAAACTAAATAAGCACCCAAGATATTATCCACCACTAAAATATATCCACATCATTCAAAATGGAAAACATTATCTAATGAACCTGATATTTTCGCAAAATAAAAATCAATATCCTAATTTTGGGTTTAAAGATTAAAGAATCAATTTTTATCTGCAAATCTAATACTTTAATCTATGAGCTTATAGATAGAATCAAAAGATTATGTTTGTGTTGCAAATTAGGAAATAAATCATAATCAATAATATGTTCGTATGCCTATAAGTCAAAATACGTATGTTAGATATTGACAAACGCATAATAGGCAATAAATATCTAAATTGACGTGGACTAGATTTTTACCTAATTGCGCAGATAACTTTCCAAATTTGAACCACGATGGACGGCTGAGAACGGTGGCCGGGTGTGCTTGTTGCAAGGGAACGGCGATGCTAGCTCTTGGTGAAGCTTGGCCGCGTAATTGGCTCAGGTGAGGACGGGGTTTGATGATGTGAACTCACGGCGGTGCTGGCACGCTGGTTCTTGGTTCAGAAGGGCGTTGTGGCTCGCCAATGGTGCCTCGTGTTCTTGGTGAACCAGCAATCTCTCAGTGGTCGAAGGGCCGCTGCAGTGTGCAGCAACGATGTCAACGGCGAAGGAAGCTCAGCTTGGACTTGGCTGCAACAAGGTCACAAGGGCGCAGCAGTGGATGTAGGTGGATCTCAGTGCAGCAGAGATGTTGTCGGGCCGAACTGTAGCAGGATGAGGCCGGGACAGAGCAATGACGTCCACGGGTGCAGGCGACGCAGGAGCAACAAGAGCAGTTGGTGTCGCCAAGCAGTGGTGGCGTCGAGCACAGGAATCGAGACAGCTGCGTTAGACCGCACCAGGTGCGGGCTGAAGCGTGGGAGCAAAGAAGAAGCTCGGTAGCAGCCCCACTCGCGGCCAAGGAGCACCCACGAGAAGGAAGACAATTGCATTTTCTCTCTTCCTATTTGACTACTCTCTGTTAAGCTTTTTCCTTTTAGTGTGTTAAGGGCGTCTGTCGGAAAGATGCTAGCCTGTATTATCCGAATCAGCTTCTTTCCTATGCAAACCAATGGAGCCCCCGAGGAAAGAAATGTCTTTCCTCTTTCCAATCACAATTTCCACGCCAAAAGACAAAATTTCCTTTCTTTTTATTAGTGATATTAGGAAGCTTAACAATATTAAGATATTTAGACATCTTTTAGAGATATTTAGAATAATATTTTCTCTTATTTCAATATTTATTTTGATTATGCTTAATTATGCATATCTGATTTGATTTCTTTTGAATTCCTTTATATAAATCTATAAATAAGCTCTCTATATACTCTTTTAAATATATCAAATTATATTGAAAAATTGATCAATTCTCTTTTTAACTTTATATTTAACTTTAACTTGGTATATGAGCCTTGTTGCTAGGGAAACCTAGGTGCCTAGTGCACCCTGAGCATTGCACCTAGTTCAGCTTGAGATCTTATTGCATAGCCAAATCAATTCATCCTCGCATGTCAATAGTGTTCACTTTATATGCACTAGCTTTATTTGAGGAAGCAAGTCTATTCCATAATAGTCATGTTTTGATGCTATTTACATCGACGGCGTTGCATAGTCGAGATTTTTTAATGAATGAGGCTTTCTTTTGATGCCAGCTTGTCATGCCCCGAACCCCGAGCACGCGACAACCCCTTACCATGGTCAATTGAAGGCGACGTCCTAGGACTCGTTAATGACCATTCATTTTAATTTTTCATTAAGTGCAAGCAGAAAACGAATCATCTCCAGTCTAATAAACAATCAATCAATCAATCAGGGAAAGAGGGATGAACAACAAGAACAACCATCACTACTCATTTATATAATTTACTAGATTATCTAACGGAGGATCGTCTTTCGAATTATAAGCTCGACCAAAGGGGCCAATCCATTTTCTAAGCCAGGCCAAAAAGAAACCAGGCTAATCCAACTATATAAAATAAACCCTCAGGTTCAACATCACAGTCACTCGAACCCATCGAACTCGACTCCATCAGGTCGATCACTGGAGAAGCGGGAGCAGGATTCTCCACTGCGGGTACGCCATTCTAAGAACTTGAAAATGGTTAACCACGACGGGTTGAGATAAAATCTCAGCGAGTTCTTCCCCCTAAGCCCCGGTTAATACACCAACTCAACCTAGGGTATCTTTCCAGAACCACCCCTCACTCAACCCAATAACAAACAACCAGTAACCCGCAATCCGCAAGCAAACAATAGACTGGGGCAACCAACAAACAATTAGTCGGTTCACATGCAACTTTACTCGGTATGCCATACCCTGTCAGCACAATACACGCAATGCACATGGCCGTTAGATGATGCTGTTCATCTATCACATGCGAGTCGCGTCACAAGCGATCTCACCTGATCATTGCCACACCCTGCACGTTATCAGTTCATGCGAGCGTATCATAATTAATGATGTGATCACCTCATATATAATCAAAATTGATAATGCCATGTTTTTTCATACACTCTTGCATCACCACGTATTCCATTGGGCCGAGGTGCAACAGCGCTACGGCGCCCTTCCTCCGCAGAGGCACAACCGTGCCCTTTCGTGCTATTGCTACAGCGCCCTTCCTCCGCAGAGGTGCAACTATGCCCTTCTGTACCCTCCGAGGTGCTACAGCGCTACGGCATCATTCCTCCATAGAGGCGCAACCGTGCCTTTATGTGCCCTCCCTTCGGTAATTCGGAGTATTGTAGCCAATGCACACATATTTACACATACACTTGCATTTAAAATCTCAAGTCCTTCCTCATAAAAGCGATCCATTTCCGGTGACTCTCGAACAGACTATTTTTCCCACCTTTCTCATAAAAGCAGTCAATTTTCAGTGTCCCTCAGACAAACCATTTTTCCCACATTTCTCATAAAGGCGGTCCATTTCCGGTGTCCCTCGGACAATTCATTTTTTTCCCATTTTTATGAAAATCACACAATTCATGCAGATGCTCATACAATTACACATTCGATTCACTCCATAAAATCAATACACATGAAATTACACAATTTAATTTTCGGATGAACAGTAATTTTAGAATTAAATAATTAAATAATTAAATTAAAAATAAATAAATAAATACATTCCGAAAATTAAATAATTAAATAATTATTTAATTATATGCAGAAATTAATTTAATCAATAAATTAATCACATTAATCAAGCAATTAAGGAAATGCATGATTAATTAGCACAAAACACACAATTAGGCCTAATTAGGCACAATTAAGCAAAATTAAGCAAAGTTAATCTTAATCCACTATCTAACCACCTATCTTAGGGTTAATACACTTAATTAAACACCTTAATCAGCCCTTAGCACTAATTAATCTAACCCTAAGCTAGTTTAGGCACTAAATAGGGTTTAGGAGCTAAAATCACTCGTTAAGCGGGCTGGAGACGCGGATGCGGTGGCGACGGTGAGGGCGACACTCGAGGACCTCGAACACGACTCTCCAAGGCGGTCCCGGGCTAGAAATCACAGCAGCAACTTCTGTTCAAACCTTGAACTCCAAAGGATAGCACTGCAGTGGAAGGAGGTTGTTGGTCGGAGCAAAAATAAGCTGGCCGGAGCTCTGGCGAGCAGGTGGCCAGTGGCTGGTGGTCCCAGGGGGTCAAGGGGGAGGTGTGTGTAGCTGGTGTGGGTAGTGGGTAGGCCAAAAATGGGGAGAAATGGAAGAAAAAGCGAAGCTGCACAGTGACGGATGGAGGACTGCCGACTTTAGATTGTCGTACGGGACAGCCGGCGACTGATTCCAGCGATCGGCTAATGTGACTGGTACGGATTTACTATGTTGATCAGTTTGATAGGTGGCTCGGCCCGAGATTCCACTGGGAAGGCAACGAACAACTCCAATTTCGGTGAGAGGTCCAAAGTAGAAACTGCAGGAAATGTAAGGAGAAGCAAAGGGAAGAGGGCTGCGATTTTCTTCTGATTCAGCTAAGTGAGAGAGAGATATTTTGAGCTCAAAGTCCTTTGTCAATACCATTAATGGCTGCACCAAGTTCCTAAGCACATGACCTCATCATCTCTCTCTTTCTTTTTGTCTCTTCCTAAAATATCTAGGGGCAAAATGGTCATTTCCATCTTGCACAATTTCCAAACTATCCTTGGCCTAAAAATGAAAGGCGGGCCTAGGAAACGAGCTGGGAAAGGGGTAGGAACGGGCTAAGGAATTTGTTGGGCTCGAATTGGCTCAAGTTTGAATGACGGGCTAGGACAAGTGAGGGGTCGGTTGAGTCCAACAGGCTCGCCCATTTGTCTCGATCTTCCCCGGTGGTTGTCCCACCTTGGGTATGAGGCTCTCACTATTCTCGTAGGCTCGTTTCCTCAGTCCGAAAAATCCCTTTCCCAAAATTTCAACTTAATCGACACCGTCAACTGTCAATGAAGCATCGTCCAAAAGTCTGTCTCGGACGTTCCCGAAAATTCGAAGTCCAATATTGGATTCTCATGCCTTGTCAATTTCGCCCGGATGCCATTTTGGTACTACTCAAACTGACAGGTGGCTTCGAGGATTCACGCGTAATCGACTCATGCCAATTCATGTTCAAGACTTCTTGACACATGGACGTCTTTGACTACATGAAATTGTGAAGGATCGATTCTTATTTCTAAGTACATGATTATAAAGGATTGACATAGGGCCATTCGTGGGTTCGATAACAGTAGACGGAATCACCGGTCGTCCCATTATTTCTTTCTGCGAATTGACTTCTAGTCGTTTCTGAAAGCGGCCTACATGACTACAGGATCGTCCTTACGCAAGTCTCACGATCGAGTCATTTTCCCAGGTCAAGTTCTTTAGTTGCACGAGTTCTGTCCTCATTAGCCTTTCCCCTCAAGGTCAGTATCTCAGGGTGATCAATTCCGAGTGAGATCAATCAATAATGCACTGACGAAATTAATGTTCATTCATCCCTTAAAGGGCTCGAATGTCAGGATGTTACACAGTTGCACAAGTTGCATCACTTAGTAACTATCTTTTCAAGCTAGTCATATAGGCCGCTTGATCTACAATGCCAGCTGTGTAGGCTACATTGTTTAGTTACTATATTGCAAGTTAGCCATATCGGTTACTTGTTGTTTCCACTCCAATTCTCAACATTTTGCACATCGTTTTGAGAAGCCCACACTACCATCAAGGGACTCACTGCTCTCAAACGATTTGGATTTAGAAGATGCTGCCTCACACACCACCCCACCATGGATCAACAAGCCTATCCCACGGTGTTGTTAGAGGAACAAGTTTTGGTGGTACTGTTTGACATTAATTCAAACTTCAGTTGACGATGTCACCTTGAGTTTGAAAAGAAATGTTAGTGATATTGGGGATGTTAACAATATTTAGAAATCCCTTAGAAATATTTAAGATGATATTTTCTCTTATTTTAATATCTAATTTAATTATGCTTGATTATTTATATATGATTTGATTTCCTTTGAGTTTTTCTATCTAATATACTCTTTTCAATATATCAAATTATATTGAAAATGTCACACCTTAACCCTTAAGCATGCGACAACCCCTTCTCACTTTGATAAAATGAATGCAACGTCTCAAGACACATTGTGGACCATTCTTTTTATCTTGCAATATATGTGTGCAGAAGTGATTCAACAATACCCCATCAATAAATAACAGGGATGGAGAAAGATGAATAACAATAACATTGTTTTTATTTTTGTACTAATTAACCATAGAAAGTTTATACACAAAAGACTTATGGTAAGGTTAATCTATTTCTTTGAATCACTAGACACACAATTTTACTACCCTTAACGACGTGATCCATCACTACCAGATCTATGGCAATAGAGATGCTATAACTACGGACCTGAAAAATGGTTAACAATCAGTGATATATATATCTTAGTAAGTTATAGTCCTAAGCTTCGATTAAGAAATCAACTTGTCTCGAGATTCTTAACAAGCATATTTCTCATAACAATGGTAGATTAATTGCAAAGTGACCATTGCCTTACCTTAATTATAAACATGATTGACCCGGTAAACCCCGTATTGAACAATCAACACTTAATTGACTCATAGGCAATCTTGCATTGCCATTACCATACCCTACATGATAATTATTCATGTGTGCCATAAACAATGCAAACAACATTTTTATCACCACAATAATCAATCAGCAATCGAATCAACTTGTAGCCGACCTTATCTTACCACAGCCATACCATGCACGGTATAAACTCATGTGTTACATAATCAGTACAAACATGCACATGCATAATCAGAACACATAACAATATGTTTTACATGCATTCTACATTCACACACATTCTAATTATTATGCCCTCACTAGGGCTATAACCGAACTCACATCGGTGTCTTTTGGCTTAACCAAGCATCGTGTCACTTTGTCAAGCATGGCTATGTCCGGAACCCTTGCCCAAACATCATTCCTAAAGGAGCATATGTCCAGTCCTTATTGCGACTTGCATTTGGACTTCTGCCGGATATTCTAATAAATTAGACTTCGTCTCCCAAACTCCCGCTAGGGTGATGGGTTACTTTATGTGACCACACAAGTACACCACATCATTAAATTTTAATTCATTTTCATGCATTAACCAATGCAAACATTATATGTGCTCAACATAATAAACCACTACATATTTTTCACATAAAAATGTATTCGTATGTTGTCGTATAATTATCGAAAACTTGTCAGACTTTGCATGCCTTACTTTTAAAATATGATGGCCTCATTTAAATTGTCAAACTCAACATATACACCTGACACCTCGGGGTTTTCCCTTTATATGTCTATATAAACCCTTATAAAAATTACTATTCTAGGCTTCACATGAGACAAACATTTTTCAAGACAAAGCAGGCATCAAATAACATGACATGTGTAGGAAAACATCATAAAATTTAGGCCAAAATCATATAACAAGTAGCATTTATCGTCCCATGGCGATAGCCTATCGATTATTTCCCAATAACATATCGCCTACCTGGTGATAACTTATTCTCAAATTCTCAATAGCTTATCACCCCTTTGATGATAGCTTATTATCAAACTCTCGATAGTTTATCACTCCTTTAATGATAACTCATCACTTAATTCCTTGATAACTTATTTTCTTTTTAATGATAGCTTATCACCTTTTCTGATTGCCTATCGTGATAACTTATCACCTTAATTATAATTAATTAACCTAAAACATAATTAATCATAATTAATTAGGATTAATAAAATTAATAAACCTTAATCATAATTAACTAAACTTAACCACCTAACAAACATGGTTAATTAACTAACCGTAGTTAATTAATCTAACCACCTATCAACCATGGTTACTTTATCCAATCATGGTTACTTTACCTAACTAAGGTTAATTAACCTAACCGCCTATCAACCATGGTTACTTTATTTAATCATAACCCTTGGTAAGTTTCATGGACTAATCAAAGAATTAGAAAGTAAACTCATCTAGTGACAGTGAGATAAACACACAAACATCTCTGGTTCGTCGAGGCGAGACGCTGCAAAAATGGATCTTGGCCAAGGAGGACTCGACCAAGGTGAATCGCGATGGAGGGTGCTGCTGTGGTGGCTTTAGCACAAGTGAGGAGGTATGCACGTGGCTGGCAGATGGGCCGATGGCTCTAGATGAGGGACAATAGCTCCGGCGGCTAGTGGTACAACGATGGCTGGCTCGACCAAAATAAACCCAAGAAAGGGAAAGGGCTTGAGAGCAAGGGTCCCACGGTGGCTGGTGGTTCGGCGTGACTTGCGACAGCTCTAGCACCCAATGGTGGCTGGGCGCCCAGTCGAAGCTGTTGTGGGTGGCTAGCACAGTCGTTTGGCTCGCACGAGAAACGGTAGCAGTAAAACCAGAGGATTGGCAAATATGAAAAAGGAAGAAAAAGAAGATGAGGGGGCAAAAGGTAGCGTGTGGGCGTGAGGGAGGAGCTGAGTGAAGAGGAGAGAGAATGAGGAGGAAGACAAATCAAAGGGAGAGAGAGGAGAGAAAAATATTAGAGGGGGGCGGGGGACGGTTGTAGGGAGTGGGTGGGATGCTCACTCACTCCCATCACTTCTCCCTAAATTTCCCAAAACCCCAAGTCCCCTTTGACCTTTTCTTATAAAGGTGAGGTCAATTTGGTCTTTTTCTAAATTTTAGACCAAACTTTCCCAAAATGCCCTTAATATGAAAATTGGAAGCAAGAACGTCTCAGTTTAAATTTTTTAGCCCGTTAATTCTTTTTCCAATTATTTCAAGCTTACCAATAAATTTGAGAATTAACGAGGCGACGTTCATGGTTTTAGTCTCGATGTCTTTGAAAGTTCGATATTTGAATTTCGATTAAAATTTGTGGATAAAATCAATCAATTGCTTCTTTAATATGACTTAACTAAAAGTGGCGTTTAGGGGTTTTTACGTATTTGATCCGTGATTGATAGCTTTTCAATCCATGATCGTGTATCTTCAAATCAAGGTGATCCTCAATTATTTTGCAATCATGAGGAGTTAATTGCTCACATTGAATACAAAACCAAAAGAAAATCAGTTTAACATTGTTTATATTTAGTATCAAAGTCGTGTGGAAGCACCTACAATCCAACCCCATACATCTATCGAATCGATTTATTTCTATTCGCTAATTGGTGTACAATAGCGTAGTATTATTCCTCTTTGACCCTTATGGTCAAGTGGCCTATCCTTGATTGAATTCGTTAGTCATACACATATCAATCCTTAATTACAGTATCAGCTTAAAGTAAACGAAACTAACAACATATTGATAGAATAACCATTTTATATATCTTGAAATGAGTTGAAATTCAAGATTATCACAGAAATTTCATCAATTCTCTTTTCTACTTTATATTTGACTCTTTTATTATATTTTCCTTCAGTCTCCGATCTTTTCCTTTGGCAAATAAGTGTTCTGTCCCTTTCTTTTCAACCAAATATTTCTTCCTTCTCTTGAACAATTTCATTGTGGCCGTGAATCTCTTCCTGCTGGATCTTCACCTCCCATGCAATCTTCCGCCAAGTAAGCATGTAATGGGCTTTAGCCAAATTTTCTTTCTTGTGGGTTTATTTTTCAGCCACATTTAAATAATGAACTTTTATAAACATATGCTCAAAACCTTTTATCAGTTTCAACTTTCATGGGGTCAACCGAACTTAGATAAAACTCAAATTTCCCCTCTTTTCTCACATGATTTTCGGCCAGTGTGCATCTCCATGATGTGGTCGAATTTTGCTTCAGTGCTAGCTTAGTTCACGTGATTAATTCAGATCCATTTACCATCGCTAGTACAATGCAAAATGCAATGAACTAAACTGTATGATGAATAATCCTTAAAAACTATATATTATGTAATTTAATTATGATATTTTTGTTTAGGGGTTAAATATTAATCTCTACTTTTCTATACAACTTACAATTAAAAGGTTAGCCAAATTTAGGTGTTAAGAGTTTCTTGCTCATTATTGCCGGTGCTCTTCTCCATATTCCAAGCTTTGAAGATAACCATTAGACACCATATTGAGGTCCGAAAGAGGACGGCACATGTCTTCCACCTTTGTGATATCGGTAGTTGCTCCTAGTAACAATTTGCTACTCTTGATGATGATCCTCATTATCTATTTTTAGGTCCTTTCAAATATATTGACAATTATGACTTGACCCAGCTGTTCAACTTTCATGGCCCTTCCAAGCTCCATTGAAGATCTCTATTTTTCTCAGCTTGTTTACCCTCGAATTGAAGATCCTTCCAACTTGTAGGCTTTTTCGATGCCCAATATCTTGTTCACCCTGATATCAGCAGCGATCCCAGGATATCAACAATGCACTATTAATAGTGGTAGAGTACTCCTCATATTAGAATCACCTCGTACTGATTATGATATCATTTTCATATTGGTTTGTGCATATATCACCTTATAGTACTCAATTAATATACACATTAATAACATTTGATTATTTTGTCATCTTTAAAACAACATAGAGGATTTTCCAAATAGAGAAAAGCTAGTAATCACCCTAATTAAGATTAATATTTTCTTTTTCTACGGTTCATTTGAGTTGCTTATCAATAATTCTTTTTGATCTTGAATTTACTAATTTTTAATTGATTTTTTTGTCTTTTATATTTTTCTTCATTGGTTACCAATCACCCATGATTGAGGGAGAAAAAAGTAAAGTGTTAGAATATGTTTCGAATTTGAATTTAATTGATTGTGCTTATTAATTTTAGCAAGTTTTCTATTTTGAGGGGTGTCCTAAGTTGAGTAGGTTTCTTGAAAGGGGTTTCCTATTATTGACACAAACATCGTATTTATATTCTACTTGATTATTACTCACAAAAGCAAATAAGAAAAGTTTTATAGTTTCTTTTTATAAGTTTTCTGAGTGACTTCTTTGTGAGACATTGTGAGGGAACAAGTTTTGCTTTAGATGTGCTATAGAGCTAGAGAAGACTTGAGAAATTGTAAACTCTATATTCTTTAGATTCATTGTAGATTTGGTAGCTGGTTCTCTATGGAATTAGATACTAATATTTGATTCCTTTAGTAATTTCTTGTTTTTTCATTAGATTTGAATTGCAAGATTTGTTAAATTCCACGTTATTTCACAACAGAATGGATTAAAAGGATTGAGAGCTAGTGATCTTGTTATTTTATAGTTTCAACGCCTCCAAATCCATGCATATATTGAGGGATTGGTGTCGTTAATAAACAATTATTTCATCTCCTAGTCATTTTATCTAAGTACACATAAAAGGACATTTAAGTCCTTCCACTTTCTTTCTTTTTCCCCTATTTATAGCCTAGATAACAATATAACTCAATTTTCTCTTTCCTCTTTTCGAACGTGATTATTTGTGATTCCTTCTTTTCATTTCATAACAACACTCAGTCTCTAATAACTGACAAAAGAGCAAGCGCTTAATATGTGAAAGAAACACAAAATTAAATTTATAAAAGGAAAATTTTGTTTTTTTTTTGTTTTTAACGAAATTTGGTGTCCTTTAGGGACTCAGATTAGAATTTTTATAAAATCAGAAAGATTAACTTTATCAAAGAAAAGAAACACCAAAGTTTAAATAAGGAAAGTGTTAGAGATTTAAGGGATTGTGATTTGCTAGAAATTTGTTGACACCCAATAATGACAAACTTTTGGTTATTATTAAAAAGTATGAGACTTAGTTAATGAAAACAAAGTTTGGTCAGCAATGAACAAAACAATTGATAACTTGAAGGGAATTGACAACTCGCTAAGAAATTTTTTGCTAATATCTATACATGAGAGCCTTAATCAGGTATTAGGTAGTTAACTCATAAAGTAATCAACACTGGATCATCAACATGAACACGTGTTGGGTGATTATGTTTATTGCCGCTACTTAAGGATTTTTGAATTTTCTTATTGATAAGTATTGTCGATTAAGTTTTTTGTAGATGAGTGTTGCGTGAAGTAATTTTTCATAACCGTTGATAAGATTAGGAAGTGATTTTTGTTTATTGGATTTCAAAACTGTTGTTTGCGACCGTCATTAGTGGCTATGGATACCCATGTTATGGTCTTTGTAAAAGATCCCCATTCAACCAAAGAGTTCAATGTTCTTGCAATGCTAATTTTATCTCTAATTTTTCGTATTTCACATCACTGAACAGTCAACAATGTTCTTAGTGTCATGCTTTTTCGTTTCTTATCATTTACCTTTCTATCCAAAATAAATATAGTCTCTTCACAACCTACAACTTGCCAATTCAGTCATCAATCCATCCATATTCTTGAATTCTAAGCTAACCTGCTTTCATTACTATAAAATAAGTACTGCAATTTATTTATTTATTACTTTATTGGATGTTAAATTGGTGATTTGCGTACTTGTATGATCATCTCATGTTAGTAAGTAATAAAATGAATCCAAGCTGCTTGCCAAACATTTTTTTTCCATAAAAAGAATGGTACTGAAAGGGCATTAGAAAAATCTAGTGTAACCAAATCCCCATACTCATAAATTGCAGTACTTACTTTATAGTAACGAAAGCAGGTTAGCTTAGAATTCACACTAACAGCCCTAGATATGATTTCTAACATGCAGTCACTTAATCTTTTTTTAGGATTTTCTCTTATTTAATAAATCTAATTTATATGCAATGCGGTGTATTGACGAACAAAAAATGAATTTATACTGACATGACATGCGACATACAATTATATTACTTAACTTACAAACTATATATTATGCGATATTAATTAGATGACTTAATCTAATGACAGGCAAATATTAAATTGAACTATCTTAATATGTCACACATTTAAGTGCCAAAACTTACAAACAGTACACGTAAGTGCCACTTTTCCAAAAAAATGGATCACTTCAGTGCCAAGTCGTCAGAATCCTACCAGAAATCCTATGTGGTAATTTTTTATTAATTTTTTTACCTACATGGCTCACCATAAATTAAATAGACGAAAAATCAGTACAAAATGACGTCGTTTTGCTCGACGTGGATTTTAAAAATTATTAATTAAATAATATTAAAATTGCCACGTGTATTTTTTTTTTTTGAAAAAAAATGCTCCGTTAGGAAATAAATTCGCTAGAAAATGGACATGTGGCAGTTTCGCCGGATTTTCTCGCCATTGGCATTTAAGTGATCCATTTTGCTCCGATTTTGGCACTTAAGTGTACCGTTTGTAAGTTTTGGTACTTAAGTGTTCTTCCGTGTCAAGTTTTGGCACTCCTGAGGTCTATACGTCCATTTAATTGATTCAAGGAGACTGATGGTAAAAATTAGAAATAAAAAAGAGTCCGATAATGTTGCTGGGAGTAACAATCTAGAATCACAACCGGGAAATTATGTTGCCGCCCATTTAGATCCTCAGCTATTGGAAGGGCGGCGAAAAGAAAATCAACATGAAGGGGGTGATCTTCCAAGGCATCTTACTGAAGAGCAGTTAAAGGAAGTACTTCAAATCCATCATGGTGTCTTTCACGAGAAGATTAGTTCAAGAACAACAAAATGATACGATTAAGTATATCACAAGTCACATGTTGGATGTGATTGAGCTAATTGTCATTAATGCTGTGAATAATGCTCTCACAAGGCCAACATTATTCAAAATTACTACCACCATTCCAAGTTAATGTAGTGGTAACTGTTAGGGAAATCCCTTATGATATTTTGAAGATGACAAAATAAATCAAAAGGCTGTTAACGTGTTTATTGAGTAACTTAGTGAAAAACGCACAAGCCGCTATGCAGATGATGGAAAGCTTCTGAGTTTGGATGAAGCAGACAAAGAAGCACAGAAAGTCTCTGAGTCTGGATGAAGCAGACGGAAAGACTGAGATTTAAGTCTAACCGTACCAGATCGAGTTTTAAGTCTGATCATACCAGACTAAGATTTTAAGTCTAAACGAACCAGACTGAAAATCTAGGTAGACTCAAAACTTAAGACCATCAGACTTAAGATGAACCTACAGGATAAGATCACCAACGGTCAAGTATTTCACTTACTTTATTTATATTGATTCTGTTGTATCAAACTGATTGGCAGGATCAATCAACGGACAACTTCCAAAGAAGAATAGAACACTTATGGAAGCCCGGATTCTGATTGTATGGGCGAACAGAATCCAAGGGGATCTAATTTATCTCCAATAGTCAAAAAGACTTACCTTATGAAGTCTGTCGAAGAAAGGAAAGGGAAGACTAATCTCTCACGGAAAGAGCCAACGGTCGAGTGTGGCTTGGAGAGTATATAAGGATAGGATGAGACCTAGGAGACTAGTGAGGATAAATATATTCCAAGGTTGATTCAATTCTTCAACTGTTGTCTAAAAAAGAGCGTAATTGAGTGATCTTAGTGAATTACCAAAAAGAGTGACTTTGTGAGACATATCATCACCAAGTGCTAACACTCAAGAGTGTGTAATCACCTTTGATCACATAGTGAAATCCAGCCTATTGGCTGATCGCCTGGAGAGTGGACGTAGGCTTGACAAAAGCCGAATCACTATAACTGTGTTTGCAATCTTCTCTACTCTCTCTGTTTAATTTCTGTTTGTTGATTGCAATAGATCGATATTACTTGCGCGTAAACTTTCTCTACATCTATTCACCCCCCCTCTAGGTGTTAATACTAGCTACATCAATTGGTATCAGAGCCTCGTGCTCAGTATCTTGAAGTGTTTATTACTTCAGAGCTAAAGATCTTTCATGGCTAGTATTTTTGCACTAGGTCTGATTGAGGGACGAAGCATCACCAGACCACCTTACTTTGATGGGAAAGAGTACAATGTCTGGAAAAACAATACGAAGGCATTCCTAAGATCTAAGGATATGTTGGAATGGGATGTTGTTGAGAAAGGAATCAATCCTAATGTTGTATCAGCATCTACTAGAAAAGAGGATGGCGAAACGCTTCAATCATCTGTTACTCTATCTCAAAAAGAGATAACAAAAAGAGAAGCTTTAGATGCAAAGGTTATCTACTCTCTTTACTGTGCTTTATCTCCTAATGAGTATAATCGAATTTCCTCTTGTGAAACAGCGAAGGAAGTATGGGATAGGTTGCACGTTACCTATGAAGGGACTGATTGTGTAAAAGAGACCAAAGTAATTATTTTACTTGGTCAATATGAATCCTTCAAGATGAAACAAGGGGAGTACATAGGAGATATGTTCAGCAAATTTACTGATATAGTAAATGGGCTTGCATATCAAGGACAACCTGTCCCAGGACCAATGAAGGTCAACAAGCTCTTGAGAGGATTATCGAAGGATTGGAACAACGTCAAGACTTCAATCCGCGAGACGTTGAGGATTTCGCCTTTATCTATTGATGAACTTATTGGAACTTTGCAATCTTATGAAGCGGAACGTATAAATGATGAAGATCCAGAAGGTAAGAAGTTAATTGCTTTAAAATCTAATGTTGATTTTAATGAGGCAGATTTTAAGGAAGATAAAAAGGATGACGATGAGGAGATGAGGTCGTTGATCAAAAAATCTGAACACCTTGTGAGAAAAAGAAGCAATTCAAAAGGGAAGAAGTCCACTAAGAAAGCCGAGATGTGGAGCGACATCGAGTGTGAATCCAGCTATGATGAGGATTTATGCTTAATGGCGGGCATTGAATTTGAAGAAGACGAGGTAACATGTTCAAATCTTATTCTTGATGATGATGATCCTTTTGAAGAGTTATGCGCAGAACATAAGAAAGCGTTGAAGAATATCTCTAAATTGAGAGAGAAAAATTATACAAATGAGACAAGGTTCGTTGAGCTGGAAAAGGAGAATTCTTTTGTTAAGGAAGAGAAAGATTTTTTGCAAAAGGAAAATGATTCCTATAAGGAAGAAATTCCGAAAATTTGCAAGAAATTTTCTATTGGCTCAAAGACATCAAAGCATGTCCTCTCCAACAAATGCCGTACTACAACAAGTCCGGTCTCGGTTATGAGAAGGACAGTGAGATCAATAATGATTTTCCAAAAGTAAAGGAGAGATTGCGGCACAAACCTTCGATCCACCATTATCGAAGTCATTTTGGTAAGCAATTTGTGAAGCCTATTGGATCTCAATATTTTAATTGCTCGAATTGTGGTGATCATAATCACTTTAAGCAACAATGTCTACTTGATTGGAAGAAATCCAAGTCAATCAATTGGAAATTTGATGCTTCCTCTAACCGAAATGGATCCAAATTCATTTGGGTACCAAAGAAAAGATAAGTTGTTTTCTTGCAGGTAATAAAGGTAAGGAAGTGAGAATCTGTTTGTGCATAATGTTCTTTTTATGCTTCGGTTGATTCGGATTTTATAATAATTATATTCTATAATTGGTTATATTGAAGGAAGAATCGTGTTATATATTTTTGGTAGTTTTATGAGTTGGAATTTGATACGTGTGATTAATTTAATATTCTGCTTAGAGATAATCATGATTATTTGATCGGATTTTATGCTCTCTTATTTTGTTATATTTTGCAAAGAGAAATTCTATTTTATGAGATATTATCATGCGAGATATTTTCCCTTGAATTCTCTTTTGTGTCGAGCGTGGAATGAATATTTGAGTATCTTTGAAGATTTCCTATTTGTGCTCTAACGTGAAAGAAGGGTCCAAATTCATGGATACCAAAAGAAAAAGAGCTTGCTGCAGGAAATTTTACAAAAGAAGAATGATTGCAAATCTATGCAAATCATTGAGCAATTAGAAGAATATCTCAAGCGATGATTGAGGAAGATCTTTTTCTAAAACAATGGTATATTTTTTAAATATATATACCTTGGGTAAGGAAATAAAATATTCCATCTTTATCATCCTGCCTTCCAAATTTATACACAAATTTTATGGTTCTAGATGATTTTTATGACTCACGTGTGATTTATATTAAAAAAAAAAAATCTCTTGTCAGATATTGCACATTTTTATTACTTGATTTGGCACTGATAAAAATTCTACATTGTTTTTGCATATTGCATCAATAATATCTTTTTGAAATTTATGCTTAGGGAAATACCTTTAATCTTGAAAGATATTGTTGTATTTTGGGATTCACTTGCTATAATCTTAGAAGATATTTTATATCAGGCAAGTTTGATCCGCAAATTGAAGGAAGGTATGTGCGTGATATTTTCTATAATTTGCAAAGATTATTATCTATTTTGCAAGGATTTGCAGGTGACAAAAAATCTTTCCATATGAGGTTGGGAAAGCTTGATCCAAAATTATGGAGATTTTATACTATTTTCGAAAGCTCAACTCATTGCACAAAATTCTCACAAATTATTGAAAGTGCATTTGTGCAGAAAGTTTGTTAAGTTTGTGCAGATTAAATTTGAGGCAAGCTTGATTGAAGAAAACAAACTTCTACCTCAAATTTCAAAAGCAAGAGCATAGTGCAGTTGTTGTTTCTACAAAGGAAATAAATGGACAGCATTTTGTTGAACATGCATAAGCCGCGATAAGTATTATCGCAAATACTGTCATGAGGACAAGGGGAGAAAGTAAATATAAAAAGAAATGGAGAATCGTGATCATTTCGAAAATGCAACAAATTAAGGGGGAGCATTGATCAAATATGGCAGATTTTTTTGAATTGATCTTGACATTGATTATTATGGTAAGAAAAGGTAACTTGTGTCTTACATAATTTGGTTTGTATATCATCAATTTCCATCACTTTTTGTCATTAGCAGATCACTTAATTATATTATCATTTTATTAAGACAAAAAGTTCGTGATCATTGGCAGATTTTTTTGATATATTGAATATTCTTTATATTCGTATCAACATGATATCTTTAAAGTTTGTGTTTCATGCCTCATATATTTTTAAAGATATTATATGAATTTATTCTCCACGTGACACCCTTTTGCATTGTTATCGCTTTTTGATTATGTCAAAAAGGGGGAGAAAATATGTATATGCATATGTACTAATTGGTTTATATTATTTAGTGCATAATATTGAGCTGCAATTATTTCTATATATTATTTTGCTCAATTTATCAATTATCTTCTATTTTATAATCTCCTATTTTGAATGACATTCATTGAATATATAAAATTTTGGAGATTGCATTTTGTGCTTATGATACTTTGATTTATCAATATATTTAAAAAGCATAATTGCACATCTACATATTCAGAGATTGTTTTGTCATCATAAAAAATGGGGAGATTATTAGGGAAATCCCTTATGATGTTTTGAAGATGACAAAATAAATCAAAAGGCTACTAACGTGTTTATTGAGTAACTTAGAGAAAAATGCACAAGCCGCTATGTAGATGATGGAAAGCTTCTGAGTCTGGATGAAGCAGACAAAGAAGCATAGAAAGTCTCTGAGTCTAGATGAAGCAGATGAAAGACCCGTACCAGACTGAAATTTAAGTCTGACTGTACCAGATCGAGTTTTAAGTCTGAACGAACCAGACTGAAAATCTAGGCAGACTTAGAACTTAAGACCATCAAACTTAAGATGAACCTACAGGATAAGATCACCAACGGTCAAGTATTTCACTTACTTTATTTATATTGATTCTGTTGTATCAAACTGATTGGCAGGATCAATCAATGGACAACTTCCAAAGAAGAATAAAACACTTATGGAAGCCCGGATTTTAATTGTATGGGCAAACAGAATCCAAGGGGATCTAATCTATCTCCAACGGTCAAAAAGACTTACCTTATGAAGTCTGTCCAAGAAAGAAAATGGAAGACTAATCTCTCACGGAAAGAGCCAACGGTCGAGTGTGGCTTGGAGAGTATATAAGGATAGGATGAGACCTAAGAGACTAGTGAGGATAAATATATTCCAAGGTTGATTCAATTCTTCAACTGTTGTTTGAAAAAGAGCGTAATTGAGTGATCTTAGTGAATTACCAAAAAGAGTGATTTTGTGAGACATATCATCACCAAGTGCTAACACTCAAGAGTGTGTAATCACTTTTGATCACATAGTGAAATCCAGCCTATTGGCTGATCGTCTGGAGAGTGGACGTAGGCTTGACAAAAGCCGAATCACTATAACTGTGTTTGCAATCTTCTCTACTCTCTCTATTTAATTTATGTTTGTTGATTGCAATAGATCAATATTACTTGTGCGTAAACTTTCTCTACACCTATTCACCCCCCTCTAGGTGTTAATACTAGCTACATCAGTAACATGGTATGTTCCTAGTCCCTCTTCATTGATTGATATTAATAATGGCTAATTTGGCTAAATTTATCTATAAAATAGTGAATCGATCAATCAATTTATTGCTTGGTTTAGGAAGAGCAGAAATAGATGCCTCACTTTGCTCTCAGATTAAGAATTCACAAATTTGACTTTCAATGAGTTAGAATTCAACATGTGAGAAAGATTTGAAGGCTAAGATTTTGCAGACTTATTTTAATTGACAACAAGAGTGTCTAACTATGAGCAATTGTTAAAGGACAAAGACAAAGGGCCACCTCAAGGCTTTACACAAAATGTGACTTTAATGGTAAATTTTAAGTCAGAATATGAATCTGACCTGACAGAAAATATTTCAATAAATGTGGCAAAAAGTGCTTGACAAGCCTACATTTTTTTTTTTTTTTTTGGTAAAAGGTAAGTAACAAGCCTACATTTGTTGATCTTTAGAGCTTGCTAAAATAAAAGATTAAGGAATAACTAGGGCTAAAAACTTTCAAGTTTATTTGTTGGACATCAATAAGTTGGACGAAATCGTCTATTTACTCTTAAAAGATAGAAGGCCAAGTTATCTCGAGTAAACAAGATTGGATAAAGAAAAAAAAAAGATATTACAAGTGGCACCATTTTATGAAGCCATAATACAATGTATTGTGTTGAAAAAAAAACAACTCAAGAGGCAATTCGATGGGGAAAGAACAAATTAGCAGATATCAAGGGAGCATATGAAGGCTAAAAAAAGACCATCCTTTTGGTTACTATTGAAAAGTATCAAATCTAGTTGATGAAAGTAGAGTTTAGTCAACAATGAATTTTAGGAAGTTACTATCGAAGAGTGGACAACTCACCAAGAAAGTCATGGACAATATCATAAAAGTTATCAACGAGAGCCTTCACAAAAATTTTAGGAAGTTTAATTGACAAAGTCATTGCCAGAATAGACACAAAAATATAATTGTTGGTTAGTTATATTTATTGCTGCTATTTTAGTTTTTTATATTTTGCAATTTCTTGTGGATGGTTGTTGTTGAATAGCTTGTTTGTAGATAAGTGTTGCACGGAATAACTTCTCGTAATTGTAGATAAAATTAATAAGTTATTTGTTTATTTGAATTACAAAATTATTGTTGATAGCTATCATTAGGGGGCTATGAAAAGACCCACATTGTACTTTTAGGCCACCTTTGATCATTTGAATTTTTAATCGGAATATGATTGGATATGAAATCTAAAGGATTTTATTATATTCAATCCACTATTTGATGATTGCAATATGAAAGTCAAATATATCAACATTATATTATATATATTGTTTGATATAAACGACATATTAAAATAAATGAACCACAATTTTTACAAAAGGAGATAGTGAAAATCTCTCTTGACACTCTTGTCAACTTGATTTTTATTTGTTTTTCTTATTTTATTTTTGTCATGCCCCGAATCCCGAATATTCAACAACCCCTTTCCTTGGCCAATAGAGTGTGACGTCTCAGGATGCGTCACCGACCATTCATTTTATTTTTTCATTATACGCAAGCGGAAGATGAACTATCCCCCAATAAATTAGATAGTCAAACAATCAAATAAGGATAGATGGATGAACAATAGAACAACAACAACTACTCATTTATATATATTCACTGGATTAACCAACGAAGGATCATTTCTGATTTACAAGCCCATCAGAGGGCCAAATCCATCCTCAAAGCCAAACCAAAAAAAAGACTAGGGCTAGGATAATCCATCTATCCAAAAAAAACCCCTAGGGTTCAGCACCACCATCACAGAGACCCATCGGACTCAAGCTTCATCAAGTCGTAGTTGAAGGCGTTCGGGTCAATCACTGATAGAGTGGAGGTAGGATTCTCTATTGTGCCGTTGAGAGGGTCTAGCTCCATGGGATCTCAGCCAGCATCTTCAAGGCCCTTATCAAGCGGCTCGTCAAACGTAGAGGACCAATCAAAAGATCGTCCTCCCGGATGTACCATGGTAGGAATTGATGGGGCATCCATTGCCCTGGTCCCTCGTCCACCTTGAAGAGATACTTCTCATATAGATGTACCATACCCCGGAAGCAATGGTGCATCACGGTGGTCTCCTAGTCCTTTGGAATCCCAAATCACACCGACGGGTGCGACATTCTAAGGGCATGAAAATGATTATACAATAACCAGTGAGATAAAATTTTAGCGAGTCATCGCCCTAAGCCTCAGTTAGTACACCAACTCAACTCAGGGTATCTTTCCAAAACCACCCCTCAAGCCAACCCACAACAATCAACCATACAATAGCTAGGGTCGACCAACAATCAAATAATTAGTTCAAATGCAACCCTACCTGGTATGTCATACCTTGTACATGCGAGTCGCATGCGAGTCACATGCATAGTTGATGTTAAATGTGTAGGGTGTGACGATGGCTAGGTGCAATTCATTACTCACATGGCTAGGTGAGACTGCTTGTGATGTAACTCGCATGTGAGTAATGAATTGCACCTAGCCATTGTCACAACCTACATGTTATCAATTCATGCGTGCCGTAAATAGTGTGATCAACTCATACATAATCAGAACCAATAATGTCATATTTCTCATGTGTTCTTGCATCCACACATATTCCGATTATTACTACCCAATAGGGCCACAACCGAACCCTTGCCAGTGTCTACTGGCATAACCAAGCATCACCATCCCCCATGAGGTGCAGGGACGTCAAGGGTTCTCTCTCAAGACGACATTCCCGAAAGAGCATAGGCCCAGCCTCTGCTGTGACTCCACATTCGGACTCTCTCCGGGTTTTCAATGAATTGGACTATCACCCCCCAAACTTCAGCCAAGGTGGTGAATTCAATTTAGTGATCACGCAAGCATACCACCACAATCCACTTTTATCTTGAAACTTTAGCCAATGCATACATGCTTACATATACGATTTCAAATCCTTTCGAATAAACAGTCCATTCCCATGTCCCTCGAAATTATCATTTTCCCCTTTTTTGTGAAAACCATACGATTCATACGGATGTCAAGGCATTTACACATCTAATTCACCTCATAGGATCAAAGCATATGAAATAAGACAATTTTTCACTCTTGGATGAACAGTGCGCATGAATAGTACCGCGTGAACAGTGCAAATGAACAGTAAAAATGTGTAGAGTGCCATATGAATAGTAAAATCCAGAATTTAATAATTAATAAAAAAAATTTAGAGATCAATCAAAACATTAATTAAAGCAAACCATCAATTAATTAAAGCTGAACAAGCTTAATTATTCATAAACCACAATTAACGAATACTAAGCAAGATTAATCTAATCTAATCCTAACCATCTAACTAACCAATTATCTTAGGGCTAATACAACTTAATTAAACCCCATAAACTAGATTAACCTTAATTAAACCAACCCTAAGTAAGTTTAGACACTAAACAAAGGATTAGGGCTAAACTCACCCGTTAAGTGAACTAAAGACACAGGTGCGGCAGCGATGATAGAGGCTATGCTCGAGAACCTCAACCATGGCAATCCAAGACTATCCCAAGGTTGAAACAGTAGCAACCAACTCCGACTCTCACAGAACTTTTGGAAGCCGAACTGCACAGGCGGATGAAGAGGTTGACCGGACCGACCAGCACTCCGGCGAGAGAGTGGCCGGCGACCGACAGTTATAAAGGGTCAAGGGGTACTGGCTGGCGGCTAGTTTGGGTAGCAGTTGGGTCGAAACAGGGGTGGAATAGCTCTTTTGGGTAGTGCAGGGTAGAAACTGGCGAACAAAGAAGCCTGGCAGGCAGGTGGGTTGGCCGGCGCCTTGGATCGATGAACGACGGCTGTGGGGGACATGGATGGAGTATCCCTGGTCACGACAACAAGTGGTGTGGGCGGTGATCATCCTAGAATAGCAATGAACAACTTAGGTCTTAGAAGAAGGTTGAAGGAGAGGAAAAAGAGAAGGAGGGAGAACAAGGGAGGGAGAGGGGGCGGCTAAATAGGGGAGAGAGAGATGTGAGAGATGGTGTCAATGCCTCATTAAGGCTCATCAATGTAAGCTCCAACCCCCATGCAATGACATCATCTTCCTCTTTTATTTTGTCTTTTCCTCAATAATATCTAGAAGGGCAAAATGGTCATTTCCACTTTTACACAATTCCCAAACTGCCATTGGGTTGAGATGATGAGTGGGCCTAAGAAACAGGCTAGGAAATGAATAGAATAGGCTCGTGATGGCTCAATGCTAGACAATGGGCTTAGAAGGGTTAAATGGTTGGTTTGGTCCAATGGGCTCACTTGTTTTCCTTGGGCCCACCATGGTGGCCACCCCACCTTGGGCATGAGGTCAATGTTGCCTTTGCTCGGTCCACATCCTTGTAGGCTTGTTTCCTCAATCCATAAATCTTTTTTTCCAATTATTCGGTTTTATTGGCAATGTCAAAAGTCGAAAAAACATTATCCAATAGTTCATCCCGAACGGTCTCGAAAATTCGTAGTCCAATATTGAATTCTCATGCCTTGTCAATTTCACTTGAATGCCATTTTAGTACGTCTCGAACTAACAAGCCGCCTTAAGGATTCACGTGTAACTAACTCATGCTTGACTCAGTATCAAACCACGTTCAAGACATTTCGACACATGGACGCCTTTGACTGCATGAAATTACAGAGGATAGATTCTTATTTCAAAGTACAACGATTACCGAGAATCGACATAGGGTCGTTCGCTGGCTCGATAACATTAAACGGAATCATCCGTCATCCCATTATATTCTGTCTACAAATTGACTTCTAGTTGTCCTTGAAATCCGCCTGCATATTCACAGGATCGTCCATATGCAAATTTCACAATCGAGTCGTGAGTTCTGTCCTTAGTAGCATTTTCTCTCAAAATTATTATCTTGAGAGTGATCAATTCTAAGTGAGATTAACCAATAATGCATTAATGAAATTCATATTCATACATCCCTTAAAATGCTCGAATTTCGGGACGTCACAATTTTACTCTCTTTTTAATTATCTTTTTTTTGTTTCTTTCTTCCCCTTCCATCAGTTTCTAATAAAATTTTATTAAATAAAAAACTGTACTAATATACCTAAAATACTAAAACATCTAAAATATGTAATATATATATATATATATATTGAATTTATATTATATGATAGAATTAAATTCAAACATATAAATAAAAATAAGATTAAATTAAATAATCAAATTGTTATTTGAATTTATTATATTAGAATTCAAATATTATTTATATTGAAATATAATTTTAGATTTATTAATTTAAGAAGTTTTTTATTTCAGAAAAATAACTTTCCTATTATAAATAATAGAAATCCTATCCACCTTTATCCTACCTCCCCATGGAATAATTTTGTCCAATCTATATCCCTCTTGTATCTGACTTTATCATATCTTGAATAGGCACATAATTTAAGATATGATAAATCATATCATGAATTTTATCTCGATTGTCAAACATAACTTTATCTTTTCTTTCTTATATTTCATAATACTAGCAACAATTGATCAACAAAGGATCCTCCACAATTTGTTTCAATTCCCTTATAGATCCCTCCTTTTTTTTTATTGATATTTCATCTTTTTTGGCGAAACAAGATTCAAATTACTTTTGATTTAGGATTTTGTCACTCTTTTAATTTGAATATGATGCCATTATTGTTTGCGATGCATTTTTTATGGATTTTTTTTATGGAATTTATAGGAGAAGAGGCAATCTTTTACATTTGCTTTAGTACATAAAAAGAAGATTTGTAATAATACTTTGTGTTTTTAAAGATCGATTCTTATTCTCATATGGATTCCTAATCTAATAAGGAAACCGACTGTCTAATATCCTAATTTTTTTTGAAAGAGAATATCTTTATCTAATAGCCACATAGATTAGGATTCTTAACTAATTAATTCCCTGCAAAAGATATCTTTCATAGATATTATCTCTAAAAGAGAAATTGGTAAATTATTGAAGTGATATTTTTTTGACCACGAAATATTCTATCACTTTTTTGTTACTCCTACAAATCTTTTCGTTCTCTCACACGTGCCGGTGGATCTCACATATAGCGAGGCCACCTTTCCTATATAAAGGCTATCCTTCTTCCTCCCTGGCGTCAAAATCGAAACCCTAGTTTTATGAGGTTCTCTGGGTTAACGCTCTGATTCCGAGGATCACCGTGCAGTCCGCTCAAACGGAAACGATGGTTCGCTGAGAGAGGCTTCGCGTCAAGATCGATTCTTTTCTGTCAGCATCATCATTATCGACGTGGGGACTATCCACAAACTCGAAAAGGTATGTCTTGCATTCACTCTTGGCCGTGATTACGCGCTAGATCTAACAGAAGCAAAAGAAAGAACACAGATCTGGAAAATCACGAATCTACAGAGCGGGTTCCAGCCATTTTAGAGGTGACCGGTGGACTTGCAAAATTGGGATTAGGAGTACAAGAATGGGATTTTTTGGAGCTAGATGCATTGGAAATTTATAGTCATTTCAATGAGTGATTCAATTTAGACCTAGAAACTTTCAATCATGCTAAATACAATACAATCCAAAGAAGTTGAATATATTGATTCGACAAGTTTATCATTGAACAACTCTAACTTTGATAGATTAGTTTATATAATCATAAACCTTAGAATTTTGCTAATTGAATCTTAAATTTATTTTTTACTAATTGAGTATATTTGGCTAATTTTGATCAAAATTCATCAACGTGGATGTGAATAATTTTTTTTTTTTATAATTTTAATTTCTTTTAATTTCTTCTCTTCTTCTTTTTTTTCCCTCTTCTTCCTCTACCAATCACCCACCTTTCAACGACTACTGAGTGCCGGCCATAGGCTAGGTTGCCCTTCCTAAAAGTGTCTGGCAAGGGTGTGCCTCAGTCGCGACACCCCCTACCCACTTCTAATAATACTTCACCTCACCCAAAGTCGGCGAGCTTATTCCTCACTAGATCTGGTGAGGCTGGCCCTCACTAGCCTATGGGGGGCTTCACCTCCCCAAAGGTCAGCGAATTCATCCCCCTTTAGATCAAAAGAGGCTGACCCTCCCTAGTCATAGCCTCTAACATCCGGTGAGAGGGCTAGAGGGTGGGCAATCAACAAAGGAAAAAGAGGAAAAGAAAAAAAGAAAAGAAAAGAAAAAGGAAAGAAAAAAATTCTAAAATATAAAAATTCAAAATTAACAAATTAACAAATTTTGTCCATGGTTAGGCAGAGATGACTCGCATAAGTGAATTTTTCAAAATTGGCTTGATGGATTCAATTAGTACAAAAAAAATGAAAATTCAAAATTGGTTTGATGGACTCAATTAGAGAAAAAGGAAAAAGTTTAGCATACAATTGGCAAAATTGTCGGTAAAAGTGCAAAAGTTTAGAATTTTTGAACTATTTTCTTGATTTGACAATAATGGATGCAAACAATTCTCTCAAATAAATAATGAGATGAATAAAGAGACAACATATATTGCATACATATAGTGATTCAACTTAATCAAGACTAAACTTTGTTAGACTAACGGTCAATATACTACTGTTATAGAAGTTATACTATCCTTCTTTTCCCATTTTGTACATACATGTTAGCACTTCTAGCACCACGTATAAATTAAGAGGTCAAGAAATCAATCCATCGATAGCCAAAACATTAAGGATTGATTTGGTACGTATCCCATAATTAGATTTTTATACAATACTTGAATTTTGGTGCCAAAACTTGCACTAATTGTTTTCAGATTTCTCTAATGGATTGAAGTCTCGAACTCGACACCACACCACACCATCAAGTTTCCTTTGCTTCTAACATGTCTGCGCTCCGCCGGACAGAACAACTACTACCCCAGGTATGTGTTTAATAACCTAGTTGTTGGCTTGATTACAATATTGAAGCTTCAATCTCAAGGTACACCAATATTCCCTAGCTTATTATTTTTTTTCTTGAAAAGAATATAAATGGTATTAAGGTGGCCTTTTAATCAACGCCACGGCTGGCAAAACATTAGATACGAAACTAAATGATAATGACTGTGATAGGGCATCGGCAAAGGTGCACAATAGCTACTAGGGGTGTAAACGGTTCGGTTCATTTTTTTGGAAAAACCAAACCGAACCGATAAGAGATGATCCCGAACCGAACCGAAATCGTCCCGAACCGAATACGAACCGAACCGAAAATGCTGTTCGGTTCGATTCGAGACGGTTTTTCGATTTTCCTATTTTTACTTTGTTTATTGGAATTTAAGTAAAGAAGAATCGATAAAGAAGAAAGATTATTCAATTTTTATTAAGAATTCCAATTCGGTTCAGTTAACTGAACTGAACCGAAAATGTTAACAGTTATTTTTTGGTTAACCGAAACCAAACCGAATTGAAAATATACGAAATTTCAGTTTGGTTCGGTTTTCGGTTCGGTTTTTGACACCCCTAATAGCTACTAACATCGGCTAGTGTATCTGTACGGATAGCGATCGGTGATCAAAGCATCATCACACAGTCGATACGGTCGAATGCTAGTGGTATAAACTAAGTAGCACCGACACACTACATGTGACACAACATGATATGACACGATAGGCTAACAAATTATTTCTTAAAAAATAGAGAATTTCAATATATTTGAACACGTAATACTTATAATGTATATTTATATGTAATAAATTATTATTTTTATGATTATTTCAATCAAATTAATTTAATTCAAATTCACAAATAAATAAATAATAAAAAGAGATTAATCCATCATTTATTAATATCATTCATTATTTCAATTTAAAAAATTCAACTATATTCCAATAATTTATAAAACTTAGAGGAAAAAAAAAAAGCAATTCGCATTCTAAACTCTCATGTCAAAGTGTGTTAGATGAAAAGAGAGAAACACAAACTAAGATGGATGAATTGTGTATAACAGGAAGTGAGAGTCAGAAGAGAAGAGAAAGATTATGTTTTTTCTTTCTCTATTTGTTATTTGTTATTTATTATTTATTGACAGATTTACATTTTGATCCATTATTTATTGAAAATTTTTAAAATTGACCTTATGTGTGTCGGAATCACGTCTCAAGATCTGAACTCGTGTGTCAGAATTCCGAACTTGAATGTAGGGGAAAGTTGATCAGGTGTTAGATTTTCTAACATGTGTTGACTGAGTATGTCGAAGAGTGTCGGAATATCTGGCACGACACAACATATGCTCAACACGACATGAAGGCTCCTAGAGAGTATTAGTGCTTCTTAGAATACAAGTAGTGGAAAAAAGACCATCCTTAAAGGAGGTGTTGATTGTCAAATATATGAAAGCGATGATGACGACGATGATGATGATGAGAGTCATCTCTTGATGGCCTATAACTTAACATTGCTGAGGAACTAACTGTTTCAAATGGCGAAACATGATCATGGTTGCAAATTGATACACTCATGCTATATTAATCATAAATTATTTTGTCTTACATAAACTTCCAAACTAGTATATCCGTGCTATATCTTAAATTGGTGCATCCATATCACATTTACCACACTTGGTATACTTGTTTTACAATTACCCCAACTCATTCAAAATATGGGAGTTTTTTGATAAATATGGCATGGATGCATCAATTTGGGAAAGATGTGCAGAAGTATATTAAGGGTGCGTATGGTAACACTTCTATTCTCGAGAACAATTTCTGCTCAAAAATAATTATTTTTTATTCTGTTTCCGGGAACAATTTCTGAGCATTTAAAGACGTTTGGTAACTATCAAATTTTTTTATTCCCGGGATAGAAATGCGTTTAGTAAAACCTTAAAATTTTTAGTCCAAAATATTTTCTTTTAATTTTTTAATGATTTAAATACATTTTCTTTTTCTTTTTCTTTTTTTGTCTTTTTTCTTTTTATTTTTTATTTTTCCCTTACTTTATTGTGGCTGGTCATTGCCGTCGATGGTGGTCGGCAACCGACTAGGCGAGGTATGGCAAGCTTGCTCGAGCCTCGTTAGGCTAGGGCAAGGTTTGGCGAGCTTGTGAGAGGCTTGCTTGGCCATCGGCAAGCCTCGCCCAGCCCGGCAAGGGTCGGCCTCGCCCAGCCCGGCAAGAGTCAACCTCGCCCAGGCGGCACGAGGCTCGGCCTCGCTGGCATGAGGACGACCTCGCCTTGGCCTGGCAAGGCCGAGCCTTGCCGATGGTTGGGTGAGGCTCTCTCGCTCGATCTAGGCAAGGCAAGCCTGGCCCAGCCATCGGCGAGGCTAACCTCGCACCGCCTGGGCGAGGTCGACCTTTGCCGGTGGCTCAGCGAGGCTCGTTGAGCTAGGCGTGGCTCGCCAAACCTTGCCCAACCACTTGCCGGCGCTGAAGCTATATACTCTTTAACATAGGCCTTATCGGTGGGTGGCAATGGGGCAGTAGTAGGCTAAGGGAGGAAGAAGAAAATGAGAGAGAAAGAGGAGAAAAAAAGAAAGGGAAAGAAAACTAATCCTTAAAATAGTTCCTGAGAACAAGAATCAACTTTTTTTTTATTCTTGATTCCATTCCAAATCTATTCCTAGGAACAAAAATTTTAACAAACAGATTTCTGTTCCATATCTACTCTCGGAAACAAAAGAACAGAAATTTTTACTGTTTGACAAGTTACCAAACATGCCGTAATTAGAGATTTTTTTTTATATGAATATTAGTTTGGGGGTAAATAAGACGTGAATCTACTAGTTCAAGAGTTTTTGTAACACCAAAATTTGTGTGGAGTAAATATGATAATGATGCATTGGTTAGGTACTTTTTATGGTATTAACCCTAAAGCATATAAGATCAAGATATTTAGTGGTTGTTGGAGAGCAATGGCGATGATGAGAGTGGAAAGCGATAAGTAGGAAGGTCGAGAGCAACGGTGGACATGCCTTTGGGTGTCGGTAACTGAAAATGGGGGGAGTTTGTCAATGATCGAAGATCGAGGAGGCAAAGTTGGGCCGTGAGCTAACAACACGTTTGGTTGCAGTAACGACTATTACGTTATAGGTTTATAATTGGTTGCCTGCCTATTACGGTGTGGCAAGAAGTAATAGTTATTATAGTGTAATCTCTACTGTAGCCGAAGTTGTAATAGCTATTACATGACCCCCTATTCTAAAGATACCGTTGTTTCTTCTCCCTCTCTCTAGAATTAGTAGATTATGTGCATTATAATATAATTTTATATCAATCATGACCTTTTATATATATATTTCATATGTAACGATAGCATCAATTATAGCTATTTTGACATAACCACAATATTATATGATCAATAAATAAATGAATAAATAAATAATAAATAATTTCTGTAAATGATAGTTATTTTATGTTTATAATTATTTATTATACTAAAAACTGTTTTCATAGAATAAATATAGTTGCTTACTGTTACGTATGATTATCTAAGTTTTCATCATCAAATGCTATACCATTCGTACACTATATATCAATTAATGCTTAAATCATTGTAGTTATTATTTCAGCTATTTTATGAGCAACGTAACTACATATATACTTTTTTATACAATAGATCATATGAATAAATTTGAATCATAGCTATAAATTAACTTTTATAATTTAGATAAAAATTTGTGTATTAAATTGTAATATCTTGATACTTATGGGGTGTTACACAATATAAAAATGATAATTACTTTAATAAAATATTTATTTTAACATATACCTGTACTTAACCTTTAACTATAATCCTGAATAAATCATTAATATACAAATAATTTGATGATATGATATACTCTAATGTACGAAATGTATATGGGATATCAAACCCATGCATGATGATTAACTAGCAAAGTTTAATAACTATTATTTACCATCTAAATCAAATTTCACGGGCATTTTGAGAATTTAAATGTTACTCGCATTCATTATATTCATTATATGTTATTCATGAAACCGAATTGCGCAATAGTTACTTTGCTCTAAAATTTTGTTAGATGAACCAACCAATCTTAGATTGGATTGGAAACATGGCTATAATTATTTCGACATGTGAATGCTGCTTGCTTACACTTTTATCCAGCTTAGACATTTATTGAATTCTTTTGGTAAAAAAAGTTGACATACGAATCTCCTCCAACCATCTTCAGAGGAAACGAAAACTTGACGAATTCTTAGAAAGTGGAGAGTCTTCTGTAGACCATGGACAGGCATTAGAGAAAAATCTTCACCACAATGTCAAGAAATTGGTTACAACTCTTTCCTGTGTAACCAATTTTGCTGACATTATTGGTGACAGTTTGGATGAGCAAACTGTCCACAACTCGCGCATTGCATCACCTGGTGTGTCCACTAGCATAGAAGGCCATGAAGAAAAGCAAAGTACAAACTCTTTTGCTCCATCAACTGTGGAACTTGTTTCTCCATCAGTTGTCATTGACTCAAACTCATGGAGTCAGCAAGACGTGGCTTCCCGAAATCAACATCCGGAGGATCCCATTGATGAGGCAGATGGTTCGGACATTTCAGATGCGGATGAGGAATCAAATGTAACGGTCCGAAGGCGAGTGTTCTCTCTATTGTTCTTAGACGACGAGTACCCTACAAGACCTGTGGTGCCAATTGGCCCCGCATTCCAGGCGGAAATCCCTGTATGGGTGGGCACGTGCACCAAAAACAATGACAATACTTCGGAAAGCACAAAATATATAGGCACCCGCATTTGGCCTGTCGAAGATGGAATCAATGAAACCTTACTGGGAAGCAATGGACAAGGAAGAAATCACCTGGATCGGCTAAATGCATGAAAAGGCATGTGTGTGAATCAACGTTGAACTTCAAGCTTAATCTCGGCCCTGCTTTCTGGACTTGGAAATTCAATGAAATGGGAGGGGACGTCTTGAGGACATGGACAATGAGAGAACAAAATCAGTTAGAGACAGCTCATGAAAACAAATACGCTGGTGAACCAGGCAAGCTTCGGGGACGAAGTGTCGAAGTGCATTCCGACTAAGAGCAAGGACAGCATCTTGAGGTACTATTACAATGTGCTCGTCCCCAAACGAATTACCACGCAGTTGAGGTCGTCAACCGAGCAAATTGTCAGTGACAGTGACAGTGACTATCCTGAGCCTGAGGAATGATGGGAAAAGTGAAGCTCGTAAGTTTATCGAGAGCTCATTATTCCCAACGGTTCTGCTGGATATTTGTGCCAGTACGGGCATTTAGTCGTTATTTCGTTCCTTCCATTTCATTTTTTGGGTAGATCTTCATGTCATGATTAGCAGTTTGTTTATCATTGATGAGGACACTTGCATCAATCCGGTCTGGAGGTCTGGACTGATTGGTCCAAGACCACCACTGATGGGCATTGGGAGGTCTTTGAAAATCCGTATTGGTTACGACATTTTTTCGTATATAATTATGCAAAGTCATTGTAGCTTTGACAATTTTCACTTGCTTTTTATAAGGATAACTTGGCATAATAGTTAGGATCTTCCATTTCATCTTTAACACGTCAAAAGCTTGCTCAGTTTCTGATCGAAGCGAGGAATGGGCAAGGCTAAACACTTCTTGATAACTCGTAGGTGTGAGACTCTGTTGAAACTCTGACGAATGATATCTAACTTCTCTATATGGCCCCAAATAACCTATGGGATTTGGATATCCAGCATCTACTAAATAATATTTACCTACACAAATATAATATAAATTTAATTAACATATGCCATATAAATACATATGGATGTACATAAACCATCAATTAACAAACCTAGCAGAAGATGGGAAATTGTGCATCACATCTTTCAATGGCATTATAGAATATACGAGTATCATGAGCTTGTTCCTCCCAATCAGCACAAACATAAATAAATTCCATATTAAAATTCCATATGACCAACACATTTTGAGTAGTCTTTCCTTTTCGACCAATAAATCGAATTTGGTCGTATATTGGTACCACTGTTGGAATATGTGTACCATCCATAGCTCCAATGCAATCCTCAAATAAATAATGCAAATATTACATAATTTACATTTAGTTTTTCATTTTTATTAGACAATCGCAACTTACCTTAAAATATGAATAAAATCATCGATCTTTCTTGATCTTCTCCAAAACTTCCTTAAATTGTTGATCAGTCGACTGGGTTAAATATTTTCCCATATTACATACTTTATTTAAAAGTAAACTAAAATGCTTACTTATAGTTTCCCCAGAATGTTGAAAACGTTCTTGTGCTACCCTATTACCTATACCATATCCCAACATATAAAGAAACACTCCAATCATTTTAGCAACATCAATATTTCTAGATCCTTTAAGACCATAGCATGTTACTAAGTCACGTGTTAAATTATCAAACACATCCCTATGCGTTCTAAATATATTATATCACATTATCGGATTACTATTTTCAGCCATCAACTCTCTCATTCATGCACGACCTGTATAAAATGAGGTCATACAAGATTATTTGCAAAGGAATGTTGCCTGATAAGCAATTGAAGCTTGAGCGATTGAGAGAATATTCACAAATTCATCTTTCTCATTTTCACGATTTTCCCTTTGTTAAAGATCATCCATAATTACCTAACATAACAAAATATGGAGTTAGAGTAAGAGAATAATGAATAATATTGACAATCCATCACAAAAAATAATAATATCAATCAACATATATATACAAACTTAACCACATAAAGAGAATTTCAATTGAAAACAAGTCTCACATAAAAAAAATTAATAGAATTTAAGTTTATACAAACCGTAAACAGAGTTCTTATATAAAAACAAAATAGCAAACTAAATAGTTCAAATAAGATGCTATAACAACGTCATAATTATGACTATCCTCCTCCACCTCAAGTTTAAGATACTTAATTCTGAGCGCATCACTATTTAAGCTTATAAACACCTACATATTATCTATCATTTCCTTAAAATGTTTAATTGTAAAAAAGTATAATTCCTCATCTCGCACAATCTCCGATATGGCATCCAACATAGACACAAGTTCCTTATAAGGACCGAATTCCTCATATGCTTGAGATACAACAGCAACAACGCTTTTATTTTCAACAGTAGAACAAAGCCTATTATTTGGCTTCCAAGCAATTGCGATGGAGTCAAATTCTTTTCTTTCTTTCCTTAAGTTTGTCTCGTTGAAGTTTGGGACGCTCTTTTGTGAGCTCGTGTTTGAATTGGTTCAACAATATTTCACTCACATGATACTCCAAATTATTATCAGTAGATCCTTCACTATCACCAACATCAGGTTGTGTGACCTCAACATTTTCATCAACATATAAACCTTGCACAGGATTCCATGTGATTCCTCCTATAGCAGTTGTATCCCTGAACATTCTATCTAACAATACTTCAAGCTTAGGATGTATGTATTTCATCCTAAATGCCTTAACCTTAGGGTTGGCATGTTATAAAAGCATTTGAGTAAGTTATATGAATGAAAATTAGAATTTAAACCAAAAAGTAAAATAACAAATAATAAACACTTGAATTTTACTGTTCCATCACTCATCACTCGCATCAATGGTTTTTTTCCTTGAATCCCATCCTAGTCCTGTTTCATTGTAAACCAATGACCTCTATCTTTTCCAATCTTCCTTAAGATTGTTGTTGACACCCGAAATTTTGTTTATTTTGTCTTAAATGCCCATTTACTTTTCTTATATAAATACATATTAATTTCTAAAAAAAAAAAAAAAAATTTAAAATTAATTTTTTTTTAAAAAAAAAAAATTAAAATTAAATTAAATAATAATTGAAAAAAAAAAAAAGGGGGTTCCGGGCCGGGGCTGGGCCGGCCCGGCCCCTTTCTCTTTCTCCTCTTGTTCCCGCGCAGGCCCGGCCCGCCTTTCTTCTTCCTTTTCGGCCCGGCCCACGCCTCGTCTTCCTTTTCTCCTTCACCGCCTCCGCCAGCGGAAAAGAACCGGCGAGATAGATAAGATGTGCAGCGAGTTGCGAGACAGCGGCAGCAGGCCGTGAGAGAACATCCAGCGGGTCGACGGAGGGATTAGGGCGGCAAGGTCAGGCATCGGAAGGAGTGGAGACGGAAGCGGCGTGCGGCCGGGATAAGGGATGGGGGCCGGAGAAAAGGAGGGGCAGAAGCCAAAAAAAAAAAAAAAAAAAAAAAAAAAAAAAAAAGAAGAAGAAGAAAACGGAGCCAGGGAGAGAACGGGAGAGCGGGGGGCTGGAGGGAGAGAAAAAACGAGAAAAAAAAACACGGGGGACACACCGAAAGCCCCAGCGAGAGAGAGAGCCGAAGAGGAGGTGTGAGGACAGAAAAACATAAAAAAGAACGAGCCCAAGGGAGAGAGAGTTTTGAGGGTGAGAGAGACGGAGCAAACCGGAGGAAGAAGGCCAACTCGAGAAGCTCCCGCCATCGCCGGAGGCCCGTCCGCAGCCGTCGCCCGCCTCAGCTCATCCCCGAACAAGGTAGGCCTCCCTGAACCTCCATTATTTCATTTCGGTGAATACCGGGCCGGAGCTCGCGGCCGTCAGGCTCGCGTGAGCCCCGGCCCTTGCCGCCTTTCTATCTTGCCCCTTATGCCTTTTTACATGGTTTCCGAGGACCCCTAGCGAGTGCGAGGCTCGTTTGAGCCGGAGGCCCCCAAATCCAGTAGTGCCCAGTAGGTGTTTGACGAAATGCGCCAATGAGATCCGAAATTTGCCTCCCTCGATAATCTAGTTTTATGAATGTTTGATCGTTTATTATCTATTCCTCGTGTTTCCGTTAGTATTATAGTCATTTTCGTGAGGTTTCCATGCATTTTGAGTCGAAAAGAGGCGTTTTTGGTTTTCCGACGAGGGCAAGTGTCATGAGCCGCCGGAAGTCACCGGCGGCGGCGGCGCGCGCGGCGTCGGTCGGACGGAGCGACCGACGCCCGACGATGATACGGCGACTTCATTAGGATGGGTAGGCCTCGTGGCGGTGCGGCGCGACGGAGTTGCAGGAGTTCGGTGCAGAGACGTCGGGCGTCGGGCATGCGGACCGGGGAAGAAGAAGACATGCGGAGAAGAGAGAGAAAAATGCATGCAAAAAAGACAAAAGTGAAAAAAGAGCAATAAAAAAACAGTAAAAAAAAAAAAAAAAAAATAAAAAAAGGGGAAAACAAAAGAGGCTGAAAATTTGTATATGGGCTGATTTCGAGCGGGCCCTGAACTGGGGAGTGGGCCGAGTCTTGAAAAAAAAGAAGGGAGGAATAGGCTTTTTTTTTAGTTCTTTACTAATGGGCCATTTAGAAGAGTTTTCGACCGGGCCATTCGGCCCGCTCGGTCACTTGCTCCGGCCCGGACCGATAGGGTCCGGGTCGGTCTAGTAGGGCCGGGTCACCCGACCCGGTCCGAATAACTTTTCAATTAAAAAAAAAAGAAATCAAAAAAAAAAAAAAATCGAAAAAAATATAAAAAAAAAAAAAAAAATTGAAAAATCATAAAAAAATGCTTGGTTTTAATTTCAGAAAGGTTTTAAAAGTTTATTTTAATTTCATTTTCCTTTTTTTTTTGAATATTCAAAAATTCCAAAAAAATTAAAAAGGGATTAGAAAATTCCAAAAAAAAAAAAAATTAATAAATGTTTTTCTTAAATTCTCAGAAAAGTCAGAAAAATATCAAAAAAAAAAAAAAAAAATCTTGAAATCTTGTTTTCTTTAATTTCGGAAAATTTGAAAATAAAAAAATAAAAAAAAAAAATATATTAAAAAAATTGAAAAATCAGAAAAAATTGGAAAAATTCAGAAAATCTCCTTAAAAAAAAGGAATAAGATCAAAATTGAATAAGCCTTTAGGGCTCTACAATAGGGTTTTTATCCTATGCTTGGTTTGAATGCTATTTCCTTCCCTTAGAACGGTTATGACAGACTCTAGTTTCCTCGAATACGTTGCCGAGATCTCACTAATGCACAATCAAGTTAGGTACCGAAAGGGCGTTAGTCGCATGACTAACGTAATCAAGTCCCCGACCCTAGATTCTCTGGTTGCGTAGAAAGTGAGGCACACTCCCATGTCTCACTTGGTTTCTAGTCGACCCCAATAGGCTAGTGGCGACTCCTTATCAAAAGACTTTCACAATATCCCACGTCGCGCGGGGTATGGGCTTGGGAGAGCCCGAGTTAATGAAGGCCCGTCGGCCCGAAATTAGCAATACCCCTAAACCTATTATTATTTTCGGAAATTTAATTTTAGGTCGCGACAGCTTGGCGACTCCACTGGGGACTGGTTCTAAACCTTAGAGGACTTAGGCCTAATTAACTTGATTGTGTGTTATCTAATGTGTTTCTTTGGCAGCGCATTCAAGAAGGTGAGGTAAGTCCACTAACCTCGTGTAAATGTTGGTGCAGGATTGGAGTAATAAGGGGTGGAGTTTTTGCTAACACTTTGTTTTGTAGGTTGGTGAATGGGGATGAATGATTGTATGGTTAAAATTTTTTTTGAAGTGTTGTTTGTTATATAAACTGTTGTGCATGTCTCTCTTACATGGCACTACACTTTAGCACACACAACCTGCCGTCGGACCTGGGCCGCATTAGGATCATTTAGGATGGTGTTGAGGTGGATGCCACTCCGACTACCATCATGTAGTACGAGTCGCTCATCTCAATTCCGAAATTCTTCTGACGTCGAGAGCTTCCACCTCGGCTTGCAAACACGCAGCACGGGTCGACTCTTTGACAAAGCCGGAGTCATGGGAACCCCGACCCAACCGCGATCATGTCGGTTCAGTCCGGTAATCCCGTGGCTTCATTTGAGCCGTCTAGAGTAGTAATTGACCCACGTCTCATGCGCATGTCTATGTGATTGATTCTAATTTTCATTGGGTGAAGTAAGTCTCCTAAACTTTCACACTTGCAATTTACTTACATTTATTATCATTATTCTTTTCAGCTGGTCCATGACAATTAGGTTGTTTGCGAGTTTTAGGTTTGTGTGCAATGGGAGGACCTGAGCTTCGTATTATCTCTGTCCCAAAGGAGGAACTATGCAATTGGTGGGGTAGATTAGACCATGTCAGTCAGGAGTTTGTGCAATCCAACGTGGGATGGCTACTTTCTTTATTAGACATAGAAGTCCATTATGGCATTATTCAGGCATTAGCGCACACTTGGTGCCCCAAGACCTCCACATTCATTTTTGGCGAACACGAGCTCACCCCTACCTTGGAAGAATTTAGCGCTATCATTGGGAAACCCTTAGTGTCGGAATTGATTAGGCCACCCGTCGGAGTAGAGCATGTATCAGTTTTAGCTGATTTCCTTAGGGTCAAGAGAGAGGATGTAAGGAAAGTTTTGAAAGCCAATCGCAATACTTGCCCATTTTCATTTTTGAAGGGACTTTTTCAAAATGCCACATCAGTCCAAATGAGGCGAGTTTTTGTGTTAGCCTTCTTTGGGTTTATGGTTTTTCCTCATTGTAAGAATGCTATTAACCCATCTATTGCAAGTGTTGTTCAAGAAGTGTGTACGGGAAAGGGTTTTGTTAATGCTGTTTTGACTGAGACCTTCATTTCCCTCACTCGTTTCAAAGAAAGTGGAAAAGAAACTTTACATGCTCCCCCTGAGCTTTTGCAAATTTGGTTCCTCTCTCACCTCAAGGGATTTGGTAATTTAATGACAATTCATGACATCGGTGATCTCAATCACCCCATTTTTAAATTTAAGGAAAAGAAAAGGCATGCACCTGATTATCACTACTTCGACTGGGTAGCCTTTATGAAAAATCCCAACCCTGAAGATTTCCTTTGGCACGCTAGATGGCTCCGAGTTCACGAGGCTCGGTTTACATGTGGAGGTATCGGGCCCATTCCTTTGTTAGGAATAACGGGCGCTACCGAGTATTACCCAACTAGGGTTACTCGACAATACCAGGTTGTGCAACAACTTCCATTGACACTGCAAGAGGCCCCGCTCAAGACCGATTTCACGAATGGAGACCACGAGCACGAGAATTCCATTATGCTGCTTCAATCAATGTGGGACATGTGTCGTCCCCAAAAGTTGATTTGGCCCGAGGAGGAGTTGGAGGGTAAAGAGAAAGTCTACTACGCCTCGATGGAATATATTCTTCAACACAAAATTCCCGAAGAGTGGCGCCCGGAGATCCCTGATGCGCCATCGAAAGCTACTAATCGCGCGGAGATCAAGTTCCTCAAAAGGGAGCTCAAAGAGGCCCAGGAGCGTGCGTCCAAGTCGGCTAGGATTAGTTAGGCAGTTATGAGGGAATTGTTGTTCCCCCGTTTGTATATAGTTTAAAAAAAAAAAAAAAAAAAAAAAGAGAGGTCGCTTGAGTCTATTTTCGGTTTTCTTAGAATGTTGTTTAGGTTAGCTTTATTTTATCCTCTTTTATTTTACTGATTAGGGAGTCTTGTTATTTTCTTTGCCTAATTCTAATGACAGGATGTTTTATTTTTAGTTACGTTGTTTAGGAGGCTCTTTTCTTTCATGAAATGAATGAAACGGGACGATTAGATCATTGTCATGGACCGGCATCATCTTACATCTCGTGCTCATGTGTGTTTACCTATTTATTGAACCAGGTATCACCGTCACGGCTTCGAGGCATTCGCCTATCCGCACCCGATCCAGATCTGCGAAAATGAGTTCTAAAGAGCAAAACGCTCGGATCACCGTACTTGATAACAAGATCACCGAGTTAGCCGCACAATTCGCACAATTTGCAAGTGAGATCAAGTCAAGCTTGGTGGTTGCCGCCTCCAATCGAGACACACCTGCAACTTCGCAAGCCAGTAATGCCAATAGTATAGGGAAGTTGACGGAAGAAGTGGCGCATCAAACCCCTGTGGTGGTGGAATTAGACCCCATCTCGGAAGCCATCTCGGCCCGAATGGAGGAGGAGAATAGCAAGAGGTTTGCTAAAGGCGGAGGAGAAGCTCAAGGCCTTGCAAGGATATGAGGCTAGCATGGTGGAGGATCTATCCCAATACACTAAGATAGACTTCCCAGACAAGTTCAAAATCCCGGAGTTCACTAAGTATGATGGCACTGGGGATCCTAGAATCCATTTGAAGTATTATTTGAATAGGATGGGGCGTTATGCTCAAAATGTCCCTTTGCTGATCCGCACATTTCAGGAAAGTTTAAGCGGGATGGCGTTACAATGGTATATTTTGCTCGAACCCGAGAAATTGGAGAAGTGGGAGGATGTAGCGAAGCATTTGTGATGCAGTATAAGTACAATGCTGAGATTGCTCCGACACGTAGCATATTGGCTCGCACTGAAAAGAAAAGAAATGAATCTTTTAGATCTTTTGCTCAAAGGTGGCGCACATTGGCTGCACAAGTTCGACCCCCCCTAGATGACAAAGAGATGGTGGAGCTATTCATCAATACCCTTCCTGTTGACTTTTACAACCGAATGATCGTATTGGATTGTGAAAACTTCTCTCGCTTGGTTGCCGTGGGTGAAAGAATTGAGGGAGCCATACATGACGGCCGTATAACTGAGGGATCAAACCGAAAGTTCACCATTAGGAAGGAGAAAGAAGCTGAGGTAGCTTATGTACAAGCTCCAGTCACTCCAAAGCCATTTGTGAGTGCGCAAAGTTCCTCTACACCACGTGCGAAATATCAGAGTTATGAGCCAAACAAGTGGACTCCAAGGCAATATACTCCTCTGCCTAGGCCATTGTCTAAGCTATTGCCCATGCTGCTGGAAAAGAGGCTGGTGGCTAAAGAAATCCCTCGTAACAATCCCCCTAAATTTTTCGGGTTTGACCTAGCAAAGTCATGCGAGTACCATATGGGAGAAAAAGGCCATGATGTAGACAAGCGCACGACGTTGAAAAACAAGGTGCAAAACTTGCTTGACAAAGGGATTTTATCATTTAGAGAGCAACCCAATATTCAACAAAACCCTTTACCTGCTCATGTCGAAGATGTGAATGTAATATTTGGCGAGCAAGACTGGAAGGGTCAGAAAGGCGAAATCGATGCAGGTGATTTGCACGACGGTATGAAACATCCTTTTGGAGAAGATGTTGTGGCCATGATCACACCGTTTGTCATAAACTTACCCGCTGAGGGGGACCAATGGGATTATGACGATAGTCAAACCGAACACGTGGTCATCGATTTGGCGACGGAAGAGTTCTCAAACCTAGAGATAAAAGCGGAGGGATTACAGCCTATTGTGATTGAGCTACCACCTTTTGACCAAGAAGGGAGTCCGAAGAAACCCTTAGCCAATTTCAATACCAAAGCGGTCCCGTGGGACTACAAGACGGAGGAAGTGGATGCTGTCACGCGATCGGGTCGTTGTTACACGTCTGCGGAAGCTGTTGAGAAGAAAACTGTCACTGATGAAGAGGCTAAGCAGTTTTTGGCCATGATAAAAAATAGTGAATTCGACGTGATAGAGCAGTTGAGGAAGATGCCCGCTCAAATATCACTTCTAGAATTATTTAAAACTTCCGAGAAACATAAGAATGCACTGTTGAGGGTCCTAAATGAAGTTCATGTGCCTGAAAATATCGATGACAAGCAGCTGGAGGAATTCGTTGGGTCCATTTTATTGTTAGACCAAATCTCTTTTTCAGATGAGGATCTTCCTCAAGAAGGCGTTGACCACAACAAAGCGTTGCTCATCTCAGCCAAGTGTCGTGATATGATAGTCCCTCGCATATTGCTCGATAATGGATCCGCTCTGAATATTTGTCCACTGGCTACCCTCCATCGCCTTGGAGTGAGCGAGGAAGAGATCACGGCATCTCAATCTACTGTTCGAGCCTTTGATGGTGTGAGAAAGGAGTCAATAGGTGAGGTTGAGCTCAAATTGCTGATTGGCCCAGTCCCATTCACGATAAAGTTTCAAGTGCTCGACATCCCTAGTGCTTTCAACTTCCTTTTAGGTCGACCTTGGATTCACCATGCTATAGCTGTGCCTTCCAGTTTGCACCAAATGGTTCGTTTCATCTCGAAGGGTAAGTTGGTGACCGTTCGTTGCGAAACTGACTTCAAGATATTCCAAGATACGGCCATCCCATATGTAGAGCCTGAAGTGAATGAAGAACCTAGCTACCAAACTCTCGACTTAGTATCAATGGTGCATGTGCCGCTTGGGGTGCTGTCATGAGGCGTCCTGAACTCTCCGCCTCGTCTGTCATGTCGAGCAAAGTTTTACTGGAATATGGCCATGTCCCAGGGGCAGGTTTAGGGATGTATGCACAAGGTATTGTAAAGCCTATCGAAGTATTGGGAAATCAAAAGAGAATTGGTTTAGGCTACCGAGAAGCTTCTGAATATAAGAAAGGAAGTGGGAAGTTGGTAGGTTCAAGTTCGGAAGTGGGGGGCAGAGGCCGAGCTGGTTGTGGAAACCGAGGTTACCCTGGAGGACTCAGAGGCCAAGGTACTTTTGATAGCTACATGAGTCGACCTGGCTATCGAGGCCGAACTATCCTAACTTGGAATCAACAGGGATTGCTCCCTCCTTCACTGGAAGAACTGCGTCTTCGTTTTGAAAGGACATTTGTCAAGTCGCCCAAGCTGCTACAAGAAGAGGAGGGGGCCATCTTGAACATAGCTGACCTATTCGATCCTGACCTTGTGTGCGCCACTACTGAGGATGAAAGGGCAGGCCCTTCTATGATTCCCTTCGAGCCATCGGAGTAGGGATGCTGACCGACTGCTTTGTTTAGTTTTCATGTCATTTCCTTTATGTTCTCCCTTGCATGGGATGAGTCGTTTGCTACTTTTGTTATTTCCTTTATGTAATAAAAATCTCGGGTCGTGAGCCGTGATCCGAGATTATAACTGTTGTAAAACGGCCTTATCATATTAATAGAAATGCATGCATGTTTTATTAAGGACGTGAGGAAGTGCCAAACCAGTCCTATGATGACGCTTTGAGGCCTGGACTTCCTCACGACTCCTAGTTTTCGAAATTTGTGAGATGAAAGAGTCCGATGATATAAGGACGATCTTATAGTTCAAACATTTTCTCCCAAGTGGTCATTCGAAAAAAAAAAAAAAAAAAAAAAAAAAAAGAATTTCAAGAAAAATGCACTATGCATAGTCCTCATTGGATAATTCTACTAACCCCCTCATTTGCATCTCAGGCATGTCATTCAACATGATCATGATAGGTACATATGTGACTCGGACTTGTACAATGAAGATTCTTGTGAGCCTGAACATGATGACGATGATATTCAACGAGACATAGAGAGAGACTGGATTCGCCACGAAGAATCTAAGCCTTTGACGGTTGAACAAACGATCACCGTGAATTTGGGAGATGCAGAAAATGTCAAAGAAACTCAGATTGGGGCTAATTTGTCTGAGAACGAAGCAAGGGAGATGGTTGAGCTCCTAAAAGAATATCAAGACGTGTTCGCATGGTCATACGCGGATATGCCAGGGTTAGATCCACAAATCGTGGAGCATGCCTTACCGACGGATCCGAATGTGCCACCTAAAAAGCAAAAGCTACGAAGAACAAAACCTGAGCTTTCCAAGAAGATTGAAGAAGAGGTCATGAAGCTGTTGAAGGTAGACTTCATCAAAGTGTCTCACTATCCTGATTGGATTGCTAATATAGTACCAGTCATGAAGAAAGATGGACGGGTCAGGGTCTGCATAGATTATCGTGACCTAAATCGAGCGAGCCCAAAAGATGATTTTCCTTTGCCTCACATTGATGTTTTGGTTGATAGCACCGCAGGTTTTGAATTATTCTCTTTCATGGATGGATTTTCGGGATACAATCAGATCAAGATGAAAGAAGAAGATAAAAGCAAGACATCGTTCATCACACCCTGGGGAACTTTTTGTTACAAGGTGATGCCTTTCGGCTTAAAGGATGCGGGAGCCACATATCAAAGGGCGATGGTCGCTCTATTCCATGACATGATGCATAAAGAAATAGAGGTATATGTCGATGACATGATCGCCAAATCAAGCGTCGACAAGACCACTTTGAAGTTCGAAGAGGTTATTTGATCGACTTCGGAAATTTAAGCCGAGGCTTAACCCCTCAAAATGTGTATTTGGGGCAAAGTCGGGAAGCTATTAGGTTTCGTGGTCGTAGTCGGGGCATCGAGATTGACCCATCGAAAGTTAAGGCTATTTGTGATCTTGAAGCTCCTTCTACTTTGTCAAGGAAGTTCGAAGCCTCTTGGGAAGATTGAATTATGTTGCCAGATTCATTTCTCAGCTATCTGAGACAGCCAAACCCTTTTTCAACCTCCTGAAGAAGAACGCCAAAGTTGAATGGGATGTTGAATGTCAGAAAGCCTTCGAAGAGATAAAACATTATTTGTCACATCCTCCAGTGCTGGTGCCACCGATACCAGGGATACCATTAACTCTCTACCTGACAATCCATGAAGAGTCACTTGGGGCCGTCCTTGTGCAAAAAAGGCCAAGTGATCAAAGGGAGCGTGCCGTGTATTATCTCAGCAAGAAATTCACTGTCTCCGAGATGAACTACTCAAAAGTGGAGAAAACATGCGTGGCATTGGTTTGGGTGTTGCATCGGCTACGTCAGTATACTCTCTATTATCAGATCCACTTGGTGACTGAAAATGACCCAATCAAATATTTGCTCGAGAAGCCAGCATTGGTTGGGAAGATGGCTAAATGGCAGGTCCTCATTTCTGAATTTGACATACGCAACGTGGCACAAAAGTCAGTAAAAGGAAGAGCTATAGCTGACATGCTGGTTGGGAGTTCAAAAGACGCGGAATCCCATGATACAACACAAGGTTTCAATGAACGCATCTTGGCAATCTCGAATGATAAATGGATCATGTATTTTGATGGCGCCGTCAATCTATCCAGGTCGGGAACCGGGGCAATCTTGATCTCCCCGCCGGTCAACATTATCCCGTGGCGGCCAAGTTAGTCTTTCCCCGTACAAACAATGTCTCGGAATATGAAGCGTGTATCCTAGGTTTGCAATTGGCCATTGACATGAAAGTCAAAAAATTACAAGTGTATGGAGATTCTGCACTCATTATCCTGCAAACCGAAGGATCGTGGCGAACTCGTGACTCAAAGCTAGTCCCATACCATGAGTTTCTAGAAGAATTAATAAAAGAATTTGATGAAATAGCCTTCGAATATTTGCCTAGATCCCAAAATCAGTTTGCCGACGCATTGGCCACATTGTCATCAATGTTGAATGTGATGGAAGGATTAGACATCGAGCCATTGAAAATTGAGGTTTCTAAACGCCCGGCTTATTGTATGACAGTTGAAGAGGAGCCGGATCAAAATCCATGGTACTATGATATCTTAAACTATCTTCGACACGGGAAGTTCCCCCAAGGGTGTGAAGAGGCTGACAAGAAATACCTCAAGAAGTTAGCGGCAAAGTTCTTTGTCTCTGGAAGTGTACTCTACAAGAAGTCATATGATTTAACCTTGTTGAAATGTGTCGACGCCAAAGAAGCCGTTCAACTGATGCAGGAAATACACGAAGGAGAATGTGGACCTCACATGAATGGCCATCTTTTAGCGAGAAAGATCATGAGGCTCGGGTATTATTGGTTAACCATGGAAACTGATTGCATTAAACATGCTCGCTATTGCCATCAATGCCAAATATATGGAGATAAAATTAACGCCCCGCCAAATGAACTGCATCTAATGACTCAGCCGTGGCCTTTCTCTATGTGGGGAATCGATGTAATTGGGCCGATCAATCCTAAAGCTTCTAATGGACATCGTTTCATTCTGGTGGCTATCGATTACTTCACTAAGTGGATCGAAGCAAGCTCATATGCTAATGTCACCGCAAGGAATGTGGCCAAGTTTATTCGGCGTGATATCATTGCACGCTACGGTGTGCCCGAAGCCATCATTACAGATAATGGTTCTAATTTGAATAACAAGATTGTTGATGAATTGCTACGTGAATTTCAGATTCGTCACTTGAATTCGTCACCTTATCGACCACAGATGAACGGTGCTGTAGAGGCGGCTAACAAGAACATAAAGAAGATCTTGTCCAAGACAGCGGATAACTATCGCGACTGGCATGAGCGATTGCCATATGCATTAATGGCATACCGAACTTCAATACGAACTTCAACCGGGGCAACGCCGTTCTCACTAGTTTATGGTATGGAGGCTGTCTTACCAGTAGAGGTGGAAATCCCTTCATTGAGAGTTCTCTCACAAAGTAAGCTCTCGAAGCGAGTGGGTGCGGCAAAGATATGAACAGCTGGACATGATTGACGAGAAAAGACTTATTGCATTATGTCATGGTCAGTGCTATCAGAAGCGGGTTGCGAAAGCGTTTAATCGTAAAGTTCGACCCAGGTCCTTTCAAGAAGGCGACCTCGTGTTGAGGAAAGTTTTATCTATCATACCGGATCCGCGCGGAAAGTTCACCCCGAACTACGAGGGACCATATGTCATCAAGAAGATACTGCCTGGGGGTGCATTAGTTTTGATAGAGATGGATGGCCAAGAATTGCCAAAGACTGTAAATGCCGATTCAGTGAAGCAATACTTTCCATGAATGAAAGCAGAAGGCCTTAGAGCCCCTTTTGACACAATCCGAGTCACTTAGATCATGCATTGTTCATAACAAGCATATCATGCATATCATGCATTTCACGCATATTTGTGCACATGTTTTTGATTTGCAGGACCCCGATGACATTCAAGAGGAGTCGCTTGTCACATGATTTCTTTTTGGAGGGAGAAATAAAGATTTTGGCCTTAAATGGAAAAAGAAAGCAACATTAGTTTTGATAGAGATGGATGGCCAAGAATTGCCAAAGACTGTAAATGCCGATTCAGTGAAGCAATACTTTCCATGAATGAAAGCAGAAGGCCTTAGAGCCCCTTTTGACACAATCCTAGTCACTTAGATCATGCATTGTTCATAACAAGCATATCATGCATATCATGCATTTCACGCATATTTGTGCACATGTTTTTGATTTGCAGGACCCCGATGACATTCAAGAGGAGTCGCTTGTCACATGATTTCTTTTTGGAGGGAGAAATAAAGATTTTGGCCTTAAATGGAAAAAGAAAGCAACTTTGGACACCGTCGGCGCTTGTAGCCGAGTGGTATCCGGGGAAGAATCCGCCTGGTCCGATCGGGAGTTCGAATCCCGAAAGCGGCAGTGGCCGCATAAATAAATAAAAAAAAAAAAAAAAAAAAAAAAAAAAAGGAAAAAGGCGAAAACCAACTTTTTGCAACTTTCATTTTTGCTCCATTAGCTGCTTCTCTCTCTCTCCCCCTCACCTGGTTCTGGTTTTGGCCAAACCAGCCACCACTGCTGCTACTCCAGCCGCCGGCCGTTGCCGGCCACCGCCCGAAATGCAAGTGAAGGTCTGAAGTTGCCAAATATCCAAAAGGGCGATGTTAGCACTCAAAGTATAAATGCGAGATTGTCACGTCGCCTCGTGGCAGGTAAGTACCCTTCTTCTCAAAACCAAAAGGAAGACAAAATTGAGAATTTCCAAAATAAAAAAATTTCAGCATTTTACTTGGAGCATGTAAAAAGATAAAAAAAAAAAAAAAAAAAAAAAAAAAAGAAAGATAAGATAAAAACTAAAAGAAAAAAAATTCACAAGTTTTTGAGCATTGTTTTTGGTCTCAAAATTGTATGTCCGCCTGGAGGATCACTCGTTTTGAATCAAAACTCCTCATGGAGATTGATCTATTCAGATGATCTCGATTAAATGAAATTGAGATGTTTAATCATGCCGAGCGGGAAATGTTTAGGATGATGAAAGGCAAGCCATTCCCAAACACATCCTTTAAACACTGTGAGAGCTGAGCGAAAAATGGAAACATATGTCGTTTAAGGACGAATGAGTCATTCGCAACTTGTGCATGGACCAAAATGAAAATAGGCATTTCTCTTCTCTATCTTACACACCATAGGTGACCATAGTTAGCCCCTTTGAGCCTTTAAATATGAAGAAATCAAAAATACCCCTGTCAAGAGCCACCCCACAATGGGGCAAATTTGGAGGTTTTGGTTGACATTATGTGGTGAAAAGATGAGAAAGACTTCTTTGCTTTCACTTGCATTAATCTTTTTGCGGTGACTTCAGGTGAATTCTTGTGAAAGCTTGAAACATCCCAAGGTGAAGAGGAGCATTCATTTCTCTACCCAAACACTAATACCCGTTGCTTAAACCAAGTTGAGCCTGATTATTCATTTCTAAAACCCAAGTGGTAATTATCTCCCAATGTTGGGGCAAGGCACATGATGTGCCAATGCGGAAAGCACCTCAAAAGACCTGAAAGTTCAAAAGGTGCAAAATAGCAAAAGTCCAATGAAAATTAAGGGGCATGAAAAAGCAGTATGCTTGGTAAAAACGAGGCCAATGCCCATAAAAAAAAAAAGAGAAAAAAAAAAAAAAAAAAAAAAGAGATTTGCATTAGGGGGCGAAAAACTCCTATGTGAAAACAAATGTCAAATTCAAAATGCTTGCATTGAAAAAAAAAAAAAAAAAAAAAAAAAAAAATAAAAAAAAAAAAAAATCAAAATCATTGCAAATGCAAATGCAAAAAAAAATGATGATGATGAATGAAATGAGAAGGGCAAAGCCCTTGTTTGATTAGTCAAAGGACTTTCGAGACAAATTAAGTTTCAAAAAGTCAAGTGCTTTCGAAAAGATTGAGTGATGTGATGCGATGCCATGATAATCACAAACTTTCAAACCCTTTTTGTGAAAAATTCGAGCCTTTCGAGCCTTAACCAAACCAACATTACAACCCTTCCCGAAGTCTCTTGATTGGGATGATTCAAGCGAGAATAAGAACTCTCCAAAGAAGCTATCGCTCGAAGAAGTGGGGGCAAGGTTGTCCTATCTCATCTTGAGGTTACTTGACTTGTAAACCTGGCGAAGATGTTGGCAGATAATTGTTCCATTTCTTGACCAATGATGCATATCCATTTGCTAAAACCACGACCAAACCCACATTACGGTCCCTTTGAAAGACCTTTTGGATCGGTCAATGTGTACTTATTGCGAATGATTCTCAAATCCTTCGACATTAGAAATGTGAAGTAAATTGAGTGATCAAATCACTTCCCACATGAATGGATGGGATCAGATAGCCCCTTCTTGAGAGCGTGCGACAAGCCCTTTCTAACTAAGGAATTCCTGCTTGGCATACTTAATGAACCATTTTCATGAGTAGGATCATTCTGACATAATTTTTCTCTTAAAGGGATTTGATGATCGATGATATCTTCCAAGCTTGATGACAATTTTGTGGTACATGATAAAAAAAAAAAAAAAAAAATTCAATCAAAAAATCAAAATAAAAAAAAAAGAAAAAGAAATCAATCAAAAAAATCAAAAAATCAAAAAAAAAAAAAAATCAAATGTTCTCAATGTGATTGGGTTTAGCGTGATTTGCTTATGCAATTAATGCTACAACATTGTCAATGCGTTTTTTTTGATATTATCTCTAATAACATTTGCTTAAGTTGAATTTGACAGGTTCACTAAGTGAAACCATGCAATTTTCAAAGGGTTCGTGGGTCCTCTTTAAACCACATGGTTCATGGTCAACCTGAAACCATGCAATTTCCAAAAGGTTAGTGGTCTATCCTTAAACCACAAGGTTCGTGGGTTTATCCTTAAACCACATGGTTCATGGTCAACCTGAAACCATGCAATTCCCAAAAGGTTCATGGGTCCTCCTTAAACCATGCATTCTCGGTTGAAGCCCGTTGTTACACGGTAAGACCCCCCTTCAAGTCGAAGCCCGTTGTTACACGGTAAGACTTTCCATTCCCGGTCGAAGCCCGTTGTTACACGGTAAGACCCCCCCTTCAAGTCGAAGCCCGTTGTTACACGGTAAGACTTTCCATTCCCGGTCGAAGCCCGTTGTTACACGGTAAGACCCCCCTTCAAGTCGAAGCCCGTTGTTACACGGTAAGACTTTCCATTCCCGGTCGAAGCCCGTTGTTACACGGTAAGACCCCCCTTCAAGTCGAAGCCCGTTGTTACACGGTAAGACTTTCCTAACTCGGTCGAAGCCCGTTGTTACACGGTAAGACCCCCTTCAAGTCGAAGCCCGTTGTTACACGGTAAGACTTTACTAACTCGGTCGAAGCCCGTTGTTACACGGTAAGACCCCCCCAAGTCGAAGCCCGTTCTTACACGGTAAGACTTTCCTAACTCGGTAAGAAGCCCGTTGTTACACGGTAAGACTTTCCTAACTCGGTCGAAGCCCGTTGTTACACGGTAAGACCCCCTTCAAGTCGAAGCCCGTTGTTACACGGTAAGACTTTACTAACTCGGTCGAAGCCCGTTGTTACACGGTAAGACCTCCCTCCAATAACCCAGTCGAAACCCGTTGTTACACGGTAAGACTTTACTAATTTGGTCGAAACTCGTTTGCACGAGCCGAGACCTCAAAAAAAAAATCAAATCAAATCGAAAGAAACAAAAAAAATGAAAAATGAATGAAAAAAATTAAATTAATTAAAAAAAAAAATGAAAAAGATGAATAAAAAAATGAATGGAATAAATTCGCCCCCCATGGCTCATTGGTAAAAATCGGGTGTCATCGGTCTTTGAAATGAACCTCTTCGAGATCCCTTTCAAAGAGGGGCATTTGTTGACACCCGAAATTTTGTTTATTTTGTCTTAAATGCCCATTTACTTTTCTTATATAAATACATATTAATTTCTAAAAAAAAAAATTAAAAAAATTAATTTTTTTAAAAAAAAAAATTAAAATTAAATTAAATAATAATTGAAAAAAAAAAAAAGGGGTTAGGGCCGGGGGGGCGGCCCGGCCCCTTTCTCTTTCTCCTCTTGTTCCCTCGCGAGCCCGGCCCGCCTTTCTTCTTCCTTTTCGGCCCGGCCCACGCCTCTGTCTTCCTTTTTCTCCTTCACCGCCTCACGCAAAGAAGCAAAGAACCGGCGAGAGAGATAAGATGTGCGGCAAGTTGCGAGACAGCGGCAGCGAGCCGTGAGAGAACATCCAGCGGGTCGACGGAGGGATTAGGGCGGCAAGGTCGGCATCGGAAGGAGTGGAGACGGAAGCGGCGTGCGGCCGGGATAAGGGATGGGGGCGGAGAAAAGGAGGGGCGAGAAGCGGGCCGGCGGGACGGGAAAAAAAAAAAAAAAAAAAAAAAAAAAAAAGAAGAAGAAGAAAACGGAGCCGGGGAGAGAACGGGGAGAGCGGGGGCTGGAGGGAGAAAAAATGAAAAAAAGAAAAAAAAACACGGGGGACACACCGAAAGAACCCTAAGGGAGAACGAGAGAGAGAGAAGAGAAGAGGAGGTGTGAGGACAAAAAAACATAAAAAAGAACGAGCCCGAGGGAGAGAGAGTTTTGAGGGTGAGAGAGACGGAGCAAACCGGAGGAAGAAGGCCAACTCGAGAAGCTCCCTGCCATCGCCGGAGGCCCGTCCGCAGCCGTCGCCCGCCTCAGCTCATCCCCGAACAAGGTAGGCCTCCCTGAACCTCCATTATTTCATTTCGGTGAATACCGGGCCGGAGCTCGCGGCCGTCCGGCTCGCGCGAGCCCCAGCCCTTGCCGCCTTTCTATCTTGCCCCTTATGCCTTTTTACATGGTTTCCGAGGACCCCTAGCGAGTGCGAGGCTCGTTTGAGCCGGAGGCCCCCAAATTTGGTAGTGCCCGGTAGGTGTTTGACGAAATGCGCCAATGAGATCCGAAATTTGCCTCCCTCGATAATCTAGTTTTATGAATGTTTGATCGTTTATTATCTATTCCTCGTGTTTCCGTTAGTATTATAGTCATTTTCGTGAGGTTTCCATGCATTTTTGAGTCGAAAAGAGGCGTTTTGGTTTTCCGACGAGGGCAAGTGTCATGAGCCGCCGGAAGTCACCGGCGGCCGGCGGCGCTCGGCGTCGGTCGGACGGAGCGACCGACGCCCGACGATGATACGGCGACTTCATTAGGATGGGTAGGCCTCGTGGCGGTGCGGCGCGACGGAGTTGCAGGAGTTCCGGTGCAGGAGACGTCGGGCGTCGGGCATGCAGACTAGGGAAGAAGAAGACATGCGGAGAAGAGAAAGAAAAATGCATGCAAAAAAGACAAAAGTGAAAAAAGAGCAATAAAAAAACAGTAAAAAAAAAAAAAAAAAAAAAAAAAAAAAAAGGGGAAAACAAAAGAGGCTGAAAATTTGTATATGGGCTGATTTCGAGCGGGCCCTGAACTGGGGAGTGGGCCGAGTCTTGAAAAAAAAAAAAATAGGAGGAATAGGCTTTTTTTTTTTTTTAGTTCTTTACTAATGGGCCATTTAGAAGAGTTTTCGGACCGGGCCATTCGGCCCGCTCGGTCACTTGCTCCGGCCCGGACCGATAGGGTCCGGGTCGGTCTAGTAGGGCCGGGTCACCCGACCCGGTCCGAATAACTTTTCAATTAATAAAAAAAAAAAAAAAAAAAAAAATCAAAAAAAAAAAAATCGAAAAAAATATAAAAAAAATTGAAATTGAAAAATCATCAAAAAATGCTTGGTTTTAATTTCAGAAAGGTTTTAAAAGTTTATTTTAATTTCATTTTCTTTTTTTTTTGAATATTCAAAAATTCCAAAAAAATTAAAAAGGGATTAGAAAATTCAAAAAAAAAAAAAAAACAGTAATAAATGTTTTTCTTAAATTCTCAGAAAAGTCAGAAAAATATCAAAAAAAAAAAAAAATCTTGAAATCTTGTTTTCTTTAATTTCGGAAAATTTGAAAATATAAAAAAATTAATTAAAAAAAAAAAAAATATATTAAAAAAATTGAAAAATCAGAAAAAATTGGAAAAATTCAGAAAATCTCCAAAAAGGAATAAGATCAAAATTGAATAAGCCTTTAGGGCTCTACAATAGGGTTTTTATCCTATGCTTGGTTTGAATGCTATTTCCTTCCCTTAGAACGGTTATGACAGACTCTAGTTTCCTCGAATACGTTGCCGAGATCTCACTAATGCACAATCAAGTTAGGTACCGAAAGGGCGTTAGTCGCATGACTAACGTAATCAAGTCCCCGACCCTAGATTCTCTGGTTGCGTAGAAAGTGAGGCACACTCCCATGTCTCACTTGGTTTCTAGTCGACCCCAATAGGCTAGTGGCGACTCCTTATCAAAAGACTTTCACAATATCCCACGTCGCGCGGGGTATGGGCTTGGGAGAGCCCGAGTTAATGAAGGCCCGTCGGCCCGAAATTAGCAATACCCCTAAACCTATTATTATTTTCGGAAATTTAATTTTAGGTCGCGACAATTGTCCCACTTACTCTTCATTTGAGCTTTATCATACTTTTACCTCTCGACTCCTCGAACTAATTAATTATAACAGTCCATCCATCCCTCTTGTTGGTTGCAAGACGATTTCCTTTGTCGATTTGTTCGACACACAACTTACAAAATGCTTCTACATCTTTGGGACTTTAATATGCATTTTTCTTGGTTGAACTTGTCATCTTCCAATAATATGAACATTAAAAAATCATGAGAAAGATAATAAAGAAAAATCAGCACGGAGAATAGTAACTCACAGAAGCAACACAAAAGACACATAATATAAAAGAAGGCTATCAGACAAATATGGAAGAAACAAGAAACCATGGGGAGGAATGACTCATATCTAGATAAATGACCATTTAGACCAAAAAGATTAACATTAACACAACAACAGTTCACAAAATTCATGAGGTGAAGGTAAAACATGGAGGCTAAATAACGCAAAAGGTAGAGATAATCTAACCCAAACCCATCCTTCGCATACTTTAAGGGTCATCTATATCTTTTATCGCAGAAAACTTGAGTGAATGGGAATCAAAGCAATGCTTAAGAATCTCCCAAAATAAAGTTAAATCATCTAATTCCCACCCTTTCCTTTGAGAGTGAAGTTGTTCTTTTTGTATTTTGTTTTTTTAACATGAAATAACACTCATATTGGCATGAACCTAAAATAGGTGAAAAAAAATAAAATCCAAATACTTTCGCTGAAATAAAAAAAAAAAAAAAAGAAGGAAAAAACTCTGAAGCATCCTCCAGCATAGCCTAGCTTAACATTTCAAAGGCCACATGCAAAACAAGTGGAAAAAGTCGGTATCAACGTGCAACTCCTTTTTTTAGTAAATTGGAATGGAATCATTAAATCACTTGGGTCACTAGATTTGCCCAACAACTCCTCATGATAACCATGTCTTATTTCACAAGATGAGATCAAAGTTGCTTTCTTCTATTGATTAAGGACGAATAACTAACCCCATGTAGTGGCGTCGCTGGCTTGGGCCTTCCTCCCCCTCACGAAGGGGAGGGGTTCAAATCCCAGGGGTGTCATTAGTGGACTTACCCTGGTGGCACGTGCTTGGTGGTCGTACGTGTCACCCTCAGGGTTTACTCCCCGGCTGCCAGCCGTTCGAGGGTTCCTTGGGTTACCAAAAAAAAAAAAAAAACTAATCAAAGCGCAGCCTTGCTTTGGCTTAACAAGCTTAAAAATTGATTAGCGCATTAAACCAATAGCCCAAGTCATCAAAGTTTCATTACTCAAAGAACATTCATAACCAAGAAGGAGCATGTGGATTGGAAAGAAAATCTTGACTTTTATCTGAATTAATGAAAACCAAAGCCCCCAAAACCGCAGAGAGAACAAGATATAAAACAAAACGAGAATGGTAAAACAATAATCTTCCATGTACTCCTTAGTAAGCTCTCCATAAAAAGCATTTAGAAAAGGGTTGTTAGCATTCATCTCGGCTTTTAGCCATGAATCATAAAGCAAGTTGTCATTTGTGGAAAAGAAGTCTTCATCATAAGGTATTTTCTCAGAGTTTTTGCCATAATGTCCTATCATACTACACAAGTAACAAAAGTCTTTCATAGCTAAAATCTAACCAATGTTCTCTTCCTTTGAAGCTTGAAGTCATTCCGGACAAGAGTTGAGAGTTTAGCTTTAACATAACTCTTGCTTTACCTACTTTTAATGACGAGTAGCCATTTGATTCAATTTTCACTGCTAAAACTACTCCAACGTTGTTAGCTATGCTTCTAATCACTTCTTCTGTTCTGCCCTGAATAGATAGCCCCTAAATGTGCATCCAGAAGGCATAGGAATCAAATACAGCACTAAGCGGGAGAGAATTTGGCTCCCAAGATCTAAAGACCAATAGGTGGCTAGAGAAGGACCAAGGCCGAGAGTTTAATACCCTATTTTTTTCCTATTCTATCAGGAATTCAAAGGAGAAGAGCCTTGGTTCACGGTGCTTACAAAAAACATTTTCATATTTCCAAGCTTTCTTCATTGTTGATTGAAAGGCTTGGAAGTTCACTGTTGGGCAATAATCTAGTCAGCCAAGTAAGGTACGTTAATATTCCTTCAACAATGTAGTTTGCAATGTTCGTTAGAAAATCACATTAGCAACCTAAATATGATTTCTAATTAATGAGCAATTTAATCAATATTTTTAGGGGTTTCTCTTCTTTAATGGGATCTACAAAATACCTGCATATGACATACAAAAATACCTAACTAAAATGGCATGTAGTACACAACCTACAAATATATGTCACGCGACATTATAAATAGTCTAATCTAATGATCGGTAAAAATTAATGCAACTATTCTAACATGTCATGAGCTTTAATCTAAATGATTCTTAAACATGCAATTTCTACACAATTGGTGAAATAATTCTACATGACACGCACATGATTTTTTTAATTAAAATTAAAAAATATAGGATATTTAAACATGCAATCTATTCAAAGGAAATCTAATTCATCCTAAAGCAATGTTTTTTTTTTATTTCTATTCAAAAATTTGGATAAAGAAAATACCTAATTTAACATGTAATAGTTGAAAATTAGCAACATTATCAACAAGAGTTAAATCAAATTCAATATTTTTGAAGCAAAATCAATTCAAATCAAACAAAGATAGAAAGAAATCATATACACATCAAACACAACACCAAATCACACGAGATATTATCCATATCTTGTGAGAAAATCAAACTAAATATTATTTTCATGCTTGATGAACAAAATTCAAGCACAATTACAGTCTTATGCAAAAACAATATCAAAAAATAAATCTAATTTCCAGCCATTGTTTGAGTTTGTGTTTGTCGAAAATTCATGGGAACTTCACAGCGATCCGATTGCGATTAGGGTGTACTCTACTAACCCAATCCCCTTGCTACTAATGGTGTATTTTGAATGAAAGGATTTTATTAGATCTTGTGTTCACCCTCCAAAATGAACATTCATTGTTATAAACCGTCTTCCATCAAGATGATTACCGAATAGGCAGTTATCATGAAAGGATACGAAGCGTGGAAAAACCGCACGTGGAATAATCGCTCGTCAAAAGTAAAAATGAGTCAATATTAACGATAACTTTTATTTAAAACTATACCCCAAAAATGTAGGGTCAGATATTGATATAATATTTTCCCACTTGATCCCAACATTTTCATGAAACGGATTATCCAATCAATCCACGAAAACTTTATGCTTAAGAAAAGAAACAAAACACATGAATCACGGCGAAATGTCTTCTAAGAGCGAGTAATATCTTCCATGTATCACAATATGTCTTATTCCTTTTATGTTAGCTCATATGTGACAACATATCTTGATGAATAAACCATATGTTTATTTTAAAACCAATAATAATTGTTACTTTCATAAATAACTGAATATGTACACAAAAGTTGAAAATAACATTACAACTGAATAAGAGTTTCATACAACAAAGATCATCCACATGACGATAAATTACATAGTGAGACCTATTCCTATACTAATTATATGATCCTTATACTTTATTAGTGGCATGCTTTTAGTTAAAGGATCAGCTATCATCAATTTAATGTGAACGTGCTCAATGACCATTATTCTTTTTAACATGTTCCTTTATGGCTAAATACTTTATGTTGATATGCTTATTTCGATTGTCACTTTTGGTATTTTTAGCCATAAAAACTGCAGCTGAGTTATCACAATATATCCTTAATGGTTTAAAAATAACAATTCTAAGCCTAGAAATGAAACTCTTCGGCCATACATCATGCGAGGTAGCCTTAAAACAAGAAACGAACTTAGTCTCTATAGTGAAAGTAGCAATCAAAGTCTGCTTCACACTCCTCTATGACATGACTGCCAACTAAGATAAAAATGTATCCAGATGTTAATTTTCAAGGATCAATACAATCAGCAAAGTCCGCATTCGAATAACCAACTACTTCTAAGTTGTCAATCTATCTATACATAAGTATATGACATTTGGTACCTTAAAAGTATCTCATCACTTTCTCTACAGCTTTCCAATGGTCAATACTCAGTTTACTCTAATATCTTCCCAACATTCCCATAGCAAAAGCAAAGTTAGGTCAAGTGCAAACCTGGGCATACATCAAACTTTCGACAACAGAAGCATATGGAATGTTTTTCATTTGTTTCATTTCTATATCATTCTTTTGGCACAAGTTCAAATTGAACATGACACCATTCACAATGAGTGTTGTACTTTGTGAACAATCTTTCATTCGGAATCTCTCTAAAACCTTATTAATATAAGTTTCTTGAGATAGTCCTAAAACTCTTCAAGGTCTATCTTTATGGATCTTAATGCTAATGACATAAGACGCATTGCCCATATTCTTCATGTCAAAATTCTTAGAAATGAATTGTTTCACCTCATGTAACAATCCATTATCATTGGTTGCAAGTTAAATATCATCCACATATAGCATAAAAAAATAAATTTTGCTCCCACTAACCTTATAGTATATACATTGATCTATGACATTCTATACAAAACCAAATGAAGAAATCACATTATGAAACCTTATGTACCATTGGCAGGATGCTTGTTTCAAGTCATATATAGCCTTCTTAAGCTTACATACCAAATACTCACATTTACTAGAGGGGAATCCTTTAAGTTGTTTCATATACACCTCATCCTCTAATTCCCATTGAGAAATGTCGTTTTCACATCTATTTAATATAATTCCATAACAAAATGAGCGACCAATGCCAAAATAATACAAAGAGAATCTTTTTTGAATACAGAATAAAATATCTCCGTGTATATATTCCTTCCTTTTGAGTGAATCATTTGGCAACAAGTCTAGTTTTGTATCTCTCAATATTGCCTAACGAGTCTTTTTTAATTTTGAAGACCCATTTACAATCAATGATCTTTACACCATCAGGCAACTTAACTAAATCACATATTTCATTTGATGCCATAGAACTCATTTCTTCCTTCATGGCATTATATCACAAATTATAATCATCACTACTCATGGCTTGTAAAAATATTTCAGGATCATTATCAGCTCTAATATTATAATCAAATTCTTATAAATACATAATATAATCACTAGGAATTTCTGTTTTCCTCATTCTAGTAGATTTTTTTAATGTTGTATCAATTAGTTGTTCAACAGTTTTTGATACTTACTAAACAACAAGATCTACCGAATCAATATTAGCAGGTTATGGAATTTCAATGGTTTGTTATTCAATAGCTGGTTGAATTGTAGGGACATTATGAACAACCAACTTAATGCTTGATGTGAAAGATTGAGTATCTAAATGATCATTTTTAGGAATAAATTCCTTCAAATGATCACTCCCACTAATCAAATCATTTTCAAGAAACTTAGCATTTCTTGATTTCACAATCCAAGTATTGTGATATGAACAATAGAACCTATAACCCTTAAACTTTTTGGCATATCTAATGAAATATCCCAAATGCGTACATGTCTCAAACTTGGCTTTCAACCTTTGAATAACTCAAAAGGCATTCTTGGGACAGCCTTGGTTGGAACTCAGTTCAATATGTACACTATCATCTTAAGAGTTTCAGTCCACAATGACTTAGAAAGTTTAGAATTACTAAGCATACTTTGCACCATATTCAATAAGGCTTGGTTTCTTCTTTCTCCTATACTGTTTTGGTCCGGAGAACCAGGCATAGTATATTAAGAAACTATCCCATTCTCTTGAAGAAACTTCACAAATGGACCAAGTACTTGTCCATCCTTAGTGTATATTATCCACCTTTATTTGATCTTACAATCTTCATTTGCTTACTGCATTGTTTCTATACTTTTGCTTTAAATACCTTAAAAGCATTTAATACTTCATTCTTATTATGAAGCAAATAGAGATACATTTAACATGAGTAATCATCAAGTATTTCTGATCATACGAGTTCATATCCGGACTACAAATATCTATATGTATTATTTCTAATATGTTTGTACTCTTCTTGGCACATTTCTTTATCTTGTTGATTTGCTTTTCCTTTATGCAGTCCACACAAGTATTGAAATCAATAAAATCCAAAGTACTAAGTATTCCATCATTTATTAATCGTTTAATTCTTTCTATGGAGACATGCCCCAATCTCCAGTGCCACAACATAGAGGAATCTTCATTCACAACACATCGTTTCACACACACATTATCATGAACATGCATTGCATTATAATATGCATTGTCTTGCAAATTAATTCGAATGAGACCATCATAAAAAATATTACTCCCAACAATTTCAAATTTAAACAACAAACTGAAGTTTGAATTTGAAAAGTGAAAAGAGTAACCTAAAGGTAGAAATTTTGAAACTGAAATTAAGTTTTCGGAGAAACTAGGAACATAAAAGGTCCTTTCCAAATTCAAAACAAAGCCACTATCGAGAACTAAACTACACGTCCCAATAGCTTTCACATGCGAACACATATTGTTTCTCGAATAGATGCATTGCTCACTTCCCACTGATTTCCTGTGATTTTGAAAACCCTACAAGGAATTCAAAATATGGATTGTAGAACTCCAGAATTAATCCACCAAGTGTTGCGACTTATATTAGCCATATTAAATTCATAACAAATATAAGAGATTGAATTACCTTTCTTCTTGAGCTAGGCCTCAAATTTGATGCAATCTTTCTTCATATGCCCATTCTTTCTACAAAAGAAATATTTGGATTCTTTCTTAATGTCAGCTTTGAGGAGGTATTTTACATTTTCCATTATGCATGCCTTGACCTTTATTCTTTTCTTGTGTTGCCAAATGAACACTTTCTCCCGATTCTATAATAAGCATTTCTTCCTCTTGAACACATATGATGATAAATTCATTAATTGACCATTTATTCTTACGTGTGAAAAGTACATATTACTATGGAAGAGTGTTCATAATGTAATACACAAAAAAAGACTCAGATATCTCAACCTCAAGGTTTTTTTGTTGAGCTGCAATATCCCTCATCTTCATGATGTGCCCACTCATGCCTCTAACACTAGTGTGCTTGATAGATGAAAACTTCATAATCAATATTATGGCATGCACCTTTTCTAAACTCTCAAACCGCACATCAATGGCTTCTAATAAAGCCTTAGCATTACTATGTTGAGCAACCGAACCACAGATACTAGGAGACAATCTTGACCTTATGAACATCACACTAAAGTGGTTGGACCACTCCCATTATTTATAAAGGGCTATCTTAGCTGCGGTGCTCATATCAGTAGGAGTATGTGGTTCATCTTTCCTTATAGCATAGTCTATGTCCATGCACCCCAATTGAAAAAAAATTAACTCCTTCCAAACTTTATAATTTTCACCATTTAGCATGGGAACATCACTCTTAAATTTAGAGAAATTCATAGGCTACAAAACTGCATATCAAATAATCATGCTTATGTTACAAAATATGAGGCAGAATTTACATAAATCATGCTTTACCAATGTAAAACATGACACAAAATATTAATCACATAACATAAAAATTGCATGTGGGTTAAGTTTTAAATTTAAATAGATTCATAATGACTTTATGAAGAAACTATCATATTATATTTCTTTCCTTGATTTCCGTGGGTAAATTAAGAAAAATAATATGATATTTCAACCTATTGAATCATATTAATACAATGAAAATTCACGTGGAATAAAATTCATCATATTAATAAGATTAATTACAATAAATATCAATTTCCAAATGTGATCCAAAAGCTCTCAATATATAATTTAGCAAATTAAGGATGCTATGGCTACTCTTTAATTAATTAAAATATATGGATCACTAGACATTTTAATTTCATATATACAATACTCACAAAATGCATTAAGGGTAGAATAGTAATTTAACACCACAAGGGCATAATAGTAAATGAATTAACCAGTGGAAAATCAATAAATTAATTCGGCCAAAGGCAGAACCGTAAATTAAAATGGCAAGGGGCAAAACCGTAATATCAACAAGAAGGGCAAAACAGTAAAATAGTGGGGTCTGCGGCCACACGTGCCTTCTTCACCGTGTGGGCGCGTGCGTCGCATGTGCTTGTAGTTGCGCGCATGCAACGCCCACACGCCAGCAACTCTCGCGCGTGGGGGCCACACGCCTTCTTCCTCCACGCAAACGACCGATTTTCGGTCAATTTTTGCCATCTCCGCCATGATTCCACTAGCCATTTCTTCTTTGGCAACCCATCTTAGACCAAAATAATTATTGGGTGTCAGAGAACACGTATGGACCCAAAAATTGGCAAAAATGATCAAGAAATTGGTCTGAATTAAGTAAAATTCCCCTTATGTAAACCTTTAACCATGGCAACTTCCACCACACGATTAGCCTCCGGCAGTCACCAATATACCAAAAAAAGTTACGACTATTCTACCCCATGGTGGTGCGACCGTACTGGTATGAAGCCAGGCGATGGGTCACTAGAATTTTGATGGAAATGACAAACTTCTCTCTTAACCCCATTTTTCGATTTATTGTTCATTTAAAATCCAAAAAATGCACCTAAAAATTCACAAAAACAAGGCAGAGGCACAAACACGCTATGATACCAAATGTAAGAAAATCAAAGTGAATATTCTTCTCATGCTTGATAAACAAAATTTAAGCACAATTAGATTCTTATGCGGAAACAAGATTGAAAAATAAATCTAACCTCCAACCATTGTTCAAGTTTGTGTTCGTCGAAAATCCATAGGAACTTCATGGTGATCCGACCGCGATTAGAGCATACTCTACTGACCCAATCCTCTCGTGTACTGATGGTGTATTCCGAATGAGAGGGTTTGTTAGACCTTGTGTTCGCCCTCCAAAATAAACATTCATTGTTATAAACTGTCTCCCATCAAAACAGTTACCGAATGAACAGTTGTCACGAAAGGATATGAAGCGTGGAAAAACCACATGTGGAATAACCGTTCGTCAAAAGTAAAATTGTTGGTCAATATTAATGGTAAGTTTTATTTAAAACTATATCCCAAAAATGTGGGATCACATATTGATATAACATATCTATTTAACGTTGACAATAAATTGACGAGTCATATTTCGGACATGAGATCAGATTGTACAACTTTTTGTGAAATCGCAAATTATATCTTTGATATGAGATTGAATTAATGATTTTTCATGCGATCACTAGTCGTATCAGATCAGATCAGATTGGTGATTATAGCATGTTGTGAAATTAGGGAATAATCCATAATTTAAAAAGCTACTCAATATTTTGGATAGGATAATACATATGGAAATTCAATCATATACATCAACAATATTTCCAATAAGGAAACAAAAATTCAAAAATCAAATTAGACAAGATTTTACCTAATCCGAATATTGGCTTTCAAATTTGGATCTATAAATAGGGGTGTCAAATGGGTGGATTGGGTCAGGTTTGGGTTGGGTCAAAAATGGTCTGACCCAAATTGACCCATTTAACCCGTTGACCCATTTTCATGCAATGTAAATTTGATGACCCATACTCGACTTGACCCATACTCGACCCATATTACCAACACATATTACTATTTAACTTAATTTAATAAAAAATTATTCCCACTTATTTAGTCCATTTTAAACTTTTCGCATATAAATTATTTTGAATAAAAATTTCAAATCAAATTTATAAAGTAAATTAAATAATAAAAAATTAGTAAATAAAATAAATGTGAATACCTCTAAATTGAAATAGTCTTCGGAAAATAATTTTTGTATTATTATTATTATTATTATTATTATTATTATTATTATTATTATTATTTTTTCTTTCTTTTTCTTTTTATTTTTCCTTTCTTTTCTCTTTTCTTTTTCTTCCTTCTTCTTCCTTCTTCTTCCTTCTTCTTCCCATTTTCCTCTACTGGTGCCGCCCGACGGCGATTGGCCAAGATGCAGGCCCAGCGAGCTCGAACTTGAGGCTTGGCCGATCTAGGCTCTGCCGAGGTCGCTGGCAGTGGTCAAACTTGGGCTCACCCGGATTTGGTGAGCGGCAAACTTTGTTGCAGCCAACAAGTTTGGGGCTTGTCTACCCAAATCCAGGGCTAGCCGCAACTTAGTTAAGGCCGTTGACCTCGCAACTTGTTTGTCCAAATCTAGGCCGAGCTCTGGCCAGTGAGCTTAAGACTCGCCAGCCCAAGCTTTGTCATGGCTCGCCAGCCCAGATTCGGCTGAGCTTTAGCCGGCGACGGCAAGCTCAGGATCGGCGATGGTGACGGGGGCATGATGGCGAGATCAGCAATGGAGGTCAAGAATGCATAGAAGAGGGAGATGGAAGGAGAGAGATGATAGGTTTACCTAATAACTCACTCAACCCATATTTAACCCATATTTGACCCATATTTAACTTTCACTTGACTCATATTTAATTTTCACTTAACCCATATTTGACCCATTTAACTAAAAATGAGTTATAATATAGGATTATGACCCATATTGACACCTCTATCTATGAACAATGGCTCGCCAATCACTATCAGGACTCGGCGTGGTCAACAAGCAGTCGACGTCCGGTGGTGATTCGCGATGGTCTGATTCATGGGCTGATCTCGTTAATGGGACGAAGACGTGGCTGCTCACTTCTTGATGATCCGCTCAAGAAACCTGCAAAACAGAAGGGGACTGCAGCAACAGGGATTTGACCGGGCTGGAACCTCGTGATAGTGTGGAGAGCGATCAGGTAGCGTCAAGCTCGGCTGCAGGGACTGGCAGGTGCCGTTGCGGCTCAGGGACGGCTCGGCAACAGGTTTGGCCTGGGGGCGACGCAGATCAGCTTGTCTTCATGGGTCACAAGAGGCAGTGGAACAGAGCAGCTTCGTCATCGCTGGTGCAGGCCGCGAGTGGCGACAGAGACAGCAAACAATGGCAGGACTCGGGACGGCCGCTCACATTGAGCAGCGAGGACATCGCATGGTGCAAAGGGCATGACCGCGAGATGGACTAGGCTCGTCATAGACTGCAGTTGCAACAGGGGTTTGCGTGTGAGGATGCGGAGGCAACGACTCTACGACAGTGAGAAGCAGCAGCTGGTCGTCGTCGAGAGGCAGCAGGCGCGGTGCAGCAGCCTACTTTGGGCTCCGGTAGTCGGAACAGCAAGCAAAGCAGTGAGTGGCTCGGTCATAGCAGCAGCAAGCCTCGTCCTCGGTGAGGAAACAGCGACCGTCGGCCAGCAGGAAGAGGGGCCGGAGAGGGGGACAGCAGCATGATCGTCACGGCCGTTGTCGTGGAAAAAAACCGGCAAGGTGTCTCGGTCGAAGGGCTGGCCGAGAACCTCACTTTCCGCGCGCTCTCTCTCTCTCTCTCCTGTTGTGCTTTCTTGTCTTGTACTGAAAAGAGTCCCCCTTTGTTTCGTGAGCCGGCTTTTATACTGTCTGACTCTGCACTTCAAAAGAGCAAATACGAATATATGAGAGAAAGCCATCTACAGACTTCCTTCTTTTGTGAGAGTCTTATCTTTTTTCTCCTTTTTTTCTTTCCTTTGTATATATTGCAGGTCCATGTGTCCTTAATGAATCCTCTTTCCTGCTTTGAAGAAAACGACAGCTTGCTTAAATGATAAGATAAACAATTTATGTCTCCCCTTATATGCAACAATATTTCTTTTAAACATTTCCTTCCGTGAATAATGCTAATCTTTTCTTGCCCTTTTTCGATGTCTTTGTCCGCATGTTTATATTCACCAGATACGCAAAAATTCTTTCCCCCCTTCCTTTCTATTTCTTTTCTTTTTTCCACAATTAATAGAGTCAGCCGTGGCTCATTTGCCCCTTTTAAGCACACACATATATCTTGAAAATTGGGGTACGGACCTCTGAAGTGTCAAAAGTTGGCACAAAAGGACACTTAAGTGCCAAAAGTTACAAAAGGTACAGTTAAGTGCCAAACTCGGAGCAAAATGGATCACTTAAGTGCCAACGACGAAAAATTCCGGCCAAATTGCCACGTGTCCATTTTCGGCGACTTCATTTGCTGACAGAGCATTTTTTTTTTTAAATAAAAAATCCACGTGGCAATTTTTTTTTTTTTAAAAATTGTTCACGTCAAATTTTTGAAAAATTAAAATCAATTTTATTTTAAAAAAAAAAAAAGAAGGGGAGGAGGGGATGGCGAGGGCTGCCCTCGCCGATCCCCTCCTCCCCTTCTTTTTTTTTTTTAAAATAAAATTTATTTTATAATAATATATTTTAAATTATTTAATATTATTTAATTAATAATTTTTAAATTCACGTCAGCCAAAACGACGTCGTTTTGGCTGATTTTTGGCCGATTCAGTTTTCGGCAAGCCACGTAGGCAAGAAAATTAATAAAAAATTGCCACGTAGGATTTCCGGCAGGGTTCCAGCGACTTAGCACTTAAGTGATCCATTTTTTTTTAAAAGTGGCACTTAAGTGTACCTTTTGTAACTTTTGACACTTAAGTGTCCATTCGTGCTAACTTTTGGCACTCCTGCTGTACTTATGCCATTGAAAATTATACCAATTGCTTGCCAGGTGACCAAAGGATTTCTTGATATCGCTTCTCTAGTTTGCATGAATATATCCTAAGATTTAATTTTAACATAATATCAAGTTCAATCAGCGATTTTCACCTTGGCATTGTAATTGGCCCATTTAAAGAATAATGAGCTTGGCCAAATTCTCTCAATACGGGCTTAGTCCAATTTGCTAAACTAAAGCTCAGACCATCAATTCAAACCCATTTGCTAGTTAGATCCAAATGCAACAATAAAAAATATAAACTAAACAATAAATTCTCCTAAAATTATATGTTATGCAATTTAATTTTGATATTTGTATCTAGGGGATGAGAATTAATCCCTAATTTCCTATGCAATGAATAAATGATTGAGTCGGTAAAATTTAGGTGTCAACACTATGTAAGTCAATTACTAGTGGGAAGTGTAGATAGACTCTCAAGATTGCTAATAGAAATAGCTCACTATATCAACTGTGGAGAAAATATTTTTCACATCTTTACATACTCGGGATAGGAAGACCAGATCTTCCTTTGACTAATCTTGTAAGTCAAAAGGAGTAAACAACTATTTTTGAACCTGGAATTGCAGAAAAAATAATTTGACGCAAAACTGATTTGATTACGTGGCAAGATAATTATTACCAAGAATAGATGCCTCTATTCAGAAGACCTAACTTGTATTAGGGAGATTTGATTGTGTGGCAACCTGATCTTCGGTGATTGTGTTAATAATTTCTAACGGCAAATTGATTGTCCTGTAAATAAATAAAAAAAGGAGTTTGAAAAATGAGAACTATATAAGAAGATGGGAAAATTCCAAAAAAGGGCCCCAAGTGTCATCGGTTTTTCAAATAAGGGCTCGAAGTGACCATAATTGTTTTAAATAAAAGCCTAAAGTGGTTATAATTATTTCAAATAAGAGCCTAACATCACCGGTCACTGGCCAGCAAAATTTTTCAACTAGCTAAGGGCATTTTTGTCATTTGTCATTTTTTTTCCTTTTTTTTTTTCCTGGTTCATCTTCTTTGTTGCCGATGTCTGGTCAGCCACCGGCGAAGCCCATAGAGAGTTGGGCAAGGGTTGTCCTCGCCTAATCCCGTGAGTGCCACCTTCACCCTACAGGAGGCTCCTCGCCAGATTTGGCGAGGGTCGGCCTCGCTTGGGGCCAATGAGGGCAAGACAACCCTTGCCTCATGACCACCCACAAGCCTGCAGCCAACGAGAGCCAACCTTGCGAGTGGTCGCAATGTAAGGGTCATCCCACCCTCATCGGCCTCACCCTAGGGGAGGTTGGCCCTTGCCGGCCACAAGTGAGGCCAACCTCGCCAAATCTGGTGAGGCCATCCCTTGCCTAATCTAGCGAGGCCATCCCTCGCCTGTGGTCAGTGAGAGCGACCCTCACTAGATTGGGCAAGGGCGACCCTCACCCAGCCTTTCATGGGCTTTGCTGGTGGCCAGCTAGCCATCGACAATGGAGAAGGAGAAGAAGATGAACTAGAAGAAAAAAAAAGTAAAAGGAAAAGGAAAATGAGAAAATAATAAATTACGAAAATATCTTTTGATTGTTAGAAAATCAGGTCCTTATTTGAAACAGACATAATCACTTCATACCCTTATTTTATACAAGATTCACTTCAAGTCCTCATTTGAAAGATTGGTGGCACTTTAGGCTCTTATTTGAAACAATGTCCACTTTGGGTCATTATTTGAGAAAATATGGGCTCTTGAGGCCCTTTTTTGAAATTTTCCCTAAGAAGATTAACAGAAGTTGAGGTGATATGATGGGAAATTGAGAAAGCTACAAATACTAATGTAATCACATTCTTCCTGTGTTGCATGCTTGATTTATTAAACTGTGTTCCACTCTATTGTGAGAGTTGATATCACTTATTGTAATCGATAATTCAATCTTTAGGCATTACAATTGGATTGCAACCAGTAATCTCTACGCACTAGGATCGGGTTGTGGATTGCACAAAATCCGTAATTTGATCTTTAGGCATTAAGATTGGGTTGTTGATTTATTTGTTTCCAATTTAGTTACATGAATATATGTTGTGATTTTGAGCTTATCTTATTGTTTAACTTTCTTGTTTAAAAAACACAAAAAGATTGCATTGCTTAATAGACTAGGATAGTTTTTTGATAGAGTTGCATGTTTAGACAATATCTAGTAACTTATGATGAGTTTCCAAGTTGGAAGAAAATTGTAAATATTTTATAATTTAGGTTGGATAATTCTTCACTTTAGATAGTTTATTTTTATTATTTATCAAAATCAAACTTCAATAAAAGAATAAAAAATAGCATGTACATATTATATAAAATAGGTTGCATCACTATTCTCCATGTCATTATGTCTTGCCACATCATCTATGCCATGTCATGTTTGCCATGTCATTTAGTGATTGCATGCTAGGTCATATAGACAACATTCTCTATGTCATGATAAATTGGTAGCATGCATCGCATATACTTTAGTTTTCATTAAAGAGAAACCCCAAAAAAATTAATTAGAATGACATACCATTTTTCAAACTCATGGTTAGGCCAGGTTTAATATTTTAGAGTTTTACTTATACTTGAAAAATTAATTAACTCGAGGTGTTTGAGTTTTTGCTTTATTCCTAACATTTTATTTATTCAATGCTTTGATTTTGATTATTGAGTGTTATTTTAATGGTAAGCACCTGTATGATCATATTTAACATACTAATGGCTACATATAAAATCAATCCAATTGTTTGTGCAAAATATTTTTAGAAAAGAAAAGAGACTATGTGTTGAAGGAGTGTCAAATAAATTTAGCATAATCAAGTCTGTGCATCCATGATTCTCTACTTTGTAGAAGTAAGGCATGTTCCTACACTTGGTTTCTAATCAACCCACTAATAATAGATCAGTGTCAACTCCTGAATAAATTAATTTGCACATTAGAAATTGATTGAAAGTTGTGATCGGTATGACCTTTGGAGAGCCTACGCTACGTGTAAACTTAGTTACCCATTAGCTACTCTCCAAGTGGTTCACTCAAGGGAGGATTATGACACTACCGACAAAAAAGCACAAACTTAATGGAAGAAGAAAACTAATGAGAAATTAAACATATAGAGAAAAATAAGTTTATTGAAATTTGGTGACTCAAAACAATCCCTCTTTTCATGTGGAAAGAGAGAGATGGGGGGGTTCAAATTTTCACCTTCTTAAGGGATAGTTGGGTGGGGACAATTTAGTTTCAAGTGTGGGTTTTGACTCCCATGCCCTACAAGAAGGTAAGGTAAAAGTTCAAGAGTGAAAGTTAGAGTATGAGTGGAGTACGAACGACAAAAAAAATCGGTGACAGATCGATTTGTATTTTTCTAAAATTAGAAAGATTAACTTATCAAAGATGAGAAACACTAAGTATAAACATAGAAAGTGTTAGATGTTTAAGGAACTATGATTTGACAAAAAAGAACAGCTCAAGTGCCAAAATTAAAAAATGTACACTTAAATGCTACTTTTAAAAAAAAATTAGATCACTTAAATGCCAACTCCGACAAAGGCTGCCAGAGATTCGACGTGACTCATTTTAATAATTTCTAACATCTACGTGGCTCACCAAAATTCCACGTGAGTTTACCTTCACAAAAAATGACGTTTTAGTATAAATTTAATTTTTAATATAAATATTAATTAAATAATTAGCACAGGTGAGGTAGCCTTCCCCTGCCTGTGGCCGCTGCCCCATTGCCGATGGGGCAGCGACGGTGGACAATGAGGGTCGCCAACAACTATGCCAGCCCTCACCTCTGGTTGGTGAGGGTTGCCGACCCTTGCCCAAGTGCCAACGAGTGCCAACACCTTGCCCCCCGGACGATAGGGTGACAACCACAGGCAAGGGAGCCCCTCCCACCTATCCTCTGCTCTCTCTTTTTTAATTTCATTTTTAATATTATTTAATTAATAATTATATAAAAACCTTATTAAGATCAAAATGGCATTGTGTTGGGCTGATCTAACCACATTAGAGCTCAAAACAACGTCGTTTTAGGCTTATTTGGTCATGTCAGCACCTAAAATGATGCCATTTCAACTTCAACTTGTCGAAAAAGTGCAACGTCGGTATTTTGGTTGGATTTTCTCACCATTAGCACTTATTTGATCATTTTGCTCTAATCTTGTCACTTAAATATACCATTCCAAACTTTTGGCATTTAAGTATCCCTTCGTGCCCAATTTTGGCACTCCAAAGGTCCACACATCATGATTTGATGTGCTAGGGATAGATTTACTTTCAAGGTAGGATTTTGTCCCTCTCTTAATTTTAACATTTAATTATTATAGTTTGCCATGGATTTTTAATGAATTTTTCAAGAAGAAAGGTTGAAGTTAAAGCAAACTTTTGCATTTGCTGAAAAAGTTGGTAATAATACTTTGCCTTTTTTACAAATCGAATCTTAGGGATGGGGATGCCATAAGTGTTATAATTTTTGTACGACACTTACTTAAATATCTACCTAAGTGTCGAAAATCCAACATGGCATGACAATTGATCTCTTGTCATAATCTTTAAAAAAAACAATCATCACAATTGTCGTGCCATGTTGGATTTCTAACACTTGGGTGATTGATAATGACATTCAGATGAGGTACAGAAGTCATGGCACTTGCATTGTCTTTTTTCCCTCAAATCTTATACTCATAGGCTACATTTGGCTGTTGGAATAAAATTTAGGATAGGATATTGTATGTTTGGTGATTGCTCAAAACAGGATAAAGTCAAATATAAGAGAATATATGTCGGATAAAATTATCTTATAAGAAGGTATAATAAAGGTGAATATGATTTAATATCTATAACAGGAGAGTTATTTTGCTCAAATAACAAATTTCTTAAATTAACAAAAATAAATTTGTATTTTAATATAAATAATATTTAAATTCTAATAAAAGGAATTCAAAATACAAAATATAACAATTCATGAATATTTAGAATCCATATTATGCAAGGAGACAGTGCTTTTGCTAATTCGAATTGAAGGGTAATATAAAATCAATCTATTTCTGACATCATATCCATAGTTTGCGTATTCATGAAATGGGTTGAATTGGTATTAGTCTAGATATAGCAAAATAATTCTATTCGATCGAATAAGTACCTTGTGTCAAAATTGAGAAATTTGGACCCTGTTTCAATTAATGGGGGTCATGGAAAGAACAGGTTCAAAATCACGATCAATTCCCTTTTCAAATCCGGCTACAATTGCACGAGCCCTTCCTACATGCCATTCTACCATAGAGGCCAACGATAGACAATAACTCCCCCCAAATATAGCTTACAATTTTCATCGTGTTGTGCTCTCCAAAGAGCAACTTTTATCAAAATCTCAAAGGGTGTTGAGTTGGAATCTCATTCTAAGGATTCTTTCCGATCCCATTTTCTTGTTCCTAGGATATTGAAGAGGAATAAATTGATATTTCGTTCCTTCACAGAGAAAGGTTTATTCAAAGTCACAACACAAGAGCCTTTTTTTTTCAATATCTTTCTTTAATTCCAGAACACAAGATCCATTTCTATAGATAAGATAGATCTATCAGATCATATCTTCATGTACCAAATCCAAATATATTTACATTATTACATATTTTGGGTATTTTAGCCATATTAGTACAATTTACTATTCAATAAAATTTAATTAGAGAATGATGGGAGGGGAAGAAAGAAATAAAAATAATTTAATTAAAAAATAAAATAAAATAAAATAAGCAAATAAAAATGAAGTAGACAAGAGTATCACGAGAGATTTTTACCATTTCTAAAAAATTTTGTTCATTTATACTAATATATTATTTATACCAAACAATATACATGTAATGTGAATATATTCGATTTTATTACTATAATTACCAAATAATGAATAGGATATAGCAAAATCCTTGGATGTTATATTCTATCTTATTTTGGTTAGAAATCCATGCGAACACATATATTGGTTCTAATCTAATAACAGTATCTCATTTAAAAGCCAAATAGATTAGAATTCTCAACTAACAAATTTCCAGCAAAAGATATCTTTTCTCGAATAATTTGGATATTGTTCCTAAAAGGGAAACTGGTAATATATTGAAATATCGTTGTTTTGACCACGAAATATTCGATCACTTTTTGTTTCCTTTTTTTCGCCTCGCTGTACAGATCTTTTCGTTCTCTCACGTATAGGGAGGCCCTCTTCTCTATATGCAGGCGAACCTTGGTCGTCCCTTGCATAGAAATCGAAACCCGTATTGCAATCTGCTCAAACGGAATCGATGATTCTTTGAGAAAGGCTTGACGTCAAGATCGATCCTTTTCTGTCGTCATCATCATTATCGACGAGGAGACTACCTCCAAACTTGAAAAGGTATGTCTTGCATTCTTTTTTGGCCATTTAGTAGATGATTATACGTTAGATTTAACATCAGAAACGAAAGAGCATGGATCTGGAAGATCACAAATTTAAAGAGCGGATTCCAGCCACTGTAGAGGTGACCGGTGGACTTGCATAATTGAGATTTAGGTGGTAAAGGAATTAGGGGTGTGTAACGGGACAAGACTAGACTAGACCGGCTGGTTTTGGGTGGTTTACAAGGGCAGAAGTCCGGTTCCCGATTCCTATTTTTGGAACTGGTAGCCAATCCATCCAGTTCCCGATTGTAGGGTGGGAACCGGACTGACAATATATGTACTTTTAATTTCTTAATAAACCATAACTTTGCCAATTTCCCTTAATTTGTCTTTCTTAAGTAGAAACTACAGGATCATGGCCTATCTTCATCTATCCATTATGGAAAGACTTCTTTTCATTTTTTGGAAATGTTTTTTGGTTGGTACATCTTTCAAGAACAAAGGTTGATTGGGTAAAATTGAGCAAATTGATTTCATTTGATTGGACTAGACCAGTAGGTTAATTTGGTTCGCAGTTCTAGAATTGGCTAGTCTAGTACATGGTCCTAGAAATTGGGAACCGGTTTGGTTCCAATGCCGGTTTCCAATTCCACATTGGAATCGGATTGGAATCGAAAATCAGACTAGGAACCGATCACCCCTAATAGGATTAGGAATTTTTAGAATGAGATCCACTGAAATCTACAAAGTCATTTCAATGCAATAAGTCAATTTAGATCTAAAAGTCACTAGGAGTTGCTCCAATAGTCACTATTCTCACATGAGAAGATGGAGGTGAGGAGTTCGATTCCCCATTTTCTCAAAAGGCTAAAGGTGAGGATGTTTAGTTTTAGGTGAATATTTGACTATCAGGTGAGCTGAGAGTTAAAAGTATGACAGATAAAAATAAAAAAATCTAGAAATTTTCACATTATTGTGTTAGTAGTGACCTCATTTAGTGACTCAATTGTCTCAGAGTGAGAGAGATGCTCTTCATTTTTTAAGATGACCTTACCATAAATGTGCAATATGTTATCAATCACAAAGTTGCAAAACCAAACTATCCCATAGTTTTAGAATTTGTAGTATCCTTTTCCTCCCATTTTGTACATAAACCTTAGTACTTCTAGTACCACGTCGATCTCAATTTAAATAAATAAAAAGGTCTTGAAATCAATGGACCGATGGCCAAAACATTAAGAATTGATTGGTAGTTATTTCCATACCAGATTTCCATTATACAATACGATAAATAGTCACCACTTAATTTTTGGCGCTAAAACTTGCACTAATTTTTTTTATTCAGATTTCTCGAACGGATTGAAGTCTTGAAGTCGACAACGCACCATCAAGTTTCCCTTCGCTTCTGACATGTCTGCTCTAAGCCGGACAGAACAACTACTTCTCCAGGTATGTGTTTCATTACCTAGTTTGCTTGATGCTGAAGCTTTGCATCTTAAGTACACCAATATCCCCCAGCTTATATTGTTTTCTTGGCAAAGATTATAAATGGCATCAATGCGGCCGTTTAATTGATGCCACATCAGCAAAACATTAGATATAAAACAAGATGATAATGAAATTGATAGGGCATTGGCAATGGTGCACAAATTGCTGGTAGCATTAGCCAGTGTAACCGTATGCGAGGCGATTAGTGGTTGAAGCATCGAATTATACTGATGGTACCATCAAAAAATCTAAATTAATACACATATGCAATATTTATCCAAACTGATTTTTGTATATTACAAACTCCTACATTGACACACAATGCCACATTTACCCCAAATTGATTTTTGTGTCAAAGAAAATCTCAAATTGATACATCCGTACCATATTTACCTCACACTAGAATACTTGTTCTACAATTACACAAAATTGTGGTAAATATGGGATTTTTTTGCGGGGTAAATGTGGCAAGGGTGCATCAATTTGGGACAAATGTGGCATGGGTATATTATTTTGGGATTTTTTTATATAAAAATTAATTTGGAGTATATGGCATGCATATACAAGTTTAGGAGTTTTTGAGACTCATAAATTTGATTGGAGTAAATGTGGCACCAATGTATTGGTTGGGTATTTGTTATGATATTAACCCTAAAGTATATGGTGGCAAGATTAAGATATTCAGTGGCTGTCGGAGAGTCATGGCAACGATGATAGTGGGAGGAGATAAGTAGGATAGTCAATATTAGCGGTGGACTTGCCCTTAGGGGAATGGGTAGCCAGGGTTGATGGTGTGGCATGGGTATCGTGTCGGTGACCGAAGAAGGTGGGATTTCGTCCTTTAGTAGTAATCGAGGAGGCAAAGCAAGGTGGTGAGCTAATAGCACATTTGATCGCAGTAATGACTATTACATTGCAGGTTAATTACTGATTGCCTGCCTATTACGGTGTTGCTAGAAGTAATAGTTATTACTGTGTAATCTCTATTATAGCCAAAGCTTTAATAGCTATTACGTGACCCTCTATTCCAAAATTACCCTTGTTTCTTTCTCCCACTTACTCAAACATTATTAGATTATGTGCGTTAAGATATAAATTTATATCAATCATGACCAAATCTATTTATATTATATGTAATCATAGCATCAACTATAGTTATTTTGACATGACCATATATTATATGATCCATAAATAAACGATTAAATAAAAAGTAAATAATTTCTGTAAATAATAGTTATGTTATTCATACCATTTGCTTACTGTTAGGTATGATTATATATTAACTCCTATATTGTAGATAAAAATTTGTATATTAAATTGTAACATCTCAATACTTATGGGGTGCTGCACTCATTATTAGATAAAAAATGATAATTAATTTATCAAAATATACATTTTAACATATCCATGTACTCAACTTTTAACTCTAATCATGACTAAATCATTAAAGACAAACAATTTGATGATATTATCAATTCTAATGTACGGAATGTGTATGGGATATCAAACTCATGCATCATGATTAACTAGCAAAGTCTGATAACTATTATTTTCTGACTTCAGGGGTATTTTGAGAATTTTAATGGTACTCCCGTTCATTATATGTCGTTCATGAAACCAAATAGTGCAGTTGTTACTTCGTTCTAAAATTTTGTTAGATGAACCGACCAATCTTAGATTGGAAACATGGCTATAATTATTTCCACATGTGGTTGCTGCTTGCTTACACTTTTATCGAGCTTAGACGTTTATTGAATTCTTTTGGTGAAAAAGTATGACATACGAATCTTCTCCAACTATCCTCAGAAGAAACGAAAACTAGACCAATCCTTAGAAAGTGAAGAGTCTACAGTAGACCATGAACAAGCATTAGAGAAAAACCTTCACCATAATGTCAAGAAATTGGTTACAACTCTTTCCTGTGTAACCAATTTTGCTGACATTATTGGCGACAGTTTGGATGAGCAAACTGTCCACAACTCATGCATTGCCTCAACTGGTGTGTCGACCGGCATAGAAGGCTATGAAGAAAAGCAAAGTACAAACTCTTACCCTGCTCCATCAGCTGTGGACTTTGTTTCTTCATCAGTTGTCATCGACTCAATCTCATGGAGTCGGCAAGACTTGGCTCCCCGAAATCAACCTTCGGAGGACCCCGGTGATGAAACAGATGATTTCGACTTTTCAGATGCGGATGAGGAATCAAATGTAATGGTCCGAAGGCGAGTGTTCTCTCTTTTGTACTTAGACGACGAGTACCCTACAAGACCGGTGGTGCCAATCGGCCCCGCATTCCAGGCGGAAATCCCCATATGGATGGGCACGTGCACCAAAAATTACAATACTTCAGAAAGCACGAAATATATAGGCACCCGTATTTGGCCTGTCGAAGACGGAGTGAATGAAACCTTACTGGGAAGCAATGGACAAGGAAGGCATGAGCTATGCTCTTGTAAATCACCAGGATCAGCTAACTGCATGAAAAGGCATGTGTATGAATCAACATTGAACTTCAAGCTTAATCTCGGCCCTGCTTTCTGGACTTGGAAATTCAATGAAATGGGAGGGGAAGTCTCGAGGACATGGACAATGAGAGAAGAAAATCAGTTCGAGACACTCGTGAAAACAAATCCGCTGGTGAACCAGCCAAGATTCTGGGACAAAGCATTGAAGTGCATTCCGACCAAGAGCAAGGACAACATCTTGAGGTACTAATACAATGTGTTTGTCCTCAAACAAATTACCGTGCAGTTGAGGTCGTTGACCGAGCAAATTATCAGTGACAGTGACAATCCTGAGTCCGAGGAATGATGGGAAAAGTGTAGCTCGTGAGTTCATGGAGAAATCGTTACTCCCGGTGGTTCTTCTAGATATCTGTGCCAGCACGGGCATTGGTAACTCTATAAAAGTAGAGTTATTTTGTCTTTTATAGGCAATAAATATGATACTTTATAATGCAATATTCATGGAAACTATTTGGATTTCCTTCTATTTACCCAAATTTTCCTTGTGGGTGCAGCATAATGAGATTTGGAGAAAATAAGGAAAAGATGGCAAATAGAAGGAAAGGAACGATTCTTTGTTTTAGGAATTCAAATAAGAAGCGTTGAAGGTTGATGCAAATTAGGGATTCTATAAATTATCCCATAAGTTTATGTGAAAATAAGTAGTCGCATTGTGTTACAATTCTTGGATATATTCTCTAAACCAGATAACATTAAAAGCTTGGGGAGACGGCTAGGTTTTTAATTTTAGATTGTTTTTCATTGTTCTTGGTTTTTTTTCTTTTATTCAAGATGTTAGGGCTTAATTTATATTTTTGTTTCTCCTTTCACTATGTTCTAATTTTCTTTCGTTAAAGCTACAATGTAGCCTAATGATGATGATATAAATTTCGTGATTTTTATGTTTTGCAAGTGATGTCATTCATGTGAGTAATATATTATTATGCTTAATACTTTTAAGTAACTAGCCACTACTTGAATGATCTAATGTGTATGTTTGAGACTAAGAAGTGATAATATACAATTTCTCCTTTATAATATATAACTATGAATTAAATGTAAATGGAGATATATCATATTATTTGTGTGGCTTTCGATGATAAGGTGGTCCAAAGGATTCATTGTAAATCGTGAATATTTATAGATTTTAATTCACTTATGTTTATTTAAATTAACATAGAGACATGATGGATTGATAAACTGAGTAGGTTTGTTATACTTAGAAATAAGATAATAATTGTGATGTCCTGAAATTCAAACCCTTTAGGAGAGGAATGAACGTTAATTTCGCCAATACATTGTTTGTTGATCTCACTTGGAACTGATCACTCTCGAAATATTGACCTTGAAAGGAAATGCTAATGAGGACAAAACTCGTGCGACTAAAGAACTTGACTTGGGAAAATAACTCAACCGTGATACTTGCGTAAGGACGATCTTGTAGATGTACAGGCTGATTTCAATGATGACTAAAAATCGATTCGCGGACAGAGTATAATGGAATGATGGGTGATTCCGTCTACTATTATCGAACCCACGAACGATCCTATACCGATCCTTGATAATCGTGTACTTTGAAATAATAATCAATCTTTCGCAATTTCATGCAGTCAAGGACGTCCATGTGTCGAGAAGTCTTGAATGTGAATTGGCACAAGTCGGTTACGTGTGAGTCCTCGAAGCTGTCTGTCAATTTGAGTAGTACCAAAATGGCATACGAGCGAAATTGACAAGGCATGAGAATCTAAGATTGGACTTTGAATTTTCGGGAACGTCCGAGACAAACTTTTGGACGATACTTCTTCAATAGTCGACAGTGTTAGTTGAGCCGAGTTTTAGGAAATGGGATTTTTGGATCGAGGAAAAGAGCCTACGAGGACGTGAGCCGGGTAAGAATAGTGTGGGTCTCACGCCCAAGGTGGGACAGCCACCGTGGAAGACCGAGATAAGCAAGTGAGCCCGTTGGACCCAACCGACCCATTTACCCTTTCGAGCCTATAGTCTAAACTTGAGCCAATTTGAGCCCAACAAATTCTCAAGCCCGTTCCTAGTCATTTTCTAGCCCGTTTCTTAGGCATGCCTTTCATTTTCAACCCAAGGGCAGTTTGAGAATTTTGCAAGGTGGAAATGACCAAAATGCTCTTTGATATTTTGAAGAAAAGTCAAAAGAAGAGAGAGAAGATGATGTCATGTTTCTTGAGGACTTGAACTAAGCCATTAATGGCCTTAATGAGCTTATCCTTCAGCCTTTATTTCACTCTCTCTCTCTCTCTCTCTCTCTCTCTCTCTCTCTCTCCTTCAGCCCTCACAAACCACACTCTCTTCCTTTGGTTTCCCTTTCCTTCCTACAGTTTCAGCTTCTAACCTTCCTTTGAAAATCGAGTTGTTAATGGCCTTCCCATGTAAATCATGGCCCATGCCACCCACTGTTGTGTTTAGGAGACAAAATCCATTCAAATGGCATCGGCCATTCATCCAATGAAGCTGCCAGCCAATTCGTAAGGCAGTTGGAAGCTAGTTGCTTGCTGACCGCCCATTGTAGCGCCTGCTACTACTAGTTCCACCTTTTCCTCAGTGTTTTTTTTCATTTCGACCAAACCACCGCCCATACCAGCCACCAATAGTTCCCCCTTGACCCCCTGGTGTCGCCAGTCACCAGCCAACCACTCGTCGAAGCTCCGGCCAAGCCGTTTTGCTCCAATCAACTCGGTTCCCCTCCAAATAGTCAATTTTTGCTGCTTGCAGAAGGAGTCCGAGTTTGTTGCTGCTGTGTTCAGCCTCGGGACCACCTTGGAGTGTCGTGAGGGAGGTCCCTGGGTGTCGGGTTTGTCGCTACCACCACATTTGTCTCGCTGGCCTGCTTAATGGGTGAGTTTAGCCCCCAATCCCTTAGTTAGTACTTAAACTTGCTTAGGGTTGGATTAATTAGTGTTAATGGTTGTTTAGGGTGTTTAATTAAATGTATTAGCCTTAAGATAGGTGGTTAGATAAATGGTTAAGATTAGCTTAGCTTAATATTGCTTATCTATACTTAATTGTGCTTAATTATGCTTAATTAAGTGTTATGTATTAATTAAGCGTGTATTGCCTTAATTGCTTGATTAATTGGATTAATTTCTTTAATTAATGATTTATTTAATTTCTGAAATTAATTAGTTAATTATTTTAATTTCGGAATTTATTTATTTATTTATTTATTTATTAAAATTTGAAATTTTACTATTCATGCACTGTTCATTTGGAAGCTAAAAATGTGCATAATTTTACGTGTCTTGATCATATGAAGTGAATTGGATGTGGCATTGTATGAACATCCGCTTGAATTGTGTGATTTTCACAAAAGAAAGGGAAAGATTTGTCCGAGAGACACCGGAAATGGACTGCTTTAATGAGAAAGAAAATGGTTTGTCTGAGGGACATTTTATGAGAAAGGATTTGAGGTTTTATATGCAAGTATGTGTGAGCTCAGAGATAATAAATGGGTTGTGATGGTATACTTGCGTGATCACTAAGTTGAACTCGCCACCCCGGCAGTAGTTCGAGGGGTAATAGTCCAATTTATCGAAAACCTGGCAAGGTCCGGATGCGAAGCCACGGTAGAGGTTGGGCCCATGCTCCTTATGGAATGCCATCTTGGGTGAGGGTCCCTTGACGTTGCCACACCTCAGGGGAGGGCAATGCTTGGCTATGCTAGTAAACATCGGTGGGAATTCGGTTGTAGTCCTATGGGGCAGTAATAATTGAAACACGTATGGATGCCAGAGTGTATGAGAAACATTGCATCATTGGTTCCAATTATGCATGAGGTGATCACATCATTTAAAGCACACACGCATGAATTTATAACGTGCAGGATGTGGCAATGGTCAGGTGAGATCGCTTGTAACGCGACTCGCATGTAATTGATAAACAACATTATCTAACGGCCATATGCATTGCGTGTATCATACTGACTTATAATGTGCAGGATTTGGCATACTGAGTAAGGTTGCATGTGAACCGACTAATTGTTTGTCGGTTGCCCATGTCCTTTGTTTGCTTGTGGTCTACTGGTTGTCTATTGTTGGGTTGAATAAATGGTGGTTCTAGAGAGATAACCCAGGTTGAGTTGGTGTACTAACCGAGGCTTAGGAAAAGAACTCGCTGAGATTTTATTTCACTGGTTGTTGAATAACCATTTTCAGGCCTTCAGAATGACGTACTCGCAGTGAAGAATCCTGCCCCCACTCCACTAATGATTGACTCGACGGAGCCGAGTTTGATAGGTCCGATTGGCAATGGTGTTGAACCCAAGGGTTCATATTGTATAGTTGGGTTAGCCTAGCCCAATTTCTTTTTGAACTAGCTCAAAGGATGGATCAGCCCTTTTGTTGGGCTTGTATCAAGAAACAATCCTCAATTGGTTAATCTAGTAAATTGTATGAATAGTCGAGGTTTCTGTTATTCATCCCTCTATCTCTGTTTGATTGTTTGATTGTTTGATTGTCTGTTTGGACTGGGGATGGTTCATCTTCCGCTTGCGCATAACAAAAGATTAAAATGAATGGTCGTCGACGAGTCATGGGACGTTGCTTTCAATTGACCATGATAACAAGTTGTTGTGAGCTCAAGAGTCAGGCTATTACAATAATTAGATTAAGAAATTTCACTATTACATGTTTGATATCATTCTTGTATGCATGATAACTTGAAATTCATATTTAGTGGCTATGGTGAAATCGGATTGTTGACACCTAAATTTTGGCGACTCAATCATCCATTTAATGCACAAAAATTTAAGAATTAATTTTAATCCCTAACAAAAATATTAGAATTAAATTGCACTGCATGTAGTTTTAGGAGCATATTTCAATTATTGGCATAATTACATTGGATCGACAGCAGATATATTCAAATTAATGGTTCTAAACTTTAATTTAATGAGTTGGGCTAAGCCCATAATGAAAGAGAATTTGATGAAGCATGTTATAGATTGACGAGTTGGAAGATGGATATATTTCGAAAAAAAATTGTATTATTCTTCTAATATTCGGTGATATGGTAGTGGATATTTCATATATTTAGGTAGTTCATATATATCCTAAGTGAAGGCAAGCATAAGAAAGAAATATTGCAGGCTCATCTTTGCAAGATTCGGAATTCGAGAAAATTCTATTACGATCTTATAATCTATGAGCTGATCAATGGAGAATATTCTGAAGAAGCCAAGAAAAGATCAAATTGCACGCATGGGAACATATTTGATCTTATGCGTTGAGCAGCATATCTTGCATGTCCTTACCGTATATATGGTCAGCATAAGGGCAAGAAATTGACTGTTGGCTGACCAATCCGTGCAGAAGGAATTGAGTGTTGTGCCCTTGATTGCCGGTGAACATGAACAGAACAAGAAGTCAAGATTATTTTGTGATACTTAGGTGCCCACTTTTATTGCGTTTAGAAACTAAACAAGGAAAGACGATCTTTTCTTACTGGTTCTGTGATGCAAGAGGGGCACTATAAAAGGACGAGAGGACCAGAGAATAGAGGGGAGAGCCACTCCAGAGAAAAAGAGGTCGGGAGAATACATTGAGAGATACGCTTTAGAGAGCAAAGAGAGAACTGAAGGAGTCACGGTCGAGACCTCTTGACGGCCGTGACTTTGTCAAGTTCGTGGCTGCGCCTCAACGCTGATCCCACGGCTGATCGTCCGCTACATCAACAATGACCAGCTTTGCCGTTATCCTCCCCTATGATAAAGAAGTAGCCTTCACTCCTCGCCTGACCGTGATCAACAACGACCAAGTTTTGGGGGGCCACACAACTGATACACACGGCCACACGGAGAACACTTGGATGAAACACGTGAGAAAAGAGAAAGAGGGAGAGAGTTCCCAGCGCAGCCTTGGCCAAGACACCTGCTGCGCCGGCACTCCTTCACGATGGTAACTGTTGTTTGACCTGTCGCCACACCACCGATGCTGTCCGTGTCACGCCCTGGTGGACGTTGCCCCTTGCCAACCGCAGCTGCTTTACCCACCTGCGAGCAACTGAGTTGCTCTGATTCTTTCAGCCGCTGCCTGTCCCAACATGGATTGCACCGCAAACCAGCCTGCGTCGGACATTCTCTTCTCCTTGATGAGGGATCCAGATTTTTCGTTGAGGTGCTCACCACAACCAGCCTTAGTCGTGCCTCATCAATCAGCAGCAACGGGTCCGGCTCCGCACAACTGGTGTCAATCCAGCAGTGAGTGATCCTTGCTCAAGTCTCTGCCCCCTCGGTGACAGCAACCCTCTCGGAGATCCCGGCCTCTGTTTCTCACTGGGTTGTTGATCATCGCACGCCTCTCGCTGCCTTGGAGCCCACAATCAAGAAGAGCTACTTGAATTTCGGTTAAACTAGGCTAAGTGGTGGATTTTGTCTTCGTCCGTCCAAATTTGGAAATGCAATCCTCGAAATAGGTAATTATCTTATCTAAATTTGATTTAGATAATTTGCTGCCTAATTTAAAAGATTATTGTCTAACTGCTAAGATAATTTTCAAATTTGATATGATAAGATATTTCATAATTCGCAATAGTATATAATCTTTTATTCTATCTATAAGGCTTTAGATGGAATCATTGATTCCACGGGAATATTTAAGATTGATATTTTGATCTTTAAAACTTATGATCAATTTATCAATTTTATTCACGAAACTTCAAATAATCAAGATATTGTTTCCACATTTGACTTGATTGGATGATACCTTTGTGGATTGTGGGTGGTTTGACTTCTTAAATTAACAAAATTAAAATTATATTTCAATATAAATAATATTTGAATTCTAGAATCAGAAATTCAACAATTTTAATTTAATTCTATTTTATTACATATTTTAGGTATATTTATTACATATTTAAGGTATTTTAGTATTTTAGGTATAGTAGTAATATTTAATAAAATTTTATTAGAGAATGATGGAAGGGGAAGAAAGAAATAATTAAAGAAGAGAGGAAAATAAAATAAAAATAAAGTTGGCAAGAGTGTTGAAAAAGATTTTAATTATCTCCATTTATAAAAAAATAATTATTTATATTGATATGCCACTTAAACCAAAGAATGTACATGATATGATGTGAATATATCTGATTTTACTACAGCAATCACCAAACAGTGGATTGGATATGGCAGAATCATTGGTTTTCAAATAATATCCTATCTAGTGCTAACCTGATTAGAAATTCAAACAACTAAATGCAGCCGAAGTGGTTCACTCAAGAGGATTGCAACACTAGTGACAAAAGAGTACATATTTTATGGATGAAGAAAAGGTTGAGGTTGAAACAAACCTTTTCATTTGCTTTATTACATAAAGAAAAATTAGTAATAATACTCTATCTTTTTATAGATTGGACATAGGGATGGGGGTTGTTAAAGTGTCATGATTTTTGCATGACATTCACTTAAGTACCATAATTTTTTTTCCTATCACCCAAGGGTAAAAAATATGACATGGCATGACAATCAATATGTTGAGTGTCATAATTTATTTAAAAAATATTCACCACAATTGTTAAACGGTTCTTGGAAGATAAGAGATAGACCTCGAGATGCCGCCTATCTTCGAAGTCTATGTTGACACTTTAGAGAATACTCTTTCTCGACTGGCATTAAAGCAGGCCATTCCACTATCTGAGCTCAAATATTGGAAGATAAGAGAAAGAGGCTGAGACATTCTTGTTTCAAGGCAAACTATAAGAAGAGGAAAAGAATTTGGTTTAAGGGAGAGTGTTATAAATTAAACCAAATTCATGAACATCGTCAATGTTGAGACTATTGTCAAATTACCGAGTTGCCAATATCAATTGGTTACCTCAATATTGATATCTCATAATTGATATCGAATGCTACTCGATACTCATGTTGAAGAAGAGTTATCATATTGTGTTTCTATGTTCTACCTATTTATTCACAAGATCTTTTGTTAGTTCCTAGGACTTTATATCTTCGAAATGCTAGCTATATAAATAAGGAAGAGTAAAGGTCATGAAACAAGTCTGTAAATATGAAAAAGGTCTATAAATTGGGCAATCTTGTAATCATTCTTGTTAAGGTGAAATAAAGGAGAAAAACTAAAAGCCTATTCATCTCCTTATCTTCTGTGTTGTGTGAGTTGTGAGCGTTTCACTTTCAGAATTTCTCCTAACAAATTGGTATTAGAGCTACACCTTTGACATTCGACAGTGTATGGATCAACATTGAAATTCAAGCTTGGTCTTGACCCGACTTTCAACAAGCGATGAAATGGGAGGGAAGTCTCAAGGACATGGACAATGAGAATCAGTCCAAGACACTCATGAAAACAAATCTGCTGGTGAACTAGGCAATCTTCTGGGAGTAAGCATCGAAGTTCATTTTGACCAAGAGCGAGGCCAACATGTTGGCTTGTTAGCTAGAATCATCAATGTGTTTTATTTGAATTAGTCAAAGTTGTTTAGTTTGTTAGGATTTTGTTGTTACAATCCTAGATTTTAGGGGTTGATTTCTTTTGTTATTATTATGTAGTTATCCGTTGATATTGGTGGCTTTTTTTAAAAGGTTAATGAATAATGGATGTAGAAGTGAAGTATCTTCCTCTAAACATCTCTTTCAATTCCTCGCTTAAGAGCCTCTTTTCGATTAGTTGCATCAGAGCTGGTTTATTGAGAGTGTTGAGAGTTCAAACATGTGAGAAAAAGTGAGCCACAAAAGATTGAGAGCCAAAAAGAGAGAGAGTCCATGAGAATATAGCAGTAGCTCTATTCCATTTTACTCTTGCAGTAGCAATCGAAGTCGATGGCCTTGGAAACATTTGTGCAACCAGCTATCCCGCATTTTGATGGTCATTATGATCATTGGAGCATGCTGATGGAAAATTTCCTCAAGTCCAAAGAGTATTGGCAAGTAGTTACCTCTAGAATTGCAGAACCATAGGAGGGAGTTGTCTTGTCGGCAATGCAAAAAAAAGATCTAGACGCATTAAAGCTGAAAGATCTGAAGGCCAAAAATTATGTTTTCCAAGCTTTTGATAGATCAATCTTGGAAACAATTCTTTGCAAAGATATCTCCAAGTAAATTTGGGACTCCATGAAGAAGAAATTTCAAGTATCAACAAGAGCAAAGAGGCAACATCTTCAAACACTTCATTCACAGTTCGAAATGCTATGACAAAATTAAGAGAGTTGGTCACATACTATTTTTCCCGAATAATGGAAATTGTCAATAAGATGTAGATCCATGGCGACAAGATGGAGGGCATCACCATAATTGAGAAAATTCTCTGATGCTTGACACCAAAATTCAACATTGTTGTTTGTCCCGTAGAGGAAGCCGAGGATATCGAAGACCTTTCAACTGATGAATTGCAGGGTTCCTTATTGGTTCATGAACAAAAATTCCAACAGCAAGAGATAAAGGAGCAAGTGTTAAGGCTTCGACTAAAAACCACTTTCCATTGTCATCTAAAACAAATAAAGAAAGGTGGTGTGACGAGTGTTGAAGAGGCATAAGCAAAGGAAATAATGATCGCAACAACTGAAACAAAAAATCTGATAATAATCACTACCATGATCCTCGATGGAAAGGAAGAGGTCATGGAGGTTGACATTCAACTAGTTATAAACCAAAGTTAGAAGACAAATCCAGTGTAGAGTGTTTTAGATGTCATAGGTACCGCCATTACAAATCATAATGTCAAACTTATTTGAATAGACAAAGTGGAGAAAGAAGTAACTTTGTGGAAAAAGAAGTGTCTCTTTTGATGGTGTGTCACTTGAGGGAAGAAACTCATCCAAACATGCAGTATTTAGACACTAGTTGTAGCAACCACATGAGTGAAGATAAAAATGTGTTCTTTGATTTGGATGAATCTTTCCACAACACTCTAAAGTTTGGAGATAATTTTATTGTTTCTGTTATGGGAAAAGGGAAGGTAACAATTCACACAAAGGGAAATTCTATGCAAACCATCTTGAATGTTTTTAACGTCCCTAAGTTAAAGACCAAGTTGCTGAGCATTGGCCAACTACAAGAGAAAGGATATGAAATCTCTATCAAAGGTGGCATTTGTAGAATAAAAGATGAAAAATTGGGCATAATTGTCGAAGTCGGTATTAATGGGAGAACGGTAGTAACTCGAACAATATCGACTTAATACACCGGAATAAAATAATCTCCCATCTTGTGTAAACATAATAGGAACCGATATAATAGAGTAAAATAAATACAAAACAGGCAAACACAAGACGATTTTTTACGTGGAAAACCTCCTCGATGTGAGAAAATAAAAAATCATGGGACCGGAGTCCACCCAAAAATCTTCACTATAAACAAAACTGGGTGAACAATATTCTTCTCTAGTAAATACTAGAGATACATAGCAGCAAATACCTCAAGAACATAATTATTGGTAATATACATAAATTTCACAAGAGATTAAGGATAAATCTGACCAAAAACGCAGGTTTTGATCAATTCATGAAAACTTGATGTAGGGAGCTTCGAATGAAAATTAAATCACTCAAATTCAAGAAGATTGCGCCACGAACATGCTAACAAAATTTAAGCTCAATCGGATCACTTATCAACATCCGATGCCAGATTGATATAAATCAGACTTTATCCTAAACCTCCGGATTTTTAACTTTCTCTTTTTCTTTTGTTACTGTGTCCTTTTGCGGCTACAACTTTTAAAAATAGTGAGAAACTCTATTTTTCCATATGACTTATCATATGGGATCATGCCCTTTTTCACATAGAAGTGAACCCAACTAACAAATCTCTCCCTCACGATAATGTGAAAGGATTCATCATCATTTCTATCAATTAGCAATGTTCAAGCTTCTCTCTTGGTAGAGTTTTTGTCATCATATCATAGCCATTATGGTCTGTATGAATTTTCTCAAGTTCCAACAACTTCTCATCTAAAACATCCCTTATACAATGATATCTAACATCAATATATTTCGATCTAGAATTAAAAGATGAATTCTTACCAAGATGAATTGCGCTTTGATTATCACAAAATAACATATACCTCTTTTGTTTGAACTCAAGTTTTTCTAAGAACTTCTTCATCCATAACATCTCTTTACAAGCTTCGGTTGCTACAATAAATTCAGCTTTGGTTGTAGAAAGGGCAACACACTTATGCAATCTTGACTTCCATGACATACTTTCAACCGCAAAAAAAATCAAATAATCACAAGTAGATTTACTAGTATCAATATCTCCTACCAAGTCGGAATCTGTGTATCCAACTAACTCAAATTTTATGGTCCTGAAACTAAGTTTTAAATTTGAAATTTCCTGAAAATACCTCATAATTCCACTTCACTGCATTCCAATGCTTTCTACCTATATTTGACAAATAGCAACTAACAACACTGTGTGCGCCAAATCTGGGTGTGTATATGTTATCGCATACATTAAGCTTCCTACAATTGAGGCATATGGAACACTTTCCATATTTTTCTCCTCTTTATCAGTTGTTAGACTTTGCTTCATATTTTACTTAAAATAGGTAACAAAAAGAGTACTAACCACTTTACCCTTGTCCATGTAAAATTTTTGAAGAATCTTCTCGATATATTTCTCTGGCAACAAAAACTTCTTAACATCTCTGTCTTGAGTAATTCTAATGCCAAGAATCTGCTTCGCTGAGCCCAAGTCTTTCATCGCAAAAGACTTACTCACTATTTTTTCAATAACTCAATTTGTAAAGCATTCCTGCCAACAATCAGCATAGCATCAACATAAAGCAAGAGAATAATAAAATTATCATTAGAAAAATTTTGAATAAACACATAGTTATTTGAGAAAGTCTTCTTATAGCCCTGTTCTGTGGTAACTAACGCAAACTTTTTGACCACTGTCTCGGTGCTTACTTTAAGTTATAGAGACTTTTCTTCAATTTGCGCACATAATTCTCTTTCTCGGTGCTTACTTTAAGCCATAGAGACTTTTCTTCAATTTGCACACATAATTCTATTTCTCTTTCACTTTGAAACCCTCAGGTTGTTCCATGTATATCTCTTCCTCCAAGTCATCATGTAGGAAGGCTGTTTTGATATCCATTTGCTCAATTTCCAAATCTAGAGTAGTTGCCAAGTTTAGTACCACACAAATAGAAAACATTTTCACTACTGGAAAAAATATATCATCAAAATAAATGCAATTTCTCTAACCAAATCCCTTAACAATCAATCTAGCTTTGTGAAATATGTTCATCTTGCTTCAACCTGTATACCTATTTGTTCTTCAAAACTCTTTTACCTTTAGGTAATTTCACCAACTCAAAAGTATGATTATCATAAAGTGACTGCATCTCGACTCACATAGCATCAAACCAATTGCTTTTGTACTCATCTTCAATTGCTTCTACATGGCACTTTGGTTCACCTACATCAGTCAATAATACATACTCATCTTCAGAGTACCTAATGGAAGGTTATCAGTATCTAACGGATCTCCGAATTGGAACATCTAATTGGGCCTCTAGTTTAGAAATAATATTATCTATTTCAACATGTTCAGGAACATGTGCATTATCTGGAACATTGACTTTCTGCTGCTCTTCATCAACCTATGTAGGAATATTTATAAGAGGAACTGGATCCAAATCATCACTAACTTGGGATGCTGAAATCATCTCTACTTTCTTAATATCCTCTATTATCTATTCTTCCATGAACATAACATATCTGCTTCTTACAATTTTCTTTTCAATTGGATCATAAAATTTGTAGCCAAGTATATCCTGTCTATAACCAATAAATATGCATTGTCATGTTTTCACATCAAGTTTAAACCTCTCATCTTTGGGAATATGCACAAGTGCTTTACATCCAAAAACACGCAAATAATCATAAGGACTCTATTAGGAACATCAAACTCTAAAAGAACGCATGAAGTAAGATTTAATACATGCGTAATTGTACTTAAAGCTTCATCCCAAAAGGATCTGGGTAGCTTTAATTGTAAAAGCAAGTATCTTACCTTGTCAACTAGTGTTTAGTTCATTTTCTCAGTTAAGCCATTTAACTAAGGTGTCTTGAGAGGTGTCTTTTGATATCGAATAACTTGTTGTCTGTAATATTTATCAAAATGTCCAATATACTCTCCCCCGTTATCAGTTCTTATGCATTTCAATTTCTTTCCAGTCCGTCTCTCAACTGAAGCTTGAAATTGCTTAAAAGCATTGAATACTTAATCTTTAATTTTCAAGATATGAATCCAAATTTTCCTTGAAAAATCATCTATGAAGGTAACAAAATAAAGATAGCCACCAAGTGATTTTGTTTTCATATGACCAAATACATCAAAATGCACTTAATCAAGTATACATGACTTTCTTGAAGGATGAGAGTTTTTAAATGCAACTCTATTCTATTTTCCTACTAAATAGTGATCACACTTCTTTAACGCCAAACTTTTCATTCCTGAAATGAGCTTCTTGTTGGCCAATATTGACAAGCCATTCTTACTAATGTGACTAAGTCATAACTCAGCTACATATTTGCTGTCTACTACATTAATTTTGTCTATAGACAACTTTGCCTGCATAATTTACAACGAAAAATATTTTTCACCTCAAACCACAACAAAAGAACCTTTAGTGAGCTTCCATCAACTATCACTGAATGTATTGCAATACCTCTCATCATCCAACTTGCCTGTAGAAATGAAATTCCAGCAAATATCAAGTATATGTTCAACATTATTCAATATTAACCTCGTGATATTACTAGTTTCTAGGTACATATCATCAGTGCTTACAACTTGAGCCAGCTCATTGTTTCTCATCTTCATAAATTCGAAATCACCTGATCTGTATGATCCCCATGAAATGTAGCATGAATAGATGCACCACTATCAATTACCCAACTAGTCTCATGAGATACAAAATTCACCACATCACAATAAAAAATAATGAAAAAGTCTTCTTTAAATGCAGCAATACAATTGTCATCATTGTCATTATCATTTTTCTTCTCTTAACCTTTCTCCTTTTGTTTCTCCCTTTTGAACTGGCAACAAAACCTCTGAATATGTTCCTTCCAATGACAATAATGGCATTGAACATTAACAAATTTATTATACTTACCTCTACTTTTATCTCGACTTTTATCTCTATTCCTTGGACCTCGAGACTCACTTCTTCCCTTTTTCTCAACAACCAAGACATCAAAATGTGAAGAGGACGATCCTTGTGTCTTCTTTCTCATCTCTTCATTCAAAATACTAATCTTAACCAAATCCATGGTAATCATACCATCCAAGGACATAATTAGACAAAAACGTTTGAAACTTCTCCTATGAGTTCGGCAAAGTACAAAGCAACCATAGTGATTGTATCTCATTATCAAACTTAATTCCCATTGCAGCAAACTAATTTATAATTCCTTGAGGAGAATTTAAATAATTAGTCAAACGAGTGCCATCTTGATATCGTAAAGCCATCATCTGTTTTATCAAAAATAACTTATTATTCCTAGTCTTTCAAGCATATGACTATTCAAGCTTATCCCATAAACCGTGTGCATATGTTTTCTCAATAATATTATTCAAAACATTATCATCCACCCACTGCTTAATATAATCACACAATTGACGATGAAATATAGACCATTCAGCATCAGTTTTATTATCTGATTTTTCTTCAACAAATACGGGCAAATAAAAATCTTTCACATAAAGAAGTCTTCCATCTTTTTATTCCAAATATGATAATTTGAACAATTTAATGCAACCATTCTACTCGTATTCGTTTCCATTGTTTAACACAAGACGAAAAAAATCAAGTAATAACCTCACACTATAATACCACTCTGATGGGAGAATGGTAACAACTCGAACAATATCAACTTAATATAGTGGAATAAAATAATATCCCCTCTTATGTAAACCTAATAAGAACTGATATAGTAGAGTAAAATAAATACTAAGCATCCGAGCACAAAAAGATTTTTTACGTAAAAAACCTCCTCGTTTGTGAGGAGATCAAAAACCATGGGACCAGAGTCCACCCGAAAATCTTTACTATCAACAAAATTGGGTGAACAATATTCTCCTCTAGTAAATATTGGAGGTACATAGCAATAAAGATCTCAAGAACATAATTCTTGGCAATACACATAAATTTCACAAGAGATCAAGGATAAATCTGACAAAAATGTAGGTTTTGATCAATCCTTGAAAACTTGATGTAGGGAGCGTCAAATGAAAATCAAACCGTTCATATTCAAGAAAATTGTGCCACGAACATGCTAACAAAATTTTAGCTCAATCGGATCACAAATTGACCTTAATACCAGCTTGATGTAAATCAAACTTTGCCCCAAACCCCCAAATTTTCTACCTTATCTTTTTCTCTTGTTACTATGTCATGCCCCGAACCCCGAGCACGCGACAACCCCTTACCATGGTCAATTGAAAGCGACGCCCCAGGACTCGTCGACGACCATTCATTTTAATCTTTCGTTATGCGCAAGCAGAAGACGAACCATCCTAGTCCAACAATCAATCAATCAATCAATTAGGGATAGAGGGATGAATAACAAGAACAACCATCACTACTCATTTACACAATTTACTGGATTAACCAACGGAGGATCATCTTTTGAATTACAAGCCCGACAAAAGGGGCCAATCCATTCTCTAAGCCAGGCCAAAAAGAAACTAGGCTAATCCAGCCATACAGAATGAACCCTCGAGTTCAACACCACGGTCACTCGGACCCATCGGACTCGACTCCGTCAGGTCGATCACTGGAGAACCGGGGGGCAGGATTCTCCACAGCGGGTGCACCATTCTAAAGACCTGAAAAAGGTTAACCACGACGGGTTGAGATAAAATCTCAGCGAGTTCTTCCCCTAAGCCCCGGTTAGTACACCAACTCAACCCGGGGTATCTCTCCAGAACCACCCCTCACTCAACCCGACCACAAACACCCAGCAATCAGCAATCAAACCACAGATAGGTTCAACCAACAATCAGAGGTCGGTTCGCATGCAACCTTACCCGGTATGCCATACCCTGCACGTTAAATCTCATTTAATGCAAGCAATGCAACCAACAATTGAATAGTCGGTTCGCATGCAACCTTACCCGGTATGCCATACCCTGCACGTTATAAGTCAGCACAATACACGCAATGCACATGGCCGTTAGATGATGCAGTTCATCAATCACATGCGAGACGCGTCACAAGCGATCTCACGGCCATTGCCACCCCCGCACGTTATCAATTCATGCGTGCATGCCATAAATGATATGATCACCTCATGCATAATCGGAACCAATCATGCCATGTTTTCTCATGCACTCTCGCATTCACACGTGTTCCGATTATTATTGCCCCACAGGGCTACAACTTGGCCGAGGTGCAACGGCGCTACGGCGCCCTTCCTCCGCAGAGGCGCAACCGTGCCCTTCCGTGCTATTGCTACGGCGCTACGGCGCCCTTCCTCCGCAGAGGCGCAACCGTGCCCTTCCGTGCAGGCCGAGGTGCTATGGCGCTACGGCGCCCTTCCTCCGCAGAGGCGCAACCGTGCCCTTCTGCCCTTCCTCCGCAAAGGCGCAACCGTGCCCTTCCATACCCTCCAAGGTGCCACGGCGCTACGGCGCCCTTCCTCCGCAGAGGCGCAACCGTGCCCTTCCGTGCCCTCCCTTTCCATAATCTTCGATAAATCGGGTTCAACTTAGTGATCACGCAAGCATACCATCACAATCCACTTATTATCTTTGAGCATTAGCCAATGCACACATGCTTGCATATAAAACCTCAAATCATTTCTCACAAAAACGGTCCATTTTCGATGTCCCTCGGACGAACCATTTTCCCCACCTTTCTCATAAAAGCGGTCCATTTCTAGTGTCCCTTGGACAAATCACTTTCTTTCTCATAAAGGCGGTCCATTTCCGGTGTCCCTCAAACAAACCATTTTTCCCTTTTGTGAAATTCACACGATTCATGCGAATGTTCATGCCACGACACATCAATTTCACTTCATATGATCAAGACACATGAAATTATGCACAATTTCACTTCCGGATTAATAGTGCCGTGAACGATAATCCAGTGAACAGTAATTTCCGAAATTCAATTAATAATAAATTAAATTCAGAAATTAAACAAAACATTGATTAAACACAAATTAATCAATCAATTAAGCTAAGCAAGCTTAATTATCACATAATCCACAATTAAGCACAATTAAGCATAATCAAGCATAATTAAGCAAGATTAAGCTAAGCTGATATTAATCACCTATCTAATCACCTATCTTAGGACTAATACAACTTAATTAACCCTCCTAAACCAGCATTAACACTAATTAACCCAACCCTAAGCAAGTTTAGGCACTAAATAGGGATTAGGAGCTAAACTCACCCGTTAAGCTGGCTGGAGACGCGGACGCGGCGGCGGCAACGAACCCGACACCCGGGGACCTCTACCACAATGATCCAAGGCGGTCCCGGGGCTGGAACAACAGCAGCAAACTCGGAATACCCACTGCAACACTGAAAACTGCACTGCACAGGAGGAAAGTGGATGATCGGAGTTGAACGGGCTGCCCGGAGCTCCGGCGAGCGGCAGGCCAGCGATCAACGGCACCTGGGGGTCGAGGGGGAACCACTTGTGTCTGGTATGGGTGGTGATTGGGTCGGAAATGGAGGAAAACAGGTCAAAAGGCGGAACACAGCAGAACTGGTCGCTACAGTGACGGTCCGGCGAGCAGTCGGCTTCCGGCCACCGTACGGATCGGAAGGAGGCTCCGTTCGACGAACGGCCGACGCCATCCGTACGGATTCTCTCTCCTGAACGCAACGGTGGGTGGCACAGGCCGAGATTAAAACGGGAAGGCCATGAACAACTCAGTTTTCGGTGAAAGGTCAGAACCAAAAACTGCAGGAAGGCAAGGGAAGCAAGGGGAAGAAGGGCTGCGATTTTGTGGAGCTGAAGAGGGGAGAGAGAGAGTGAAGTGAGCTGATCAAAACCCTTCATTAATGGCCTTAATGGCTGCTTCAACTCCCCATGCACATGACCTCATCTTCTCTCTCTTCCTTTTTGACTTTTCTTCAAAATATCCAAGGGCATTTTGGTCATTTCCACCTTGCACATTTCCCAATCTGCCCTTGGGCTGAAAATGAAAGGCGGGCCTAGGAAACGGGCCGGAAAATGAATAGGAACGGGCTCGGGAATTTATTGGGCTCGAATTGGCTCAAGGTTAGACAACGGGCTCGAGAGGGTAAAGGATCGGTTTGGCCCAATGGGCTCACTTGCTTGCCTCGAGCCTTCCATGGCGGCTGTCCCACCTTGGGCGTGAGGCCCACACTGATCTTGCCCGGCCCACATCCTCGTAGGCTCATTTCCTCGGTCCGAAAATCCCTTTTTCCAATTACTCGGCTCATCTGACACTGTCGATTGACTACAAAGCATCGTCCAAAAGTCCGTCCCGGACGTTCCCGAAAATTCGAAGTCCAATATTGGATTCTCATGCCTTGTCAATTTCGCCCGAATGCCATTTTGGTACTACTCAGATTGACAGGCGGCTTCGAGGATTCACATGTAACCGACTCGTGCCAATTCACATTCAAGACTTCTCGACACATGGACGTCCTTGACTACATGAAATTGCGAAGGATCGATTATTATTTCTAAGTACACGATTATCAAGGATCGACATAGGGCCATTCACGGGTTCGATAACAGTAGACGGAATCACCAGTCATCCCATTATTTCTGTCCGCGAATCGACTTCTAGTCGTCCCCGAAATCGGCCGCTCGACTACAGGATCGTCCTTACGCAAGTCTCACGGTCGAGTCGTTTTCCCAGGTCAAGTTCTTTAGTCGCACGAGTTCTGTCCTCATTAGCCTTTCCCCTCAAGGTCAGTATCTCAAGAGTGATCAGTTCCAAGTGAGATCAACCAACAATGCACTAGCGAAATTAACGTTCAATCCTCCCTCAAAGGGCTCGAATTTCAGGACGTCACATACTACATCCTTTTGCGGCTACAACTTTTAAAGATAGTGAGAAACTCTATTTCTCCATATGACTTATAATATGGGCTCAAACTATTTTGGGCTTGCAACTCATTGGACTTTCTCCACATAAGAATGAACTCAGCTAACAAGTATGATAAAGAAACAAATGTTTCTATTGTATCTCTATAGTACTTCCCATTCATGCTTCTCTGTGAGATCAAAGGATGAGGCTTGGTTATGGCATTTTCATTATGGACATCTCAATTTTGGTGGGTTAAGAACACTACATGCAAAGAACATGGTGACCGGTGTTCCTCAAATTACAGCTTCTTCTCAAATTTGTGAAGAATGTGTTGTTAGTAAACAGCACCATAGTAAATTTCCACAAGGAAAATCATGGAGAGCAAGGAAGACGTTGGAGCTCATTCATTCAAACATCTATGGGCCATTAAATCCATCTTCCAATGGAGGTAAAAGATATATAATTACCTTCATTGATGATTATAGCCGAAAAATTTGGGATTACCTTTTGCAAGAAAATTTTGAAGCTTTTGTAGCCTTTAAAGCTATAAAACACTTGTTGAAAAAGAAGTTGGCAACTTAATAAAAGTCCTTCGCACTAATCGTGGTGATGAATACAACTCACATGAATTTGCAAATTTTTGTGAGATGCATGGAATAAAGAGGCAACTTATAGTAGCCTATACGCCACAACAAAATGGTGTTTCCAAAAGAAGCCTATACAACAAATGTGTAGCAGCCTATACGCACTATTTTGAGTATGGTACGAAGCCTCCTGACAACAAGTGGCATTGTAAAAACCTTTTGGCCAAAAGCAGTTAATTGGAGCACTCATATTTTGAACGGAAGTCCCATTGTTGCTACACAAAATATGACACTAGAGAAAGCATGAAGCAACCAAAGATCAATAGTAGACCATTTTGGAATTTTTGGGAGTGTTGCTTATGTTCATATTCTAGAGCAGAAGAGGAAAAAGCTAGATGACAAGGGAGAAAAATGCATTTCTCTGGGTGTTAGTGATCAATCAAAGGCTTATAAGCTTTATATCCTATCATCAAGAAAATTGTCTCAATTGTGATGCAGTCTTTAATGGTGATCAAACCTATCCATGGAGCGAGGATAGTGTTGGAGACCATATTCCAACAAACATTGATAATGATGAGGAAATATAGCAACCTATAAAGCATGTGCAGCAATCAACAATTACTCAAACTTCCCCAGAAGATGCTCAAAGTCCATTTGTAGCTGAAGATTGGCCACAACATGTTAGAAGGATACCCCCATGGATGAATGATCATGATGTAATTGGAATTGATCAATTTGAAGACCCACTTACACATTGTACTCTATTGGCCAATTGTGATCCTACAACTTTTGACATTGATGTACAACAATCAAGTTGGAGGAATGCGATGGATGAAGAAATCGCAACCACTGAAAGAAACAATACTTGGGAGTTGACAAATCTTCCTAGAGGGCATAAAACAATTGGTGTGAAGTGGATGTACAAGACAAAGCTGAAAGCAAATGGCAAAGTTGACAAGTACAAGGGACACTTAGTAACTAAAGGCTATAAACAAGAGTTTTGTGTGGATTATAAAGAAGTCTTTGCTCTTATTGCACGGCATGATACAATTAAAGTGGTGATTGCATTGGCAACTCAAAATTCGTGGCCTATCTTCCAAGTGGACATGAAATCAACATTTTTGCATGGTGACTTGCAAGAATAGGTATTTGCTGATCAACTTGTTGGATATGTGAAGTTTGGTAGTGAGCATAAGGTATATAAACTAAAAAAAAGCATTATATGGGGTAAAACAAGCTCCTCGAGTTTGGTATAGTCATATTGATGCTTATTTTTTGAAGGAAGGTTTTAAAAAATGTTCATATGAGCATACCCTTTTCATTAAGATAGGTATTGGAGGAATGTGTGCTTATATGTGGAAGATCGTATTTTCACTAGAAATGATCATGCCATGTTAGACAAGTTTAAAAAGTCTATGATGGTTGAATTTGATGTAACTGATTCTAGGATGATACATTACTTTTTGGGTATTGAAATGACTTAATTAGTAGTAGGAATCTTTATTTTTTAAAAGAAATATGTTTAAGAAATTTTAGATAGGTTTCAGATGAAGAATTTCAATTCTATGAGGTACGCCAATTGAGTTTGTTTTAAAGTTTCTAAAAGGTCCTGAAGGAAGAAAGCTGGACAGCCTCTCACAAGCAAATTGTGGGAAACTTGGTGTACTTGACTACAACACGACCTAATATAATACATGTTGTAGGTCTCATTAGTAGGTACATGGAATGCCCAAGAGAGATGCATCTTAACAAAGCAATAAGAATTTTTCATTACTTGCAAGGTGCTCCTTATGGGCTATTTTATAAGAAGGATGAGAACTTAGATTTATTTGGCTTTACAAACAATGATTATGCTAGAGATCTAGTTGATAGAAGAATACTTCAAGATATGTTTTTATGCTAGGTTTAGGAGCCATCTCATGGTCCTCAAAGAAGCAACAAATTGTTACTTTATCAACATCCGAAGCTAAGTTCATAGATGTAGCTTCTTGTGCCTATCAAGCTATTTGGCTAAGGAAGATTCATGAAGAACTTCAGTTCAAGCAACAAGGAGCAACTTCAATATATTGTGATAGCAGTTCAACCATTAAACTCTCCCAAAATAATGTTCTACATGGTAGAAGCAAAACAATAGATGTGAATTATCACTTCTTGAGAGATCCTACGTGGATGGAACAATTGATCTTATTTTCTATAGAAGTGAGGACCAAGTTGTGGACATCTTCACTAAACCCCTCAAGTTGCCTACATTTATGAAGCCAAGAAGATTGCTTGGTTTTGCTTGGTGGATAATCCAATTTGAGGGAGGGTATCCATTGCTTTTGAACTGAGTATCTATAGCATCAGTTTAAGGAGCGAATGTTAGCTAGAATCAGTAATGTGTTTTATTTGAACTAGTCAAAGTTGTTTAGTTTGTTAGGATTTTGTTGTTACAATCCTAGATTGTAGGGGTTGATTCTTTTGTTATTATTTTTTAGTTATCCATTGATATTGGTGGCCTTTTTTAAAGGTTTGATGAATAATGGATGTAGAAGTGAAATATTTTTATCTAAGTGTCCCTTTCTTTATCTCGCTTAAGAGCCTCTTTCGTATCAGAGCTACTATTACAATGTGTTTGTCCCTAACGAAGTACTAAGTTGAGGTCATCAAATGAGCAAATTATCAGTCACAATGATGAGCCTAAGTCTGAGAAGTGATGGGAAAGGTGAAGCTCGCGAGTTCATTGAGAGATCATTATTTCCATTGGTTCTTCTGGATAGTTGTGCCAATACCCTGCATTTAGTCATTATTTATTTGTTCCTTACACATCAGATGCATTTGATTCTACATTGGTATAGTCCTTTGAGGCCTCAAAGCCCCTTTGACAAAAGCAAATGTCATTTGGCCAAATTTTCGGGTTGCTTTGGGGAGATGCAATTGCATCTTTAAGACTCTCTAAATGTCTTAAACCCAAGATGGCCATAGATATTTTGGAATGTTGCATTTCTAGAATGCAAAGACTTTTTTTCTTCCAACTTTGCCATCACTTAACTTCATGATTTTGGAAATGTTTTCAAAAATCCTAACTTTGCCTCAACCACCAACAAGCAATCAGAGTGCTGCCGACATCCCATTAGAAAGCAGGTGAGCCATGGCTAGCCTCACCTAAGGTCACCCAACCATAGTTGCGAAGGTTGACTTCTGCCGGCAAATAGTTTTAGGTTTTTTATTAAAAAAAAAATTTCACTGAAGTATCGAAAATCTGATATGACATAGCACTTGTAGTGGATGTTTTTAAAAAGTTATGCACTTAAGTGATCAATGGAAAAATTATATAGCACTCAAGTGATTGAAAAAAAAAATTCTGGCATTCAAGAAAACATCGTTCCTTAAGTTATGAAACTCAAGTAAGCAACATACTAAATTTATGGCATTTATAGTGTCCTTATTCCGACTTAAAAATCTACACCAATTTTGTTTCAAGTATTCCATGCACAATCATATTCACTAGATACATCTAGAACATATTGCTTTAATTGATAGGTTATTTATAATATTGAAACATAACATCTGCTAATACTTAGAATTGTCTTATTTTTATAGCTATCTCATACAATGTACTAGTTATACTATAGTATGTTCTGCAGCTAAAAGTTCTTTCGAAACCACAAATCACATCCATAAGCTTACAATGTTTCTAGATTTTTTTTTTATTAGGATTCTAATTGCCATCTTGACTCAAGATTAAGATTATTCAATCAAGATCAAATCATTTAGGCTTTGTTTGGTAGTTAGAGAAAAAGTCAGGATAGAATCAAATACAGTGTCTACACCTAAATTTTGGCACCCATTTAGGCATTAATTGGATTAAAATTTAATAATCGAGCCTGGCCCTGAAACAAATAAAAATTAATTAAATTGCATATGGTTATTAAGAACAATCTACATTAGTAGATAAGCCTATAAAATTGCATTTTAATTGGATAGGTGGTGGATGGACTGAATAAATCATCTGGACTAGGCCCATGAAGAATTCAAATTTCAGCCAAGCCCACGAACACATTATGGCCCAAATTTACATTGGAGAAAAGGTGTTCTGAAATTGATGAGCTGGGTTTGACCCACATAATTGCCTTAAAACTAGAAGGCTTTGAGCTTCATTTTAAGCCCATAAGAACATGAATTTCTGGCCAAGCCCATAAGACACCAAGGCTGAGTCTGATTATTCGGATTCAAATTGGAATATGAGAAAATAAAGGTGGATTTCGTATCCTTATATTGCTAAAATATCTTATCATATGTTTAGTGCAATCTAAGATATACTTTGGAATCTTTGAAAAAAATCTTCAATAATCTTTGAGAATCTGCACCTTAAGATTGAAAATCTTTGAAAAAAAATTTCATTTGAAAATCTTTAAAAAGTTTTGAAAATCTCATCTCTATTTTTGCTTTACTATACATGAGACTCCACAATTTCGGAAGTCGACCTTGGGAGCATGACGTCTCTCAACCGACTCAAGTTCACGTAATTTTGGGATGGCCTCGTGAACAGCAAGAGGCACTTGCTGTTGGTCGTATGGCCGGATTCCATTGCAGAAGAAAGTAGCTAAGGGAGGCGACGGTGAAGAAAGTGTGTGTCGTGGGATGGGCCCGCAAGAAGAGACTCTGTACCATGGTGTCATTGCAGCGTTCTTGATGCTGGAACTCAACGCTCGAGAGCATTGTTATCAAGAAGCTGATGTTGTGCTAGCCGTTCTTCGTCGACAGCAAGTGAACAGCGGTCTCGTGAGTCATGCGTGAAAGGCTGGGCGCTTGACATGAAGGATGTATGCAATTAGTATGGAAAGGATGATCAATACAAACTTGGCACAACAATTGTCTTTAGGCCCCTTTTCACCCTCACTTGTTGGAACATGATCGCCAACCAGTGTAATGACAGGCATGGTTGGAAGCGACAATGAAGGTGTGGTAGTCAAAAATGACAAGGATCGGTAAATTTGGTGGTCATCCTCGAGCGGGCGGTAGAGGTGAGCATCGGTCCAGGGTCAACTCTAGACCAACCCTGGATTGGCCCAACCCTGCCGATCTTGTTCCGGTTCCTAGGGGGATTGGGCCAATCTTTGGTCCTAGGATCCCCGAACTAGCACTTTGCGAGTTGATTCTCGATCTTAGGAGTTTTGGGTTGGTCCAACCCAGATCAATCACAATTGTATATATTACATATGATACGAATATATTATTTATAACTTTAACTCAAATGGCATCCTCCTCATTCAGTACTCTTGTTCTCTTCTTTCTTTTTTATCCTCTTAATCTTCAATTTGTCAAGTAAAATAATAACAAAACAAAAAAAAACTTTGCTCATGAGTAACCTCACCTCGCTCAACACTCGACACTTGTCTCACTCGCCTTTGGCCACTCGCCACTCAACGCTTACCTTGCTTGCCGTGCTCATCGCTCGATGCTCATGCTGTTCACCTCTCTTCGCTAAACTCATTAGTTGCCAAGTAAATCAAAAGGAAACAAAGCTCTAATTAGAAATTCTTCACTCGTGAACAATGCTTGCCTCACAATTCTATGAGCAATCTTAATTATTTTTATGGTTTCTTGCTTTTAACAAGTGTGAAATTTCCATTATTGGCTTATCTTCAATTTGTTGAATATGTACTAGTATTTATAGTTTGATTGCTCAACACGCATTATCGATAGATATGTAATTTGAAATAATAGGTTTGCCTTTTCAGTAAATATAAAAAATGAAATAAAAAAAAAATTATTGGTTGATCTCGGATTGACCCTAGAACTGGACTGAACCGAAACCCATTGGATCGGTCCAGTCCTCGATCCCAAGCTCAACAAAGTTAGTCCTTGGCCCTAAAAATTGGAAATCAATACTATGCGGGTTGGTTCCAGGGCTAGGAGGTGGATTGGCCTAATCCGGACCATATTCACCCCTAGCGGGCAATACTAGCAAAGCAATACCTAATGCTTCACTTTATCACTATTTTTTGTGGTCGGATTTTATCACTTACTTAAAAGATAAAATATGAATTTTTGTTATTTTTTAAATTTTATATTAAATTTGGGTTTGTCCCACCCCCAGGCCAGATTTTTTATCCAGAATTTTATTCGGATATATCCGAGTTTTTCTAGTTCAAATAACATTATCAAACATCAGATATAAGATAATTTGTTATCCTATCAAGACTCACATCTAGGCTATTGAGTGCAGCCTAAGGGTCAAGATTTACACAGTTTAAATGCCAAGGTGGAAAATTGATTTATTAAAAGAAAACTTGAATTTATCGAATTTTAGGATTTCTTATTTGTGAGAAAACCTAAAGGTAGCACTATATAAAGGGTTGTTATCACATTTAAAAGGGAGCTTTTGTCACATTGAGGAGGTCGAAAAAATAGGGGAATTGGTCACATTAGAAACAAAACACAGGAGAGAGAGAGAGAGAGAGAGAAAAGGGGGGGGAGGAGGGGGATAGAGAGGGGAGACGGCCACATTGCTGAGATTCCTGAGAGAGGGGAGATTTAAGTCCATAGGCAGAAAGAACACACCCACGATCACAAAAAAAAGTAGTTTCTTTTTGTGTGGTGGCTGTTGCTTTTCTTTCTGCTACAGTGAACAGCTTCACGCTTCAAGCCGCCGCCCATCTCCTGTGGTTAATCTTCTGTGGATTCCCTGCACGGGCAATTTTCAGATCCAGCAACTCAGTCTGGGAGGCATCTTATGGCATCGGCGCCCTTCGAGTCAATTACTTGCACAGACACCGTTGCTCGTCACTGTCCTTGCACCTACAAGTCCTCCAAGCGGCATCACAGCAATTGTCTACTGCAGACCAATGAGTTTCAGGCGTACTAGGCCAAGCAGACGAGCTCCAGCGAATTCCCACTGACGATCCAACCAAGAGCAGCGTCGTGTTGCTCAGCCACAAATTTTAGTCGAGTTACCCCTTCAGCCACAGCAATTCCCTGTATTGTTTTCGATACCCTTTAACTATCCTTTGCTGAGTTTTTCACAGGTTTCCAGGCGGCCCAACAATTTCCAACGCGTTCACATAGAAAATATACAAAAAGAAGCAATCCGGTGGTGGCATCCTGAAGAGCAAATAGGAAGTGGAGATTGAGAAAATCAGGTGGTGGGGCACACACTACACTCAGTCGCGCTTGGAGACAAAAAATTTCCTAACTTTTGTCACGCGAACAAAGAGAAGACATTTAGCCATCCTTCCTCCGCATATTGTGACTGCACGGTCTCGCATCCATCCATGATTTCCTCTGGTGTTTTTTACTATCGACAATGATCCTGCCACCACCACGAGTCCCACCGTGAAAGTCCTCACAGCCGGCCACACCTGTGATTTCCTCGGTCCATTTTGGAATTAAATCGTTTGAACTTGGTAACTTTCCAACCGAATTTGAATTCAATATTTTATTGCCTAATTTGAATTTATCATGATCTCTTTTTGATTGTTTTGAGATTTTAGGCATATCCAATTTAGGAAAGTTATCCTATTTTGAACTGTGGGAAAAATCAATAATTCGATCTTTAAGCATTAAGATGGGATTGTGGATTACACAAAATCGATAATTCAATTTTTAGGCATTAAGATTGAGTTGTTAGTTTATTTATTTCCAATTTTGAGTTGAATGGACATATTTGGTGATTTGAGCTTATCTTAGCCTTGTTTAATTATATTAGTTTCCTAGATAGGATTGTATGCTTAGGAATTATCTAGTAATTAGCATAAATTTTCAAGTTAGAATAGGATTTAATTTAAATTGTCTCCTAATTTAGGTTGGATAATATAGTTTTGATACTCTCTTCTTCTTCTTTTCCTACTCTACTCCTACAAACTCTCACTCTCAGACTTTTTCCCTATCTTTACAAGTAATGGGAGTTGAAACCCACTATGCTCCTACTCTAACTTTTAGACTTTTGCCTTGCAAGGTAGGATATGGGAGTTGAGACCTATATTTCAAGCTAAATCGTCCACACCCTAACCTTTTAAGAATGTAGAAATTCGAACCTCCCACCTCCCCCTTCCCTTGTAAGAAGGATAGCCACTAGGGCAAACCCCGGCTTTAATATTTTGAATTTTGAAGAAAATCCCAAAAAATAATAACATGTTTATATCCTATGGATCTAGTTGCATTGTTCTTGCATCATTATTTGCTATTTCATCTTGCCACATCATCATTACCATGTCATCATGTTTGAAATGTTTCAATTCCATGTCACATTTTCCATTTATTTAGTGATTGCATGTTTAGGTTCATAAAATATATAATGCATGTCATATTATAATAGTTAAAATTAAGTTTTGCTCATCATTAGAATAGGTCATGTCACATGTAAATAGAGTTAATAAATCATGCATATAAAGTCTAGATTAGAATTTCATTTAATTAGTCTTCATAAATAAAGGAAAAAAACCAAAAAAAGAGAATTAACTAGAGATGCTTAATTAGTGAATAAAATTAGGGTTAGGCTATGTATAGTATTTTAGTTTTTAATTATACTTAGAAAATTAATTAATTCAGGCATTTGAATTCTTGTTTTTCTAGCAATTTGTTTATTCAATGCTTTGATTATTGCATGTTACTTTAATGATTACAAACCCGCATGTTCATCCATCACATATTAGTGGCTAGGCTTAAAATAAATCCGAGATTGCTTGCACAAATTTTTTTGGAAAATAAAGAGAAAATGTACCGAAATCGTGTCTTGTGGTGTTTGAATTCTTGTTTTTCTAGCAATTTGTTTATTCAATGCCTTGATTGAGTGTTATTTTTAATGGCCACACACCCATATGATCACCCCCTCACATGTTAATGCCTTAAGCTTAAAATAGATCAAAGATTGCTTACACAAATATTTTTGGAAAATAAAGAGAGAAACAACCAAAATTGTAACGTCCTAAAATTTGAACCATTGAGGAATGTATTACTGTGAATTTCATCAATACATTATTATTTAATCTCACTAGGAATTGATCATTCTCGAGATACTAAGTTTGAGGGGAAAGGGTAATGAGGATTGAACACATATGACTAAAGAACTCAAACTAGGATAACGACTCAAACATGAGACTTGTGTAAGGACGATCCTATGGTTATACAGGCCGATTCAAGGAGTGACTAAAAGTCAATTTGTCGGTAGGGTATAATGGAATAATGGGTGAATCCATTTACTATTATCAAGGCTATGAATGGCCCCAAGTCAATTCTCAGTAATCATATACTTTGAAATAAGAATTGATCCTTCACAATTTCATGGTAGTGGAAGTCGTTCAGGTGTTGAGAACACTTGAATGTGGTTTGAGACTGAGTCAAGCACAAGTCGATAATGCAAAAATCTTTAGAACTGCCTGTTAATTCGAGACGTACCAAAATTGCATTCAATCTAAATTAACTATGAATGATAATCCAATATTGGACGTCGGACTTTCAGAGACGTTAGGGACGAACCTTTGGATATTGCTTCTATAATCCTCGAGTTATCGGTAAGCCCAAATTGATGGAAAAATGGAGTAATGGGCCGGAAAATAAAGCTCACAAGGAATTGGGCCAGGTAAGGCCCAAGTGGACCTCATGCCCAATGGTGGGCGGCCACAAGGTAGGCCCAAGTCAGCCAAGTGGGCCCATCTAGCTCAATTAGCCCACTTAACTTATCTCTAGCCCATTATCCGTTTTGAGCCCAATTCAAACCCAGGAAATTGCCGAACCCATTCCTATTCATTTCTAACCCATTTCCAAGGCTTACTTTTTATCTTCAGCCCAAGGATAATTTGGTAAATATGCCCAAGGTGGAAAAGACCAAAATGCCCTCTTGGCATTAATAGATGGAAGACAAAAGAGGAAGAGAAAGTTTTTGCCAATGATGGTTTCTTGCATGGGGAAGTGGCATGAGTGGATGGGCATTGAAGAGTGAGATTAGATGAAGGAATAGAGGGCTTCATCTTCTCTCTCTCCTCCTCCTTCCCCCCCTCTCCCCCTCCCCCTCTCCTTCTCATCCTTCTTCTTCCTTAGTATGCTTAAAAGACAAGATGTAAGAATATAAACACTCTAAATTCGGATTAAACACTCGAGATTTTATACTCTTCTCAACGACTTTGATCTTCTTATATACTCCTTGCCATCCAAATTACTCATTGAATGCTCTACTCATATTCACAATCGTTGCTAATATCAAACTTTCTAATATGTTGTTGATATCCAACGTATACATTACTAATATTCACTTAAGCTACGTTTGGTCATCCAGATTTTTATCAAGGGTATAACCGAATAGGATAGGATATAAAATTCAATGATTTTGTTATATCATATTCATTGTTTAATGAATCGCAATAATAAAACCAAATATATTCACATTGTATCATGTATATTTTTTGGTATAAATGGCATATCAGTATAAATAAATATAAAAGTTTCCAAACAGATATGGTAAAATTCTCTCATGACATTATTACCTAATTTATTTTTCTTTTTTTTTTTCCTCTCTTTTTTTTTTAATTATTTTCTTTCCTTATTTCTTTTTCCCCTTCCATTATTCTATAATAAAATTTTATTAAATATTAAATTGTACTAATATACTTAAAATGCAAAAATACTTAAAATATGTAATATATAAATAATAATATTATCATATTTGTATATTGCATTTAATATTATAAGATAGAATTAAAGTTGAATATATAAACAAAAAATAAGATTAAATTTAAAAACAATTTTTTTTATTTTTTGTCATTTTGAATTTCTTATATTAGAATTCATATATTATTTATACTGAAATATAATTTCAATTTTTTTAATTAAATAATATTTTTATTCGAGAACAATAAATTTCTTATTATGGAATTTTAAAAATCTTATTCACCTTTATCCCACCTCCTCCATGAGATAATTTTTTCTAGTCTATATTCCTTTTATATCCAACTTTATCCTATTTTGAATTTTATCCCGATCGCCAAACACAACCTTAGTACGCTACCTATGTACACGCAATACTTTACTTATATTCATGCAGTACACTGTTTATATCCACGCGGTACACTATCAATATCCATGCAGTATGGTGCCGATATCCAATCAATACGATGTTGATAATGAGTTCCCACAAGCTTCCACCTATATCAAGCTTCCATCTTGCGGTCCTTCCAAGCATATTGGTAATCGTGGCTCTGCTTCAGTGTTCACATATCCATGATACCTCCAAGCTTTATTAAATTCCTCATTCTAGGCTTGTTCACCTTCTATCTAGATATCTCCAGCTTATTCATGGCTCTACTTAACGGTTTGTGCATCACTGCCCTCCCCCAGCACCACCCGTAAAAATTTGGACCACCTTGCTAATTGTTAGAACTAGTATTAACACCTAGAGGGGGGTGAATAGGTGTTAAGGAATTTTACGCACAATTCAAACAGTACTTTAGCGATCTATAAACTGAAAATAAATAGAGAGTAGAGAAGATTGCAAACACAGTTTATAGTAATTCGGCTTTAGACAAGCCTACGTCCACTCTTCAAGTGATCAGCCAATTGGCTGGATTCTACTATAAGATCAAAGGTAATTACACACTCTTGAGTGTTAGCACTCGGTGATGATGAATCTCACAAAGTCACTCTTACTAGTAATTCACTATGACCTCTCAAATTCACACTTTGGACAACTGAAGAACATAATCGCACTTTGGAATATGTTTATCCTATCTCCTAAGTCTCATCCTATTCTTATATACTCTCCAAGCCACACTCGACCGTTGGCTCTTCCCTTGAGAGTTTAGTCTTCCCTTTCCTGGACAGACTTTATAAGGCAAGTCTTTTTGACCGTTAGAAGTAGATCAGATCTCATTGGATTCTGCTCGCCCATACAATCAGAATTCGAGCTTCCATAAGTACTCCATTCTTCTTTGGAAGTTGTCCTTTAATTGATCCTGCAATCGAATTAATATAACAGAATCAATGTAAACAAGGTAAGTGAAATACTTGACCGTTGGTGATCAGTTTCTGAAATTTCGTTCTGAGTCTGACTGACTCAAGTTCTGAGTCTGCTCAAGATTTAAGTCTGGTACGGTCAGACTCAGAATCTATGTTTCTTCAAGTCTTCCATCTGGTACTGTCAGACTCAGAAACACTATATGTTTTCCTTCTGCCACTTGCAGACTCAAAAATATACACCACCCTATGGCTTATTCCTTCTGTAGATATGTATAAATACTTACATAAAATGATTTGTTAATATCAAAACTAGGAGTTTTCAATACTAATGTCTAGCTCGGGGTAGATGTCTTGAGTTCAAGCTCAAGCAGCAAGCGACCATGGAGGCCACGAGCTTGAGATGGAGCCGATTGTGGCCACGAATGTCACAAGCTCAAGCAGCGAACAACCAAGAAAATGGATGTTGTGAGCTCAAGTGGGTTAGGATGCGGTGAGCTCAAACTCAAGTGAACCATGGAGGGAGGGAGGCGTCAAAACATTTTTTTTAAAACATCTATGTCAGCAAATATTTAAAAAAAATTGGAACACTAAGATTATGTTTAAAATGTGATGGTAAAATCTCTCACATTACTCTTGCCTATTTTATTTTTATTTGTTTTTTTAGTTTATTTTTCCTCTCTTTTTTAATTAATTTATTTTGTATTTATCTTTTCCCCTTCCATCATTTTCTAATAAAATTTTATGAAACCATAAATTGTACTAATATATCTAAAATATGAAATAAATATAAATATAAATGTATATTTATATGTTTATGTATTGGTTTTATTATAAGATAGAATTGAATTCGAATATATAAGTAAAAATAAGATTAAATTAAAAAAAATAAAATTGTTTTTTATTTTGAATTTCTTATATTAGAATTCAAATATTATTTATATCAATGCATACTTTTCATTTTGTTAATTTAGGAAGTTTTTATTCGAGAAAAATAATTTTCCTATTTTGGATATAAAAAATCTTATCCACATTTATCCCACCTCTCTAATGAGATAATTTTATACAATCTATATCCCTCTTATATCCGATTTTATCTTGTTTTGAGTAGGCACCAAATGTAGGATAAGATAAATTTTATCATATTTTGAATTTTATTATGACTGTCAAATGCAACCTTATGGTTAAATATTGTGGTTGTAATTTACCAAGGGTATAAGCAAAAGCAACTAAAGCAATAAAAATTACCTACTATATCAAATCCTCTTTTGTAATAGTGCCAACTCAAAAATTGATTATTGGTCCAATTTAAAGTTACCATTGAAATCCATTCATTTCTATTCACTCATTTCCGTTCCCACTTCTCCCATGTTGATGAAGACAAGTAATTTTTTTTTTTCAGTTTTGAGACTAGTTTCATTCCAAGTGGAATGACCAAACCTTATTTAGAAAGGAAAAATAATTTCATTCCCATTTCATCGTCCCTATTGCTAGTAACCAAACATGAACACAAAACTTTCATTTTGTTTTATTTTAGGATCCATTTGTTTGAATAGAAACTATTTTTAGGAAATTGTTTTCCGCCTTTCCAATGTTTTGACAACAAAAAACTAATCGATTTACATAAAAAAATTTCTGTGGACTGAAAATAACAAGCTTAGATTGGAGAAAAACAACTTCCCCTCTAGCAAGAAGGAAAATCACTTTGCCTAAACCACCAATCAAATGAAATTTTATTTTCCTTCAAATTGATTTTCATGAAAAATTAATTCCTTTATCATGAAGTTTTAGTAAAACAAATGCACCCTTAGTTTGCAATAAACAAAATAATTTATTACAATATATATAAATATTTTTCTACAAGCTCTTCCCTAAGGCTGCATTTGGTAGTTTTGATTTGAGTCCAAATAGGATAACAAAATATCTGATTCAGCATTTAGCGACGTCCTCTGGACCAGATAAAGGGAGAAGGATAATCTCAGATTGGATAAAAAAAAATTAATAGAAACTTAACAATTTTCTTTCCACATGGAGTAATAGAGAGATGCATTTGGCTTTGCCAACCACCACATAATGAGCACCTCCACGACAGACGATCATCATCACTTCCGACCACCAAGCAATCATCCTTGCCTCCAACCTATGGTCATTGTGGTCCAACCGATCATGCTCCAATGATTTATGGTGAAAAGAAGAAGTTATAAGTCACATGACTAGCCCTCAAATCCAAGTGTGCTTGAAGGATCTTGTCATCCATAACAAAAGTTTATCTGCCCTCGTTGCTCACAATCCCAATGGACATTAATGGATCTTTGTCCACCTACTCTGCACCCCCTCACCACCCGAGATCATCGACTTCGATGTCAAGTGGCAACTAAGCTTCATATGTGGTGTCCGGCACCCTATTGCCAACCTTCACCTCTATATTGCTCGTTGTTGCCTCATCTACCAAATTGTCATGGCCACTACCTCCTTAGTAACTTCACGACAACCTCAACAATCCAAGGCTCATTTTTGCAGATGTCCGAATCGCCATTGATATGATGTACTTGAGCAAGGATTAAGGCTAGAGGTGGAGATGGCGATGGATATGAGAAAACTAGCGATGAAGGAGACGAACCGGAGGGAGCTAAAGATAGCGAGTTTAAGACATTGGTGAGGGAGCTCTAGTAGTGAAATTTGGATATCGCAGGGGATTATGATGAGCAAGTAAGATTTTCAAAGATTTTTATCCTATCTTGGATTGCACCAAACATGTAATTAGATTTTCTGCAATCGGAGGACATTTGGATGATTCTAATCCAATGTTATCCTATCCTATTGCAATCCAAATCTGGATGACCAAAGGCACCTCCAAGCTATGTTTGGTAAGCGGGTTAAAGTTAGGATAGAATTGAATAAAAGAGGGATATAACTCAAAAAAAAAAAAATTTGTTCCATATAAGGGTGGAATAAAGGTGGATATTCCATTCCAGGATGTAACCCGAAAAAAAAATTCATAGTATAAAAGCTAATTTCTGAAAAACCCTACTCTCTCTCTTGCTCTGTTGCTCCAATTCACATTTCACGAAAGCGGCAAGAGAGTCGAAGGTCCTTCTGCTCCATAATTCTCTGGTTTTATTGAAGCTTCACAAAAACAAGGTAAAAATTAAAGCTCCTACTCTTCCATAGTTCTCTAGTTCATGTCGAAATTCACGAAAATGATAAGAGAGTCGAATTACTCTTTGGAATAGCAAAGGTAATTATCGTTTTTCTCTTTTAGATCTAGCATACTGTGGTTGATCTATCTCATCAATATCTTTGTCGAGTGTTCTCAATTTTTCTTATAATCAATTATGTGACTTTAGAAATGCTAGAATGATCTTCTCTGCTACTTAAGGTTTAGGTCGTACAATAATCATAGATTGATTGTAGGAGGTTGTCTTTGTTTATACATTTCCGATTTCTTTAGCAGTGAATTATGAAATATTCTTAGCATTTCAATTATGCATTTACACAAATATGCAATATTTGACTTTATTATTGCAATTCACAAATAGTGAATAGGATACAGCAAAATCTATCAAGGACTTAATTGACCAATGGCTAGAACATTAAGGATTTATTTGGTGCTTCTACCCTATTAGATTTCCACTAACAATTGGTGGGTAAATTTGATTGATGGTAACGATTGAGCAGTAGTTATAAATATTTGATAGTTTGATGCATGACAATGATCACTATCCTTAAGGTATAATTTGCCCCAATTATTATTGTTGTAGGGTTTTAGCACAAAAAGACCTTCAAGATATAAACCAAAGCCACAAAGAATGACTTCAGTAATTACTCAATTTCTCTCTTGGAATTTTGCCTTGAATATGTTATTAAAGTTATGTGTATGAAAAGAGGAGGGAATTACAAGGAAATTGTTTTGAACAATTGTTCTGAACCATATATGATTGGTACTATTTTATAGACAACCAATCAATATATCTCTTAGTTATAGGTACCTTATCCCCACCATCACCCCTTTTTATGACCAAGAGTTATATTTTTTTCATAATAACAAACTATTTCAATAACAAAACCAAAATTATTGACTACTTAAATTTTGGTGCTAATCCTTGCACTATTTTTTTCAGATTTCTAGAACAAATCGAAGTCTCGAACTTGACACCGCACTATCAAGCTTCCCTTTGCTTCTAACATGTCTACTCTTCGGCGGACGGAAAAACTACAACTCCAGGTATGTAATCAATGATCTTGTTGTTGGGTTGATTAAAATGTCGAAGCTTTGAATCTTAAGGTACATCAATGTGAATAAGTCTTTTAATTTGTCCTCCAACCTATTTTTTTATGAACGAGTCTTTCAAATTGCATAATATATAAATTGACTCTTCTAGGCACCTCTGATTCGGTCATTCCATTGGTATGTCGTTACTGACTTGGTTAAGATTATGAATGTTATCAATGCTGCCGTTCGGTTGGTGTCACATCAGCAAAACATTAGAAATCAAACAAAGTGAAAATGACAGTAATAGGGCATTTGCACTGGTGCACAATACCTAGTAACATTGAACGGGTACTGACTCTTGTGGTGTTGATGGCCCCAACTGGTGGAAAAGGACCATCCTCTGAGGACATGTTGATTGTCAATCTATGATGGTAATGACGATGAGGTTCATCTCTTGAGAAGTTACAACCTAAAATCAATGAGGCACTACCTGTTAGAAATGGTGAAACATGATCATGGTGACAACGATATAATAGACGGTGGCGAGATCAATATATTTAGTGGCTGTCGGAGAACTATTGTTATAATTATTTCCACGTGGTTGCTGTTTGTTTTCCTTTTTATCCAGCTTAAACGTTTATTAATTGTTTTTCCAAAAGAAAAAAGTTGACATGCGAATCTTCTTCATCCATCTTCAGAAGAAACGAAAACTTGACCAATCCTTAGAAAGTGGAGAGTCTCCAGTAGACCATGGACAGGCACTGGAGAAAAACATTCACCACAATGTCAAGAAATTGGTTACAACTCTTTCCTGTGTAACCAACTTCCGTGACAATTTGGATGAGCAAGCTGTCCACAACTCATGCATTTCATCAAGTGGAGTGTCCACCAGCATAGAAGGCTATCAAGAAAAGAAAACTAACTCTTACTCTGCCCCCATCAACTGTGGAACTTGTTTCTCCATCAGTTGTCATGGATAGATCAGGGCACGAAGGCTCAAAGTCATGGAGTCAGAGAGACATGGCTTCCCGCAATAAACCTCCGGAGGATCCCAGCGATGAGGCAGATGGTTCGGACTTTTCAGATCCGGATGAGGAGTCAAATGTGACAGTGCGAAGGCGAGTGTTCTCTCTATTGTTCTTGGATAACGAGTACCCTACAAGAACCGTGGTGCCAATCGGCCCCGCATTCCAGGCGGAAATTCCCGAATGGGTGGGCACGTGCGCCAAAAACAATTACAATACTTCAGAAGACATGATTCAGGCACCCCCGTCTTTGGCCAATCAAAGACAGAATATATGAAAACCTAATGGGAACCATTGGACAAGGAAAGCAAGAGGTTTGCTCTCGTAAGTCTCCCGGACCAGCTAACTGCATTGAAAGGCATGTGTCTGAAGTGAGATTGAAGTTTCGGGCCTGCTTTTTGGACATGGAAAATGGGGAAGTGCTTTCCGGCCAAGAGCAAGGACAGCATCTTGAGCTACCATTACAACGTGTTCATCCCAAAACGAATTAGCATGCAGAATTATCAGAGACGATGACGAGCATGAGCCTGAGGAATGATGGGAAAGTGAAGCCTGCGAGTCCATCAAGAGGTCATAATTTCCATTGCTTCTCCTGGATATTTGTGCCATTATTCTACATACATTTCCTTACTCATTCGTTCCGTACATTCCATTTTGTGGGTTGTTCATTGATTTGCTGCTTGTTGATTATTAATAAGGACGCTCGCATCATTGATAAATAACCAATTGATGGGAAGTAATGGACTTGGGGGTTAGGACACTAGGAGTGCCATAACTTTCGTACGGCGCTCACTTTAGTGCTAAAACTTTTTTTTCGCTCACTTGAGTGCCACATCGGAGTAAAATTGTTCAGTTAAGTGCCACTTCCGGCCAAAAATCGTTCAATTAAGTGCCAAAATGCATATGTGGAATTTTTTAATGATTTTTCTTTCTTTTTTTAATAAATTTCGACGCCGACGTGGACTTTTCAAGCAAAACGATGCCGTTTCTACTCTTTTTAAAAAAAATTCGATTTTTTTTTTTGCTTTTTTTGTTTTTTTTTTTTTTTTTTTTTTTTTAGGGCTGGCGAGGGCCACCGGTGACCCTCACCGGCCTTAAAGAAAAAAAAAAAAATCAAAAAATCAAAAAAAAAATTCAAAAACAATCAAAAAAATTAATAAATATATTAAAATATTATTCACCGGCGCCACATCAGCTTTTCCGGCGGCTAAGTCAGCTTTTTCGGCGGTCACGTCAGCTTTTCCGGTGGCCACATCAGAATTGACACTCAAGTGAACGTTTTTTAAAACTTGTGGCACTCAAGTGAGCGAAAAAAAAGTTATGGCACCAAAGTGAGCGCCGTACGAAAGTTATGGCACTCCTAGTGTACTTATCCTAATGGACTTGTATCAGAATTCTATGTTGTGAGTGAGGTGGGATACAAACTTGATCATGCTTGTCTTTACACAATCGGCAGGTCCGATATCCAAACCCCCATTTTTTCAAAATAAAAATATTTAAAAAATAAAAGACTCAGAAATGGAAAAAATTTAGAAATTGAATTTAAGTAGCTTTACTGGATTTTAGTGCTTTCTTTTCTTTTCTTCATCCTCTTATAACCGATTGTCGTCACCCGCCGTTGTCACTGCCATCATCAATCACTACCGCCACTTGCCACCATCGACTGCCCAGCACCACCCAGCATCGTTGAAAGAAGAAGAGAGGAAAAAATGAAAAATATCAAAAAATTATCAAAAAATTATTAAAAAATTAAAAGACATTTTACATCACAAATGGTGGATCAAAATAAACGCATTTTTATTTTTTCTATTATGAGCATAGAAAATTTATGTAGTTACTAAACCTGCGATGTCCTAAAATTCAAGCCCTTTGAGGGATGAATAAACATGAATTTTGTCAATGCATTGTTGGTTGATCTCACTCGAAACTGATCACTCCCGAAATACTGACCTTGAGAGAAAAGGCTAATGAGGACAGAACTCGTGCGACTAAAGAACTTGACTTGGGAAAATTACTTGACCATGAGACTTGCGTGAGGACGATCCTATAGATATGTAAGACGATTTCATGGATAACTAAAAGTCAATTCGCGGACAAAACATAATGGGACGACCGATTATTTCATTTACTATTATCGAGCCCGCAAACGACACTATGTCGATCCTTGGTAATCATGTACTTTAAAATAAGAATCTATCCTTCACAATTTCATATAGTCAAGGACGTTCATGTGTCAAGAAGTCTTGAACATGATTTGGCATGAGTCGGTTACTCGTGAATCCTCGAAGCCACTTGTCAGTTTGAGTTGTACCAAAATGGCATTTGAGTGAAATTGACAAGGCATGAGAATCCAATATTGGATTTCGAATTTTCAAGAACATCCAGGATAGACTTTTGGACAATGCTTCTTCGACGATCGACAGTATCAATTAAGTTGAGTTTTTGGAAAAGGGATTTACGGACCGAGGAAACAAGCCTACGAGAACATGGGCTAAGCAAGGCCAATGAGGGCCTCACGCCCAAGGTGGGACAGTCAGCATGGTAGGCCCGAGGCAAGCAAGTAAGCCCGTTGGATCCAACTGACTAATTTACCCTTCCAAGCCCATTGTCTAACTTGAGCCGTTTTGAGCCCAACCAATTCCTGAGCTTGTTTCTATTCATTTTCTAGCCCGTTTCTTAGGCCCGCCCTTCATTTTCAACCCAAGGGCAGTTTGGGAAATTTGCAAGGTGGAAATGACCATTTTGCCCCTAGATATTATTTAGAAAGGACAAAAGAAGAGAGAGAAGATGAGGTCACTTGCTTGGGGAGTTGAAGCAAGCCTTTAATGGCTTTAATGAGACCTTGAAATCAACTCTCACTTTACTCTCTCTCTCTCTCCCTATCATGCCCCAACTCTTGAGCTCGTGACAACCCCTTACCGTGGTCGATTGAAAGCGACGTCGCAAGACTCATCGACGACCATTCATTTTAATCTTTCGTTATGCGCAAGCGGAAGACAAACCATCCCCAGTCCAACAATCAATCAATCAATCAAGGATAGAGGGATGAACAACAAGAACAACCATCACTACTCATTTATACAATTTACTAAATTAACCAACGGAGGATCGTTTTCCAATTTACAAGCCCAACAATAGGGGCCGATCCATTCTCTAAGCCAAACCAAAAAGGAACTAGGCTAGGCTAGTCCAACTGTATAAAATGAACCTTTGCGTTCAGCACCACAGTCACTCGGACCCATCGGACCTAACTTCGTCGGGTCGATCACTAGTGAAGTGGGGGCAGGATTCTCCACTGTGGGTGCGCCATTCTAGAGGCCTGAAAATTGTTAACCACGACGGGTTGAGATAAAATCTCAGCGAGTTCCCCTAAGCCCCGGTTAGTACATCAACTCAACTTAGGGTATCTCTCCAGAACCACCCCTCACTCAACCCAACCACAAACAACCAGCAATCGGCAATCAAACCACAGACAGGGTCAACCAACAAACAAATAGTCGGTTCGCATGCAACCTTACCCGGTATGCCATACCCTGCACGTTATATATCAGCACAATACATGCAATGCACATGGCCGTTAGATGATATAGTCCACCAATCACACACGAGTCGCGTCACAAGCGATCTCACTTGGCTATTGCCACACCCTGCACGTTATCAATTCATGTGTACGTGCCATAAATAATGAAGTGACCATCTCATGCATAATCAGGACCAATGATGCCATGTTTTTCTCATGCACTCTCACATCCACATGTGTTTCAATTATTACTGCCCCACAGGGCTACAACCGAGGCACAACGGCACTACGGCGCCCTTCTTCTACAGAAGCGCAACCGTGCCCTTCCGTACCCAAAAGACGTCAAGGGATACTCTCCCAAGACCGCATGCCCAATGAACATCAAGGGATACTCTCCCGAGACCCTCCCGAGACCGCATGCCCAACAAATGCCAAGGGATACTCTCCCGAGATTGCATGCCCAACAAACGTCAAGGGATACTCTCCCGAGACCGCATACCCATAGAACGTCAAGGGATACTCTCCTAAGACGACATGCCCACAGAACGTCAAGGGATACTCTCCTGAAACTATGGTTTCAACTTAGTGATCACGCAAGCATATAATCACAACCCACTTATTATCTTTGAGTATTAGCCAATGCACACATGCTTGCATATGAAATCTCAAATCATTTCTCACAAAAGCAGTTCATTTCCGATGTCCCTCGAACAAACCATTTTCCCTACCTTTCTCATAAAAGCTGTAATATTTCAGCTCTTTAGGAAGTGGTGGGACCCACTTGGGTTTAAAAAAAAAAAAAAGGAGAGTTGAAAAGTCAAAGGAGAAGGAGAGAGAATAAGTGGCAGTTACATTTTCATTCGCAAAAAACTGAACCAGTCAGGAGAGAAAAGAAAAAGAGAGAAAAGAGGAGAGGGAGAGAAGAAGAAAGGGAAAGAAGGAGAGGGTTTTGCACGTGCACATCGCGGGAGCCTCGCAAAGCCGACTCAATTATTTTATGCAACACACGGTGAGTACACGTGCCTCTTATTCCTCCAATCGAAGCATTTTTCCAATTTAGGGCTCAAATTCGGAATATTGGGAATATTGAGCGGCGAAGTCCGATTTTAGAGTTTTTGAGCCATGAAAATTTATAAGAATGGTAGTTTAGGACGTCATGAACCCGTGAGATTTTACGGAATTAGATTTGAGCTTGTGGTTATTCCGAAACAGAATTTTGAACTTCTGCCCGCTGGATGAACAGTACGCGCGCGGTTACTTGAGATCTGATTTTGTCGGTTTCGGCTCAAAATTGGGTTGTCCTACTAATGGGTCTTCTAGTGCTTGGAATTATCTTTGTTTTGACTATAAGATTGCTTGGATCAGAGTTTGGATGAGAAAGTTGTGGCATAATCAAGTTTTGCACCCTAGTCTCGCTTCTTGAACGGCTTTGAATAAATTGCTTTTGATAGGCATTTTGTTAACTCTTAGGGGTCACTTTATTAGTGTTAAGGCATGATTTAGTAGTCTCAATAATTGAGATAGATTTTTACCGGGTTTTAACTCATTCCTCAATTATTTGTTAGGACCGCGAGTTTGACGATTCAAATACCGATTTATTGGGTCGTAGGCGACGAGGTGAGTGGTACTATATCTTCTTTGAATTTGTAAAATTCATGTTGAGAAAATTATATGGATTATATATAGTATGAGATTATGGAATTACATTATTATTGCATAAAAATCGGATCGGACATGGACTACCTTTTGGATTGTTTATAAAGGTTTGGAAAGCATGTTATGCAAAGTTTTGGAAGGCAAAATATATTTGTAATTGCTTTGCAAATGGTTTATGGAAAAGTACGTGAATGATTTGAGAAATGGTGGATGACAATGTTGCAAAAAAGTATTTGTTTAGTTTATGATATTGATTTCTGAATTGGCTTTCTGGTATTGAAGGATTGTTATTTTGCTCATTATTACTGTAAGCCCATTAAGGGGCATGTTGGTATGCATACTGGGTTTAGGATATCTTTTTGGACCGAGCCACCAGCATTGTAGGCGGAGACCTTGCCAAGGGGGAATCTTGGCCGCCTTGTCACAAGGCGTTGTGTCGTGACCATGGTAAGAGATTGAGAAATAGATTAGTTAATGGATGGACCATTGATGTGTGATTTTGAATGGAGATTATTCAATGGACTTGACCATTGATTCTTGTATTGTTATGGTGGTTTAAATGACTTTTCATATGAGTATAAAAGTAACGCTTGTATGATTCATTATGTATTTTATATATTTGAGGGAGTTTAAAGGTTATGGGATTGCTTTGAATCCATGCATGGTGCTTGCTCGATCTGCTTAGAAGATATGTACTACTCATTGAGTGATGGTTGCTCATTCCACTCACCCTTTATGTTTTCAGGTTCCTCGGTTAGCCAAGAGTAAAGCGAGAGCGTTGTTGGGGGAAACTTTTGATTTTTTTTTTATATGACTTAAGGAAGAAACTTATTTAGTATTTGTTATCTTTTGAGTTGACTAAATTCTTATTGTTAATATTATTTTGGAGGATTATAGAAACTCTGATGTGTAGCCAACGTGTTGATCTATCTGATATATATATATATATATATATATATATATGGGTTTGAATTAATATATGTTGATATTAGGTTGTTGGTTATATTGAGGCTGCGTCCTTCATGTGGAATGACGGCCGTGTCATATTCCCTTCTCTTGCAGTTTTGGGGTGTGACAAAAGCGGTCTATTTCTAGTGTCCCTCGGACAAATCACTTTCTTTCTCATAAAGGCGGTCCATTTCCGGTGTCCCTCGGACAATTCATCTTTTTCCCATTTTTATGAAAATCACACAATTTATGCAGACACTCATACAATTACACATTTAATACACTCCATAAAATCAATTCACATGAAATTACACAATTTAATTTCCGGATGAACAATAATTTCTGAATTTAATAAATAATTAATTAAATTCAGAAATTAAAAATAATTAAATGCAGAAATTAATTTAATCAATAAATTAAACAATTAATCACATTAATCAAGCAATTAAAGAAAAACATGATTAATTAGCACATAACACACAATTAAGCCTAATTAAGCATAACTAAGTATAAATAAGCAAGATTAAGCTAAGCTAATCTTAATCAATTATGTAACCACCTATCTTAGGGCTAATACACTTAATTAAACACCTTAATCAGCCCTTAGCACTAATTAATCCAACCCTAAGCTAGTTTGGCACTAAATAAGGTTTAGAAGCTAAACTCACCTGTTACGCAGGCTGGTGACACAGGCGCGGCGACGAAGATGAACCCGACACCTGGAGACTTCTCCCACGACACTCCAAGGTGGTCCCGAGCTGAACACAGTAGCAAAGGTGAAACTGGACAGCAGGAGCGCTATAATAGGCGGTCCGGCAGCAACCGACTTCCGACCGCCGTACGGATTAGCCGGTGGCTCCTTCCGACGATCGGCTGACGCTATCTAAACGAAAATTCTAATCTGAACACGATGGTGAGTGGCACGAGATGAGATTCCAACGGGAAGGCCATGAACAACTCAGATTTCGGTGGAAGGTCAGAAGTTGAAAATTGCAGGAAGAAGGAAAACAAGAGAGGAGAGAGGCTGCGATTTTTGGAGCTAAAGAGGGGAGAGAGAGAGTGAAGTGAGGACTTCTAGAAAACCCCTTCAATTCCATTAAATGCCTTCTACACTCCCCCAAGCAAGTGACATCATCTTCTCTCTCTTCCTTTGACTTTTCTTCAAAATATCCAAGGGTATTTTGGTCATTTCCACCTTGCACATTTCCCAATATGCCATTGGGATGAAAGTGAAAGGCGAGCCTAGGAAACGGGCCAGAAAATGAATAGGAACGGGCTCAGGAATTTGTTGGGCTAGTATTGGCTCAAGTTTGGATAACGAGCTAGGAAGGGTGAAGGGTTGGTTGGGTCCAACGGGCTCGCTCGTTTGTCTCGGTCTTCCACGATGACTATCCCACCTTGGGCATGTGGCCCACACTATTCTTGCCCGGCCCACGTCTTTGTAGGCTCATTTACTCAGTCTGAAAATCCCTTTCCCAAAAACTTGGCTCAACCGACACTGTCGACTATCGATGAAGCATTGTCCAAAAGTCCATCCCAGACGTTCTCGAAAATTCAAAGTCCAATCTTGGATTCTCATGTTTTGTCAATTTCGCCCTTGCCATTTTGGTATAATTCAAACTGACAGGCGGCTTCGAGGATTCACACGTAACCAACTCGTGCCAAACCACGTTCAAAACTTCTCGACACATGGATGTCCTTGACGACATGAAATTGTGAAGGATAGGTTCTTATTTCAAAGTACACGATTATCAAGGATCGACATAGGGTCGTTCACAGGTTCAATAACAGTAGACGGAATCACCCGTCGTCCCATTATTTATGTCCGCGAATCGACTTCTATTCATCCCTGAAATTGGCTTGCATGACTACAGGATCGCAATTACGCAAGTCTCACGGTCGAGTCGTTTCCCTAGGTCAAGTTCTTTAGTCGCACGAGTTCTGTCCTCAGTAGCATTTCCCCTTAAGGTCAGTATCTCGAAAATGATTGGGTCCGAGCGGAATCAACCAACAATGCATTGGCGAAATTCACGTTCACTCATCCCTAAAAGGGCTTGAATTTTAGGACGTCACACTCCCCTTCAACCCCTCAAAACCACACACCCTCTCTCCCACTTGTTTCCTTTCCTTCCATCTACTTCTCTTTCTAACCTTCTCCAAAAACCTGAGTTGTTCATGGCCTTCCCGTGCTGATCACCACCCGTGCCACCCACCACCGTGCTCAAGAGACAAATTCCATATGGACTACAATGATCGTTCGTTGGACGGAGCCGCCAGCCAGCCAGAAGCCAACCGTCCTCTAATTGCCTATCCCCACACTGTTTCGCCTGTTTCAGCTGTTTTCCCTCTTTTCCAACCCAATCTCCACCTAGCCCAGCCACCAATCATTCCCCCTCAACCCCTAGGTGTTGCCAGTTGCCAGCTAGCAGCTCGCCAGAGCTTCGGTCAGCCCTTTTAGCTTTGGTTAGCCCCTTTCCTCCTCCAACAGTCAGTTTTTCAGAGTTGTAGAGGGAGTTCGAGTTTGTTGTTGATGTTTTGACCTTGGGACTACCTTAGATCACTATGGTAGAGGTCCCCGGGGGTCACCTTCGTCGTCACCACCGTGTCCGTGTCGCTGGCCCTTTTAACGGGTGAGTTTAGCCCATAATCTTGTGTTAGTGCCTAAACTTGCTTAGGGTTGGGTTAATTAGTGGTAATGTTAGTTTAGGAAGTTTAATTAAGTTGTATTAGTCCTAAGATAAGTGGTTAGATAGATGGTTAAAATTAGCTTAGCTTAATCTTGCTTTATGTGCTAAATTGTGCTTAAAAATTTTGTGATTAATTGTGTTTTGTGGTTAATTAAGCATGTTTAGCTTAAATTGATTGATTAATTGTTTTAATTAATGTTTTGTTTAATTTCTGAATTTAATGTTTTAATTATTGAATTTTGAAATTACATTGTTCATAATTACTATTAATGATTACTGTTCACAGCGCTGTTCATCCGAAAGTGAAAATGTGCATAATTTCATGTGGCTTGATCTTATGATATGAATTGGATATGGCATTGCATGAACATCTGCTTGAATCGTATGGTTTTCATAAAAAAAATGGGAAAATGGTTTGTCCGAGGTTCACCGAAAATGGACCGCTTTTCTAAGAAAGTGTTGACACCTAAATTTTGATTAATCATTCGTAATTTAATATTGCATAGCATATAGTTTTAAGAGCATAATCTTTCAAGAATTTGTGACGGCCGATTTTTACATTGTCAAGAAAAGGCAAGGATGTGGCTAGTTCAAAAGTAAAACATATCTACAGGGATGTGGCTGGTTCAAAAGCAAAACATATTTGCAGGGATGTGGCTGGTTCAAAAGTAAAGTATATCTGCATGATTAAAGATAGGAAGAGAGCAAAAAAGATATATCCGCAATAAGAAAGCCGATCATCGTGTCCTTATCTTGTTTTTTTGAGAGCACCGTATTGTCTTCCTATAAAAGGGGGACAGTCACACGAAAAAAAAAGGGAGTACACAGCTGCAAAAGTGAGCGAAATTGTGAGGGTGTTCGGAGAGAGCAAGAGAAATTGAGAGAGTAGAGAGGGGGGATCCAATAGAGATTTGTGGAGATTTGTGCTCTTTCGGTCCCAGTTCCGGAATTGTCGCTCTATCATCACCTCCATCGAGAAGTCCACACCGTGAGTAGCTCCTCCCTTGGTTGGGATTTCTGGACCAGCAAGCTTCATCTAGCACTCCAACAAAAGCTATTCTCGTGCCATCCTTCGTTGCCGCGGCATCATACCCACACTACCGATCTTGACAAGCTACTACCAATGACGCCAAGCAATTGTCTGTTGTCCCGTTGCCGTGGCACGCCCTACCTGTGACATGCCACTAAGGTGCCGTTGCTTCTGTCCTGATGACATGCTGCTACTTTGCTAGAGTCTTCTGCGCCTGGCGATTTGCTGACTGAGAAGCTCCCACTCGCATTGATTGTTGGTCAGCCCGTAGCCAAGCTTGCTGACCTGCTACTACCCAACGACAAAGCTGCTCTGTTCTGCTGCCACTTGTGATCCGCAGCGACACCCATCAGTCCCTGCAGCCGAGCTTGACACCACCTGATTGTGCTCGGTACCATCGCGAGGTTCAAGCCAAATCCTTGTTGCTGCACCCCCTTCTGTTTGGCAGGTTTCTTAAGCAGTCTTGAAGTTGTTCATCAAGACGTGGGCAACCACGCCTTCATCCCATCAAGGAGTTACACGTTCGTGAAGCCCCCACCGAGCGAAGAGCCCTCATCATTGCGATCTGCAACAAGTCGCCCACCATTGTCGATATCCTAAACCACAAGGCGTGCACTGCTCCGCCAAGGACCAGGCCGAAATCCAATCAATCCACCATTCACAAATTAGGTAAAATCTCGTTTGATTTAATTTTTCCGAATATTTAGTTTCCTTACTTGAAATATTGCAGATGTATTTTATTGGACTCCCCTATTATATTATCCCAAATTTCAAGTAGCCCTTTAAATTAGGGATTATTCCCTAATTTCTTAACGTGTCATAATCGTCAATCTGATCTCAAGTCCGAGATATGATTTGCGATTGCACAAAAAATCGGCCAATTCAATCTCACGCCCGAGATACAATTCGTCGATTTTATTTGTTTCTTGGGTGATGGATTTTATATTCTATTCTTATCAAAAAGGATAGAATATGTTTTAATTGACATAGATTGCATGCTAGGATAGGGTTCATCTAGTTAGAGATAATAAAAACTAGGATTCGGTCTAGACTAATCCCTAAATTGAATTTGATAATTTCTAGAATTAGGAAATTTATTTGTTTCATCACTTGCATGCCATGTAGTCTAGGTCGCATCATATTGCTATATCATGCATGCGTCGCGTAGAATTACATCATCCATTGCATGTCATTTAGTCATTACATATTTAGTATTATTTAAATGTGTGAAACATTAGGATAGTCACATTTAATATATTTCCTGGCATTAAATTAGGTCCACTAATTAATGTCGCAAGACATATAATTTGCATATTATGTTGCACGTTATATGTCATTATATTTAGACACTTTTGCACATCATTGCATGCATTGCATTTAGTTTTTAGGCCTCAATAGTTGAATGATTGCATGTTAATTAGAAATCATATCTAGGATTAGTGAGTGATTTTTAAGCTAACATTGCAGATGCTTTCGTTGCTTCAAGGTAAGTGTCTCTTCATTGTGCTCGCAATTTATTTATCGCTTTGCTTTATTGATTGTTAAATAATGATTTTACACTCACATGATCACATCATATGTTAAGGAGTAAATTAAAATCAATACAAACTGCCTGTAAATCATTTTTTTCAAATAAAAGAGAAAAGGTACTGAAAGGAAGTTAGAGAAATCTAACATAATCAAGTCCCCGACCCCATAGTCTCTGGTTCGTAGGAGTGAAGTAATTCTCCCATTACTTTACTTGGGTTTCTAATCAACCCACAAAAAAATAGATTAGTGGCGACTCCAAGTAAAAATCATTTGCATGCTAAAAACTTAAACCCTAAGTTGCGAATTAGTATGGACTTAGGAGAGCCCGAACTAAGTTTAGGCTTAGTAATCCATTAGCTAAACCCTAGATGCGTGCATTAGCTAATGCTCAAAAATAATAAGTGGATTATAGTGGTATGCTTGCGTGATCACTAAGTTGAACCCGCCACCCCGGCTGTAGTTCGGGGAGTCATAGTCCAATTTATCATAAACCCGGCGAGGTCCAAATATAGAGTTGCAGTAGAGGTCAAGTCCATGCTCCTTAAAAAATGTTGTCTTAGGAGAGTATCCCTTGATGTCACCGCACCTCACAGGGGAAGGGGATACCTAACTATGCTAGTAGACATCGGAGGAATGACACGGTTGCGTCTCTGCAGAGGAAGGGCACCATAGCACCTCAGTTATAGCCCTGGGGGGCAGTAATAATCGGAACACATGTTAATGCAAGAGCTATGAGAAACAGACATCATTGGTTCCAATTATGCATGAGCTGATCACATTATTTATAGCACACACGCATGAATTGATAACATGTAGGATGTGGTAATGGCCAAGTGAAATTGCTTGTGACGCCACTCTCATGTGATTAATGAATTGCATCATCTAACAACCATGGGCAGTGCGTGTATTGTGCTGACATATATCGTGCAAAGTATGACATACCAAGTAAGGTTACATGCAAACCGACTATTTGATTGTTGGTTACATTGCTTGTATTGTATAAGGTTTAATGTGAAGGGTATGGCATACTGGGTAATATTACATGCAAACTGATTATTGATTATTAATTGACCCTGGTAGTTGTTGCTTGTTGGTTTTAGGTTGTGAGTTATTGGGTTGAGTGAGGGGTAGTTCTGGAGAGATGCCCCGAGTTGACTTAGTGTATTAACCGAGGCTTAGAAGAAGAACTCACAGAGATTTTATCTCACTGGTTATTGTATAACCACTTTCAGGCCCTTAGAATGGCACACCCACAGTGAAGAATCCTGCCCCCACTCCTTCAGTGATAGACCCGACGAAGCCTAAGTTCGATGGGTCCAAGTGATGATAGTGTAGAACCCGAGGGTTCTTTTTGCATAGTTGGATTAGCCTAGCTTAGTTCCTTTTTTGTTTGGCTTGGAGGATGGATCAACTCCTTTTGTTGGGCTTGTAAATCGAAAATGATCATCTGTTAGTTAATCCAGTAAAATGTATAAATGAGTAGTTGTTGTTGTTCTTGTTGTTCATCCATCTATCCATGTTTGATTGTTTGATTGTCTGTTGGACTAGGGATGGTTCATCTTTCACATGCGCATAATGAAAGATTAAAATGTATGGTCATCGATGAGTCCTGGGACGTTGCTTTCAATAGACCATGGTAAGGGATTGTTGCGTGCTCAAGGTTCAAGGCATGACAAAATGCATTCTTTTACTAAAAAATTACTCTAGGGAATATAAATAAAATATATATTTTTGAAAAAAATTATTTTTGGGAACAAAAATATTACCAAACGCATCCTAAGGCTCCACTAACATTTTATTTAATTAACTAAAAAATTGGGAAAATAAACTTTTAAAGTCATACCAAATACATTTATATTATTTTTCTATTTCGAGAATAAAAATTTTGTGTAGTTGTCAAATGTATTTTTTTTTTTGCTCAAAAACTTGTCTAGAGAATAGAAATGGAGAAAACTATTTCTAAATAGAAATTATTTCCGAAAATAGAAATGTTATCAAACATACACTTATTGTGCTATAATAATAAATTCTCTAGATGAATTATTCAACTCAAGATTTCAATGAAACTAATTTGGATCGATTAGTTCAAGGCTGATTAAGAGAGAACCAATTAGGTTCCCAATTCCACGAACCTAGAACTAGCGAACTAGCACAAGACTAGTTTTATTCCCAATTCCGAGGTAAGAATCACCATTCTACTCGGGAACTAGTTCAACTAGTCTATTTCCTAGGTTGAACCGGTTCCGAACAAGTTTTTGAGCCTCTTTTGAGGAAAAAAAAACTTTCTGATCATTAAAAATTGAATCATGATGTTCAATATAAACATATAGCAATATAACCACTTGATCAACTAATATATTTGTAGTGAAATGGTGCAACTAGTATGTTGTTTTTGTAAGAATTTCACCCAAAACATAAGATGGGCATCAAAACAGTGCTTTAACCCTAGATGTGCAATCAACCAGTTCAAAAATTGGGGATTTAAAACCAAATAAACAGAAAATTATCCAATCAGTTCTAATCATATGATAAACTACCAAATAAATTCTAAACTTTTCAGTTTTCTAATTTAGATTAAATCCTTATAATTATTTTCCAATGTTTTCCTTCAAGTCAATTTAAGTTGGGAAATTCTAATGGTTGTCTAGTTAGCACATGCCATTCTATGTGGCACGACAAGGAGTCTCTAGTGGACAATTTTAGCTAGATGTCAGTTTGCTTAAATTCTTAAAAATTTTCAATTTTTTTATCTGTATTCTTTTATTTCTATTTATTATTTATCTTCTTGCTCCTCCGTTCTTTCTTCTTCACCTTCTTTCTCTCCTCCCTTCTTTGTTCCATTGGACACTTTTCTCCTCATATAAAAGGCTTTTTAACCAAACTTTGGGATCACTCTTGATGTTATCGCCATCGCCATCAACCACAAGCACTCACATTTTCTTCTCATAAATTTTGGTTACTAGAGCTAAGAGAAGATTGTTCATAAAATTTGACCAAATGCTCCAAGGCAATCTTCACCGATTATACATCCCCAATTTTCTTACTATCATCATAAACTTGTGTAATAAAATACTTCACATAATTTAACTTTATTGTAAAATCTGTCACAATTATAATCAACATCATCATATTTACTTTTTTCAAACTCTCATAACACTTTTCAATTTCTCTTTCATAATCATGCCCATAGCTTTAAGCTTATGATCAAATAGTTCATCACATCTTTGAAATGTTTATACAAAAGAGCTATCTCATATAATTATTTGTTTGAGCAATATACAAAGTCGTAGACATCTAATTGGTGGAATCATAAAACCCTTTCCTAAGTTTGAAAAGTATAATGACTTTTTCTAGATTTTCATCTTTAGGATTATCAAAGTGAAGCTCATTTTAGAAAGACAAATCATCTTCTTCCATCCTTTCACAAACATTTCTTAATATTATGGCGGTGTATAACATGAGTAAGTGGAGCTTCCTTGAGAGGCGACATCAAGACACATCAAACCCTAAAAAGTGGTCCTTTATCAATATAAGATTGAATTATTTTAACTCTCATGGGAGACTCTCTCCGATGTCTAGCTAAGGAACGTATTGGAAACATGGCAAGGTAAAGAAGAAGTGATGCAGAAAAGGTAATGAGGGTGGTCTCCTAAACATTTGTGTGTGTGCACACGCATGCCTATGAGAGGAGAAAATATTTAGTGGTTAGAAAGCACCACATCATCTGCTTATGTGGCACACGTGAGCTTAAGTGGCTCCACTTAGAGGGAGACATCTGGCACGTGACGTAGAATTAAAGAAAGAAATGGTAGCCACTTTTTTCTCTCTCCTCTGGCGTAATGGACTGAGAAGAAGCAACATTTAATGCTAACATTTACTGCATTCTCTCTCTCCTCTTTCAAACAAAACAAGAGGAGTCTTTCTTTTCACGTTCCCGTCTCTCTCTTCCTCTTCAAGCCCATCACTCTCTCACCTCAAGCGCTCCCCTTCTCCTTCTTCTTCGCCTTTGTTCTCATCGTCGTCGTCAACTTTCCGGCTCCAGAAATGGCCAACTGGCCTCTTGAACTCTTCTTTATCTTCTACTCCTTATTCGGTCCCAATTTCGAGCTTAGGTACGTCGCCAACTATTTTGAAGCAAAGGAGGCTTGTGAGGCTAGATATCTTGGTGGTTGCACTGAGTTTTGGGGTTTTGGTGACACCCGCAAGGGATATTGTAGCGGAGGTGAGAGAGGTGTATGGTTCCGTGAGACCTCTCTCTTTCCCATTGAAAGGAAAAGACGAGCAGAAGCAGAAGATAGAAGACAATAGAATATGGGAAAAATATTTTTGTGTATTATGTCATTCAATGTACAATTGATACAATTTATAATACAAGAAGTGTACAAGAAAGGAAAAGAATCATATAATAAATTGATCCAATATTGAAAAAGATCTTGATCTATTTAGAGTATCGATTCCAATCGTAATTGGATATTGCATATCTTCCAACACTCCCCCTCAAGCTGGTGGCTTGTAGATATCCAAGCCGCCTAGCTTGCTTAACAAATATGCATATTGTCTCTAACAAAGAGGTTTTGTGAAGACATCCGCAAGCTGCTCTGTAGTTCCAACTCCTCTCGTCTCAATTATTCCTTCTTGGATTTTTTTCTCGAGTGAAATGACAATCCACTTCTATGTGCTTCATTCTTTCATGCACTATAGGGTTGGATGCAAGTTTGAGCAATGCATCATTATCACAGAACAATTTGGTTGGTCCCTTAATTTTTACTCCAAGATCCTGAAGTAATCCTCACAACCATACTATCTCACAGGTGGTCTTTGCCATGGCTCGGTATTCTACCTCTGCTGAAGATAGTGACACTGTTGGTTGTTTCTTTGTCTTCCAAGAGAATAAGGATTCCCCAAATTTAATACAGAAACCTGTGACGGATTTTCTACTCATAGGACACGTTGCATAATCTGCGTCGCAATAGGCCATCATCTCCATATCACACTTTCTTGAGAGAAGTAATCCGAGTCCTGAACATTTCTTCAGGTACTTCACGATTTTCAAAGCAACATTCATATGTGATTGCTTAGGCTTGTGCATAAACTGGCTGAGTGTTTGTATTGCATAACATATATCTAGTCTGATCATAGTCAAATATATGAGTTTTCCAATGAGCCTTTGATATTTTGATGGATCTTCAAGTATGAGGTCTTCATCTTGAGATACCTTTTCATCATAATCTGCCATAGTGAGTTTGGTGCTTTGCTCGATTGGAATGATAGGCGGTTTGCAGCCTGATAAGCCTATTTCTGATATAATCTCCAATGCGAATTTCCGCTGACCGAGAGAAATCCTTCGTTCGGATCAGGCAATTTCAATTCCCAGGAAATATTTGGGAGATCCCAGGTCCTTCATATGGAAGGTGGAGTGCAAGTACTCTTTGAAACCTTTTATGGCATTTTCATCATTTCCCATTATCAATATATCATCAACATATATCATCAAGTAGATAGATGACATACCTTTAGTCCATATGAAAAAAGCATAATCATACTTGGACTGTCTGAATCTTGTAACTGTGAGGGAGTTAGCGAATTTGGCATACCACTGCCTGGAAGCCTGCTTGAGCCCATAAAGGGATTTGCAGAGACGACATACTCTATTCTCCCCTTGTCTCCGTAAACCCTGTGGAAGATCCATGTAGATTCCCTCATCCAAATCCATATGGAGGAATGCATTGTGAACATCCATTTGATGTAATTTCCAATCTTGAAAAGCTACAACCGATAGAAAAGACCGAACTATAACGTCTTTGGCTACAGGGGAGAAGGTCTCATGATAATCGAAACATTCCTTCTGTGTAAATCCTTTAGCCACAAATCGTGCTTTGTACCATTCAACTGTTCTATCTGCCCGATATTTTATCTTATACACCCACTTGCACCCAATTGGTTTCCACTGAGGAGGTAAGGTTACAAGATCCCATGTTTGATTCTCCATTAGGGCTTGCAACTCTGCTTCCATGGCTTTCTACTAGCGTGGGTCAATGTGTGCTTCATAATAACTAGAAGGTTCTCGCTCTTCAGATATAGAACAAATGTAGTGTCTATGTTCTGGAGATAATTGGTTAAAGGAAACATAAGACGAGATGGGGTATGGAATACTTGGTAGATTTTGAGTAGCACAAACATAATCTTTGGTCCATGTTGGTGGATGAGTGATTCGTCCAGAACGTCGTGGTGGATCCTGTGATGGCACATGAGATGATGAATGTGAAGAATCCATAAGATCTTCTGATGCGGGACTAGGAACTTTTTCATTGGACATATTCTCCGGTGTTGATTCCATCATAGTTGGAGAAGAAATATCATCTGAGATTTGATTGGATGCTAAAGGACTGCCTGAACTCCCAGGAGATCTAATCAGAAAATATTCAGGCCTTTCATCCTTAGTCAAGGGCATACCTTTGTTGCTTGACGCTTTCTTTTCTTCCGAAGATTCCTTTTCTTCAAAAGGAAAAATGTCTTCATGAAATGTTACGTCCCTACTAATGAAGAATTCCTTCGCGGATGGATCGAATACATGATATCCCTTTTGTAAACTCGGGTATCCCATAAATATACAACGCCTGGCACGGGGACCCATCTTGTCCCGATGTCCTACTGTGGTAGCATAGCATAAGCATCCAAAAATCCTCAAATGGTCCAATTTTGGCTTCTTTCCAAAGAGCACCTCAAAAGGACTCCATCCGTTGAGAACCTTTGTTGGCATCCGATTGATTAAGTACGCTACCGCTGTTACACAATCCCCCAAAAATCTTCCAGGATGGATGCTTGAAACTTCAAAGCACGTGCAACTTCTAATAGATGCCTGTGTTTTTACTCTACTACCCTATTTTGTTGTGGAGTATATACACATGAACTCTCGTGCAAGATGCCATGTAATGAGAAAAGAGAGGTGTAATCATGATTAAAGAATTCATTCCCATTATCTATTCGAATGCACTAAATAGGCTTCCCAAATTGATTCTTTGATAAGAAATGAAAGTCCTCAAATTTGGGAAGACTTGATTTTTGGACTGCATAAGAAAAATACATGTGGCTCTAGAGTAATCATCCACGATAGTGAGAAAGAAACGTGAACCATCATGGTGCGGTATATGATAAGGACCCCAGACATCGGCATGAATCAAAGAGAAAATGCTATTTGCACGACTTTTGCTAAGAGGAAATGGTGCATGTGATTGTTTTGCCAAAGGGCAAATAGGACAATGATGGAAGGGGAAAAGAGAACTATGACCCATTCTTAAATGAAAAAGGAAATCTTTATCATTGGTTGTCAGATTACACAATGATTGTTTATTCAAGGAATTGCAGGATAAATCTAAATTTCTTGGAAGGTTGGTCCAAAAAAATAATCCTTCAGAGAGATTACCCAAACCCATCAGTCTGCCAGTCGAAAGGGCCTGAAAGAAGCAGGTATTAGCATTGAACAGTACTTGACAGAAATTTTCTTTGTAGGCTCTAAACACATAAATAAGGTTGAACTGGAAATCTAGGACATAAAAGACATTTTCCAAGGTAATCTGTGGACTGAGATTAACTATCCCTATTGTGGTGATAAGAGTAATATTCCCATTTGGCGGTTGAACAGAAATAGGACTATCTAATTTTCTATGAATATCAGAAAATAAGTTCTCATTGCAGACGATATGGTCACTAGTCCCTGAATCAATTATCCAAGCATTTCTGAAAATTGAATTTACCAAGCAATGAGAAATACCTGAGAAACTGCTTCCTTTGTTGGAAATGTCCAATTTTTGTAATGCCTGCATAATTTGCTGATACTGCTCATTTGTAATAGGCTGATTTAAATTTGAGCCAGTGACTTGATATGCCGCAGCCGAAATTTCCTTCCCCTTTTTTTCTTTTTCTCCGGGTTTGCCATGTAGTTTCCAATAATTTTCAATTGTGTGGTGGGGCCACTTGCAATATTCGCAAAATAATTTTCCTTTTCCCTTTGAAAATTGCCCATAATTCTTTGATCCGCCCAAAAATTGCCCACCGTTGGATGATTTAAAACCAAAAGCATTTCCACCGTCGGATTCGGGTGCCTGATCAAACACCTTAGAGCCGTCCAATCGCTGCATTTGATCTGGACCGTCCATTCCAGCCCCTTTAAAGGGTCGCAAACCTGCTAATCCTAAACCTTTCGATCGTTGTTCTTTCTCCCGATCTAGGGTTCCTTGGCTCGATTCCTTCCGCTCCCCGCAAGCTGCGAGCGCGATGCTCTCTCCTCCTTTCGCACTTTCCGGTGAAATAAGTCGTTGGCTCTCCTCTTGGACGGCCAAATGAAAGATGCGGTACTGGTCCATCACCAAAATCTGCAATTTGAAGATTAGGTTTGAATCGTTTAGTATAAAGAGGAATCGAGTCATTTTTTCTCTGTCTTTAATGGCCTGTACTGCTGCAACATCGCCTCAGGCCCATCGAGTTTTTCTTCTGCTGCCTCTAGTTCATTCCAAAGCGCGAATAGTTTGTTGAAGCATGCCGTAACACTCATGCTTCCCTATTTTAATTCTAAAAATGCTTGCGTGAGTGAAAAAATCTTCGTTCGGTCTAGTCTTCCATACATTTCCTTTATGTTATCCCACATAATTCGAGTCTTATGTGGGTGGTAATCCAGCTACAATCTTTGGGCTTATGCAATTTCCTATCCACGTTCTCACTAACTGGTTACATTTTCTCCACTGTCGTGCCATTTTCTCGTCGGTCGGAACAGCAACAGAACTGTCAATGAACCCGTCCTTGTCCTTGGTGACAAGAGCCCGTCGAAACTCTCGTGCCTAGATCGTGTATCCTTCAGGTCCCGTGAGAGGGTGGCTTATGAGCCGCAACTCCAATCCATCCACGGCGGATATGAACAAGGCATCGCCAGGTTCTAGTCGTCCGGTGATGGTCATAATGGAATATGGCAAGTAGCCGGGTTTAAAAGTCGGGTAGGGATTTACTCCCATACCCGGATTTACGGATCCGCCTGGAAAACCCGCATTCGGTCCTCCTAACCCGTTTGTTCGCCCCACATCCGTGACTAGAATTTCTAGCCCACCCGTCTGTGAAATCCCAGGCCCACCCATGAAGTTTGCCCCATTACTGCTTGGTGGGCTTCCATTGGGCTGGGCAAATCCCTAGTAGCCCATATTCCCAGGCAGTAATGAATTTGGGCTGGGCCCAAAATAAAATGGAAAAGGCACCCACTAGTAAGAATGGCCCCCTATGGGCTGGCCCGCAATGGGCTACTGGCCCATAGTGTGATGGGCTACCCCAGACTTGTCTAAGCCTGGGTTTGCTGCTAGTCACCAGGGACTTGGGCAGACGAATGTTGATCTTGGACTTCTGAGGAGACGACATGCTCTGAATCTGATGGAGAGTCACGAGCCATTATGGGTAAAAAAATTTGTCTTCTACCTCTTTAATAAAAAAAAATTTTGATTCCTTTGCCAGAGTGTTTGTTCTATTTGCAGGTCAGAACCTCTAGTCAACAGGCAATCCAGCGAAAGCAATTAAGAGCAGATCGATGCTCTGATACCATGAAAGGAAAAGAGGAGCAGAAGTAGAAAATAGAAGACAATAGAATATGGGGAAAATGTTTTTGTGTATTGTGTCATTCAATGTACAATTGATGCAATTTATAATACAAGAAGTGTACAAGAAAGGAAAAGAATCATATAATAAATCAGATCCAATATTGAAAAAAATCTTGATTTATTTAGAGTATCGATTCCAGTCGTAATTGGATATCGCATATCTTCCAACTCCCATTCCTTTTTCTTTTTTTTTACCTTTTCTTTTGGCTCTGTTCATGGTGGTGTCAACTCCCGTTTTGATGGTATGTTAAATCCTAGTGAAGACCTAGAGATTGTTCTGCAGATATTGAGATTCCTGCTGAAAAGAACATAAAGTTGTCCGAGATTTCGAATAATGATGCCTTGGGCACATTGAGAGTTGCTACTAAAACTAACAACCACAGTAGAGTGGAGAATCTTGACGAAGATGACAACGCTATTTTCATCTCCGATGGAGACTCAAGACACTAGCAAGAAGAGAAATATGCACTAGTTCTCGCATCCTAATTTTGTACTGACTGAGAGACGATATTCTTTTGGCACATAGTTGTCGATGTCCCATATAGACGTAGCCCAATTGTCAAGCTATGTACTTGATCTTAGATGTGAGAAGCCAGCCCTCATTTTTTCACTAGAATCGTGCAGAACTAACTCAACTTGTAATGTGTGAATTAACAAAGCGTGACACCCATTTTACTTATGATCCTTTGTTCATGTAATTGGTAGTTTCATGTCCATTTTCCAAATCTCTCAAGTTTGTGTAGGGTTATGAACATAAAAAAACAAAAACAAAAAGTTCGTGCAGGGTTGTTATTGCACGTGCTTTGAACTTTAGCGGGTACCCGCTCAGAAAAAGAAAGTGCGCAACAGATTGACATAGACAGAAGTTTGCCTTGGCTTTTTTTGAATCAGCCATATCATCAACTGCACTTGATTGCATTGGATAGAGTCTTTACTAAGTAAGGGAGAAAGCTCATGAAAATATTTGATCGATTTCAAGCTTCTGATCTAGATATATATGACACGAGGTATAAAAATCTGGACTTTATAAAGGAAATCTGTCTCGATCCAATTCTGTCAACGTCCAATTTTGTCGTTGATCCATTCAAATGGTGGTTTATGTACAACATGAACAAGTAGAGAGAGAGAGAGATGCCTCAAGTAATCTATGGTATCTACATGCCGATGCAACTATTGAGACATTGGATGCTGCTAGATGCACTTCGACATGGGTATGGAGGAAATGGTGCTCCTTTTCTCTTCAAGTACTTCCTTTTCTTGACGGCACTATGCCGATCCCAAGCTCCCTGAAAATTCGAGAAGCAGGCAAAGAACATAAAAAGAAACTCCACCAGTTAGATCCAAGTATCCAACATACATAATTAGAATGGACCAACGTATGAAGGTTTGGAGTCTACTAGGAAGACCATGGACAGAATTTTCCTCCACTTTTTTCTTCCACCAACTTCTTCTCTTCCTTCATCTGCAAGCTCAACATACCACCCTAACCGAAGTTGACACCACCATGAACAGAGCCAAAAGAAAAGGGGAAAAAAAGGAACAGGAAAGAGAGAGGTCTCACGGAACCATACACCTCTCTCACCTCCGCTGCAATATCCCTCACGTGCGTCGCCAAAACCCCAAAACTTAGTGTGACCACCAAGGTATCCAGCCTCACAAGCCTCCTTCGCTTCAAAATAGTCGGTGACGTACTTGAGCTCAAAATCGGGACCGAATAAGGAGTAGAAGATGAAGAGGAGTTCGAGAGGCCAGTCGGCCATTTCTGGAGCTGGAAAGTCGACGACGGCGACGAGGACAGAGGCGAAGAAGAAGGAGAAGGGGAGCGCTTGAGGTGAGAGAGTGATGGGTTCGGAAGAGGAAGAGAGAGGCGGAAACGTGAAGAGGAAGACTCATCGTGTTTTGTTTGAAAGAGGAGAGAGAATACAATAAATGTCAGCATTAAATGCTACTTCTTCTCAGTCCATTACGCTAGAGGAGAGAGAAAAAAGTGGCTACCATTTCTTTCTTTAATTCCACATCACGTGCCAGAACCCGGCGATAAAACTCGGCCACATTGAAGGACATAAGGGCTGGCCGAAAATTACAGCCCTGAATTCAGATAATTCGAGCTTTAATTAAGTTGGGTTTAGCCCATAACGTTAAAAGCTTTAGGCTTAATTAGAATAAGCCCTAAAGAGACCAAACCTGTCATCAATTAAGCCCACAAAGGGGCAAAATTCGGCCACCAAGGGAACAAGAATAGGCTGGCCGTAATTCACCAAGGTACTGGCCAATTTGAGCTGAATTTCAGTCCATTAGACTTAGGCCTTAGCAAATTAAGCCCGTCATCTGATTAAGGCCTAATCTAAGCCTGCTCGGACATAGGCTTTGCACTATATAAATATAACGAGGCCTGCATAATAGAATGGTGACATTAGGTCGACAATTCATAAGTGTCGGGCACCCTGGGTTGTCTTCGGAGGCAATGGAAATCAGAGAAATCCTCCCTTGTCTGGACGACCAATATTTACCCTTTTGATATTGCGTTTGGCTTCGCAATCGCTATTCAATCTTTTCCATCGTTGCTGTGTTTTGCTTTTTCATCCATCCGAACTCTGTTCAATCGTTGTGGAGCACGGACCTGCGGACCACCCGGCCATATCACGACTCGCTTCTCCGGCCACGGAGATCCCAGGTTATCCAGCGAAGTGCAGCGTTTCTCGCTGTGGCGATGTCAAGTTCAGTGGCTTCATCGATGCAAACCCTTGCCTAGCCATGCTATTTGATTTGCCGGTCACCATAAGGTCCCTCACTGTGAAATCAAGGCTTGAAGAGAAGAGGAACAGGCGGTGGGTCGGCAATGCAATTCACGAAGACGTAAAGTGATTCAAGAAACGGAGATCAGAGAGCACAGCTGCGCGGTTGAAGAAAATTCTTCTTTGGTCGCATGGGAATGTTCTTCTTTGGCTTTTCCTTTTTGGATTTTGTTTGATGGGTTCACTGTTCTCTCCACCAAATTTTCCTTTGAATGACACGGCATAATGCACACCTCCCTCGTCAAAGATGTCTCCATTCTTGTGCGGTGCTAATGCGATCAGTTCACCACTCCGGAATTAACGCCGCTCTCGACGTTCCCGCAATCCCAATGATGTCCAGTTGATTCCGATTTTCAATGGCGAAAGTTCATCAGTTGTTTATAGCCTTCCGTCCGCAGATAACCAAGAGGCGGAACACCAGCCCGATCTGTCCCAGACCCCGGTCCTGATCGAGCACAACCGAGCCGTCTGTCGTGTTTTATTTGGAAACACTGTCTGCAAATTTCAAATTAGGTAACGGATATTCTCTTATTCGAATTTCTGATATTATTGACTAATTTTTGAATTATTGTCATCTAATCTTGAATATTCTTACACTATTGCATATTAGATAACGTACATATGGCGGCAATTGAATTCAATCTCGAGATACAATTCCTGTTCGCATGGAAAATTGGTCACCCTATCCATGATCGTCAGTTTATTTAGTTTCCAAATTTGAACGTTATGGAATAGTCACCGATTCTCTTTTGCGATTCGGTTGTTATTTTGTGGGGGATGATTATATTTTTTTATTGTTTCCATAAATGAAAATTCAAAAATATATTATATTATATTAAATTTTTAGATATCTCGCATATTTAGGGACATTCTAGGTAATCTTTCTTAATAGGTTAGGATAGATTTTATATAGAATTAGAATTGGTTAAAATGCATGCTAGATCGAATTTCCTTGTTAGATTAAGATAGCCTTGATAGATTACATATTTAGATGGATTCTACAAGATTATGATAATTTTGCAATTTAGATTAGGATTTAGCGTAAATAATTTTTGGTTTAAGTTTTTTTTTTTGATCGGGAAAACACTTCATTGATCATCAACCAGAAGGAGAAATACACTCATTACGAAAGTCTAAGCATAAAAGCGAAATTAGCGAGTGAGGGGGTGTCGACACCCAATTTTGGGGAAGTCTTCCGGCCCGGTGATTTGGTTTAAGTTAAATGATATATTAATTTTGATAGTTCATTTAGGGTAATTTTTAATTGCGAATTAAATAAAAATACCAAAAATATCATCATAGAATAAATTGAATTCTTTTCATATATATAATCACATTTTTAGATCATTTTTTTTTTGGTAAGGTAGCACATTTTTAGATCATGATATTTATTTATTCTAAAAAAATCATGTGCATGTGTCACGAAGCAAAGGTTTCCGTGGTCAATGGGGCATTCGTAATCGAGGAAAAATGACCAAAACGCCCCTCGAAAGATCCAAGCACTTCCGGAATATTCTTAGGGGCGGGATTTTCCTGAGTCTTCTAGAATATTCCTAGGGGCAGAAGATACGGTAATTAAGGCAGTTGAGGAGATACGATCTTGCTCGCCGGATCGAAACTAAATCAATGGTTGTAATCTGAGGACCTCAAGTATAAAAAGGGGTGCCCTCCTCTTCATTTGTATCATCCAACATTAGCAATCTAAACTCATTTCTTTCATTCAGAGCTTCTCTCTAGTTTCTCTCTCTACGATCCGGGTGGGTGAGTGATCAGACGATCCGAAGAAGGCTTGGCTTAGGCCCCAATGATCCCGAGCGATCCAAAATAGCCTAAGTCGCCGCACGGTCATGATCCCAAACGATCGGCCCGTGACAAGTGGTATCAGAGCAAAAGAAAAGAGATCCGATGAGCAGCACCAACTGTTCGAAAGAATGTCGAGCCAAGAAGCTATTGTGGATGGAGAGGTTGCCCAAGTCAGAGAGACTTGCAGCCGAAGCAAGAAAAGAAAAACCTTGTCGGAACCCGTTGCCGCGCTTGATGAGAAGTTCGCGAAAATGCAAAGTGTCGTAGCTGATCTCATTGACGGACTCGATGATGTTCGAGACCGGATCATGGAGGTTGAAGGCTCCCTTCACAAAGACTTCACGGACACCATCAACGATGCGACGGTCCCTCTTCAAGCGAAGGATGATGACCTTGAGACATCGATTGATGACTTGAGGGAACGTGTTCGCGCAATGGAAGAGGAGAATCCCCGACAGGACGAGGTCGAAGCCATGAAAGTGGAGATCCAAGAGCTCAAGGCGGAGCTTGCCCTATGCAAACTGAGCATCGCGAACGGAGCAATGCCTACCCAAGCAGTGCCCAAGATAGAGGTGCCGAAGCCAAAGTAGTTTAAGGGTGATCGATCTACCAAAGAGGTGGACAACTTCGTATGGAGCATGGAGCAGTACTTCGGAGCCGCCAACATCTAACACGAGAATGTTAAGGTACGAACTGCTACGATGTTCCTTACTAATACCGCAATGTTGTGGTGGCACAATAGGTGCGATGAGACCAAGCACGATGCTCATCCTATGGAGACGTGGGATGACTTCGTGAAGGAGTTTCGGGAATACTTCTTCCCCGAGTTTGCTCAACAAGAAGCCCGTAACAAGCTCCATCACCTCGAACAACGAGGTACGGTCCGAGAGTACGTGAAAGAATTCACCAAACTCAAGCTCCAAATCAACAATCTTGGAGAAGAGGAGGCTTTCGGAGCGTTTTTGGATGGACTCAAGCTGTGGGCAAGACAAGAGCTAATGCGTCAGGATGTGAGAAGCCTCTCGAGGGCTTTAACCATTGCCGAATCACTCACCGACCTCAACAAATTCGATCCAACGAAACATCGATTGAAGGATTGGAGGTTGGATCGGTCCTCCGAGGATGAAAGTGGAGACAACTCCCGTGGCCCCAAGGATCAAGGTGGCCGAAAGACTTGGGGAGAAGGCTCATCCAAACAACCCGTCCATGGAGGTCGATCGCAAGCGAACTTCACAAGTAAGTATGATCAACCTCCACCCGCTCCTTGCTTCATTTGCAAAGGAAACCATTAGACACAAAAGTGTCCTCAAAAACACCGAGTCAACGCCATCCTCTCCATCGAAGATGAAGAACGGCCAAAGGAGGAGAAGCGCCAAATCCGACTTGGTGGGATGACTCTCAACTCTATGCAAGCTCAACCACCGCCCAAGAAAAAAGAACAAACAGAAATGTACTTCGTCGAACTTGAGGTATGTGGAATCACTCTTTATGCCTTAGTCAATACAGGTGCGTCCAACGTGTTCATGGCAACCGAGGTAGCAAAGAAGTTGGGCTTGGAAGTGATGCCAAACGGAAGACAATTCAAAAACGTCAACTCGAAAGACCTTGCAAGTGGAGGCACAACCCCAGAGGTCAAAGTCCAAATTGGAAAATGGAAAGGCAAACTCCCATTCAAGGTAGTCCCGCTCGACGACTACGACCTCATCTTGGGAATGCAGTTCTTCGACCAAGCGCGGGCCATGATCGACATGGGGTCCAAGTGCATCATAGTGCTCGACCCGAAGTGTCCGTCCATGGTGCCGATACTCAAAGGGGCGATGAACACCAAAACAATTGCTGCGGTCCATCTCCTCCACAAAAGCTTGAAGGCGGCCAAGCGCATGGCCAATCAACCAAGGACCCAACCATTGGAGAAGTCGAAGGTAGAATCGGGATCTCTAGCACCAACCAACGACATGCCAATCGAAGCCCTCTTCCCCGAAGTGGAGTACGTGCCGCGTACCATGTCCGAGCTGAAGAAAGTATCATACGTCCAACCGATCGTGAAGCCACTCAACCAATCGTTCGAGAAGCCGTTCGAGGTACCGTTTGAGTCGGTTAGGGTCAAGCGGAATAGGAAGAAGCGGGAAAAAGCTCGTGCCAAAAAGAACTCTCCTCATGCTGTGAGCACCGAGGACGTCGCTCGAATGAGTGGGGGAGAATGTCACAGAGCAGAGGTTTCCGTGGTCAATGGGGCATTCGTAATCGAGGAAAAATGACCAAAACGCCCCTCGAAGGATCCAAGCACTTCCGAAATATTCTTAGGGGCGGGATTTTCTTGAGTCTTCTAGAATATTCCAGAATATCCCTAGAATATTCCCAAAATATCCCTAGAATATTCTTAGGGGCAGAAGTTACAGTAATTAAGACAGTTGAGGAGATACGATCTTGCTCGCCGGATCGAAACTAAATCAATGGTTGTAATCTGAGGGCCTCAAGTATAAAAAGGGGTGTCCTCCTCCTCATTTGCATCATCCAACATTAGCAATCTAAACTCCTTTCTTTCATTTAGAGCTTCTCTCTAGTTTCTCTCTCTACGATCCGGGTGGGTGAGTGATTAGACGATCCGAAGAAGGCTTGGCTTAGGCCCCAACAATCCCGAGCGATCCAAAATAGCCTAAGTCACCACACGGTCGCGATCCCAAACGATCGGCCCGTGACACATGTCATATAAAATTAGGTTCATAAATTGCACTTCATTTAGTAATTGCATGTTATGTTATAGTAATTATATATTAATTATTATCCATAATTACAATTAAGTCATTTAATTGAAATCACATGATATATAGCTTGCATGTTAAGATTTATTTAATTAGAAATTACATGCCGCATCAAAATAAACATACTTTGTACATCATCATTTAGAGTAATTACATTATTTGCATTGCACACAGGATAGTTCCTATTTAAATAAGAGAAAACCTAAAATATTTTAGTGGAATTGTGTGTTGATTAGAAACCATATTTAGATTGAATATGTGCTCTTCAAATTAACATTGCAGGTGCTTGCCTTACTTCAAGATAATTATTTATTCCCTATCCTTGCAATTTATTTACCACTTTTGATTATTGAGTGTTAAATTAATGTGTGTGCACTCAATCACCTCACAAATTAATGGATAAGGTTAAAATTAGTTCAAACTACCTACAAGATTTTTTTTTTAATAAAAAGAAAATATATTGAAATGGTGTTAGATAATCTAGCGGAGTGAAGTCGGCGGGATTGCGCGCAAGCCGAGTGACATAGGTGCACAAGAGTACTTCGCATCACAACCCATCTCTTTTTTATAGGTTCTATGGACCGATGCCTGCTGCTTCATTTGGGAGCAAAGAATCATAGATATGCCGGTCATTAGAAGGAAGAACCACCATAAAAAGATTCCTCATGTATCATCTGTAGCAAAACTATAAACGGAAGCTAGCAATCCGGAGCAAATCCATAATATCAAGTTAGTAGAACTGAAATAATTATTTTGATGCTTTGCTTGGGCTTATGATCAATTCACAAAAATTAGATTAGTGGCGACTCCTAAATGAAAATAATTTGCATGTTAAAAACTCGGACCTTAAGTTGAAAATTAATATGGACATCGGAAAGCCCAAGCTAAGTTTAAGCTTACTAATCCATTAGTCAAATCTTAGATGGTCCACATGTGGTAACGCTATGACTACTTGGCATGCGCATGAGACATGAGACCCAATTTTTACTCTAAACACCTTAACAAAAAGGAGTAGTCAAGCTATCGCAACCTTACCTTTGGTGAACCACCTAGGGTTCAGCTTAACAAAGTGGAGTAGCCAAACATTCACGACCTTACCATCTAAGGTTCGACTAATGGATTACTAAGTCTAGACTTAGCTCGAGTTCTCTTAAGCTAATATCAGTTCGTCGCTTAAGGTTCAAGTTCTTGACATGCAAATCATTTTCATATAAGAGTCAACACTAATCTATTTTTTAGTAGGTTGATTAGTAACCCAAATAAAGTATCTAGAGAATTACATACTTTACAAACCAAAGATTATGGATTCAGAGACTTGATTACACTAAATTATCTAACGCCCTTTCGAAATCTTTTTTTTATTCATAAAAAAATGGTCACTGGTAGCTTGAATTGATTTCAACATTTATTTACTAACTTGTGAAGTGATCATGCGGGTGCGTAAATATGAATTTAACACTCAAAAATCAAAGGGATAAATAGATTGCAAGGAAATGGAGAAATTAATTACTTCAAAGCAACATAAGCATCTGTAATGTTAATTAGAAAAATACATATTTAACCTAAATATGATTTCTAATTAGCATGCAACTTCACTCAAATAATTTTTTAGTATTTTCACTTATTTAATGAAAACTAACCAATATGTGATGGCGATGCATGTAATGCAATGACCTACAAAGTAGGTCTATTCTAACATGACATGCAACTTCTAATTAAATGAACCTAACATGCAAGTCATATGTCATGCAATTTCAATTAAATGACTTAGTTCTAACGAGAGGGAATAATTAATATGCTTACTATATTGGCTCTTGTAATGTGACGTGGTATTTGATGAGGACATGAAGTTTAAACTTTTGTTTTTCCTTGTGACAGCAAATGAAGTTGCTGTCAAAAGCTTAACAATCAAGATACATATAAAGCACATATTTGTTTCTTTCAGTGCATAGTATAGATTTAAAATAGCAAGTAAAAAGTACACAGATGAAGCTCTCAGAGATGGAGCTTAATGTTTTCTTTGGTTTTGACTGAGTAGTAGTTTTCATGTTACAACTAGATGAGTTATAAATGAAGAATTTCCATGCTTACGTTGAAGAACACAAGATGATCATTTTTTTCGCAACCCAATAGTGTGTTTCGAAGAACAATTTGTTCCACGCCGAATGGAACAAACACTCGAGATCAAAGATGTATTCGACATTCCGAGGGGGAGCAAGATTCTTTGGCCCCATGGAACCACTTTAATGGTGCCGAGAGTTGTCAAGATCCCGAGAGTTATAGTTATAGCAGTTGATGGCGAACAAAATCTTGTTAGCAAGACCTCTTTAATGGTTTATTTGTATATGAGCATTTCTTATGTTGGCTCTTGTAAAAATCTATTTGTCTACCCTATTACAAGGTAGAAGGGAAACATAATGTGGATATAAAAGTTTGGAAATAGAAATTTAATGTTATTATCAAGCAAATTTCTATTCCGAGAAATAGAAATTTATTTTGTTTATCAAACAAATTTCTATTCTAGAAATAAAAATTTTGAGTCATTATCAAACGTAATTCTTTACTCAGAAACTCGTCCAGGAAATAGAAATAGAGAACTCAATTTCTGACAAAAATTGATTTCTGGAACAAAAATGTTGTCATGCGCGCCCCTAACAACTCATCATCCCCTGTCATCAATTTCAAGCTAGCTTCCATTGATGTATCTAATGGTTTAGCTCTCAACATACTTGTCTCTTTAAGCAATCCAAAACATACTTATGTTGTGAGATATGAATACTTTAATTTGCCTATACCACTTCAACTAATCAATTGTTATAGAATCATCTCGAGTTATGATAATTTCATCCACATAAACTACAAGAAATATCCGACTAGCTCTAGAAACACCGTAAAACATATAATGATCTCCACTACATCTAAACAGTCCAAACTAGATCACCACCTTAGTAAACCTCCTAGACCAGGCTTTGTAAGATTGCTTTAAACCATATAAAGAATTCTTCGATGGTAGACATTACCAGCCTCCCCTTGAGCAGCAAACCTAAATAGTTGCTCCATTTACACCTCTTCATGTAAATCATCATAATAATAAAAAAGGCATTTTAAACATCAAGTTAAAAAAGAGGGCAACAAGGGAAAGCAGTTAAAGAAACTAAAAGGCAAATAGGGGTCATCTTAACCAGTGGAGAGAAGGTATCACCATAATTGACCCCATAAACCTTTGCATAACCTTTAACAATCAATCTGGCCTTGAGGTGAGCAAGAGAACCATCAGGATTAACCTTGACAATTTACACTCACTTGTATCCAATAGTAGTCTTCCTTGTAGGTGGAGAAACAAAATTCCAAGTTTGGTTTTGGCCTAGTGCCAATAGTTCCTTTTCCATAGCTCCTCCAACTTGGACTAGATAATGCTTCAGCAATAGTTTTAGGAATAGGATGTGTATCAATGGTGACCAAACTAACTCAAAAAGAGGCAGACATACCATAATAGTAGACAAACTATGCAATAGGGTGCTCGATACAACTTCAAACTCCTTTGCGATGTGCGATAGAGATATCAAGGTCAATATGTGACAAGCTTACCTCAAACTCAGAAGACAAAGAAGACGAAATAGGCAGAGGTCTTCTGTAGGAAGCTTCACATGCTAATGAGGACATCTATTGTATACATGCTAGATTGGTACAGAAACCGGTGGAGAATCCGAAGTGGATTTCACAATAAGTTATGTAAAGGAATCATTATCCACCATAGGAGGCTCCATTGGTTCATCAGAATAAACAGTAGACTCAAAGAAGGAAACATCAGCCGTGATAAAATACTTATGCAAAGAAGTACGATTAACAATGATAACCCTTCTATGTACAAGATTACCCCATAAAAATTCCTACCAAGGGTCTATTTTGGAAAGCCCTGGACGATGGTCACAAGTATAGCAAACACAACCAAATATACAAGATGGTAAATGAAACAAGGAGTCAGAAGGAAAAAGAAGAGAGTGTGGAATCACACCCTTGAAAGCATAAAACAACATGCAATTGATAAGTTGACATGTTGTTGTAACAGGTCAACCCTATAGAATTTATCTACCTTCATTTCAAACATCAATGATCGAGCAACTTCTTATGATTGACCGTTCTTCCTTTCAGCAACACCATTTTATTGTGGTGTCCCCAAACATGAAAATAAATGAAGGATGCCTTGTTGGGTCATGAGTTCAGAAAAATATTCTTTGGCATTATCACTTTGAAGAATACAAACATAAACTTAAAATTGAGTACATATTTTATTAACAAATGTACAAAATATAGAATATAACTCAAAACGACTTTTCATTTGATATAGCCAAGTGGCTCTTGAATAGTCATTTACAAAAGTAATGAAATACTCGAAACCTAACTTAGAAAAAGTAAACATGGAACCCATACATCATAATGAACTAGCACAAATGATTGGGAAGCCTGTTTATTGACTTTTGGACGATAACTAATACAATGCAATTTCCCAAATTGACAAGACTCACCCTCAAGACTGGATAAAGAATGAAACTATGGATCTGACTTCATTAAACTTCCCATGAAGGGATGGCCCAAATGACAATGGATTTGATGTGAGGAAGCTACAGAACAAGTAACACTAGTAGTATCATCAAACGATTATAGCCCCCTTGACTCATGTTTATTACCAATCATCTTCCTCGTTTTCAAATCCTGAAAAACACAGGAATTAGGATAAAAGGTTACAAAGTAATTATGTGTTTTGGTATGATGATAGACAAACATAAGGTTAAATGGAAAACTCGAGAGATGCATGACTAAAGATAAAGATATGAAGGATTATAAGGAACTATGTATATCTTCTATAATGTGGATGGAAGACCAGCAACAAATGTAACATTGGACATAAACTCATGTATGTTAGAAAAGACGAGTGAAACCCCAGCTCGGAAATCTAGAACTAATCGTACCTGGCAAATTCCTCCTCCATCATTCTGATTACCTTTCCTCATTTAAAAGACTGCAAAGAGGTACCAAACTCTACTCCATTGGCTACATTAGCTACAACCTGTTAAGGAGACCTTCCATGAAACTTATAATAAAATCTCTAAATGTGTCCAGGTAAACCACAGTAATGACAAGTCCTGACAAGTTCGGTATTACCCCTTGAATCACTAGAAGTGCTACTATTGGCCTCTACCAAAACCATAGCCACCACTATCACTTTGGCCACCACTATGACCTCGACCACCATCGTGATTTCCTTGGATTGCCAAGGCTAAGCTATCACTTGAAGAGAATGCGTCCTTAAGTAGTTCACGCTAAGCTATCACTTGAAGAGAATGCGTCCTTAAGTAGTTCACGTCAGACCCTCAAGACACAGGTAAGCGTCTTAGTAAGTTAAGTCAACTTATTTTCTCTAAGTTTTTGAGAACGGACTACATTATACTTTGGTTCTAGTCCTCCCAAAAAAAAAACCAATAAGACCAATTACTCATGTTACTCTTGCATCTTCTTAACATTAGAGGTAATGGGTAGCAGAGAGTTAAGCTCCTCATACATCCTTCTAAAATCAACAAAATACTGAGTTAATGACCAACCATTTCTATCAACCCTATAAAATTCCTAGGATACTTCATAAAGTCTTGAAAGATTATTTTCTCCAAAATAGAGGACATTCAAGTAGTCCCACAACTCCATTACTATATCAATATGTGTAACCAAATCTGCAACTTGGGATTCCATGAGTTAAACATTTGACCAAGAATTATGGCATCCACAGTTTCCCAATTTGTATCAGAGGTAGATCTATTACCCATTAGATGATTATATTGCTCTCTCCCAGTCATTAACTCTATCAAACAACTAGAAGATGTGGAAACAACCTCAGCCACTACACTTTTCTTCTCCCATAACCCAATGTATACCAATATAGCACAAGAATTTTCATTAGATTCAAATCTCACCAACCAGAATTCAATTCAACAAACTACCACGATTTGTTTCAAGCAATTTAAATCTCCACGACATTTCAATCAATTTCATCTATTTCATCAAAACATGCATCGAAACTGTATATTATGCCATATCATGAAACTACCTTATCTAGCATGAATTTTGAGGTGAACAAGGTCAATAGCTCCATCAAGCAAACTATTGCAATTTCTTCTTAGAACATAGAGAGCGTCAAATACACAAAAGAACCTTAGAGGACCAAGGGGCTCAGATCGGCGACTATAAAACTCAAATTAGCTCGTAAAGAGGATGCAAACTCGACTGGCATCAGATCTTGGTTGGTCGACATTGGGTCCATGATGAATGAGACGACGCCACACTGAACGACACCAAATCTACGCTAGATGAGACTAGGCAATGCTAAACAATGCCGGATATGAGCCAAGGATACTTGTTAATGTCAGATCTAGACTCAACAAGGCTAGGCAACAATGGATCGGGCTAGACGATTCTTGCTGATTCTAAACTCACAATGACTAGATTTTTTAAAAAATTATTATGGCTTTGTCAAGTGGAATTTGATTTAGAATAAAAGATGATAGCTTAACATCTTATTAGGATTTGCCACTCCTCACGCTTTTTTTATTAATTAAATAACATTTAATGACCATAATAACCCTCTCAATATTAATTACCATAATAATCCTTTCATACTTTAACAGAGTTCCAAGATACATATACTAAGTTCCGCACGAGTATAGTCGACGGAGGCATGTCGGCCGAAAGTCAGGAAACACTTTCTTGACGAATAAGAAGAAAGAAACTGTGACGGATTTAAAGCGAAATGAAGTGAAGACAAAAAGATCATAATTTGAGTGGATGCAATATCTACTATGTATGCAATCAATGGTAATGAGTATAGTCGATGGAGGCACATCGGCCATGGATGCAAAAACTTCCTCAACCGGAGGAGGAGGTAGCAATAGTGGGGGTGGCAACGGACACTACAGAAGAGGAGGACGAGGAGGAGCAGTAGATAAAGAAACACTTAAGGCTAGAGAAGCATAAGAGAATTTGCAGGCAGATTGGCTTGAGTAAAAGTGTAAACCTATTTACAACCCATTTTAAGACCTACATTTAATTAAGCTTTACAATTCAAACCCGCAACGACCCATTTATTAAAATTATGTTCACCCATATCTAACCCACTTCATCAAAAATGAGTTAAATAATTAGTCATCAACCCATTTTGACATCTCTACCCCCATTCGCGATTTTTCATAAACATCCGGTCTTAATTTCAGCTCTATTAGGGAATTAATGGATTTTGCGACCACCTCAAAAGTGAATCACCATGAGAAGACTAATGAATTACTAAGTCCGAAGACTTAATGCGGACTCTCCCAAGCCCTACCAACCGCAACTTGGTACCTAAAATTTAACATTGATTTTATTTAACTAGGAGCCGCCACTAATCAATTAGGGTTGATTAGAAACCTGAGTAAAGTATGGGAGAACACTTTACTTTTGTGAACCAAAGATTCAATAGGTTCAGGAACATGGTTACACTAAGTTAAACTAGCGCCCTTTCAATACTATTTATCTTTAAGTTTCAAAAACATTTATTTTTGCAAGCAATCTTAGTTGATTTTAACCCTAGCCACTAACACGGAAAGGAGTGGTCATGTGTGTCACACCCTGAACCCCGAGCGTGCAACAACCCATTCCCTTTGTCATAAGAATGCGACATCCTAGGATGCGTCGCCGACCATTCATTTTATTCTTTCTTTAAATGCAAGTGGAAGGCAAACCATCCCCCAGTCAAACAGATAATCAAACAATCAAACAAGGATAGTGGGATGAACAGCAAAATAACAGCAACTACTCATTTATACATTTTTACTAAATTAACCAACGGAGGATCGTTTCCGATTTATAAGCCCAAACAAAGCTCAGATCCATCCTCTAAGCTAGACCAAAAAGAAACTAGGCTCAGTTAATCCATCTATACAAAAAGGAACCATCAGGTTCAACACCACTATCACTCAAACCCATTGGACTTAGGTTCCGTCGGGTCATAGTCGAAGGCGTTGGGGTCGATCGCCAAAGGAGTGAGGGCAAGATTCTCCAATGTGCTGTCAAGAGGGTCTAGCTCCATGGGATCTCAGTCGGTGTCTTTGGGGCCCCTACCGAGCGGCCTGTCAAAACCACGCAAAGGATCGATCAGCAAATCGTCCTCCCGAATGAATCATACCAGGAACCGATGAGGTATCCATTGCTCTAGTCCCTCATCCACCTAGATGGTGGAGACATACTTCTTGTACAAGTGCACCCGACCCGGAAAACGGTGATGTGTCACGATGATCTCCCAGTCCTTTGGGATCCCAAACCACATTGGCAAGTGCACAATTCTAAGGGCCTGAAAATGGTTATGCAATAACCAATGAGATAAAATCTCAGCGAGTCCTCCCCTAAGCTCTGATTAGTACACCAACTCAACTCGGGATATCTCTCCAAAATCACCCCTCAAGCAAACCAACAATCAACAACCAAACAACAGTCAGGGTCAACCAATAATTAATAATCGATTCACATGCAACCTTACTCAGTATGCCATACCCTGCACGTTAAACTCCAATACAACACAAGCAATGCACATGGCCATCAGATGATGCAATTCATCAATCACATGTGAGCCGCGTCACAAGCAATCTCACATAGTCATTGTCACACCCTGCACATTATCAAATCACGCATGCCATAAATAATGTACTCAACTCATGCATAATCGGAACCCATGATACCATGTCTCTCATGCACTCTTGCATCCACACATGTCCCGATTATTACTACCCCTCAAGGCCACAACCGAACCCCTGTCGATATCTACTAGCATAACTAGGCATCGTCCTCCCCCGTGAAGCGCAACGACGTCGAGGGTTCTCTCCCAAGAAGTATAACCTAAGGAGCATGGGCTCGGCCTCTACCATGACTCCGCATCCAAACCCCCACCGAGTTTCCAAAGAATCGAACTATCACTCCCCCCCCCCCGAATTTCAGCTAAGGTGGTGGGTTCAACTTAGTGATCACCCAAGCATATCACCACGATCCATTTTTATCTTGAGCATTAGCCAATGCACACATGCTTGCACATACAACCTCAAATCCTTTCTCATAAAAGTAGTCCATTTCGGTGTCCCTCGGACAAACCATTTTTCCCCTTTTTACAAAAATCACACGATTCATGCAGATGTCCATGCAATTTACACATCCAATTCACCTCATAAAATCAAAGCACATGAAATTAGACAATTTTTCACTTTCGAATGAACAGTGCGCGTGAACAGTACCATGTGAATAGTAAATTGTAAATAGTAAAATATAGAATTTAATAAATAATCAATTAAATTCATAAATCATTTAAAACATTAATTAAAAATAAACAATCAATTAATTAACACTAAACATGCTTAATAGCACATAAACCATCATTAATTAACATTAAGCAAGATTAATCTAAAATAACCTTAATCATCTATCTAACTACATATCTTAGGACTAAAACAACTTAATTAAATCTCTTAAATCAGAATTAACCTTAACTAAACCAACCCTAAGCAATTTTAGGTACTAAACAAGGATTAGGGCTAAACTCACATGTTAAGCGGGCTAGCGACACAGACGTGGCGGCAACAACGGTGGCTACCCTCGGGGACCTCAACCACAACAATCCAAGGGGTCCCAAGGCTGGAACAACAGCAACTACTCCAGTACTCCCTAAACTTCTGAAAACCGAATTGACTAGCAGAGCAGAAGGGTTGATCGAAGCTCCAACGAGCGACTGGCCAATAACCAATAGTTGCCAGAGGTCAAGGGGACTAGCCGATGGCTAGGCTAGGCGGCGATTGGGTCAAAACAAGGGGAAAACAGCTCTTCCAAGCAATGCAGTACAGGGATAGACAAACAAAGAAGCTGCAGCTTCTAGTCAACTTATGGGTTGGCTGGCGGCTCCATTCAACGAACGGCGACCATGGACGACACGAATTGGACCTCCTGAACACGGCGATGGGTGGTACGAGTGGTGATCAACATAGGAAGGCAATGAACAACTCTTGTTTCTGGTAAAGGGTTGAAGGAAAGGAAAAAGAAAAGGAGAGGAACAAGGGGAGAGAGAGAGAGAGAGAGAGAGAGAGAGAGAGAGAGAGAGAGTGAAGTGAGAGTTGGTGTCACACCCACATTAAGGCCATTAAATGCTTGCTCCATCCCCATGCAACATGACATCATCTTCTCTCTCTTCTTTTGTCTTTTCCTCATAATATCTAGAGGGGTAAAATGGGCATTTTCACTTTTGCATAATTCCCAATTTGCCCTTGGCTGAAATGAAGGGCAGGCCTAAGAAACAGGCTAGAAAATGGATAGGAATGGGCTTGGGAATCGGTTGGACTCAAATTGGCTCAAGGTTAAACAATGGGCTTAGAATGGTTAAATGGTTGGTTGGATCCAATAGGCACACTTGCTTGCCTTGGGTCTACCATGTGGCCATCTTACCCTAGGCGTGAGGCCCACATCGACCTCACCCAATCCACGTCCTTGTAAGTTCATTTCCTCGTTTTGTAAATCCCTTTTCCAAAAGTTTGATTTCATCGACAATGTTGATTGTCAAAGTAGCATCGTCCAAAAGTTTGTCCCAAGCATTCCTGAAAATTCGAAGTCTAATATTGGATCCTCATACCTTGTCAATTTCGTCCAAATGTCATTTTAGTACGTTTTGGATTAATGGGCAGCTTCAAGAATTCACGCATAATCGATTTGTGCCAAATCAAGTTCAAGACATCTCGATGTATGGATGTCCTTGACTACGTGAAATTGCGTAGGGTAGATTTTTATTTCAAAGTACACAATTACCGAGAATCGGCATAAGGTCATTCGCGAGCTCAATAGTAGTAAACGAAATCACCCGTCATCCCATTATGCTCTTTCCGCGAATCGACTTCTAGTTCCCCCTAAAATCGGCCTGCATATCCACATAATCGTCCTTACGCAAGTCTTATGGTCGAGTCGTTTTTCCCAAGTCAAGTTCTTTAGTCACATGAGTTCTATCTTCATTAGCATTTTCTCTCAAGGTTAGTATCTCAAGAGTTATCAATTCCAAGTGAGATTAACCAACAATGCATTGACGAAATTCACGTTCATACATCCCTTAAAAGATTCAAATTTTAGGACGTCACTATGCGGATCATAATCAATAATATTCAATAAGTCCAGTAGGATAAATGTAAGAATCATGATCAACCTTAAAGTAAAATAAGCTATAACTAAAAATGCATTCTCTAAACATAATTTCTAAACGGGATGACATCTTCTTCTTTTTTTGAATTCTTTTTTATGTAAAATTAATTATGTAGAACTTTAATATAGATTTACTATGCATGAATTTTTTTATTCTAATGACATATGATATGCAATTCCAGTGGCCTAATTTCAATAACATATGTTAATCGAAAATTATTGTAACATTTATGCAATCTATTTTACATTACCCTAAATATTAATGTGTTATGTGATGTAAGATGAATGATGTAATAATGCTATATGCATATGCATGTTTTTTTTACATTTTTTTACTTTTTCATTTTTTATTTATTAAAATCAAAACACAAAACCAAGCTGAGTCTAACTAGAAAATTTCATCTAAAAATATTATATAAAACTAAGATGCAACATAGCTACCACACTATCATGCAATCAAACTACCATGCGATGCAATGTGAAACTTTTTTTTGTATTTTTATTAATGGGAAAATTTACTAATATAAAACTAACACAAACAATGAACACAATTATATAAACATATAACTCATCACGACCAAAGATGGGAGATTATCATAATTAAAAATCTAATCCAATGTCCCTCGGCTCAATATTTTTTATTATTATGACCCTCGACACGAAAATATTTTTAATCAAATAATGCCTAACAAAATTAACAACCACAATCAACATCAAAGAATTGCAAATTAAGTAACAAATTAACTAAACTAAATTTAGTTAAAGAAATTACCTAATTCAAAAAATATATTTCTGAACCATGAGGCTAACAAAAAGGATGCGAGGATGATGATGAACTCACAAACGGACGATCGTTGGGAGATTATTGGCGTTCAATGCTTCTATCCGTAGCACCAACTCAGTTGGTGACAACAAGCATGGACACCTAGGGATTGTTATTCACCGGGATGTTGCTAACCACTTCAAATCCTGCAAAAAGGTTAACAAAAATGGTCGTCCAAAATGTGTTAAGTTGCTTGTTGGCAATTGGAGAAGCCCACCGAATTGCTAGCTACTCGCTGGACGTGTAATGGCTACGAAAGCTATCCTTCCAGCGACGAACTTTCTGGAATACTTGGAACGAAGGATGGCAATGCTTGATCGAGAACGAGCGATGGCTGAACGACGTTAATGCTAGCCGTCTGTGATGTCAGTAACGCTATGGGGATCGCCGGAAATCGTGGCGGAAACGGAACGTCGAGGATGATGACGGACTCATCTGGTGAGGCGAAGCTCCACAATTGGCTGGTCTTACTGACGAAGGAGGTGGAATGTTGAGAAATGTGAGAGTATACTAAAAAAAACCAGAGGACAACACTGAGTGGTCCACTCGTTTTTCCTTTTGAGCCACGAGCAATCTCTCCCCCTCTCTCCTTTTGTTTTGTCAATATTTTTTTCTGCTTTTTTTTTCTTCTAGCGGCAACTTAGTCCCCCTAATGGAGACGAACTCTCACCTCTCTCTTATTTTTTTCACTTGAATCCTCCTTTCACTCCTCTCCGTCCACCCCTCACTTCTCTCACGTCCCTCTCTGCGAATGCTCCTCTTGGCCTCTATTTATAGAGGAAAAAATGATTTGTTATTCAGCAAAGATTTCCCTTGATTGTAGCATATATTTACTCAACAAATGATGATCTTCTGCATATAGAGGAAACTGCTCAATCAAAAATGGCTCCAAAATTTAAAATACTTTTCAAAATCAGCTCAACTGAAAATGGCTCCATCATCCAAAATTTAAAACCTTTTAAACCTCCCTCCACAATCGGATTATTCTCTCATTCTAATTTTTTTTGTAATTTTTTTATATTTTTCTGTTTTCTTTTAGATTTAAAAATGTAATGTTATGAAATACTTAGAGCGCGAATGATAACATTTAACATTGCCGAGAAATCATTTCTGGAACAGAAATAGATTTTTCTATTTCTATTTCTGGATGAGTTTCTAAGCCAAAAAACACGTTTGATAACAACAACAAATTTCTATTCTTGGAAGAGAAATTCGTTTGATAATCAAAAAAATTTTACCATATCTAAGTAGTGATGATAATGGGAGTGGGGATTAGCGGCGGCAACCGGCGACCGGTCGCCGTGTGCCGGGTGCCGCCGGTCGCCGGTCGCCATGCACTAGGCGCCGGTCGGCGGTCGGCGGTCGTCATGTGTCGAGTGCCGCCGATCTCCGGTCGGCGGCCGCGTGCCAGGTGCCGCCGGTCGCCGGTCGCCGGCCGCGGACGGCGACCGGAAGGCAGCGGAGGATGGGCAGTGGACGATGGCGAATGGCGGCGGCGACCGGCAACCGGCGGCTGGTGACCGGCGGCGGCGGCGGGGGCGGCGGTGGGCGGGGGTGGTGGTGGTGGTGGTGGTGGTGGTGAGTGACGAACGGAAAAAAAAAATTTCGAGTGAGGAGTAAGAAAGAGAGAAACAATTTTTGATTTGCCCAGAAATAGAAAAGTAAAAAAAATTTTGTTTCGATTTCTATTCCAAACCTATTTCTAGAATAGAAATTTGTTCTAGAAATAGAAATGAAATTTTTTTTACCAAACGGATTTCTATTCCAGAAATAAGTCTGGAATAGAAATCTATTCCAGAAACATAAATAGAATGGTTACCATGCGTAGTTAGTATATATATATGTGATGAACAAGTGAAATAGTCTAAAATTAGGTGTTAACAATGGATTTTAAGGCTTTATCTTCATGGGCTTATTATAATTAAACTCATGCCTTTTAATTTTGATGGGCTAAACCCAGTCAATTAAAGCTCCACAAGAAATTTCGGCCACTATTCCTCTCAACGCTTACTGAATTTTGCTTTATAATGCCGGCCTGTCCACGTGATGAGTTTAGGCCCATTTGCCACCGCCAGTCGCAGGCATTATGCAATTAATGAAATAAACTAGATGATAAATGCTTTTAAAAACTATATAATATGTAATTCAATTATATTATTTTGTTTAGGGGCTAAAATTTAGTCCCTAATTTTCTATGCAATTTATCACTAAATGTGTAGTCAAGATTCAGGTATCAACAATAAAAGATGATTGCAAAAGAGATCTAGCATGAAAACTAACAAATCCGTTGTAAAAATACACATTTTGCTATATATGCATTTTCACGTAGAGTCAATTTGGAAAGCAATACTAGTTTGGGAATTTTTTGTAAGATGAAGATTGGTTTAGAGGCAAATGTGTCATCAGATATCCTTGAGATTTTGTGCGTAACGAAAAATTTTTAGGGTAAATGTATCATCAAGATAACAATTCAAGATGTTAAAATTTATCACTGCAAAATCATTCCAAAAGATAGAAAATTATATTTAAAAAGAACAATTGAAAATGGTTTAATACTTTAAAAATCATGATATAGTGCTTATAACACATATACCCCCAAACTAATTTTCACGTAAAAGTAAAAAAAAAAACCCTGAGTTAGTATCCATTACCCAAATCCACCTTTCTTTTAGCATTCCTTCCAATATCCCATTCAAAAAGCATGTGTGTCAAGACACGTGGCAAATGACTAAAAAATGAGACTAACGTAATTGAACATGAAAAATTATCGGGTGTTAATATGTATGCATTTTTAAGGGATAGTAAATTTGGATTAAGGATACCAATTTGGGAATTTCCATGTGACAAAAATTAATTTAAGATAGACCTGTGATGAAAGCACCAATTTGGAATCTTTAATGGTTTAACCCTTTTATAAAAAATAATTAAAATGCAAAGATTTCATAGCTTAGAACTCCAACCACAACCGTAGATTTTCAAAACAGATGGGAGCAAATTGTAATTCTTTGCAAGAATCCATGATCTTAGTATTGGGCGTATGAGTGAGCTAACCTGGCCCGAGCTTTAGCCCAACTAGAAAGACGGGCCTGATTAGGAGCCGGGGCTGTCAATGACCCATGTTTTTCCCCTCCTTCTTGGGTCACGAGGTCCAATGGCCCACGCATGATCAATTTCAATCTAGAGCTTTGTTTGAACTGGATCTGGTCATCCTCATTTAATGGCAAATGTTTTATAACTCGTCCCCAAAATTTAACTTCTTATTAGGATCTATCACCACTTATATCTCCGATGCCGCCACAAAATTAATATTTCTATTTCCACTTAAAGTTGGTAAAGCGCTGGGTTGTCTCATCGATTTCAGGGATTCGAACTTTCAATTTCATGATAATGCATATCAAGAATTTTCCTTAAAGGGTCACTAGACTATTGAGATTCTTGTAAGAGTGGATAGATTGTATCTTTGTCCATATTGGACGAGCACTTGCCTTTATATATTATGAAATGAGTCAGCAATCTAGTCTTTAAATCAGATTATTGTCGTTTCTTAAGAGTTAAAACCATTGTTCACGATCATCTGTTCCCTCCAACTCGTCATCTACTTATTCGAGTCAAAGTATAGGTATTCTCAAAATTTAGCCATGATATCTCACAAACTAATTTTGCAAGTTATCATTGACTGCAGTAGCCCCAAGAGTATAAGGATCATGTTGTTTTCCATAAGATTATAAATTCGAGTTATATCCTAAACGAATCTCTGATTTGATTATACCATAGTCCAACCGAAGATTTCGTAATGGATGTGGGACCCTTATATTAATATCGAGAATGGATAATTGCACTCTGGTCCTTCCTCCCACCATTTTAGATAAACCTAACTTTGTGAGTTTTTTACACTCCCTTAAATGTGAGGTTATTAAGTAAGAGTGTTCTTCTCTCTCATTGCACAGACACATAGGTGCGTGTCATTTTAATAATCCGTCACAAACCCTAGGCAAGATCTCACTCTGATTATGTGAAGCCACTAGTTAGATCCTCTCCCATTAACTCCAAACAAACACTCTTGTCTTCTACTCCAAAACTAGCTGTCCGAAAGAGGACGAGAACTCCAGCTCCAATATGAAACGCTTGACCTCGTACACAGCATAGGCATGTCCAAAAGACAAATAAGAAAAAAGCCAACCCAATCTATCTGTTCTTGTCCTCGAGGCGCAAGCTTTTAAGTGTATAAAAGTTGACTTATGGTCCTATCTGCCTGTTTTCCATGAACTCCCTCCCCCTCTCCTCATCGAACTTAGACATGCCGATGTGTCGTGTGCCTCTTTTTCCTCCCTCCTTTATCTCTCTTTTCTTCAAGGTCACTTATAAGCATCTCTCTCTCTCTCTCTTGCTGTCAAGAACGACATACCAATGCGCCGTTCCTCCTTTTTCGTCTTCTCACTTCTTTTTCGCTTAACATTAATCTGTTTGCGCCTTCACCGTGCAACCGCCTTTTGACTTTGGAGGCGAGATCTTGATAATGGAGATTTCCCATGCTCGGAGAAAGTGGGAACAAAGTAATCTCCAAGACCCAGCAAATCATGACATGTTAATGGGTGTCTTTTGATTCCTTTGAAAACATCTTTGAGGGTTAAAAATGAAAAGGGGAATAAAAATAAAGGAGGAGGGTTTTGATGATTGCGTTTGGTTTTCGGTCCGGTTCGCCTAATGGGACTTGAGCCTAGCTTGCATTATTAGTGGGGGATTTTCCTTCCCTTTTTCCTCCGACTTTTCTGGTCAAAAATTTCATCTGTTTGTATCTTTTCATCCCCTCCCCTCGAAAGATTGAGCGAGATTTGTGGCCAAAATCCCTCTGACCGACCCATCTCAAGATGCACTTGAAAAAAGTAGAATTCCCTCTTTTCCTTGGGCTTGCAAAAGTAGATTTAGCTCGTCCAATATGGCGTGTACAAGAGTTTGGCAGATAACAAAACTTAATATATTTTATATCGAGGAGTGCTCCGAGAAACTAGAGAGATTCCGTGGAGCATCTACATATATTCCATCAAACCATCAACCGAAAGAACTTACCATTAAATAAGAAAATCATTCGATAAGTCATATATCTATTGTATGGCAAACAATTCAATCTTAATCTTTTCAATTAGACCAATTTAGTCGTAAACATTTTAATGATCATTTAATGTAATTTTTTTGGCCAATTTTAGTTAAAAACCGTTGATATTACGGTTTAATTGGCATTGTCCATCCTATATGGCACGGCAAGTTTTGATGAAGACAATTTTTGCAATTTCTTAAATTTTTTTGAATTATTTCTCTTCTTTTTTCACTATTGAGCGGTGGGGTCTAGTTGAAAAAAGAAAGAGAAAGAAAAAAAAAACAAAATTTAGAAACTTTAAATTTTTTGTAAAAATTGTCAACATTAGTACCAATCATGCCACATAAGATAGACAATATTTATATTAGTGTGTCTAGCCAAAATTGGCTCAAAAGTTGTCAGTATTGAAAAGTTGTCAAAAATTTTCTGATTAAACCGATCAAATTAAAAGATTTATGAATGAATTGACTATTGTATAATAAGTTTAAGATTTTTGGACGATTATCATCCAATGTATACATTGAACTAACTTTATGATTCCAAAAGTCAATTAGCGTTCCTAATTTATTTGGACGACATGAATAATCTTGTATTCAAACTATGCGCTTTATTTTCACTTACTTTTTACCCCGTACGTCTCACACTAGAAAGCACCTAATTGGGTTTGTTTTAGTCTAGCTACTACATTCTCTCTACAACTTTACTATTAATCTAAGGTGATCCTTCCCAATTTTGTCCAACTTTTCGATCTAGTTGAGAAAATCCCAACCCTGAATTGAGGAAATTTGGAGGTAAATACCAAGATCCCTCGAAGAAGGTGCCAATTTCTCAATGTTGCCTCAAGAGTGGACTTTGCCCCAATGAACTCCAAGCTTTTCGGACTAGTTGAGAAAATCCCAACCCTCAATAATTTGATCAAATGAATTGAGGAAAGTTTGGAGGAAAATTACCAAAATCCCTAGAAGGTGGTGCCAATTTCTCAACGCAGCCTCCAGAGTGGATTTTGCCCCAATGAACCCCCACATTTTTTCGATCTAGTCGAGAAAATCCAAACCCTCAATCTGATCAAATGAATTGAGGGAAATTTGGAGGAAAATACCAAAATCCCTCAAAGGTTGTGCCAATTTCTCAATGTTACCTCCATAGTGGATTTTGTCCCAATGAACCCCCACGGAAAATCGCATGTGAGTGGAATGGGAGCTTGGAAATTTTCTAACCAAAATGCCCTTAGGAAAGCCGCAAAAAGCACACGTGACGAGCATATAGTCGTGAACCTACCTTTAAATTCTACCAACAACGAGATCAGGGCATTCATTAGAACAGAGTTATCACATTAAGGGGTATTTCGAAACAAAATCCATTCAATGAAAACTTCAAGAAATCAATGCCACTTTAGGAGAATTTTTGGAATTTTTCCTACGATAATAATGATGTCATATAAGATGCAATTTGTTGACATTCCGTAACATTAATGGTCAATATGCACCTTTTCCTAGTTAGTGTAGTAGTAAAATCGGTATCTAGAGATCAAGCATTTCATTGAATCCATCTCCTTTACTCTAGTCAATCAACGACGGCACTCTGCACCATAGCCTAAAAACTCACTAGGAAATACTTTCTTGCATATCCTTCTCCAGTTAAGAGTAATTTGCCTAGTCAATTGAGTTGAATCTGAGGTTGAATATATTTAACCCGAGTAACCTATGAGCTTGATCGACTGACTTAAACTTCGTGAATATAGCAAAAGGCCAAGTTTCTAAAAACACTTCGTTAAGCATTTATATTCCCGAGAAAAACTCAAGTTCGAGTTCAATTCCGACCCAAAACTTCCCTCGTGATCAACCGATTCAAGCTCCGACAAAGTAGGCGAGTCATGCATAGGAGTCAGGTGGAGCTTGAAATGTATGGACTCGACCCGTCCCGACCGACAAGCAAGACCGATCAAGAATTGCAAATCCCATACTTAAAACAAAAACATAGGCCAGTACCAGGTCATTACGGGGCCCCAGCTTGAGAGCCACCTTTAAAGCCACAGCGAAAGCCGGGGCAAGATTAGACAGGAGTTAACAGGAGTTAACGCGGAGGCTGTTTTCTAACCAGGCGTGTCACTTTATTCACTCTTCTCCATGTTTCACCGGACACGCCTGGCCCCATTCCTTCGGTAAAAGAATCGAATTACACCGCTGGCAGCTCTCGTCGAAGTTGGCGAACGATCAGATCGAGAGGGGTAAAAAACAGTTCCTACACAGCGCCATGTCGAAATGCTCTCTATAGCAGATTGAATAAAGAGAAAAGATGCCAATAAAGGGGCAAAAGCAAACGATGGGGGGCAAGTGTCGCTTTCTCGCACAGGGCTTATTCTCAGACAAATTGCATAAACCAGGTGGGAATGATCCCGACCATTTTCCTTTTACGCAAAACTCAATCAAAACGAGCATAAGATGACAAAAGCCCTCGTTCATCGATTATTGAAAGAAGCCACGCCCCCAAGAGCTCTCGCCAGTCTCATCCCGCTATGCTGTGCTTCTCCTCTTCTGGCTCTGTTACTGCATCTTTCAGTAAGGACAAAGCTCACAACCCAGAAGAGACAGAACCGAACCAAGAACCAATCTTGTCCCCCAACACAAAGGGCATGTTACATCGGAGTACATCCGGGACTTATATTCTCCATGTCTACCCCTTTTCTGGTAAAGCATGACGAGGCGAAAAATGGGAGATGGGTTTCACCGACGATCATTACGCAAGAAGATAAATAACGAGCATGATTAGAGGGGAAGAGAAATTCGAAGGAGAAAAAAGACTAAAAATTTTCGATTATTCAACTGACAGAAGCAGCATGCTGATCACAGGAATAGCAAAAGCAACAATCTTTAGGAGTGCTTTTCTTGTTTTTCTCTTCCTTTTACCTTAACCAACCACCAAGAACCAAAGACGAGAGAGAGAGAGAGAGCTCAGGCATGTGTTGGGAGGGTGAGGTTACACAACAAATGAAGCAAAAATTTAACACCACTAACCAAAAAAGGAACGCCTTATGGAGAGACCATTCTTTTCTTTCTTTCTTTCTTTCTCTTTTCTTCCCCCAGCTCAATTTTCAGTACAATCTGAGAACGCTTCTTGCGATGGAATGGGCCTGATTGGCCCTGCTCTTCCCGGAGGAGCCGCCGCTCCTCCGGCTGCCCCGCAGCGGGGTCAAGTAGAACCTCAACAGCCCGTTGTCGAGGTTGTTGGGGGAGTACCTAGCGCTGCGGTTCCGCTCCAGGACGATCTCGTCCCGCTTCTTCTTGCCATTGTGCCCGTTGGTTGTCGTCGTCTCGAACATATTCTTTCTGATGCTCCCGAAGGACCCGCCAACAAGATGGCTGTAGGACGAGTTCCTGCAGCTCACGCTGCTGTTGCTCCTAAACACCTTGCGATTGAAACCGGCCCTTAAGTCCCCGTTGGGGTCACCTCGCAGCTCCGGCCATGACTCGGAGAACGACCTCTCGATCCCGTTTGATCTGCTGTACCTATCATCATTCTCATCCTTGTTCCCTCCTCTCCTATGTATAAACCCCCAAATGCTCCAACCCTTGCCCCATCTCCTCGATTTCTTCGACCCCTTTTGGTCGCCATTGTTCACAATGGAAGCATTGTCCCTAAATGCAATATCGAACATGTCCGAGCAATCATCTCTCATCGAGTTCGAATTGGAGATTGAATCCCTCGACTCTCGATCCGGGACAACCGGTTTGCTCCCTTGGAAGTACTCAGCAGTTGCAGGGGAGACTTTGGCATTCTTACCAGACTTCAATTCGTCGATCTCTGCCACCACTGCGGCTGCGGTCTTCCTGATGGAATTCGACCGGTCGAGGCTCTTCCTCCTCCGAGAAGACGAGTCCAAGTAGTAATCGCGGGTCTGTGCTGATCCGCCGGGGAGAGACTCTCCCTCATTGACGCAATTCATGGGCTCCTCCACCGGAATCTGGGTGTCGGTCCTTGAGACGTGCACCGGAGAATCCTCCACGACGGATACCATCGTGGGCATCCGCGGGAACGACTTCCCGATCAAGTGCCCATCCCACGAGGCCCTCGGCTCGTCAAATGAATATCTCGGGTCATCGAAGGACATTCGCGCCGCGTCGAAGGAAATCCGGGCCGCATCGAGCGAGAACCTGGGGTCGGTGTCGCAGGATCTCCGGCCGAACCCGTAATCAGCGATCTCGGACTGGGTTTCTCGGAACTGGCGGCCGATGGGCTTCTCCACGGGCAATGTGGCGGAGCCACTGCCGTTGTCTCGCTTCTTCATCTTCTGCTTCCGCCTCCAGTTCTGCCATTTCTTGCTGAAGACCGAAGCAGCAGACCAGAAGCTACCGGCAATCTCCTTGAAGTCTCTCCCGGAAGATTTCTTAGCTTGAGAATCGAGATCTATGTGATCTTTCATGGTCTTTACCTCTTCTTCTGGCACTACCTCGAGCTCGGGCTCTACTATTTCTTCAATTTCTGCTTCCTCTTCTTCTTCTTCCTCGTCTTCTTCGACAATCTCCTGCACTCTGTTTTCGACAACAGCGGGTACTACATTGGGCTCTTCCCAAGCCCTAATCTCGTCGTCTTCCTCTTCCTCTTCGTCTTTCTGGGCGATGTACTCCTTGCTCTGCTGGTAATCGCTGCCTGCTTCGGCGTCCTCTTCTTTGGACTCGAGGACGGGACCCCGAACACCCGACGAGCCCAAGCTCTTGGCCTGGACGACGCCCTCCGAGTTGCTGCTCCGGGTCGAGTCACGCTTCGACGGGTTCCGGTCGTCGTCGAGGCTGAACAGCGACCAGAGCGTGTTCCGGACCCTAACGTCGCAGGACTTCCTCTGCGGCTCGAAAATGCCGGAGAAGAAACCCTCGTTCTTGGAAGCCGAGAACGACTTCGTGCGCCGGAGCTCCGGCAGGAAGGCCGAGGCGGAAGCCGGGGCCGGGGGCTTGGAGGAGTTGGAGTTGGAGGAGGAGGAGGGCTTGAAGATGGCCTTAAGGGCCGAGGCGGCGGCGGAGGAGGAAGGGGGCTTGCGGGAGGCGGCGGAGGCGGCGGGCGCGGCGGCGGAGGAGGAGGAGGAGGGTTCCAAGACGGCGAGGCGCTCGCAGAGGCATGAAGGGCAGAAGCCAGTGAAGTGCTCCTCCGGGTGGCGGTCGCAGGAGGTGGAGGGGCGGTGGGGCTGGGGTGGCTGCGGCGGCTGGAGCTGTGGCAGTGGCGGAGGCTCCGTCGTGGGATTCATAACCGGCGGTGGTGCTTGGTCCCCACTCCACCGCAGCTCATGTTCAAGCTTTTGGTCTCTGAGAAGCACACACAGACAGACAGGCAGAGCAAGAGAGAGAAAGTGAGAGAGAAGGAGAGGATCTTAGAGAGAGAAACAGAAAGAGAGAGAAAGAGAGAGAGAGAGACTGAGAGAAGAGGAAGGGAGGAGGGGGTTTTAGCTTTTTAGAGAGAGAGACTGAGAGAGAGTGAGAGTGTGTTTGTGCGCGTGTGAACTGTTCTGCTCCAACGGACAGTGAGGGAGGGAGGGAGGGAGGGAGGGGGAAAGGGAAAGGGAAAGAGAAAGAGAAAGCGAATGTCCAAATAATCATAGAGAAGCAACGGGTTAATTAAGAGATATAGAGAAAGAGAGAGAGAGATGATTAACTCATTCTTTTCCCATTTTTATTGCATCTCTCTTTCTCCTAATTACAGCTCAATTCGGATTTTCAGCAAAGTCCTCAAAAGATTTAAGGAAAAAGAAACAAGTGGGCAAGATCCGCCTTTGAATAAGAGATCCCGCAATATCACTCCCTATATTCTCACTGAAAATGAAAGGAAAATCTTCTTCAGAATTGAGGAGGCGGAGGTGGTGGGCGCTAAACCATGTTAAAGAAAGTGTATCTAGGCTGGACATTGGATTACTGAATTGTAGTTGGTAAATGCCTCATCCAAGTAGAAAGGTTCCAATTGATCAGCTTGTGCTTCGCATAGTGTCATGAATCGATGTGCTAGCCAATAATTAATGACCTTCCGCTAATGCTCCTTAATCCACTTTTAATTAATGTGCATTGAATAAAGACTTTGGTCACTCACTACACATATTATGTTATTGATTGGTGCATGGAATTTACTATACCAATTCAAAAATAAGAACCGTTTAAATTGTTATATCCTCGTGTTAAGTATTTCTCTCTCCCAACTTCTACACTTTTATTTATGATGCTGCACCAGTTGTGACACGAGATGTTTTAGCATAAATACAACTATATTTTAATGTATCATTAGCTGGAGAAGGTACATGTAAAGTTAAATTAGGAAAGGATAAAGCAAGTATTGCAATTTCTTAGGTATGCATGACCAATAGAAACTTTTGTCTTTTAATTGATATGAGAAAATTCTAAAATTTTCTTATTCTAGGAAAATTTTCCTAATACAAATGACTTACTATTAAATAGTAAACTAATGAAGACACAAAAGAATAATGAGGACTAAGAAATGAGTACATATAAGTCTTACTATTTTGTGGAGAAAGTGCCAAAAGCTTTTTCTTGGGTGGCACACTTGAAGGTGGTAATTAGAGTTAACCTTAACTAGGGATGCGTTGTGGATCTTCAATAATGGTTAAGGTTGTATCTTACCATGACTCAATAGCTCGAGAGCTCCACTGAGGCCGCCCCACCTGCTAGATAAGCCTAACGAGTTGACAAAATTATTTTTTTTATTTTTACATATCAGTGCCCATAAATCTTAACCTTCAATTGAGGAGATATATTCTTATCCTCCTCTCTAAGGGAATACAATATATTTTATATAGATGTAACAACAAGACCGATAATTTAGATAGCAATGGATTTATGCTTTTCTCGTCATGATCACAAGCAAAAAAAAAAGCCTTATTCAGATCCCTCAATGAATGGTAAGACAAATCAAGCTGACGTAAGAAAATACACCATTAAGATCAATCGAAGAGGCAGGCCTATCGAGGTGCGCGAAAGCAGTCCAGATCACTGATCAATCGCCGTACTGATAGGAGGAGTCGAGGTATTTGTGTATTTTTATTCTTATATTCTATATTTTTCAGAAAGGAATTTATCATCAATCATACTATGATTTATAAAAAAGTGGGACTCCAATGAAGACAGAGGAAAAGAGAGGAGGAATAACAGAGTCCCTCTTTTCCCCTTTCCCTCTCAATAGTGAGAGTTCATTTTCTCCGGGTAGCTTTTTCTCCTCTTCTCGGGGCTGCTGCCGGGGCGAAATCCCGCTTCTGCCCCTACCTCTCCCCTGTCCTTTCCCCGAGGTCCCCAGGGCCTCCTAGGGGGCCCCTTGTTTGAGACCTGGGTTTACGCTATCCTCTCTCCGGATTTAGATAACCTCGTCCCCCCCCTTCCGTTTCCTTAAGAACTCCGCTCGCTACAGCCTGAGAGGAAGTCAACGAGCCAAGGTCCTCAAGAGTCAAGCCAATGGTCATATGGTGAGTTTGGTAAGTTGGGAAATGTGTTATTCCTCGAATCCGGTTTTGATTTCCACTTCTTTTTTAATATTTTTTTTTTTATCTTTTCACTTGGTATCCTTTTTCTTCTTCCCTTTTATCCTTCTTTTTTTTTTTTAATATCTTTATCTATTTTTCCTTCTCGATGTGACGCTTCATAAAAATAAAAAGCGATACTAGCAATTTCCATTCGTTTAATTGGAGAAAATTAATAGAGGACTTGGTTGTATTAATTTGACAGGCTTTAAAAATCTAATCACACTTGTCAAAAGTATTGGGACTCGATTGCACTTTCTCAACCCTTTTAAGACTTTTGGAGCATGTACCCTTAATTTTATTGGAATTGCTTTCATTAGATATCTTTGTTTTAAGAGCGTGGACAACATTAAAAACATGAACTGTAATTTCTTCAGATGAATGATGGAGTAACCAAAGTCAATCGGAGGGCATGAATTTTGAGTTGAGCATAGTTTTGTCCATCATAAATAACATTATCATAAACAACTAGAATTGTATTGTCGGTGATATAGGAAATAGAATTAGCATATGTGCACATGTGTTACGTGCTTGCAGGAAAGTGGCACTTAAAATATTAAGTAAAATCGAAATATTTAAATCGGTAATATTTGTTCATGTGGTTCCAAAAAAAATTTCATTCATTTTATTCCTTGAAATAAAATAATAATAAAATATATCCAATATAATCATTCCACGAAATATTCTTAGGCTAAACTTGACTATAATACCCATCAACTTGACCTTAGATTTGTAATGTCGATGTCCATGTAAGTTTACATGTGGCTCCCACGTCGCGTGCGCACGTACATATATCTTTCGTTACATCGATCTGAAAAAGAAAGAGAATATAAGTTACTATCTTGAAAGAATGACACGACAATTCAGGCGTGCTTCTTTTGAGATTAACCATAACATAATTGTTTATCGGGTCAGAATCATTATGATAGGACTACATCAACAAGATGGTCGAACGCCCACGAATTAAATTAAAAATTTATGAATCATATCAAACATTAAAGAAAAGTCGATGAAGCGCTGTCATCCATGCAATTAGAAAATCAAGAATTTATCGGTGTCGAGTGAATGTCAAGTTTCTATAAGGTGGATTAGCCTCGAAGTTTCATCTAAGGTCGAATGTGTCGTTTGGGTAGAAACCAATGTAATCGACACGTTTGGATCGAAAGAAAAGAAAAGAGGAAAAAGAAAAGAAAAGAAAGGGGGGGCGCTCACATTGAAATGTTTCCCCACTTTTGCCTTTCCACTTTTTCAGTATATTTTCCTGGGTTTCTTTTCCTTTATTTATTTATTTTTTTACCTTTTTTTGGGTGTTTTTTTTTTTTTTTTGGGGAGATCTTGAGAGAGAGGCTTTCGATTTTTCAAAGATTCCTGGCAAGAGAAAAAGCGAAAAAGCAAAGTCACGCCATCGACTGGGGCTTGTGTTTTTGCCGGGTGCTGCTTCTCTCTCTCAGTCACACTTCGCTTTCCTTCCTTTGTTTCTTTCTTCCTCCCTCTCTCCTTCCTCTCTCTCTCTCTCTCTTTTTATGCTTCGCTTTTCCTTTTTCCTGTTCGGGGCGTTTCTTTTTGTTTTCAGACACCCTTTTCTTCCCACACATCACAAAGCCAAGGCCCCCCCAAAAAAATAAAAATAAAAAATAAAAAAAAGAGAAAGAAAGAAAGATGGAAAAATGGGAAAAAGGAAAGAAATAAAGAAAGATCGTTTTTTTCCCACTTGGACTTATTTTGCATCGACAGATCGAGTATGGGGGGCATGGCCTAAGCGATGTTTCCATAGTGGGTGAACACTTAGCTTCGGTGACCAAAAATGGCAAACTATGCCGATGGAATATAGGAAAAATTGAGCGAGAATTTTTTAATTTATTGTGAGAATAATAATATATTTTGAATTACAAAAAAAATTAAATAATAAATAATTATAAATTATTGTGAGATCCATGTCTTTAAAAATTTATGACTCCCAACATGTAATTATTCTCATGGTAGTCCGTACTATTATGCTAGCAAAGTCCTATGTATTAAAATAGGAGGACTATTTGAATTTTATTAGTTGTCCATTGTGAAAGGAACAAGATAATTGCTCAAAAAATTTCTATGAACTTTGGTACAATTATGCAATAACTTTCGGACTTTGAAAAGTTACAGATTTCCCCTGAAGTTTGGCAATGTTGTGCGATAGCCAGCACACTTTTGAAAGCTATATATTACACCCTCAAACTTTGATTTATGTTTTAACTGCTCTTGTTTGTTTTCCCTCTTTTGTATAATTGTTAACCGTTACTTAAAATATACTATTTGTTAATCATACTTGCATTAAGATCATTGTTTGTATTTGTTTGGCAAGATTATTGATATGACAAAAGACGTTCTTTTATTTCATTTTCAAGCTCTTTCGATGGGAGTCACCCATTTTTAAGAGTAAATTTGTTTCTTTGGCACCTATGACTTGACTACTTGTAGATTAAATAGCTTTGAATTCAAGGCCTCAAAAGGTGTATTCAAGTAATCACAAAATTTGTTTGCTTGATATTGTGTATTAACTCATATAGTAGTTTATGAGCTCTCTATAACTTTATGTAGGGCTTGAGACATCACAATACAAAATCTCTACCATCTTCTTACTTTCGAGGAGTAGACTCAAGGATCTCTACATATATATAAACACTCTTGTGAATAATTTAAATTTAATAATATAGTCAACAAAAATACTAAACTTGTCCTTCTTTTTTTGTTAGTCATATTCTATTGCTACTCTAATTTTTACTCTCAGACTTTTGTATTGCCTCCTTGTAAGGCGTGGGAGTTAAAAACCCACATTTGAAGCTAAATCATCACCACCTGACTCTTTTAAGAATGTAGAGATTCGAACCCTCCACCTCCCCCTTCTCTAGTGAGAATGATGGCTACTAGGGCAAATCCCCGTAGTTAAACTTGTCCTTAAATTGTGGCTACGGGCTACTTACCCTAACTGCTTCAAAGCTTTTCAACCAAATCATTCCATAGAATTCAGCACTCTCGCAGCAAGTGGCGAGTGCATTATCAGGTGTAACACTTGATCATATATTTCTAATTTGATTTATCTTTCCTTGCTTTAAAATTTACAAAAATTTAGATTACTATCTTAAAAGATTGAACCTTTTTATGTTATACAATTAGGTTTTAGGCAATATTCTTAGATATTTTCTTTACTTTTTTCTATTAGTTTTCTTGGAGTAATTACATTCTCCCCCTCCATTTTGACATTGTTTGCAAATTACCCTTTGACTTTTCAATTTTCACAATATCCTCACTAAGGTTCTGAAATCGGTTGCGATGTCTCCTCTAGCATTGACACCAATCAATTTTCAATTGAAGCTCCATTCATGTGCTTATCACATGACTAGTTTGGTCTCTTATGGAGGGTAAATCTGTCCAGTAAAAAATAATAATTCACATTTACTCTTAAATTTTAGCACATGTAGCAAGTTTTCCCTTAACTTTTCAATTTTTCCCAGTGTTTTCTTTCAAGTACCGAAACGAGTTTCCGAGTCTTCTTGACGTTGATCTTGACCAATTTTATAATCTAATTCCATTGAGATCGACTTACACTACCTAAGTTAGGGTCATTCTGCCATCGCTTCTAATAGTAGAGCGATTATCAAATGCCAATCGCTCCTCTCTCTCTCTCTCTCTCTCCAAAAAAAATTTCTCCATTTTTTTAATAGCTATAAAAATGGCAAGATTTCAAGATTTCATTGAATATCTTGGAAACATTAGAAAGTCAAGGGCAACTTACAACCACTGGGGCTGGGGCTAGGGCCACCCTTCTCACATGAGAAGGGGAGTGGGATTCAAATCCCCATATTCTCATGAGGTTAGAGTGGGAATAATTTAATTTTAGGAGTGAGTTTCGATTCCCACATCTTATAAGAAAGTAAAGCAAAGGTCTAAACTTTAAAATAGGAATAGAGTAAGGCAAAAAAAAAGGTAACTTACAAAAGGTTCCAAAACTCAATGCGTTTATTAGTGCCATTTTTCCATTGGAAAATTGTCTAAAAGTTCCAAACTTACTGCATAGTGACTAATTTAATCATAAACCTTTCAATTTGACTAATTTAATCATAAACATTTTGACGATTTGTCGATTTAGTCACTCTGGTCATTTTTTGGCAAAAAACCCACTATGCAAATGATGCCGTCTCATATGGCACAAGCGGCACTGAACAATTTTTAAAATTTTTTTAAGAATCAAATTTTTTTATAATTTTTCTTTTCTTTCCTTTTTATTTTTACTATTCTTCTTATTTGAAGGGTTGGTGACCTTGGAAAGCACAAAAAATCTGACATGTTATATTTGCAACAAGAAAAAGGCCATTTTATAGAGAATTGTCCAAAAGCTAGGGGAAAAAATTCCCATGGCCTTAGCGATAACAGACAACCCTCGCTAAATCTATGCAAGGCGAGGGTGCCTTAGGCCTCACCTCTTACAAATTTGGCAAGGGCTTTGCAGCTCCAAAGACCACCGTTGTTCTTTCAAGGAAGAACAGTAAAAGTAAAAAAGAAAAAAGAAAATAAAAGAAAAGGAAATATTTATTTTTAAAAAATTACAAAAATTGTTTATGTCAACGCTAGTTATGCTGCATAAAATAGCCGATGCCCACTTTGATTTTCCTGAAAAGACCAAATTGATAATTTTTTTGAAAAAATTGATGACTAAATTGAAAGGTTTAAAACCGAATATATTTAGAATTCTTTTAATAATAACTTTATCTACCATCGACTAGAGTTCATTAGCTTAAAAAGGACAAGTTCATGTATCCTTTCTAAATCTCACTCTAGACTCGAGTGGCTGTTAACTTGCAAGAGTTACTTGCAATAGCTCCCAAATGGAGCGTTCTACTAGGCTACATTTTTCATTTTTAACATGTCAATATCTGCATACCTTATACATATTATTGATAAGTGAATATTTTTTTTACTAATTAGAAAATATGAAAAGTGATATTGTAAGATCTCTTATTTTTTTTGTCTATTTTTTTTCTTTGTAGAAGGAAAAAGTTAAGTAGTCAAATGACAAGAAGACCACCTGACCCGTAATTTGAGCCCGACCGGGTACGGGTCTGCCCAGATAATAATCAAACTTTTTTGGCCAGTTATAACATGACTAATATAAAAAGCATGCAGCATGTGAACCACCGCCTACGGTGTACGGAGTAACATGCACTGATGCACCTCCGACGGGTTGCATCCCATGCACACGTCATCATTCTCTCTCTCTCTCTCTCTCTCTCTCTCTCTCTGGGGATGTCCCACACGAGCGGCGCCGCAGGCACGTGTCACGATTCGACGACACTAGCACCACCTCGTACAGAGCCGGGGGCCCCACATCCCCCCGGATCTGAGAGCGTACCGGGACGCGCCATGTTCCCGCCCTCACGTGATGATCCTTACCCCTCCCACGTGTCCCTAACCCAAACCCAAGGTGGGAAGTTCTGAAGATTAAAAAGGGCGACCGCCTCTTCAACGGTCGATTATCGGTTTCGGAGAAAAAAACACAACAGAAAATCCTTCTTGATCTTTTTAACGTCGTTTGTTCTTTAAAAAAAAAAAAAAAAAATAGTAGTGATTATGGCTGATCAAATGCTAAAAAGTAAAAATAAGGGATAAAAATATTAAAAGTCCTAAAATTTATTGATAAATATAATTTAATCTTAAAATTTTCAAAAATGTAATTAATTTTTAGGAAAATATGTCACGGAGGTGCAATGAAGTCCTAAAACTTTCCTAAATTGCACTTAAATCATTAAATTTATCAAACTAATCAAATCAAGTACTTCTTTTTATAGCACTTGTTGAAATTTTTAAACTCGACTGTACTTGCATGATAAATTTTAAGATTTAATTACACTTTTTAAAAATTTTAGAATTTGATTGCACTTTTTTTTATAATTTTTATTATTTAATTGCCCTTTTTGAAAGTTTTAGGACCTTCGTGATAAATTTTAGGATTTGTAATACATTTATTCCTAAAAATAACAAGGGTAAAAGGAGGAGTCAAAAATTTGTCATAAAAATATAAGGTCAGTGACTAGACTTTCCCAAGACTCTCGAGTCAGTCGCAAACCCTATTCCATAATTTGTCAAGATGGTGACAACAATAGCCACTTGCAAGGCCTACATTCCCTATAACTTTCTGAGCAGGACAAGTTGCTTCTGTTCTAATAATTAATATGGTTGGTGCTCTTTAGTGATCTTGCCGACTTTGATACCAACTATTGCAACATAATTGACTAAGAGCTCAACAATAATTAGTTCACAATGCGCTCACAAATGCAAATTTAGATAAAAACTCTCGTTATCCTACCAGGGTAAGTGGCCTTCCAAGACACCAAAATGCATATCCAAAGTACTCTAATGAGAATCTAAGTTAAAATTGGAAAAAAGATAAAAGTAACGAAATAGACTACAGACGCTACCAAATCTTAAATATCTAAAAGGATACTAAAAGATTTAATCAAATCTTCTAATATTCGGCCTATTTGCTTAAATCAACAAAGGATAAGGAAATAAACTAACCAAAGTCTTCTAAGATTTTGTCATGTGTCATCAACATCTTGGATATTATTGAATCATAGGTGCGTTTGATTCAACTTTTGAGAAAAGCATATGAAAAAAAGTAAAGGACTTTATATTAAAGGAGTTTTTCAAATGCAAATAATATTTGGCAAATTATAATTTAAAAGCACATTGGGAAGCAATTTTGGTTTAAATGGTACATGGAAAAATCACCCATTGCAAATGACTTTTACTTTTTTTTTTTTAAACCCCAAAACAGATGAAGGGCTCAATAGTCAACTAAACCAAATATAGCACCGATGGCTCTCACCTAAGGTTGCACAACCTTTGCCGAGGGCCGCTTGAGGTTGTTGGCATCAAATCTGACTCGTCAATGGCTTGAGCCCTTGATTGGTGACGTCATGAGAGGTGAGGGCAAACTAGAGGAAAAAAATAATTATAATTCCAAAAATGCTTAAAGCCCAAAGCATAAACCTGCCTTGAGTTATAGGCCTTTATAGGCAGTCAGAAATGCAATGTCTCTCCTAAATCTCTTCAAAAAATTTGCCCAAAGGGCTCTGGAGCTCAAAGACCTCATGGGAAAGTGATTCCCAAATGCACTCATGTCACTAACGGGGCATTCCATGAATTTCTAGATTATAAGATCTCTACTCTTACACCGAGGATTATTGAAAAAACGACTCTTATAATAGAATAATGAGAAACACCTTTTCCGTGCTATCTTTGTACACGTGCCAAGCATGTAAATGCTTTCCTATATTACAAAGCAAATAAAGGTTGAAATAAGATATGGGGTATAAGTATAAATAAACACGCAAAGTCAAAAATGCGCCGTAAATTTATCAGAATTTTGAAAGTAACTATTTCACATATTGATTTTGTAATTATAGATGTACATAATTAGAATTTACATAATAATTATGAAAGGACTCCATCTTTTCCACACGAATTCAACTCTCTGAAAAGCACATTCAAATGGTGACTAAAACGATATGAAAATTCGTGAAGTCATGCTAGACTTAGTTTCCCAATTAGATAATCATTAGAAAAAGAAGTAAAATTTACTATTTACAAGTTCAACAATAAAATAGCCAGGAACCTATAAGACAATGAAATCGAAGCATAATGTACTTTCTCTCATCGTAGATCTAGCTCAGTGTCGAAACCATTTCATGTAGGCCAAGCATTCGAAAAGAAGTAGTTGGACAGGAGTCTTATAGGCATAAGCCCCGCCTATGTATCGCCGGGTTCTTTCAGTCCACGTGATGATTGAGGGAGGCATTGAGATTCCTTACATAACATTAAACTTTCATCTCGTTTCCCTATAAGTCTATAAAGATTCTTGTGCATTCATTAGTTCTCCATGCATTTAGGTCGAACACAAGAATTGGAGAGATAGTGACGTGCGAAATTGGGTTTGCGTAGGAGAAGGAGCGAGAGTCGCCGCTGGATCACGAGATTGGGACCCCGGCATTACTCTTTGGGCGGTGGCTTTTGTGTCCCTCTGCCCCCTCTCCCCCTAAAAAAAAAAAAAAAAAACCCTAACAAAAGTCCAAAAAACAAATTAAAGAAGAAGAGGAGGAGGAGGAAGAAAGAGAAAGAGAAAGGAATTAATGGGCAACACGAACCAAATTCACATGACAAAATTGGGACCGAGGATTTGTACGTGTCCACGTGGTGTCTAAAGTTGAAAGAAGACGACATTTAGAAAAGCAAAAAGAAAGGTAAACTTTGCCCTAATATTAATCTGAAAAGAGAAGGAAATTTATAAATGATATAATTGGTAGCTACTAAAAATTATACCAAACGCATTCCATATGTATGTCAAAAGAAATGATTTAACAATAGTATTCGGATGATGTAGCTTCTTAAGTGATCTTTAATATTTGATTTTCTTTTAACGTACTCTATTACTTTTCACCTAGCCCTACATTATTATTACTAATGCTCTTTGACAACAAGTAACGATAGATGAATTGTATACATTAGACAAAACTCATACTCGGGATTTGATTGGTTTACTACTTGAGAAAAGAAAGGTAAGCTTTTCCCTAATATTAATATGATAAAAAGAGGAAATTTCTAAATGATATAATGGATAGCTACTAAAAATTATACCAAACGCGTTTCATATGTGTGTCAAAAGAAATGGTTTAACAATAATATTCGGATGATGTAGCTTCTTGAGTGATCTTTAATATTTAATTTTCTTATAACACACACTATTACTTTTCACCTAGCCCTGCGTTATTATTATTAACGCTCTTTGACGACAAGTAACGATAGATGAATTGTATACTTTAGACAAAATCTGATTTAAATTTTGGGTATATAAGATCAAACCAAAGAAAGGACGACATCATGGAATACCATAAAACTCGACCAGTAATAAGAGGCTTTACTCAAGAATATAAAAGTGACGGTGATGGGATTCTTGCCCCTGTGACACGCCTCATTCTATGAAGTGTCTTCTTGTTCGTTATTAAGTGATGGTTTCTATTTTGAATGGATATAAGAAATGAATTCTTCAATGGTGATATTGATACATCGGCCCCCATTTCCTTCAGGAGCCGAAAAGCCTTTTCACTCCCTTCTCTCTTTTCCCATCATCTTCTTCAACCTTCAGTCATGGGGAGAGTGTAAACTAGTCTCACCCTTCTATCTCTCTTATGTTGATTTTATTTGCATTTTATTGTTCTTTGAGAAAATACCACCAAAAACCTCAAATTATGCTATTTGGGACAATTTTGCTATAAACTTTTTTTCGTGCTATCAAAAATCCCCAAATTATGCCATTTGAGACAATTTTACCCTAAACATTTTTTTGTATCACAAAAAATCTTAAACTATACCACTTGTAACACATTTTAACTGAAGGTCATTTTCATCTTTTTTCTTCCTTCCTCTTCCATCTACCATGGCTGGCAGAGGGAAGCCGACGAGGGCCACCCTCGCTGATGGTGACATCCGGCGAGGGCCACTCTCCCCAGCGTTAGATGAGGGCAGCCCTCCCTGGCGTCGGGCGAGGGTCACCCTTGCCAAGTTTGACAACAGTGGCCCTCACCTAAGCCAAGCGAGGACCACCCCCACTAGATCCTATGAGGGTCGCCCTCCCTAAGCTGAGCGGGGGCAACCCTCCCCGGCATCAAACGAGGGTGACCCTCACCTAAGTTGGCAAGGGTTGCCCCCGCCAAATCTGGCAAGGGCGACCCTTGCCTAAGTCAAGCGAGGGCAACCTTTGCCTGGTCGGGGGTGACCCTCCCCAATGAAGGCCACCCTTGCCGAATGCCACCGTCGGCGAGGGCCACCCTCGCCGGCTTCTCTCTACCATGGCTAGCAAAGGAAAGAGGAAGAAAGAAAAAAAAAAAAAAGAAGAAGTAAAAAAGCAAAAAGATGAAAATGCCTTCTAGTTAAAGAGTTTAAGGTAAATATGTCACAAATGGTATAGTTTAGGGTTTTTTGTGGCACAAGAAAAAGTTCAAGGTAAAAATTGTCCCAAATGACATAGTTTAAGGTTTTTGGTGGCACAAAAAAAAGTTTAGAGTAAAAATTATCCCAAGTAACATAGTTTTGGGTTTTTGATGGCATGAAAAAAAGTTTAAAGTAAAATTTTTCCAAGTAGTATGGTTTAGGATTTTTGGTGGTATTTTCCCTTGTTCTTTTCTTTTTTTTTTATTCACTCCCTATTTAGATTTGGAAACTCTTTTCTCTCGGTCTAATTTTTTATTTGAAAGTTTGAACCCTCCTGATCTAATTCTAAATTTGAGTGATATCCTCTCTCGATCTAAACCTAAAAGTTTAATAAATATGCTTTTGGAGATTCGGTGCCCCTATACTCTATTCATGTACAAGTTCTCTACCTCCAACCTCAATAATAATCGCAGGAGTTTTGGTGTCTTGTTGAATCACTAAGATTTGCTCCTCCACATGTAATATTTGCATTTGTTTAACCTATATTGATTATCTCTGTATGACAATGATGTTAAGGAAGCTAAACCTAGGCATGCACTACCGATTGGCAACGTCGTAATTATTGGAGAATGAATTTTCGATGTGTACTCATCATTAACAAAAACACAAGATCCAATGATCAACTACCGATTTTGTTTGATAGATCTATTATTGTAGAATGAGTTTATGCTTAACTTTACTGCTGCTTTGTTTGTTTTCCAGATTTAGTTTTTTTTTCAATATTTAGGCTCTATTTCAATTTCCTTTACCATGAAAATTATGTACTTTTGTAACTTTTTGAGTAATGAATATAATTTCATTTTGATAGAAATAAGAATGGTGACACTGCCAAAGAGATATATATGGAGCCATCTCTTGGGTACGTTGATCATCTTAATAAAGTGTATTGATTATGTCAAGCACTACCATATACATTCACATAAACTAGGAACACCACGATTGGAATCCCACGTCCAATCCATGTGACCATTCTCTCTTTCTTTGGAAATATTACATGTGGATTATCCATATAAGATATTCAACTCAAATATTAAAATAAAAATTTATGTCATCGAATATAATAATAATAAATTTTCCAAATTGAACAAATTAAACAAATTAAATAGATTTTTATATTCTAATATGAATTGAATATCTTATGTGGATAATTTATGTGTAATTGTTTTTGTTCACCGTGCAAACGTACCTGATTGAAAGCCAAATCAACAAATTTCATTAACTTAATTAATTGAATGACAAAATTAAACATTTCCATATAGTTTCGGTACTAAATTGAATATATACAAAAAATTCAAAGATCATAACCAATCAATTAAAAACACAATGACAACACTACACATTGGACAACTATTTGTGTCAATTATATCATAAATAAATAATTAGGAGAGAAAAGAATTGGAGAATAGTTTTGTCTTTTTGTTGGGGTTTTGTTTGTTTAGTGGATCAGACAAGTTCCACATCCAAATAGGGCAAGTCCTTGGTGGTTGATTCGTGTTAGTGGGGACGAAAAGATTTGGGGACAAAAGAGGGTTTGGTGCGACGTGGTTCGACCCTCGTCTGTCTTCATCACTCTTGCTTTTTTTAATTCTCTTTTGCCCCTATCTTTTTCCATATCATTCTATAAAAGAAGCATCTATCCAAAGATGTTCAAATCAACCCTCTTTCATCCCTATTCCGTTTCTGTTTTCTTCTGCATCTACCTCCATTAAAACCCTACCAACCTCTAAAAATGTCTTTCTCGAGTGGATGGTTGTACCGCAATATCTCTCGTGTAGCCCACTCTAATTGCTATATTCTGGCAATTTGATGCGAAATTTAATTAGATGTCATGAAAGGAAAATCTCACTTCAGTAGTTCAAGTTTGATGACATTTTCATAATTAACTACCCCATGTCATTTTCATTGTTAATATTGTACATTTTTGTTATTTGCTTCCAAAGAAGGATAATTATAAGAAGTAGAGGGCAACTAACACTTCCTGATTGAAAAAAATATACGATATCAATTAAGGATTGAATGTTTTAGGAACACCTATGTATCTCTCCAATAAAATCTTGATCAGACATTTCATTTAAGAAGCATTTTGCGGATTAAAGATACCTAATTTTAGTGATTTGTGTCTAAGCTCACAAATTGCTAGCCAACTGGGCATCCAATTATCTTAGACCCATGATCATATCATCAAGTAAATAAATCTTCTTAAAGGTAAAGTATGTCATAGAGTTGATGTTTTCTATGTTGCTCGAAGGTTTTAATACATGATTGCATTGCCAAGCAAGAGATATGACATAGTTAATTTAACTCGTTACCATTGACAAATCGCGTATGACTCAGGTTAAAGTAGAGATTCCCTTCGCTGTCAAAGAATGCCCATACTTCATATGAAATATGTGCACTCCCAATAAAAATTATGAGGGACTGCTTTTATGTAGATTGTTCAATCAAAGGAATTTACATCAGATAGGAACACTTTTTGGCTGTCCAGCACACATCAAAAGGATTCAACAGGAGTCAGGACATATTGATGGTCTGGACATATTCCAACAGGTACCAGCAATTCCTCCATAGATTTTAAATCAGGATTGAGCGTGAACATGCATGCGAGGGGCCCCGCAATTGCTGGTCACATCAATTGGAAAAGAAGGTCCACAACAACAAAAAAGAAATCATGGCTTATCCGATTAAGTGGGGTCAATTTGCCCGAATCTCCTAATGTCATTGCGCTTATAATGTACTGTTATACGGGAGCGACGGTAGAATGATTTCGGCACAGGAAAGTTACGTCAATGCTAGACGAAGATTTTAAGTTCCAGAGGTCCTGCTGCACATAAATCTCGACTCAGGTGGCTCGGTTCATGACCATAAAGATTAAAAGATACATTAATGAATGGAAAGTGCCCAGATCAAGGGTCTTAATTTAGAATTTAGCATTGCTAGCTCCTTGTCTTTAGACCAGAATTTAAAGATAAAGAATGATTCCTAGGGCCTAATGAACATGCTTGGGATTCCCATCACACCAAACAAAGCCAGGGCAAATGCATCAAAAACCCAAGCGGGTGGCGTTGGGGGTTGTGGCTTTTATTGTATTTATTTATTTTGAATGAACCTAGAAGTATGGAAAAGGGTAAAGAGATCATGCAAATCACCATTGCAGATGAGGATTTGCAAAGGGGAAAAAGATTAGGGAGGAGGAGGGTTTGCTATTCTTTTTTGGGTTTATTGTGTGTTCTTTTCTGAGGAACTGAAGATTCGGAAGTCAGTGTGCTAAGTTTTGTTGTCTCTCTCTGTGAGATGAAAGCTTTATGCAGAGAGAATGAGCTTTTTCCTGCTTTATATTCTCTTGTCATCTTCTCAATCAACAATCCTAGTCTCTCAGCATTTGATAAACCCATAAATTAAAAGAAATAAAGAATCTCTCTCTCTCTCTCTCTCTCTCTCTCTCTCTCTCTCTCTCTCTCTCTCTCGATTGCAGAATATTGATTAAATACTTGAGTTTCCATAAGATTATCAGGAGGAAAAAAAAATTAGTATACGTATCATTATTTAGTCACGTGGATGAATATCTCCATGTGATACGGTCAAACTATGTAAATTCTCTTGTATTTAATTTACTAGAAACGAGTGGAGATTCAACTGGTGTCTTAAGTGCTTCTTGTTCTATGAGCTAAATGGGAGAATATCTGTCTTGCCCCCATCGTTTGCTGGATTCTAATTACAGCTATTTCTCCAATTATTGCTATTGGTTGGAAATGTCGTTGTTGTAATAGCGATTTAGCGAGAATATGATCGCCTCTCAGCTCATTCGAGTGATTATTTCTAGACTTATTTCAGGTTTCAATGATATTAACGCATCCCATTGGAACTTTTTCTTTCAAAACACGTGAATTATGTTCAACCGCCTTGTAAAAGCATGTCAAATCATTTTATGAGTTATTTTACTTTTTTAATCAAGATATTTGTAACCCAGTGAAAAACTAGAGGAAAAAAAATTGTGATCATAATCAATCCCAGGCATCCAAAGCCCTCAGATCTTACAGACCCACAAAAGAAATGAAAACTTGAAAAAAGAGAGAAAGAACAAAGGGAAGGAAGTGGCCAAGGGAGAGCATCTTTGGGGGCCATTCAAAGATCATACTTTTTATCATTAGATTACGAGGAATGAACGTGGAGATTAACATTTTTTGCTTGGGGGAACATAAGAACAAAGCAGCTCTCAGTGCCCATCAAATAATGCGAGGATAGAACATGCGCAACCCTCGGTAGATTCCACAAATTTCGCCGTAGCCATTATATCCGACAATAATGTTGTCCTTATGACCCTCCCGTTTTCATAATTATCTCCCCATAACTCTCCAAAACCCTAGTTACACTTGAAGACCTCCCATCCCTAAGCTCTCTCTCTCTCTCTCTCTCTCTCTCTCTAGTCTAATGAAGCTGGTGTAATCCAAATTGTCTTTTCCTTCATTATTTGGGTTGGAATAGAATAGAATAGAATAGAGAGAGAGAAAGAGAGAGAGAGAGAGAGAGAGAGCCCTTGTGAAAATGCTTGTCTGGACTTTAAATAAAAGCAGAAAAGCAAAGCCATCATTAGGTAAGGAGAAATGAATGCAAAAGCACAATATAATTGAGTCCTCTTTTACCCCACCACCACACGATATGCAATAAATCAGTGGCTTCCTTTTTTCATATATGTTTACCAAGAAATCAAGAATAGCATGGCCCTGTAATAAGCTCAGTTCAGACTTACAAAGATTGTTCCAATTTCAGGCTCTGGATCAGTTATGCATGGACAGTCCATGTGAAAAGCTTGAAAGCTTCATTTAGTATATGGGAATTAGTCCCCCCGACATGGGACTAGTGAGTAAGCTTTGCAAATGCTTGAAAAATGGAGCTTACATTATAATGGGGAAACAAATAAACAGCCCGACGGTCCAAGTTAAGACGGGCCTTTTACTTGAAGCACGATATGCCCGCATCTCTGGTTTAGAAGTTTTAATTAGCAGACGTAATGCTAGTTTAACGATTTGTACTGGAAAAAATACCTACCTACTTATTAGTTGCTTGCAAGGGTTAGATGGTGGTACAATAATGCCTTAGTCCCTATATATTAGCCTCTCTGGAGAGGCATAAACCGTCCAAAACCAATGAAACTCATGGGGCAATTAGGCTCACATGTGGCAGGACTATCATGGGTTCTTTACCTCTCCTGGGTTTCATAGCCTGATGATTATAGAGTGAAGGAATCCCAAGAAAGGGGAATTTCTAGGGTTTGGGCATATGTTGCTAAAGCAAGACAAACAGCACACGCCCCAGAAGCATATACTGCTAAAATTCTCTGGCATACCTTCTTAGGGATTTACAAAATGTTAGGGCAAAGATCTCCGAGCGTGCTCGTTACTAAGTGCTAAGCTTAGGGTTGGTTTTGATTAATACTATTCTTATTAGCTTTCGTAGGCGACATGCCTTTGAAATTTTCAAGGAAAAAAGGGATAGGTGGAGGCTAGTGTTGTTTTTATAATTGGAATTCATTGCATGAAAATCATCATCATTCAGAAATGGTTTTCTTTTTTTGGCTAAAGGTGAGGGGATGGGAAAAGGAAAAGATGGTCTTTCGCTTTTTTTTTTCTTTTCCCGCTTTATGTTTTTTTCCCTTCTCTTTTTGTTGTTAAAGTGGAGAGACAGATGAATTATGACAGGATAGGTAACATGAACCGGAAGGTGTGTTCAGACAAGGAAAAGAAGTCCAGTTTCTCACCCACTTTTTCTTGGGATAATTCTCCTAGAAATGGAGCCCATCTTGCTGTTGATTTCAGTGCAATAGGATCATTGTTTGTCACTCCAAAAGTTCATATTAGGGGCTAGTAGCGAAGTGGAGATGGTCAGAAGTAATGGGCCAAGACATGGACCTGGGCAAAAGTTTTGGAGATTTAAGCCTCAGAATTCCTCTATATATCACCTTAGCGAGTAATTAAAATTTTCAAAACTTGATTACACATAATAGAACACTCGGTGCATTGAAAAATGCATGATTTTCTTCATTAAATAACCTAACGACTGTCCTAGAGGAGACTTATTGATTCTGTACATGGACTGATATGGGTGTGCTAGGATCGGTTTCTTTGAATTACGACAAAACATACTATAGCATCGTAATATGTCCTGACCCTTCCACACTTCCCCTTATCGTGCAGACAACATCACACGCATGTAATTGGAAGATGCATTCTAAAAGGAAAAGGGGGAGTTGTACGTCAAATACTGAACTAGAGGCTTGAAACTGTCCTGGACTTGGTACATGGCAATGCAACTACAGCATCGGTATAGCTTATGAAACAATGGCACAAGGTGCATGGCAAGTATAAATAGGGTACAATCTCAAAAGGAACCGAGTTATATGACTTAAACAATAATTTACAAGGAATAATGATAACAGCATATCGGATTTTCTTTTTCGAGGCCTGTACAGGAGAGGTGATGCAAGATGTTTCATTGAGTGCCAATTTGGACCGGAAGTCGGATGAATGGTGGAGTAATGTGACAGATTGCTACTTACGATGGACGAAAAGGACTTGGGCATGATAATGCTAAAGGGAAGAGATACACTAAGGCTCGATCAATGAGAATCAATTTGTTAATGTACTGGTCCGAAAAAGATACAAAATTCCCTACTTTTGTTGACCTGTAACTGCTTTATTCTGTACATTTACGAATTCCTAAATGCGTAATTTATTTATTTTTTCACTACTCCAGCTACCGGGTCTTTTTCGTCTAGTGATTCATTCCTCACTTTTGTCATCTCGTATGTCATCTTCTGCAACTCCATCTCCATGATGTGGGGCCTCTTTGTGATAATCGAATCAGTCTTGGACCCTGATCTTTGCCCTAAACTGGACATTGTGCTGACCATTTCTTTTGGAGGATAGAGAAAATAAGGGTGAGATATTGAGCCCTGACTTCAGGTCTTCGTGTTTCCTATGCTTCTTAGCCAAAGTGACCGCAGTAAATGCAATTGAAACTGTATATCAACTTATCATGTATCTCAAGGGTGATTAGACTTGCGTCAGTAAGAAGCTTCCATGCTCGCCAATATTGATCAGGATGCAACATACCCACCTAGGAGTTGAAATTAGTTCATATCTTTCCTGAGGTAGGTAAGAAAGTCTGCTTCTGAATCAGCTATTAGCCTAAGAAGTTGATAAAACACACAAAATTCATACCTGGTATTGCATTCAATTTCTCACAATTGAATGGTCACTGCCTAACCGCAATAATCTGGCAAGAATGTCGACTTTTTGTGCAACCGTTGGAAGCAGTTCTGCAGCCTGGTTGTATAACCCTGCTCCTGATCCCTTCAGAAGCTCTTCTTCAGAAGCCATGGAAATCAAATCAGTAATTAAGTGCGTTACAGTGTCTGTGGCACTCTCCAAGTTAAGTAATGCCTTGCTGCATTCACTGATTTTTCCCTTCACTCCTGTTTTATCGCGAGGAGATTCCTCTGTGGACTCAACTATCATTGGTTCACTAGGCGAGCTAGAAGATGAGATGATTAGATTTGCTGTGTCCTTCATCGCCTGCAATTGCCATAAGTATATCAAACTAATAATGTTTCCTTTACTGTCATTCTGAAATTTGTCCAACATCTTCTAGTGATAACCAAAAAATTCATCTATCCAGATGAAAGCAGGTAACTCCTACTGCATGCCCTACAGAGTATAGTTCCACCAAGTTATCTAACCTTTTACACCCAAATCCTACCAATGTTTTACAATAACCCAAAATTCTTCTCATATCCCCAACAAGGAAGTCAAATCTAAACCAAATATAGGTCAGCATTATGCAAGTGTACATAAGTTAATCCACAGAAAAGGGTTACGAGTATAAACAACCAATTTCAAATTCAGTTCACCATGATTAACTTAAGCCTATGTTTGGGCATAATTAACAAAAAAAATGTAACAGTGAATTGTAATTCTTAGATTATGCTTATCCTTTCTTTCATGGTTTTCCTTAATTTATTCGTTGTGCTTTATATGGCCAGCCAAAGATTGCATAAATTTTACTATTTCTTCTAATTTCAAGTCAATAAACATAAATCAGGTTACTATTAAATAGAATCCCATAAATCACATGGACACACCTGATCACAAGGTTCTCCCATAGTCAGTTCTTTCATCATCTTGCAAGTTGACTTCAATATGTCATTGCTATTGAGGTTAGCTTCTTCCACAACACTGTATGAGTGTTTATCGTCTAAATCTTCACAGAGAGAATCAAAGCTCTTCCAATCTCCAAGATAGCTCCGTTGCACGACATATCGGGCAGAATATCTTCTCCTTGCTGATGGTTCCCTTTTCTCTATCTACATTGTTACATAAAATTATTTTTTAGCATCAGTGCCTTATGGGAGTGAACCCTTATATTTGAGGTTTGACTTAGTTGTTTTGCATTCAAAACAATTTAATAAATCTCAATAGAATATGATTAAGCCAAATGACATAGCTTTCCAGGAGCCAACATAAAAAATATTATAGGCTGTGCTGTGTCTGTGCCAGAGAGCAAAGAAACCAGAAAGTAGAATTTCCAAAAATGACCAAGTTCTCCAGGATCAACGTTTATGAGCAAGCTTGTGAGATGAATAAACGCAACCTTCTCTTTCCTCTCTATAACAGCCCCAAGTATTAAACAATGAACTGTGAAAGAGCCCTGTACATACACTTCTCACAACTTTTAGTTTCACTAGAGATGAACCGGCTTAAGAGGTAAAGTAGTTGCTGAATAGGGGCATTGCAGAGACTGCAGGACAGTATTTCATAAGAAAAATAGTAAAGCCATTCCTCAAACACTAGAGTAGTAATGCAATTCTTTACTCAAAAAGAGAGTAGAGTAGTAGTTGTAAACCTTTGAAGTTGCTGATAAGCTAGCAAAGTGCTGGTCAAACAACATATTGTCTTCATACTTCTCACAGCAGTTAAACTTGTTGCCTTTCTCCTGTAATTCTTTTTCCATTCTGTCTGCACATGGCTGCTCTGAAGCATGATCAGTAGCTTCCCTGTGACATGATTCATTGTGATCATTCTCACTCCGGGAGGTGTAACTATTTGCAGCTTCCTGCGCCTCATTTTCAACTTTCACATCGTATGCCTGCTCTGAATAATCGGATAATGCCCTGCCCAAAGTAACCGCATGCAATGCCAATTCATGAGATTTTACTTTTGCATTCTAAATAATAATTGCTGGCGCAGATTAAAGTTAGTTTGCTTTGTCAATGTCAAAATTAACTCACCGAAGTGAATGCTCCTCACATTCCAGTACACAGGATCCTGCTAGAAGTTTACTACTTGTTTGCTTTCCAATGTCCTGGCCTGAGAAATGCATGGACATATGATGGATAAGAGAAACCTTCATCTGATATGATTATTATTGCTGCTAGCGAAAGATCTCATTCAATAAGTTTCTTATGGAGTAGCAATTGGGGTACTAAGTTGCTTTGAAGCTGCATAGCCAACACAGAAACGTGACACATGATGAATGTGTGATGGAAGTTGTTGACAGATATATAATCTCCAACTCTATATCATTCGTTGTGAACAACCCATTGAAAAGACTGGCTTATGTATGAGCTATGAAAGTTTCATTCAATAGATAATCAAATAAAACAGCCAAGACAATTGATTTGGCAATCTGCATATTTACAACTTCTGGTCCGTGAGTTCCTTGAAGAAGATGGGAGCCACAGTCCATTTCTACATCCCTAGTTCAACGTGACCAAGAATTTGAGAGACGTCAATGACAACAATTTTGAAGGTATATAAGCATTGCATCACCTAAGGTTGAAACATTCTATATTAGGGACATCTACAAACCTTCAAAGTGCCATAATAGAAAGTGAATGCGTGCCCTATTTAATGGAGGTTATAGTTGGCAATCAAATAACATTAATAATTAGTTGCAAGCAGCTCTCTGCTGATCAGTACACCATTGATATGTCTAACACTGTTCAGGCAACAGAACAAACTTGGTCTCGTCAAGTATGTTGAATAAGTCCTCTAAGCTACAACATTTCATTATTCAGGACAGAAAACTTCAAGTAATGACAAGCAGCAAATCTGGCCTTACAGAAAGCAAGAGCTGGAATCGTTTCATCTCTCTGCTCCCATGCTTCGGGAGAATTTTGAAAGCCCATGCAGACAGTATAAATAGTGTGCCAAGGCCTGTCCATTCTGAAGCATAATGAAACACAGGGCATTAATATATACAGAAAAACAGACATAGAAAAAGAGTACGGGCAACCGATACCTGATGCTTTTTTGGGATAGTGTTGAGCTTTGGCAATCGCTGGAATCAGTGCCTCCTGATTTATTTGTGATACTGGACCAACTCTCCCCAATGTCACTTTTCTTTGGAGTTTGAATACCCTGGAATACAAGACCAGGCTTCTGACAATCAAGAACAGAGAGAAAGATACTGTTTGCTCATATACGAGAAGCATCCATGAGCGGATATTAAAATAAATAAATAAATTTAGGATACCCGATTTGGGGATTAGATGTGATTATGCAGTTTCTTTTAATACAAGAAACGCATAATAACGGCCTTTTTTTCTTCATAAAAATATTATGCACACAAGTTATTCTTGCACTCATATTTCTAAGAACATCAGCACAAGCAATTTACTTTTTCCTCTCTCCCAAAAAATTTTCGCTACTTTCCATAAGGTACCCAACTTTAAATTTGTCGACAAAATCTACTCTCTATTAGATCACCCAGTTATCCATGGAAAAAAATTATGGTTTTTTCAAGTAACTAGCCACCTATCAAACAGAAGAAGTGCCGTGTCATGATCGCTTATACTCACTGGACCTTTTTCCTTTCTTTTTCTTAGAATAAAAGTCAAAAGTGTTTTATTTTATATTTTGTAGTGCAATAAGCAACGTGACTGAAAGTAACCAAAGGGCTCAATGAATTTTACAACTTTCTCCTTCACTATCGACAATTAGCCATCATGCAATGACTAAAAGTGCATGGGCTAAAATTCCCACTTATTCTTTTCACACAACAACAAAAACTGTGTGAAAGATAGGATGGCTGATGTATCTTTATTATTGCAAATTAGAATAAAAGATTAGTGTGGTTCAAAAGCTACCTGAGATGGAGCAATCTTTGGACTTCCGGAGCTCCATACTTTGGCTTGTGCCCATTTTGGTAACCTTGAAATGCTAAAACTAAAAGTTGAGGTCCCTTGAGGACTACCTCTAATATCAAGTGTGCCTCCAACTTGTTTGGAAGTAGAGAGACACATCTCTTCAGAATTGGTGCTAAGTGGGTTTTCTTCCTTGTCACAATATATCATTCTACGAACAGCTGTCGGTGTGACCAAGCTTCTTGGACTTAGCGGGTCAGAGTTTGCTTTTATTCCCTGCAGCATCTTGCAGGACAAGGCAACGGGTACTTGCCAAACAAAGATACACCCATCTCCGCCTACCTAAGTACAATATATAGATTAGAGCCACTAAACCAAAAATAAATAAATCAAAGAGCAGCATGCACAAACCAACTCTATCGTCCTAATCTCATCTTCTTGTGTGTTCACATGTGCATGCGACTGCAGATGTTTGAGCATGTCATACGTTGTAATAAGTAGACTGCACCAGGAAAATTAACAGAAAATGAAGAGAGACTGTTTTAGCACATGGCGTATTTAGTTCCAAATGCTGGAGGAAGCCTTTTGTACTCATCCAGCTGAAACATCCAATCTAAACAGTGCCTCTTTGTATATGATAGTTCTCAAATAGCATACCTGACTGATAGCCATAGCCACATATTCAAGATTAAAGAGTGGATAACTTTTTCTTTAGTCTTAGTATGCATAGAACTGCTGCTGCAGAAACAAACAGCCCACCAGGAACCTTAAAGTCTTCAGCAATTAATCAGATGAAATGGAACAGTTTCTAAGCCCCCCTAAAAAGTTGATTTTGTATTTATTAAGCATATAGCTGCAAGAAACAATTGCATCTTTTCTTCATAATAATGAAGGTGAAGCACTGTTTGATATAGAGGACAGTATCCATATGAGCCATGAAATATAGGAGTCATGAGTACCTACTTGGTGTAGTTTTCTTAGTGCAAAAAAAGGCTTAGCTTTATAACAGACTAAAGAGATCCAAGCATGTATTGCTGTGAAATTTCGCTTAATAGAAATCCACCAAAATCATTTGCTTAAGAGTACACAAGTTTACGCGATTCAGCTTGATAGTAAACTCACAGATATTATGTGCTTGCAATCAGGTAAGAAAATGATGCCAGTTACTACTTCCCCATGACCTGCAGCTTGAATAACCATCTCTCCGCTATTGAAATCATACATGCGCATTGACTTGTCAGAATAGGAACAAACCAGGTAATTGCAGCTTGGATCCATGAAAACCTGCAAAAGAAATTGGTACTAGTTATAAGACTTCATATTGCAAACAATGACCTGAGAATCATTTGCAACTGACCTTGATAGGGTCTCCACCATCTCTATCTTGCTTGAAAGATCTTATGAGCTTCCCAGATGCTATATCGAAAGTATTTATCTTCTTATCCTGCAAAGCAAATACAAGTTTGCCATCATTAGCAGTCATGAACAGAAAAAGAGAACTTTGCTCGTGGAATTCAGATATTGTAAAAAATGGATCTCCTGTTCAAAGTCATGATGAATGCAATATATAGCTACTCGTCCAAGGCACATTTTAATGGAAATTTTAAGATGTTACAATACCTGTCCAACAGTGACTGCAACCTCCTCAGATCGATCTAGAGCCATATCATAAACAGTTCCATTAGAAGCCATCTGGCGATGACCATATGAAATCTTATAACTGCCATCTGCTACTACAATATCACGGAATACCAGCGACCTGTGGTAAAAGGGAGAATGGTGTTTCCTGTATAAGTGTGCATGTATTGGCAAAGAAAGTTGTGACAACAGAGCACAAGGAACATAAAAAACTCTCTACGATAAATTTTAGTAAAACCCATCGTTTTTTAGTAAGTGATTGTGATTGACAAATTAGAGTCACTCAAAATGCCACCCCATGAAGTATAGGGTCAACACTTCGACCCAAAAAAAAGTATAGGATCAACACATGAAAACCATAAGGATTCAGCTTTTTACAGGACATGGTATGAAAAATTATCAATTAATGATCCTCTTCTATTATTATATTATAATCTGCCGACCTACCTATCGGCACTGCAGCTTAGTAGCTTGCCACTGTCACTGATGAGCTTGACTGATGTCACGGCAGCTGAATGGTCGTCAATGCTCTCAAGATGGTCGAAATTCCTGAATAAAAGAAGGTTCACAAACAAGGATATTACAAAGGCCAAGTTAACAAGCACCAAAGTCAGCATAAACCTTTCAACGTCATAAAGGTGGATAACCCGATCACGTCCCCCCGAAGCAAGAAAGTAGTTTTTGTCCTTGACTCCTTCAGAAATGCTATTCTTCTTACCAAACGAGCTAAAGCATAAGGAAAGAATTTCTGCATGATGAGCACCCTGCCAAAGAAGTGTGTAAGCATGATGTTCGGGCATGCAATGCTTCTCTGTGTGTACTTTTCTACCAGAACCCTAAAATCATGTTGAGCATCCTGAGTTTACCTTAAGACATGTGTATTCAGAAGTATATAAATTATAGATGTGAATATTTCCATCACAATCACCAGCAGCCAGGTACTGTCCATCTGAACTGACTGTCATTGACCGAAATCCATGAGCACTCATGCCCGGGTCTATGGTATCACGCACAAAAATTCCAGCACTTGCTACAGCAAAACAGAATGATATAAGAGCATGGTGGGTAGAAAATTTAGCTAGTTTGGATGGATTAGCATTACGAGGAGGCTCAGTATGAAAGCTTAATTGTGCATGCACAAGGGGGATACTTTACCTAGATGTGAAACTAAAGAATTACGGCTTGCGGCATCTTTTGGTAAATTAGGCTCCAACAGGAAATCCCATAACCTAATAGTGCCATCAGCTGAGCATGTTGCAAAAGAAACTCCACCAGAGCAGCCTCTAGCAACACACGCGAGAGTAGGATCATGCTCGTTTTCACAGCAAAGATTCTTGATATCCCATATACATGCAGAATGTGATACAAGCACACAGCACCTCGAAGCCTGAAACAGGAGAGACGATTGCCTCACTGGATAAAGTTTTCATATGTGTCAACTGACATAGAAATGACAGCACAAAAACTGAAACTCATAATTGAGAAAATGACATAATTGACTTTGGGTTAAGGTACAAGGCTATCACCTTATTGGTGTCATCAAAATCCCATATATAGATGCTGCGATCTCCATAGACAACCACTAAAAAAATTCCACCATTATTCTGGGTGGACATGGGTAATTACGTTAGAAAAACTGTGGATAGGAAATGCTTATCATTACCAAGTTTTTCAGATGTTGAGAACTGACAAGCAACTGCATCTGGAAGTGCTTCTGCAACTTTAGAATCCTTTTGGCTGGGTTTAGTACAGTAATTCTCCATCTCAATTTGGTATTTTTGGGACATTGAGTATGACAATGTCCCAGCATATTCTAGCGTCTCCACAGAAACCAATTGTACTAATCCATTACTGCATCCACAGGCAATTAGCCTGTCTGATACAGACAGGGCAAAAGCTTTTTTAACCTGAGAATAAAAACATATGAAATGATCAGTAAAAGCTGCAGTGCAAGAGGACCACATTGGAAGGCCCACAGCTACACCTTCATCTGGAACTAGTTATTGCTTTGCATCTATATTGTCATCCTTGCTGCTATGAGTTTATAATTAATTAAAAGCTATGGCCGGGATTATTTGAATCTTTGTAGATCGGTAAACTAATAAATTTATTTTTTCAGGGTTTCACTATGAAGGCATCAATCAGCTCGGTCATTTCTCCTGCAAATGATGATCACGTTGAACACCCACAATACCTTCAAATCCACCGAATTTCTTAGGGAACCAGAATGAATAAGGCACAAGACACCTGAGAGTAGATGATTGGAAGAAGATATAATCAATAATTCAGACAGATGTTTAACATACTCAACAGGTACAATTGAACAAGTTGCCAGTCAGACCTGCTTCAGTTAATGCGTAGACAAGAAATCCATCATTGGCCAGTTGATGAGTGATCCAGATGGGGGATGTTACTGATACAAATGATTGTCCTCTCTGAAGACCAAGATTAAGAGGCTTTCCCTGCAGCACTCGTGTGTCTGCCTCACCATTAAAGCGAGTTCGGGGAGACAAAGCAACTGACCACAACTTCAAATGCTTATATCCGGCTGTCAGAATATACTTTGCATCCAAGGAAAAGGTAACAGATACAATGGCAGAACAAGACGAACTAGCTTTAACCTTTGTTGCCAATCTTCCACTCTGCCAGTCCCAGAAATAGATATAACCTCCAACCGAGACAAGATGCTTCCCTAATTTAAAGCAAGAAAGAAAATCTTGTAACAGTTAAATATATCGAGTACCAAACAGAGCATTGTCAAATGGTGTATTCAACACTAACCATCAGGAGAGAAAGCAATGCATGTGACTCCATGAAAATGACCTTTCATTTCAGATACAAATGTCATATTTGCATAGTCCCACAACAGCACCGAAGGTTGATTCCCTGACTGCAAAACCACAGGAGATGCATGGTGTAGGTGCCAAGAAGTATACTCGGTGAAATTACTAGCAAAGCCATGTTAGACCTAAGCAGTTACATTACATCAGAGACAACATGAGGCCATATGGTACATTATGACTTTTGGAATTCAGATAAACGTGCACGTGTTCCCCACTCTGTTTCGTGTTAAGTAACATATTGTGGCTAGCATTGTCAATTCTGATTTGAGGAAGCACCAGAGGCATACCAAATTTCTCCACAGCTCCCACATACATGAATTTCATAGGTGTAATGAGTTCACAACAATCATCTCCTTCATCTCTGGCCTCCCACTACTTCACCAAAGTAGAAGAAGCAAGAAAGTACTCAAGCCGAATCAAGTCAAACCCTTCTTCGCCATACCCATTTTTCAACTTAACCTCAACGAAGTTGCTGCCAACTTAACAGTAGACGTTCCCAATGCAATGACCACGTAAGTCAACAAAAGTCAAAACCTATCAGAGAACCTGAATATTCAGATCCTAAATTTGCACTTTCTAGCAGTCAAACCTCAATGGGAGGAACCCAGACAGAAAAAGAACCGCAAGCAAAATGGACATTCAACCTATCAATGCTCAACAACGTGACGGACAAAAGAAAAAAAAAAGCGACTGTGGAACTCTGCATTACGTTAATAGCCCGAAAATCGGTACCTCACCGGCCGCAACGAACCGGCCGTCGCGCGAAACTGCAACACAGCTCAGAGGCCTGGGCGCCCGATGCGAGACCACGAGGTGCGACTGGGTGCCGGACGACACATCATAGACCACGACCACGCAGCCCGCCACGTAAACGCACCTCTCGGAAGACGTGACTGCCGCGAGCCCGCTCGCGCTCTTCGCGGTCGTCCCGATGATCTCTCGCAGGAGCAGCTGCAATCGCCAACATTCAAAAACAACAACAGCAACAACCGAATCAAGCACCGACGCCAGCTCAAACCGATTCCCCGACGACATGCCGATGAACTCGCGAGAAGATGGGGAAATGGGCAGGTCCCTCCGGCGGCGGCGCCGGCGGGACCGTACCGTACCTTGGGAGGCGGATCGGGCTTTCTGGGCTTGCGAGTCGCTTTCATGGCGGCTGGAATGAGGAGGAGGAGGAGGAGGAGGAGGAGGAGGGTGGATAGTGCTTAGCAGCACGGCGGAAGGGAGGGGGTTTCGTTCGAGCACTGTTTTCGAGCTTGGGATTTTACAGGGACGGCATTGAAGGGAAGGAAGCGGGAAATCTGTGCGAAGATTGAGGCTTCAAAACGCGTGTACAAAGCCAACAAGGCGTTATGATTTTTATTTTTATTTTTTTGAATTTCCTCCCTAATTTTTCTTGTATTAAGGAGCAAGTCATTCCAAATTCCGTACAGATAGTATTTGGAATTTATAACTTATTTTTTATTTTTTGAACCTAAAACCTATGACACATAAATTCCAAAGTCTAACACGTATATTCTAATATTTATCTAGATTTCACTTGCGTTATTAATTGAAGGATTGTAATGAATCATCACATTCAATGACCATTACTCACCACTATATTCCATTAACTATAACTTATATTTAGACGTTAAAAATATGAAACATTAACAAATTAAAAATTTCAATCATCATTGAAAGCTTAGAATAATAGTTCCAAATTATATATTTATCATTGAATGCCTTGGAGTAGCATAGGAATGCGCAAACACTTGCTTCATGCTTTAGATTCCAAGTTGCAGGTTTCATCTATCTAGAACTTGAAAACTACTCCCTAATTTTTTAAACCTAAAATCTACGTTGCATACTTTAGAACCGATTATTGGGAAATTGTTTAGTTCTAGGTTCTAAGTTCAAAAGCGTACTTCAAAAGTGTCACACACATAAAAAAAGCATTACCTTATAATTTTCTAGACTCATATAATTAATAATTGAGATGATATTGATTTTTACGTGATTTATAAATCGTTTGATAAGTTTTTCCCCTTAAAAATTGTGTTGATTTTTGACGGCCCGTATGATAAATATTTTCATTTATTTAAGTAATCGATTTAGTTGATCGATCGTAGCTCAATAAGTATGATATGCGTTCGATTCAATTTGCATCTGAATTTTAGAAGATTTTATCTCCTTCGCATATTGCCGTCGGGTAGCATGTCATATGCACAATAAATTTATGATGCTCTTGTGAAACATCTAGGCCTTGTATTTGGGCTAGGTCGGTCCATTTAACTTTAGCAATCATCAGGGATGTTCGTGGTTCTATTCGAAGGTATTTTAAACCCGTAACGTTTACAATAATGGACTGTCGATGATTTATGTCGACTGATAAAGGCCTTCATCGATAACTCCCACCGTGGACAACTCTACAAATAATCTATTAATTTCTTAAAGTTAATTGCCTTGTTCATTGATGATTTCTCTGGCCAAACTTTACTATGTTCAATCGAGTTCATTACTAGTCAATAACAAGAGTTTTCCAATTTTTTGGTGTCGACATTAAGTTAGAAAGCTGAAGTGGTCGTGCGAAGCTAAAGGGGTGAATGATAATTATTGTGTTCAAGAAATCAATTTCTGACTAAAAATAAATTATTTTATTTATATTCCTCCAATGATTTTTCGAGGAAAAATACTTGTTTGATGATCACACAAAATTTATATTTATGGAATAGAAATTCGTTTGATAATGACACAAAAATTTTCCCTCCTGAGTGATGGCGGGAGGCAACAGCGAACAATGGGAAAACAGCAGTGGCAGGAGGCTGGCGATCGGCGGCAAGCAGTGACAAATGGGCAACTAGCTAATAGTGAGAGGGAGCGATGTGAAAAGTTTTTACTTCTCGTTTTTATATCAAACCTATTTTTGAAATAATTTTTTTCCACAAATAGAAAAATAAAATTGCGTTACCAAACAGATTTTTATTTCAAATCTATTCTCCATAATAAAAAATCAAAAAATCAAAAATCATAATGATTATCATGCATGTCCTAAAACACCATCGAAGTATAAAAGGCAAAAGAGAAATTAAGTTGAATTGAGTCATCATATTCATCAATCCAGTGGTGAAGAAGCCCATTTGCAGAATTGGGCTGGTCGTCCCCGGACACTGCCCAATGTTTAAATAGGAGGGCTTATATGAAATTCCCAATGGCTGTATTCCAATTGCCGTGCGTTGTATAGAGCTTTTCTACTCCTCTTGCGCTTGGCAAGTGAAAATAATAATTACATTGTTAGTTAATTTTACAAGCGATCGATTCCAGAGCAGGTAAGCTCTAGATATAGAACTCGTAACCTACCCTGTTAGAATTGGTTTTCGATTTTTGAAACCTAGAACCTAGCCTATTTGACCAAAAACCGATTGTGGAACCCACCTTGTTTTTTGGGTTTAATTCCAAGGTCTAGCTAAGAATTTGTTTTTCTTTTGTTCATTTTTCTGGTTTCATTTTTTATAGCAAAAGCACATGAGCAATAAAATGATTTAAAGTAAAAGATGAACAACATACATCCCTATCCGCCCAAAGCAACAATTTATAAGATAAACATGTAATCATTATAAGTATAGACGATAACAAGTTCAAACATGTAATATAAAATACAAACCGTAAAACTCCATCATTCATTTATCCATAAAAATATTGCTCCAAATTCTAACCACTTGAAAATAAAACAAACCACACGGCTAAATTTGCAATAAATTTATACAAACCTTAGCCTAGATGTTAGAAGCAGAGAAACTAGGGTTTTTTTTAATACCTTTTCTAGTTTTACGAAATTGGTTTTGAAATGGATTTCAAAATCGGCTCAATTCTTGAGAGGACTTTCACCCGAAACTGTGGAAACGGACCCGTTTTCATGTAAGTCTAATTCAATACCTAAGTAGAACTTGTTTGATTACACACCCTCAATAAATCGATCTGAAGTCCTTTAGAAGTGTATAGCCATCATGCTTTGCTGTTATTGGTGGAAATCAGGAGTCAATTTCATAAACGTTTCCGATGTACCAATAGGGTTGGGGGCAGTTCTCGCAAAAGGACAAGTGGCATGTCAATTTGAGATATGTCCATAAATCAGTCAACACCTCCTTATGTCTTGCAGCTTCCATAGATCTCCACAAATTACATCTCCAGGTCGCACAGGACAATGAAATTGCCACCACTCGTTGTCTTTTTAAGCTGCCATTCCGAGAAGATTGATATTTTTCCGAAAAGAGGAAAAGGGTTTTTTTTTTCCTTTCATTGAAGCACCTAACTTTCGCGGGCAGGCACTATATTCAATCTTCACCTAATATGTCCGAACATCAACTCCCCACCTAACCCACCAAATTGGCTTTAGCCCCAAATTGCATTACAAGATGCTCCTTGATAACGACGAGGTTGAGGAATTTCTTTTGGGATTGGAATTCGTAAGCCTCCTCCTCGCTTACCTCGTAAAGATATCTTCTGCACGAGCTTAAAAGATCTCGATCATTGAATCATATAAAGCTCACATTAGATCCATCTAATTCTGGCGTTAATATGCATTGGACTCATACATGCCTATAAAATTTGCTTTGTTGTACCTGATCTTTCTTGCAAGATTTGTCTTTCTAATGCCGATATTGCTCTAATTTTTTGGGATGGTTCATGTTGTTTTCGACCGATGGAACTTTGTCTTCTTCCCACCCAATATTCCTTGTAAGCTTCATGTTTTGAGCCGAAAAAAGAAGAAGAAAAAAGGTGCCTTTCCGTTGCAGATATCCGCAGGAGTCCAGAGAAAGCAATCGAAGGAATAGCAAGCGAAGGGACGAATGGTGCTTGACGTACGAATTGTGCGAGACCGCCCTCGAGAGGCCAAGTTCGATTTCGACTCTTCAAATGTACTTGTCACGGGGGCCCAAGATGCACTTATAAAGGCATTTGGTGTAAGAAAATTGCCCGGCTTAATATGGAATTGTCGTGTTATCGATCGAGGTAGATCACACCTTGGAAGGTACTAACGAGAACGTGAATTGTGCATTGTCTCGAGGGTAGGTAAGATGCGAGATTTTTTAGCACGTGACATATGAGGCCTTACATATGTTCGACCCTACAAGCTCAAAGGAAACAACATGTTCATCTGTCATCTGCAATAATAACAATATAACAATCATGTGCAAACTCCACCTAAACTCTCTTATCCTTGTATTTCAGACAATCTCTCCTGTAGTATCCTACCTCATTATAGTGATAACATTGATGGTTCCAACCGTTGGATCTCGATTTAAAACGGCTCTTCCATCTGTTACCTCCAAGCTTTTTGTGTGCGTCTCTATCTTGGATAATCAAACTTTGTTCGATATATTCCACTAAGTTATCTTTTAGTAAATTCCTTTGCCACATCTAAGAAAGCAAAGTAGAGTGCCTCTTCTAAAGTAATCATAGTGAGCCCCCGAAGCTGTGAATCAGTAAAATGCTTGAAAGAATCTTATAGAGAAGCCAAAAACATCACGCCTCGTTTTTCATTAGGTAAGGCCTCATTGACGCTTTTCAAGTTGATCATGATTTTCTTGAACTCATCTAAATGGGCTTTGATAGATGTGCTCTCAACCATTCGAAATCGAAATATTTTTTAAGTGTATAAAAGTGATTCTTCATCGGATAAAGTGCTTCAAGCTTTGCCCACAATGCTGAGGCATCCTTTTCTTCAACCACTTCCATCGATACTTTATTCGACAAATTCAACAAGACTATACTTTTTGTTTTCTCCATCAACTTTACCTTATCTATCTCTCTCATGGTTTCTAGCAATTTATCTCTACCATCTAATGCTTATACCAAATCTTAAATTGTCAATAGAGCACGCATCTTTATGCTCCACAACTCAAAGTTGTTCTTCCCATTGAACTTCTAAATCTTGAATATTGCTTCAAACATAATTGCTAGCACAATATTTCTAGATCGTGAGATTTTATGGAATTATTGTCAACTGTTCTAAAAGTTTAAGTCTTTAGTTGAAGGTTTAGCTCTAATATCATATAAAATTTTGTGAAATCATTGTTAACTATTCTAAAAACTCAAGCTTTTATATGAATGCATAGTTTAATATTTAATTATTCCAACACAGATAGTAATTAGACAAACAAAACCCAAAATCAACACTAGAAACCCAAACCTTAGCTCTAATATCAATTATAGTGAATATAGTGCGGAAGCTAATGGATCTTGAATTAAAGTCATGTACGAGAATAATAAACCACTAGAGAAATCGATTGGGGACAATAATGACACCATAATATTACTTGGTTCCATTAGAGTGTTGGTATTTACTCCGTGGAGAGAACTAGCCACTAAGACTTCCATCATGAATTAGGAATTGCTCAGCCACCGATTACATCCAATATAAAGCCACAAAAGTGTTATCTTGCAATATGTCCCTTTTTATATACAGTATTTATAACAAAATAGGAAACCCCTTTTCACAAAACCTACTCAAATTAGGAATATAACATTTTTTTTTTATCGAACCTACTCTACACCTACTTTAAGATTGTGTTTGGCAGTTATGATAAAATTCAGGATAGGAAAAAATTTATCATGTTCTACGTCTGGTGTATGCTCAAGATAGGATAAAATCGAATATAAAGAGATTATAGGTTGGATAAAATTATCCCATGAAGAGGTGAAATAAAGATGGATAGGAATTCTGATTTTATAATAAGAAGGTTATTTTTCTCAAAAACAAACTTCTTAAATTAACAAGTCTAAAATATTGACAAAAAAATTAACAAGTCAAAAATTATATTTCAATATAAATAATATTTGAATTCTAATATAAGAAATTCAAAATAACAAAAAATAATTTTTTTAAATTTAAAAATATTTATATTTTTGAATTTAATTCTATTTTATAATATAAACTCAATATAAATATATATATTTATTCCATACTTTAAGTGTTTTAATATGTTAGGCATATTAGCACAGTTTTCTATTTAATAAAATTTATTAGAGAATGATGGAAAGGAAAGAAAGAAATAAAAAATAAATTAATTAAAAAAGAGAGTAAAATAAAGTAAAATATATTTATATATCTAAATAAAGTAGACTCGGAGTGTCACAAAAAAAAAAAAATTACTATATTCATTTGTAAAATTTGTGGTTCATTTATATTAATATGCTGTTTATACCAAATAATAAATGTAATATGATGTGAATATATCCGACTTTATTACTACAATAATCAAATAGTAATTGATAGTATATAGTTATATCTTATCAAGTCCTATAATGCTTAAAAATCAGAATGACCAAACATAGCATAATTCTCATTCTCAAGCTTTTATCTTATTTCCTTGTAGGGTATGGAAATCAAAATTTGCTAAATCATCTGAATCTAAATTATTCCTATTTCAATTCCTAAAATTAGGTCGTCTCCTTTTCGTTTCCTTTTTTTTTTTTTTTTTTTCCGTCTTTTCCCTTTCTCTGTTTTTTTCGAAGCGCCCGTCAGCATGATCTCCTCGGCGACGAAGTTCTTCACCGAAGGTTACGGAGTTTGTTGAGAGTTGGCACAACTCCGGTAGAAACTTCTCAGCACGAGTAATTTATTTAATTTATATAATGATTCAAAAAAAAAATTCAACCCCTGGTGGTGGGGCCCGCTTAATGAAGGATAAGGGGCGCCACGTCATCAAATCTGAATTTTCATTAATCTGGCCACGGACCACGAATTACAAAGTACGGAATCACCTGCTGATTAGTCCCACGTTAGAAGAGACCAACGTTTGCCCCTTGGCACGACATCCCCCCACCTACAACACGAGCGACTTCCCGTCATTATTTTACTAAAATAATGGGTTGTCAAAAATAAATAATTTAGACGACGATTCGCTTTGGCAAATTAAGTAAATGAATAAACTAGACCAAAACCCCTCCATTCCCACCTGAAAAAAGAGGTTAGAAAATAATTAGATATAATTTTTTTTTTATTAAGCCAAAATTTTGCTATTTGAGATTCGATTTTTGTTAAATCAGAATATGGCGAAAATCTTTGAATCTTGGTAGACTTCACATGAGAAAATCCCATGTCCATTAGCTAAATCACGTGAAACTCAACAGTTTGTGAATTATTGTGACACTCTCTTCTAATGAGGAGGTATTTTTGCAACTCACATGGTCCACATGGGAAAATCTCGTGAGACTTCACATGGGAAAATCTCATATCCATTGCTGAATCATTAGAAACTCATAGAGTTCATGAATTATTGCGACGCTCTCTTCCAGCGAGGAGGTACTTTCAAGAGTTATGGCATAGGCATGCTTTAATGGACTATATATTGTATCATATGTGTTTAATAGATTACATCAAATCGTGGATCACATTCCAATAAAATACTCGGATTCCTTCTAGGTGATCTCACTATAAACAAAATTTCCTAAATTTTTTCTTTCGAATCACAATCCGCCCTACTCACCACTTCATTGAAGAAATAAATTTACCTCCGTGCTTTTTCAGTGGTTGGTGCAGTAATTGCACCGCGCGACAATAATACATGAAGAGCCAATTGATGACAGACGAGGGTCTTTGATGTTACGGTGTGAAGTTAATTGGAATGTACACGACATAGAAATCGGGACCAGGTCGATTAGTGACACAATAACACTACATCAAACAGTCAACCGTGCAGAAGTGGCTTGGAGTACAACGTTGTGGCCAACGTGTAGACATGCTAACCAAGAGAAGAGAGAGAGAAGACCGCTAAATGGTCCGCCGACATCAATCAATTTGGGTTAAAGGTTATGGGAGTTTTGTCCTTGTCCTAGGATTGGCACGACACAATGGCGCGGAAAGAGGATCATGCTTATCCCGATGAACCGGACGCGTTTGATTAGTCATGGCATCGCCCTCAATCGCACTCGGTGCATGAATACGTGATGACGCTCGAGATTTGGAGATGCCTTTTCTTCTCGATCGGGAGGGAAGGAGTCGGGTTCTGCCTCCGCTGTAGTCGAGCAGGTTAGCTTTGTGATTAATTGCCATAATTAAAAGGAGGTTGGGGACGAAGTTTCATTATCATTCAGAAACTACCCAAAGTACCTTGTGTATAGAAGATGTGGTCCATGTCGGACCCAACCTTAGAGATAGTAGTTCCGTGCCAACAACTTTTTCGAATTATCATCTCTAGTAACCTACACACTTTCTCCTCCATGTCTCGCCACCTTAGCCATGCCTACCCTTTCTTTCTCTTTTCAGAAGGGCGTACCAAGTTGTCGGCAAAATTCACTAACAACCTAATTTGGACGCAAGATATTTATAACGAACTAATATAAATGAGATCGCACGCCCCCTTTTTTTAATTGGGTTTTCAGATCGATGTGAAGTCATTTAAAATCTTTCGAATTCTAAGTGGAGATTGATTGAGACCGGCGTGGAATTGGAGAGAGCGAGGGGGAATCGAAGTGGAGCACGCGATGGAAATTGAACGGGGGTCCATTCCAAGTTGAAGTAGTCTCTGTAGGGAAATAGTAGTGTCTTCCCAGCCAAAAAAAAAAAAAGAAATAAAAAAAGGAAAGAAGGAAGCAAAATGGGGAAATGTCACCGGGACTTCCGGTAGCCGGTGGTCGATCCCCGTGGTTGGTGGGGGAAGCCTTTTAGTCCGGGGGGAGTTTGGTAATCATGAGAGTGGGCGACAACACGTGTTGCCACGTCAGCATTTCGCCCTGCCGAGTCCTCACTTCTTCCGATTTCTTAGAGAGAGACCCCTTCTCCGGCACTCCTCACCTGCAACGCGGCAGCAGACCAGAACAAAAAGAAAAAGAAGAAGATATATATATATATATATATTATGTATTTATTGCATCAGGCCTGATGCGATTTTTTTATTTCCCCATTTATTATATGCGGATTTTTTTTCCCTTTAAGGTTTTAAAAGTCCAGACTTTCTCGAAATTTTTTAAAACATTACAAATTAGTAAAAGGTTGTATTAAAAAACAAAAAAGTTCGCTTCGATCGATAAAGTAGTTTTGTTTTTTTATCCTTTAAACCGGCCAGATTAGTGGGATTTACCACGAGAGACATAATTAATGCCCCGATTTTTATTTTAAATTATATGAGAGGATTTGAATTGAGGGGAAAAGACAAGCTTTATCCATTTAGGGTATTCATTAAGAGGTCGAGGAGGCCATTTTTGTATAAATGGAAAATTCGAATAATAGGGTAAAGTCCAAATCTTGGAAAATAAAAAAAAGAGATTTATATTAGAAAAAAAGGCATGTATATTTTAAATTATATGAGAGGATTTGAATTGAGGGGAAAAGACAAGCTTTATCCATTTAGGGTATTCATTAAGAGGTCGAGGAGGCCATTTTTGTATAAATGGAAAATTCGAATAATAGGGTAAAGTCCAAATCTTGGAAAATAAAAAAAAAGAGATTTATATTAGAAAAAAAGGCATGTATACTCCTCGCTCACCAACCCCCCTTCCCCAGCTTTCTCGCAATATAAATTTGCAGAGTTTCAAGCCTCCATTTTGACATTTTCCCCTTCACTCCATGCCTCTCTGACTCTGCTTCTCCCCCTCCCTCTCCTCTCTCCGTCCTTCTCTCTCTCTCTTTCTCTCTCTACCGGCCATGGAGGCTCTGAGGCCCGCCGCCGGCTCCGTCTCGTCTCCCGACCCGCGCCTCTCGATCCCCGGATCGAGGCTGGTGAGTTTCCGGAGGACCCAGCTGGGGTTCGCGTCCAGCATTCGAGCCAGGTCCCTCAGGCGGGCGTGCTCCGGCGACGGTGCGCAGAGGGTGAGCGGGAAGGCGGGGAGGAGGCAGCAGCAGCAGCAGCAGCAGGTGAGGTGCACGGCGGAGGGGATCGAGAGGGGCCTGCTCTTCGGGGACAGGGGCGGCGTTGGCGGCCGCGTCGAGGCGGCGGAGGGCGTCATCGGCGTGGCGGTGCCGGAGAGGTTCAAGGTGGTGGCGCTGATGGCGTGCGCCATGTGCCTGTGTAATGCCGACCGGGTGGTGATGTCCGTCGCCGTCGTCCCCCTCGCCGCGCAGCACGGCTGGTCCAGCTCTTTCCTGGGCATCGTCCAGGTACCCTTCTTTTCTTTTTATTTTCTTGTTCCTGAAAAACATATTTAATCGAATTTTTTTTTTTTTAAATTTTTCATAGTTTTAATCAAGCATATCCTTTATTAATATATTCTCCAAATAAGGAATAAGATCTTGTTGAAGGATGTTTTTAGGATTATGACAATAAAAGTTGAATGTTCAGATACTCATTAAGGATACTTAACTAATGATTTTTTTTTTCATTTTTGGAATATCAATTGCATAGTATTACTAGATAAATTACTACATTAAACGAGAATTACATACTTTCCTTGGTAACAACTTTCATCTAGAATTTGTTTGCAACTTTTCAAAAAATCAAAATAATTTATATATGTTTCCAATAGGATAAAGACAAAATTTTCTTGGAATCTGTTGCTGTCGTGTTTTTTTTTTTTGTTAAATATCCCACCTGGAAAATAGAAAAATGAATTAAATATGTGTGGTGGGCGAGAAAACTATGTCCGTTGGTTCGCCGCCTCCTGAAAGAAAGAAAGCTTTCCAGCTCGGAACCCTAGCGGGTCCAGCCGGTCCCCAACCCCGGACTGCCGACCCGAACACGGAAGCGGGAAGGCGCGAGCGAGTCCAATCCATCTGAGCCCTTCGATGCTGATCTTGGCGTGATCTAAGAGCTCGGATGTATGGTTCACATTGAAATCGAAACGCTCGAAATATCTCTTGGTTCTAGTGATGCCACGTGGACCTATTAAAGTGGATTCTTTTGGATAATTTTTTTTTTTAATGTTACCATAATGAAATAAAGATTTGGTGATTTAGATAATCGAAAATGGGAAAATCATACCTAAAACTCCTTTTATAGTTCGCACGTTTACATAAATTTTGCATTTTACCAACAAGAAAAGACTAACCTCAAGGAACCCAAAAAACAAATTTTTTTTTTATGACAGTATACATGATTGGATACGGTAGGTTATTTATTTATTCATTTATAAAGAATAAATCTCTTTCCAAAGTTTCTCACGTCATTTTCAAGTCAGCGTCGCTTACCAACTTGTGCTCCTCTGCTCCTGTAGTCATGGTAAAGATGTCAATTTATTTATTTATTTAATTTTTGGTAAAATCAATTTATTTATTATTCAGGGCTAGCTTTGTGTAGAATCAAATAAAGTTGGTAGGTCACTATGTAGCAATCAGTGATGAATGTAAACAGAAATTTCGGGCTAAGTACACTAGGAGTCTGTATAACTTTCGTACAACGCTCACTGACTTTGATCGCCAAAACTTTTTTTTTCGCTCACTGAGTGTCGTAAGTTTTAAAAAACGTTCACTGAGTGCCAATTCTAACGTGCCGCTGAAAAGCTGATATGGCCGTCGGAAAAGGCGACGTGGCGTTGGTGAACAATATTTTAATATATTTATTAATTTTTTTTTTTAATTTTTTTTTAATTTTTTTTTTAATTTTTTTGATTTTTTTTTCTTTAAGGCCGGTGAGGGCGAGGGTCACCGGTGGCCCTCGCCGGCCCTAAAAACAAAAAAAAAAAAAGCAAAAAAAAAAATTGAAATTTTTTAAAAAGAGTAAAAGCGGCGTCATTTTGTCTCGAAAAGTCACGTCGGCGTCGAAATTTATTAAAAAAAAAAAAAAATCATTAAAAAATTCCACGTATGCATTTTGGCAATTAATGAACGATTTTTGGCCGGAAGTGGCACTTAAGCGAACGATTTCACTCCAATGTGACATTCAAGTGAACGGAAAAAAAGTTTTGACCAAAGTGAGTCTTAGTACGAAAGTTATGGCACTTCTAATGTCCTAATCTCAGAAATTTCTAAGATTTCCAACGCTTTCTTGGCTGACGAGGTATGTGTTTTTGTGCGTCTGCGTTTGGCTGCAGTCGTCTTTCCTGTGGGGGTACGTGTTCTCGTCGGTGGCCGGAGGAGTGCTGGTCGACAAGTACGGCGGGAAGAGGGTGATGGCGTGGGGCGTGGCGCTGTGGTCGCTGGCCACTCTTCTCACCCCTTGGGCCGCCAACCACTCGACGGTCGCCCTTCTGGCCATTCGGGCGTTCTTCGGGCTCGCCGAGGGCGTCGCTCTCCCCTCCATGAGCACCCTCTCGTCGAGGTAAAAACCGTCTTAGCTTTATTGCTCTCTCCGGTGGTTTGGTGTGGCAAATAGACAAGTAGTTGGCCTGAAATTGTAGCTCTAACGGGGCCGATTCGAACTAGGTGGTTCCCGACCGATGAGCGAGCGAGCGCGGTCGGGATATCGATGGGTGGATTTCACCTCGGCAATGTCGTAGGCCTAGTTCTCACCCCGCTGATGATGTCGACCGTCGGCATTTCCGGTCCGTTCCTTCTCTTCTCATCGCTTGGGCTGCTTTGGGTAATGAAGTGGGCCAACGGAGTGACCAGCCATCCCCGAGAGAGTCGGTTCGTCAGTGCATCCGAGCTGCGACTGATCGAAGATGGGAAATCGAATGCTGCGGTCAGGACCGGAGAAATCCCGTCGATCCGTGTTTTACTGTCGAAGCCGCCGGCATTGGCGATCATTCTAGCCAACATCACCAACAACTGGGTTAGTTTCGCTTGACAAAGCTTCAGTAGTAACGTACTTGATCTTTTATGCAATCTATCTTATAAGCGGCGAACATCGATCACAGGGATATTTCGTTCTGCTCTCGTGGATGCCGGTTTACTTCAAAACTGTGAGTATCACGTTCCCGACACCGTCATTTGTCCGGCAAATCATCGGACCGAGATGAAGTTCGATTGATCGTTCTGGTTTCTTTTGCGGTACTTACAGGTGTTTAACATAAATCTGAAGCACGCGGCTTGGTTTAGCGCTGTTCCATGGGGAACAATGGCAGTATCTGGGTACATTGCCGGCGCAGCATCCGATTATTTGATCAAGGCCGGGTACTCTCTGACGCTAGTGCGAAAGGTCATGCAGGTAAAATTTCTCGATTCTTCCTCCCGATAAAATCGCCTCGATGAGCTATGTCATCGATGATCATTTGCTGATGCTTGCTCGTGTCATTTTTCCACAGTCGATCGGTTTCATTGGGCCTGGAATTGCATTGCTCTGTTTGAATTACGCCAATTCGCCGGCCATCGCTGCCTTGTTCATCACGGTTGGGCTAAGCCTCAGTTCATTCAGTCAGGCCGGCTTCCTCCTAAATATTCAAGTGAGTTCACGTAGGATAATACCATCTCGTTACAGAGATGTCCAGTGCATACTTCTTGACTCAATGCCTTATCAGTCAGGAGATTGCCAATCACATTCTGATCAATCTTTCCTCTTCTTTTCCATGTAATCAGGATATAGCTCCAAACTGTGCAGGATGTCTTCATGGTAAGTTCTCCCTGCATTGTAACTCGAATAGCTTCTTCTGAACTTCAATTTCTTGCATGTCAACTCAAGAACCGAACTTTCTTGGTGCAGGTATCGCGAACTCAGCAGGAACAGTTGCTGCAATAGTCAGCACGATCGGTACCGGTTACTTCGTGCAGTGGCTCGGATCTTTCCAAGCGTTTCTTACGGTCACTGCCGCTCTCTACTTCGTCACTACTGTATTCTACAACCTCTTTGCTACCGGAGATCGAGTTTTCTAGATGGACACTTCATCAATTCCTCATTGTCGTGTCGTCGGGACAGATCAAGCGGGTCTCCTTCAGAAGCCATAGCTGTGATTCAAATTTTGTGTATTTAGGTTCTTGGTAGAATCTGAAAGAGCAGTTTAATGCTGTATATATATAGCTTATTCTTTTTGTTTTTCCCCATTCACTTGAACTCTTATCCCTCATATTCTGTCAATTGTAACTCTACCAAATGAGTGAAAACTAGAAAGGCCATTCCTGCATCTTATTCATTGCTGAGATTACTTCACTAATTCTAATTGAGTCCATCCGATAGGGAAAATTATAAGGAGTGATCGGTTCTTGATTCGATTTAAGTCCATCTTGAAATTGAAAATTAAGGACCAACTTGTTTAGTTCAATTCCAAGGTGGTCCAGTGGACTAGTCGAGCTCAAAGGAGAGAATGCCTTTGAACTCCATGTGAGGCGAAGGAGGTCCAGAAAAGGGAAAGATCGGAAGAGGAGAGTAAGCATGAGCATCGTGAGACGAAAGGACAAGACTGAAAGAGGAGACAAGATAAAGTGAGATATTTTAAAAAATAAATAAATAATGAAAAATGAAAAATAATGGTCTAGGTGGCCAGGTTCCCTCTTAGAATTGGGAATTAGACTAGCAAGACATGGTTCCACTTTTAGAAATTGGGAACCAGATCGGCACTTTTGAGGGTTCAGTTTGGTTTCGGTGGTTCTCGATTCAGTCGATCCACCTTGCTCACCCCTAAAAATTACAATGTGTTGGGTATGTGTGGGTATATATCAATGAGTTCTAGTCACTTATTAAGTAACTAAATAAAGAGAAGATATCTTTGAACTAATTATAATTGTCCGGGCATTAATTATTCTCATAAATCATGTAATCAATGCATTGAAAATCCAAAACCTATGTAAGATGCATTTCGATAGCTCTCGCATATTCTTGGCTCCATCGTTGGGAAGAATATGGACATCTGGATTTTAGAGTGCCAAAATTTGGCACAATGGAATACTTAATTGCCAAAAGTTATGAAATATACACTTAAGTGCCAAAATAAAAATAAAAATGATCAATTCGGCCAAAATGCTAACATGACACTTTTCTGACGTGTTGGGGTCGAAACGGCATTGTTTTGGGTGCTGATATGGTCAAATAAGCCTAAAACGATGCCGTTTTGACCAAAATTTAATTTTTAATATAAACATTAATTAAATAATATTAAAAGTGAAATTAAAAAAAAAAGAGAGGTAAAAGCGTCCCTTGCCTGTGGCTGCCGCCCCGTCGCCAATGGGCGACGACGATAGACGACAACGGCTGGGAGAGGGTCGCTACCCTCCCCTAGATCTAGGTAAGGGTTGGTCGCCCTTGTGACCCTCGCCTAGGTCGAGGTGAGGGCGGTTGACCCTCGCCTAGATTTAGGAGAGGGTTGTTGCCCTCTCCTGGCATCTGGCCCTCGCCTTCGGTCATTAAGGGTCACCAACCCGCGCCTAGGCGTCAGCGACTCTCGCCATCCGTCGCTACCGCCCCACCGGCGATGGGGTGGCGGCCATAGGCAGGGGATGCTACTGCCTCTTTTTTTAAAAATTTCGCTTTTAATATTACTTAATTAAAATTTATATTAAAAATTAAAATTTGGCTAAAACGGCGTCGTTTTGGGCTGATTTAGCCATTTTAGCGCTCAAAACAATGTTGTTTTGGGCTTATTTGGCCATGTTAACACCCAAAACGACGTTGTTTTGACCTCAACTCATCGGAAAAGTGTTACGTCAATATTTTGGCCAGATTTTTTTTGCCGTTTGCACTTAATTGATCATTTTTGCTTTGATCTTGACACTTAAGTGTACATTCCGTAACTTTTGGCATTTAAATGTCCTATCGTGCCAAGTTTTGACACTTGGGCTATACTTTTGCCGAAGAATATGTAAAACTATCATTTCTTTCTTTTATGGTATACAACACTCAAATCACAATGGCTCGGATGTCTAATTTTCTCAACAACCAGGGGTAAAACTTGATGTGAGGGAGTTGGGCTTTATTCGGTTTCATTCGGTCGGTGTCCAAATCATTGTCCATTTCCATCATTATGTCCCTATGTCGTTATGTATTGTAGCTAAATTCTTCGGCACCACTTGATTAGTAATGCTATATCACTAGTACAATCTCCATGCTTTGAACGTGCAGCACGATTTTTGATTTTTTCATATGCAACACTCAAATCACAATGACTCGAACGTTTCATTTTCTCAACAACTAGGGATAAAACTTGATGTGAGGGAGCTGTCCATATCATTTGCCAATTCCATTATGATGTTGCTACATTGCTATGTATTATTGCTAAATTATTCGGCACCACGTGATTTGTAATGCTATATCACTAGTACAATTTCCGTGCATTGCACGTGTCGCACAAGTTTTTGATGTTTGGTATAACACTCAAATCACAATGGCTCGAATGTCTAATTTTCTCAACAACTAGGGGTAAAACTTGATGTGAGGGAGTCGGGCTTTATTCGGTTCATTTAGTCGGGGTCCATATTGTTTTCCATTTCCATTGTGATGTTGTTACGTTGCTATGTATTGTAGCTAAATCATTCGGCACCGCATGATTCATAATGCAATATCACTGCTACGATTCCCGTGCAATTGCAAGTGTTGCACGGGTTTTGAATTTTTTTTTTTTTTGGGTTTAACGAAGTACTACTTGAAAGCCCTAGTTCGAAACATAGCTAAAAAGTATTAATTTGAAACGCATACCTAAATTTGATTTTGGTCCTCGCACTTAGGCTCCGTTCATTTCACAGAAAATATTATTTTTTGAAAAATATTTTCTAAGAAACTATTTTTCAGAAAACGTAAGTATTTTCAAGTGTTCGGATGAAACTTGATTTTGAAATGGAAAATTTTTTCTGCTGTTCACTTAAGAAAATATTTTCCTTTATAAACTCTTTTCAATATTTTATTTTTTAAAATCATTATTCATTATTTTAAAGAAAATATTATTAAATTATTTTTTCTCCCCGTTTCGAGCTTGCACGATCGGCTCATCAGCAAGGTGAGCTCGAGGCGGTGATGCTTAGACCTTGCAGATTGGTGACGCTTGAGCCTCGCCGTGGTTTGGCGACGCTTGGGCGTCATCAATCTGGCGAGGCCCATGCCTTGCCGCTTTTGGCGACACTCGGGCGTCATCGATCTGCAAGGCCCGAGCCTCACCACCGTTTGGCGGCGCTCGGGCATTGTTGATTTGCGAGGCCTGAGCCTTGTTGCTATCTAGTGAGGCCCAAGCGTTGCCGATCTAGCGCTCGAGCCTTGTCGCCTCTGGCGACACTCGGGCGTCGCCAATTTGTGATGCTTGAGCCTCGCTGTCGTTTGGTGACGCTAGATTGGCGAGCTTAGCTCGCTTGTTGCTCGGCCATTGCCATGGTCGGTGACCGGCCTGAAAAAGAAAAACAGCAAAAAGAAAGACATAAAAAATAAAGAAAAAATAAAAATTGATTTTATTAAAAAATAACAAAAAAATTCGAATTTATGAAAAAAAATAAAAAATTTGATTTTAAAAAAATAGAAAGAAAAAGTGAGGACTAATAAGAGGTGTGAGATAGAAGGGAGTGAGTGTGTAAAATGTTTTCTCCAACTTGAAAAGTGGAAAACATTTTCTCCCACTTTAGAAGACTTTTTTTTTTCCTTCATGGAAAATGTTTTCCCCAATGAATTTATTTTCCGTGAAACGAACGTTGGAAAATTCGAAAAATATTTTCCTGGAAGTTATTTTCCATTAAACGAACGGAGCCTTAGAGGTAAAAATTTTTGAAACTCTTCTTTTCATCTTATTCTTTCAATGTATTACCTTATTGTGATTTTTCATTACTTTATTATTATTAAACTTGTCCCAACTATTATGTTATAATGATATCTACTTTGACATCCAGCTATTCACGTATCTCTTTCATTCTTTAACCTATATTATTATATATAGCAAATAAAACCTCCTGCTTTTTAAGGGATCTCAGTTAAATTTCCCTGCGAATCTCCCTAATGACTTATTTTACAAATATTATGTATACGAACAAAGGTGAAACTTCATAAATTTATTTTATCCCTTATGAAAGTTCGAAGATCTTTTATTTTGCTACTTCTCTTTCCACATTTATTGATACAATTTCTCTATGTTATGTCTTTTCATCAATAATTTTTATTTCAGTATTTGATGATTTAAATATATCGTAATAAAGTGATTTGCTTAATCTTTCAATTGTTGATTTCTCACATACATATAATCCGTGTGCACATTTGCTATTAGAATACCTTCATATCATATTTGTATGGTTTCTATTTTTGAACAACCGGTTTGTCAATCCAAGTCCTAAACATTTAGTCGAAAGATAAACTGTAGCCCTAACGCGGGCAATTCAAATTAGGTGTTTCTCGAGCCAAGGGCTACTGAGCACATTTGGAAGATTAATGGGGGGTTTTTCACCTCGGCAACGTCGTGGGCTTGATTCTCACCCTTCTAATTATGTCATTGTTTACACAAAAAAACATAATCAACACTCCGTGATGGATAAGTGATGAAATTATATCGTTCGGATGAGATTGGTTAATGCGATTAATTCAACTCATGGAACAATCGACTAGTATACGGCATGGGCATCGACATTTGTGACTAGTCAACAACAACGCGATGTCAACATGTACGAGCAGTTGAGAGATGTTTGACGAGACTTATCAATGGATCATATTGGGGTTTAGCCATCTTAATTTGGCTAAGCGTAGGAAGCAGGTGGCATTGGCCAGAGGCAGAGAATGAAGGCATCAATACCGAGTGATGGTTAAGTATCTATCCCAATAACTACAAGCTGTAGCCGATTTTGGGTAAGGTCGACATGTACATAGGAAGCTTGACATCTCAGGAGTACAGTTGTAGCCGTACTTAGGATAGTAACCGCTTGCAAAGCGATTGTAGTTTAGTGGGCTGTAAAATAAGGGCGCATGATCAATGAGAAGGATACCATGAACACACATTTCCAATGTATATTTATGGGTGAATCATTGTTACTATCTTTTCATCTGCAATTATCATTCATCCTTTTTGATACGTCACTTCTAGATTTACTATTTTGTCTTCACTATAAAATTGAGTGTATTCCTATCCAAAATCAGTACAAAACTTATTTCTATTAAAAAAATTTGAGAATGAACATTATTTCAAATAATGACTTAAGGTACCCTCGTTATCTAATAAAAGAGCCTGAAGTGTCATTTCAGTCTCAAAAAAGGGCTTGACCTTACTAATTGATCGATGACGTTTCTGTCATATATTACTTTTATTTTCTTTCTTTTTTTTTCCTTTTTTTTTTTAGTTTGTTCTTTCCATAAAAAAAAAGCTCAAAAAAGAACAAAAATTAAAACTTAAAAAAAAGGGCGGGGAGGGCTGGCTTTATTATTATTATTATTATTATTATTATTATTTGTTTTTGCTTTCAAGTTTCCTTTCTTTAAGTTTTAACTTTTTTTTTCTTTTTGAGTTTTTTTATACAGAAAAATAGAAAAAGCAAAAAAAAATAAAGATAATAAAAATGATGGAATGCCCTCGATCAATTAGTGAAGTCAAGCCATTTTTTGAAACTGACATGTTACTTTGGGTCCTTATTTGCAAATTTTCTGAATATGAATTTGCAACGGTGTGATTTCTCTCCTCTCACTTAAACTATTAATTATGAAAAACTATTATTTTCATCTAATTGTCTTTTATGTTTTGCCGTCATGTTTTATTCCTTTAGTTAATTTCTACTAGAAATTGTCCTAATACTGTAAACTCATCACGTTTACTAGTATTATACATTCATGGCATATGCGTGTACTTTTCTTGAATGATAACATTTAATTATGTTTATTTATTTAACTAGTAGAAATATAACATCCGTGATTTCGACCCTGAGAGGAATGGCTATAGGGTTCGGTGTGTTGATGGTAGGGATCAGCCATGGATTGTTCTAAGGATGGGTCATGGATCAGCCCGATCAGAATGGTAACCAATAATTGGTCATGGACTAATTGAGGGATCAGTTGTGCATCAATCCACTGACCATGCAAGTAGAATTGAGCCATTCAACTGTAGGATGTTTACTCGACCATTAGGATTAATCATGGGATAGTCACGTGTAATCACGGATCGACGGACTATTGTGGATCGGTCCTAATTGGTCGTGTCACGGTCGCGAATGATTCCGCCCGATCATGGATTGGCCGTGGACAATCATGAGTTGATCTGGTATGATCAAATATTGATCACAAATCAATTAATCATATGCAATTCCTTAATGATCAAGAGTTGGTCATGGATTGAATAAGCTCGATCATGGATCGATCGTGAATCGACCATGAGCCTTTGTGATGGATGGGGAACTTGACCAAAATGAGTCTTGGGATTGATTCGGCGACCCTAATGATGGTTAAGAGTCCGACTATGCCCTAGGCCTTATGCCAGGTCATGGACGACCCTTGACTTATTGTTGGACCACTTGATGGATTAGGACTGTGCCATGGGCTTGGCCGTAAGCCAGGACTTGCTTTGGCCTTACGATTGGCCATAGGTTCAATCATGGACTTACTTGGCCTAGTTAGTGTCGACCGACAAGTTGACCACCCAAACCCCTAATATAGCCAAGTAAGTGATTTTGCCTATGATCGAGCTCATGTAAGGCACTTCATTCACGAACTTCAGATTGGTCAGAATGGTTGGTCATAGGTGTACCTAAGGATCCCTCATTCAACCCTAGAAGCATTTCAAATAGTCGATTTCTCATGTTTGTCATATTCATGAGATAACGACAAAAGAGAATATTCTTGAATCCCTATGGTCATTTTATGACCATGGTGATTCACCACCTTAGGTGATATAGGAGTAATGATGGCTCAAGATATGCCTTGGGTAGCAAGTTGATGAGTCATGGCACAAATGGATGTAATTGAATCTTCGGTCATTAAATGACTATAGTGAATCATCACCTTAGGTGTCAAAGAAGAGATTATGTCATGATGTCTTAAGATTTGCTTTAGAGATTAAGGTGGTGAGTCATGGCACAAGTAGACTAATCGGAATAAAGCTTTAGAAGCTTCCATTAAGAGCCTATGGGCTTAGGTACCACCTTGGCCTAATCAGGGTGCCATCTATGCAAGAAGCATTAATGGTCATTTGAATGAGAGTTAGCTTAGATACACCAATGGAGAGGAAACAAGTAAGCTTCCAATCATTCCATTTAGGCCTTAGATTGCCACCTTGATAAAGTAGGTGTGCCACCTTACTAAACTAGGCTTGCCACTTAAGCAAAGTAGGCGTGCCATTTCTAGAAATGTGATTGGGCCATTTGTACATGTAATGATGGGGTTAAGGGGTATAAATAGGAAGAACCCCTCCTTCATTTTCACCATTTAGGCTTGCCACTTAAGCAAAATAGGTGTACCATTTCTAGAAATGTGATTGGGCCATTTGGACATATCATGATGGGGTTAAGGGCTATAAATAGGAAGAACCCCTCCTTCACTTTCACCATTTGGACCCTCTCCTCACGCCTCCTCTTGTGCGTTCTCTCTCATGCCTCCTCTCCTCTCTCTTTCTCACCCTTGCGTCCATCGCCACTCACCAAGCCAATCTCTTTGGTTCTTGGGGTTCGTCAAGGTAAGTAGAATTCCTTACTTCTCCATAGAATCATCATTTCCATCTTAAGTCTAGACGATACTCACTTGTCAAGACATGGGTAGGATGGATGACCATCATCTAGGATTGCGCATGTTATGATTTAAATGTGTGCTTGAGTCTTTCGCGATCAAAATGAAGCCAAGGTTCTTTTGGGTTGAATTCAACGCAAGGCAATGTTGTCCAAAACCATAAGACTTGAGTTGGCATTGAGGTGTGCCAATTTCATGTCTTGGATTGGTGCGAGGACTTTGATACTTGGTGATTGAGCCGAGCCTCAAATTTAGGATCTTTCACGGCATGACTTAGAATCAAGTCTTTGTGTGAACTTTGAAGGCGTATTTTTTGTGTTCATGCCTTGGCGGGATTGAGGTTCATTCAACTTGGAATCAATGTCAAGATGCAATGGCCTAAGCCAAGAGGAATTGGAATCGGTATTGAGATATGCCTAGCTCAAGTCTTGTTTGGCATGAGGATGGCCCAAGGGCGCGAGGCCTTGGATTGGCATTGTGGTGTACCAAATCTTAGTCTCATTTGACATGGAGATTGCCCAAATCAATGAGGTCTTGGTATAATATTAATGTGTGCCAGTTCCAAGTCTTGCTTGGTATGGGATTGGTCCTTAACGTTCGGTTCAAGCTATGAACCAAAAATCATGATCAGCATGCTATATAATATAATATTGAAGTTCATGGCACACACTTTGAATGAGATGCTCTCAAGCCTTATGTGTGTTCACTAAGATGAAAGATAAAAAATCGGCCGGTGTGATGCATCGCGTGTGATCAATTATGGAAGATAAGAATCGTTGTCACTCAAAGTGGGCAATGATGCCCCCACACCAACAAGATATCTTGTTAGTGAGAATGAGATGCCTCAACGCCAATAGGATACTTGGGTTTGAGCCCGGATGCCTCAAGTAAGGTAGCCCTAGGATTCTCCACGTCAATGGGATGCCCTAGTTGAACTTGGATGCCTAGCATGAAGCTGGATGCCTCAGTTGAGTCGGGAGGTCTTGGTCGAGCTAGGATGTTGATAGTGAACTTTGTATAAGTACCGGTTATGCATGAGTGAGTTATAATGTTGTGAATCAAGTTGAAATTAAATTGCATGAGAATTTTGCATAAAGTTATGACGTAGCATTGAAATTGCTATTGATCTATCATCAACACTGTTTACATGTGTGTTTTTGGCTAGATTTTAATGATAAGATGTTTTCTTAGTAGAGAATTAAGAACTTGCCACCTATATGTTTTGGTCTTCCTATAAATATGGAAGGGTCAGCCATATATTAATAGATGTCAAGGTTGAGATAACCTACCGAAAGTGTACTACAACGGTTTGGATCGAGGAGGGATAGGATGAGTTAGTCTTTCACCGTTATGTGGCTTGGTACACCTAGTCTTATGAGGACTAGATCGGCCCCTTTGTGGGTATAATGGGTCGATAAACCCAAGTGGTGGGACAACATCCAATGGGATGTATTATAGTCCTTAGTATTGGCTGGAAGCGGAAGGGTTTTCAATTTTGGTAGCTGCAGTTGTAGCAGAGTTAGTGACACCCTCGCCTATTTTGCTATTATGTAAAATAGATATAGTAGGAAAGATCACATGTACTTCATTGATGTAATATAAGTGATGTGTTTTGTATGTTAGAAATCCCATGTTCTTCGAGTGGTTTTTTTTTTCTGGGAATTGTATGGACATGTTTTTCACATGTGCATGTAACCAAGATGAAAAGAATTGGGATGGTGATGAGACTTGGGACGTTGCATTCATAACCCACAGTTCGTGACCCTAGAGGTGGAGTTGGAGTCATTACAAGAAATCTTGTTAGTTGCCAGGGTTTTAACTTTTTGTTTTAATGATAATCGCTTCAAAGTATTAATTTGAAACATAGCGTATGGTTTTTTTTTTGTCCTCTCTTAGAATTGATACTTCATGGAGTTATTCTTTTCATATAATTGTTTAAAAAAATAATTTTCTGTCTTGATTCTTTTATTAATTAATTTCTATTAAACTCATCCCAATGCTATAATAATACCGAAATGTCTAGTTTGACATTGTATTATGTATCTTTTTGCCTATCGTGTGTATTTTCTTGATGAACTTTAGAGTAACTATCTCCATATACTTTGTGCCTCACCAAGAAGTGGGTTCTTTTTCGAACCACTTGGGCCACCCCACCTTTTCAACTAATTTACTGTTAGTGGCTGATGGAACTGCATTTTTTATTTTAACATACAAGTGCTCGTATATTTCAGTCTCCCAATTTCCTGGCAAATGATTTTCTTCCTCAAAAGGAGGAAACACTCTTTAAGTGTTTAGCGTTAGATGGTTGTTAAGGTTTGCATGTGGCCTTGGACAAAGCAGTTTAAGGTAATACTTAGGACCAACATCCTAATAAAAAACTAAAGTACAGTGAAAGTGTTAAAACTTGACAGAAGTTGATACTTTGGTGTCAAAACTTTCGAAAGGTATACTTAAGTGTCACTTTTTCAAAAAAAAAAAAAAAAAAAATGGCGTATTTCAATGCCAAGTCCAATGAAGGATGTCAGAATTTCGACGTGGCATTTTTTAATAATATAACTCATTAACGTGGCTTGCCAAAAAGCCGAGTTAGCTTAGACTCAGCCAAAACGATGTAATTTTGCCTCAAATTCAATTTTTAATATTCACATAAATTTAATTAAATTAATAACTTAAAAAAGGGAGAGAGAATAGCATAGGCGAGAAGGGGTTCCCCCCTACTTTTAGCTGCCGGCCCAATGCTGGTGGGGTGACGGCAATGGTTGGCGAGGGTCGCAAGCGTTTAGGTGAGGGCTAGTGACCCTCTCCTAGATCTGGGCAAGGGTTGCTAATGCTTGCACGAGGGCCGGCAACCATTGTCACCACCCCGTTGATGATGGGGTGGTGGCCATAAGTGAGGAGCCCCTCTCGCTTATGCTGTTCTCTCTCCTTTTTTTTTTTTTTTTTTTTTGAAGTTTTGAAGTAAATTAAATTAAGTTTTATATTAAAATCAAATTTGGGGCAAAACAACGTTGTTTTGGATTGAGTTTAGCCACATCAACGTCCAAAATGATGTCATTTTGAGTTTACTTAGCCATGTCAATATGCATAATGATGTCATTTTGCACTTATCTCATTAGAAAAATGCCACGTCAGCTATTTGGTTAATTTTTTTTACTATTGGCACTTAAGTGTCCAATTCTTTTTCAATTTTGACAATTAAGTGTACCTTCGGAAAATTTGGTATCAAAGTGTCCACTTATGCCAAGTTTTGGAAAAAAATCACTTAAATGACTCCGATGATGAATTCCGGTGAAAAGTCCTACATGATTTTTCTGCATAGTGCTCGCATCAGATCTTCCTATTGGCCTGCTTTTCTAGGTTAGGTGTGAGATTGTTTTGGTGTCTTCGACGCGGGTCTTTGTCGTTTCAGATTGTCGCAGTTGTCTGTGGGACGTTGCTTTACTTTGCGGTTTCCTCGACAACAACCTGCTCTGTTTTTCTCCAGCAAATTATTCATCGTCTCTTCCCCACGAGTCTCTGTTTTCCTTTGCAAGAATGCCTGATCTATAAATGTATCGCCAAATTGGCCTACCATTCTCATCCACTCTGTGTTTTCCTTTGCAAGAATGCTGATTCTGAGGTGACAACGACAACAACCGGCTGCAAATTCCTCGACTCCCAAGCCTCCCTTCTTTCTTCAAATGGTTGGCTAGAGATTGCATCATGTCGGCCTCGCCCAACTCATTTGGTGTTAACACAAAAATATGGATTATTGAAAAGAATAAGACATGTATTTGGATATTTCCCTTCAACTATACAATCGAGTATTCTTTATTTGACACGAATAGTTGAAGGGACTTCTCCGAAGAGAAAATGGATTATGGGAGTGTGTGACTTGAACTATTGATTGGGAACCACCTTGTAAAAGTCCTATGAAGGGGACAGGCTGATGCTGATTTGTTTGAAGAGAGTTTTTCTATGATGTATGATCAAACCTAAATAAGGATTTGAAGAAGAGGAGAAATGGCTTGATTTGTCTGAATAAGGGATTAAATCGCAAACATGTTTAGCAAAGTCGTTTAGGGCATATATGCTGAATCAGAGTGCTTCCAAGCTGCATTAGACAGAAAAAAAAAGTGAAAATATTGTTATGTTGGACTTCCAACATCCCAAATTAATTATGATATTTAAGTGATCATTTTTTATGCCAAAATAGCAATAGTATGAAAATTATGAAACTTCTAATGTCATCTTTTCATAATTGGACATTTTTTGTATCAGTAAGTGGATGGCTATTGGAAATAGAAAAATGCCCTAATGTGTTACAAAAATTCGCTTTAGACAATGATCCAATCAGAGGAATAATTGGAACTATTGTCTCAAACTTCTTCATAGCATTATTTATTAGAAATGAATTTTATAGGAAATAATTTCATTTTTAACACTATTTTCAGAAAAATTATTTTGTACCGTGTGACCCAACCGCAAGAGGGTAATGTCCTACTAGATTATTATTAAGTTAACTAAGTTTTTTCCTGGCCACATATTTTATTAATTGTGACGTACAACAACAACTTACAGATAAGTAATATCTTATTATAATTTTTAGTCAAATGAAGGCTTTCTCTAACTTGTTAGGCATTTCCTAAATTATTATTTCATAATGAAAAGAAAAAAAAAGATATCATAAATATAGATTACGTTTTTTCCACCACATTTTTTACTGCATCCACTTCCTTATCATCTTGAATTTGACCGCATGATCCATGGAGTCTCACTTTAGTATGCTTTTGGAACGTAGAAATTTTTAATTATGTTTTTAATTTACACAACAGAGGCTGAGGTTAAATATGAGATCCACTTTTGATTAAAATTATTTCTTACTTTTTTTATTTGCACTAGGAAACTATTATTCTAAGAATAACCTAAGTACAAGCAAAAGTGAAAAATATTCATCTACTAACTTTAATAAATGCATTTTAATTTAATAGTAATTTAAATATTTGTCATTACACTATGGTATGTGGATTTTAACCGTTCTACTTTTATTTTATTTAGGATATCACCCTTCTTCAATAGGACCCTAAAAATACCTTTCCTCTCCCAAGCCCCTCTCTTCTTCCCTATCTGAACCTTTATTCATCTCTTCTACTTATGGAGGGGAGGGATTTGACCTAAATATCTCGTTACCCTCCTCATTGCTTTTTCTCTTATTTTTTTTTATTTTTTATTTTTTATATCTTTACCCTCTTGATTTAGTTTTAGGTCTTGGAGCTTTTCTCTCCCAATCTTATGTTTGGGAGATTTTTTTTTCAATATAATTCTAGATTTTAGGGTTATAATGAATAAGCATTTTGACTTCGGTTTTAATGGTGTTTACAAGCAGCTTGGATGTTAAATCTATGTTCATTCAATGTGTTTTAGTTAAAAGCTTTGGCACTTTGCATTGGCTATAGGGCTTGCTCTCATAAGTATTAGATCTAATGTTATTCAACATGTTTATATTGTCCACATAGAGTGATGGTACTGGGACGCCAAACCTAAATGCATGCTGTTGAAAGGCAAAGTCATAACTATAAATAGAAATTTCAACGTATGCTTATCATTGATGATGCCGTGTGATTCGATGATCGGCTGCTGATTCTTTTGCTTGGATGCAGTCATTGATTTGTCCTTGAAAGTTGAGCCTATGATTATCTTTGCTACTCATGCTCCGATGATATGTCTTGATTTCTAATTTTTTGTTTGTTTGGAGCTCTATAGGTTTGCCTTGTTACTGTGACTTTTGATATTTCCTTTCATATATCATTTTGGTAATAAATGGAAAATTCATCTGACAAATTTTTTTTTATTTTATTTAGTTAATATAATAATAAAATTTTTATTTATACTTCATGCCGGCACTACACAATCATTTAAAGATATTTTCAAAATTAAAAAAAAAAAACATGACAAAGTTTACGTTCATAAAAAAAAAATTAAACATCATGCAATTCGAAAGTAAAGCTCACTAAAATATTATTATATGAAATATTATCTTTGCTGTCATTACATGAAATAATTAGTTATTGATAAGAAAATCATGGCAATTGTTTCAAATCATTTACAATTACAATTTTCTTTTTCGATTTTAAATGCATCAGAATATTCCTAAAGCCTTTAATATAATCAATCTCAGGTACCAAGATGAAACCAATGATTGTACAACAGGTGGCTCACCCCAGGACCTCTTCTACCCAACTTTCTGATTATATATATATATATATATATATAGAGAGAGAGAGAGAGAGAGAGAGAGAGAGAGAGAGAGAGAGAGAGAGAGAGAGATAATCGTGTTTGGCTACCTCGTTTGGTTTATAAACCATTGGGCATATATTCATTATTGAAGTTATATGCTCCCTCATCTTTTAAAAGACATACATGAATCACTTTTTTTTTTTATCTTACCCGATTCTTGAATTTATTACCTTTAATTCACGCCATATGTTGAGCATTCAAATTAGGACGTAGCGCAATATTCTTTTTCTTCCTTGAATTATATTTAGCGATTCTAATTCAGTATTGCACACATGATAATTGGACAGTTCTTCAAAAGTATATAATGGTATATGGTTATTGAAATAAAAAAAATTATTTGGAACATCTATTTTTCGAAAAAATTTTAAAAATTTATATCATACCTCTTGACCAAACAACTTTAGTTAAATGGCAAACTAAAAATGATTATAAAATCAACTAATTTTCTTCTTGTCCTCATATCTATATTATTTTATGGGCTGCGTTTTTTCCATTTCTCATTTGGCTTAAATTAAACACTCTTTTTTTTTTGAGAAAATATTGGGCATATGTAATGTGCTAGCTCGGCAAATAGGAAGGGCCATAAATTTGCGACACCTGTTTATGGTGGGCTCCAAATATCAGACTCTCTCTCTCTCTCCTTTGCATCGCACTCCCTCTTCTCTCTCCTCTCTCTTGTCTCTCTCCCCTTGCACGCTCTCTATCGCTTGACTCTCTCCCTCTTCACTTCTCTCTCTCTCTCTCTCTCTCTCACACACACACACACACACACACACCCCCAACTCTTGTTTGACCGACGAACCACTGTGCCTAATTGACAAACTTTGCGATTACGGAGGCAACCTTTTGAGTTAGAGGTGGAGGTGTTGCGGCGGTTCATCGGACAAGGGCTTAGTGACTCAGAGGGAGAGCTTGGCAAATAGGAAGGGCTATGAATTTGCGATGCCCCTCTCTCTCTCTCTCTCTCTCGACCAACTTCGCAATGACAGAGACAAACTTTCAAGGCCGAGGCCACATGATGGTTCATTAGATGATGGCTCAGTGACTTGGAGGGGGAGAGAGAGAGGGCATGGTCGGGAGGAAGTAGCAATTTAGTGATGGGCTATGGCTTGTCAGTTGGACAAGGGCGCGGTGGCTTGTCTAATGAACCATTGCATGGCCTCCAGAAGTTGCCCTTGCTTTTGCTCGTCGTTCCGGCGTGGTGGTTTATCAATTAGATGAGGGCGCCATGGCTCATCTGCTGAACTTCGTGTGGCTCAGTTTGTCGGTTGGACGAGTGAGAGAGAGAGAGAGAGAGAGAGAGAGAGAGAGAGAGAGATGGATGGGTGAGCAAGAGAGCATCCAGGGGAAGAGAGAGTAGAGAGGAGAGAAGAGAGAGAGGGGAGAGGAGAGAGAGAGAGCGCTTGCAGAGGAGATAGAAGAGAGAGAGCATGCATATTGCAAAGAGAGGAGAGGCGAGAGAAGAGTCTAATATTTTGGGCCTACCTTAGACGGGTGTTGCAAGTTTATGGCCCTTTCTATTTGCCACATTGGCACACCAAACACATCCAATATTTTCTCCATGTTTTTGGTGTTTTGACCATATAATCCTTTACGGGGTCCACCACTATTGTTATAATTCTACAAAAGAGATTTCCTTTTTTATTTGGTCAACTCTTTCTATTTTATTTCTTCTTTTTTCTTCCTGTGGCTCTCAATTTCCTTCTTCTTTCTTTCCATGCTTACCTCAGCTCTTGCAAATTATTTCTTTATTATCTCTCTTGTTGGACATTCTCTTCTTTCTATGCCTCCTGGCTCCTCCAACTGCAGCTGCAGGGCCTTAGGACAGGGTTGGCTTGCATTTATGCTAATAAAGATCAAATTTACAAAGGCAATGCAAACTTACATTAGCAACCCCAACAAACTCCACAAAAAGATTATCCTCTATGTTGTCGTCGACTGCGGATGGGCAGCCTCGGGCTATCAAGTTCTTGAGACGGATCTTAAGCTGTCTAATCATTAGCTTGTCCTGAGACAACGAGTTGGACATGTCTGGTGAGTTCTTAGGCCAGAACTATTACATCAAGTACACGGTTGAACTCCAAATGGGACGCTTTGAGGGGGCACAAATCGATCTGCTTTGGCTCCAAAACGCAATAGCTAGGCGACCGAGGTGGCTGTGGGAACGCTAGAGCAAAAATGGACCACGGCTTGTCCCTGACGTTGAACAAGTTGATGCCAAACTAAGGAATTCAATACCACATGGTGGCAGTTCGAAAGCAAATGAAGAATGGAATATGGAATGTAAATAATAAGAGGACTGGGAGGATGCTTATAATGGTGGGATGAACATGAAGAAATTCATATGCAAACCTTGGGAAGCCTCTCACTCGATAGATCAAGTTCCGTCAATATTACCAAGAACACATTTTGCCTATTGCCCTATTGCGACTTGAGGAGTAAGGGGTGTAAAAAGAAGAGAATGATCTACAAAAGGGAAAACAAATCCACAATTTGCAAAAGCGGAGAATGAGACATTGAAGGAAGAAAGTTATAAGAAGGAAAGTGGGGCCTGCAAGGAAAACAAGAAGAAACAAAATAAAAAAAGTTAGACCAAACAAAAAGTATAAATCACTTTTGTAGAGAGCTGTAACAAATGTGGTAACCCTAATAAGAGATAGTATAGTTAAAACACATACAAAAAAAGTAGTGTCTAAGTTAAATATAGAGCGGAAAAAGCTCGACTCTAATTTATGATAGTGAACTTTACATATAAATAATATATGATGTGTGAGGATGGAGGTAAGGGCATTTATAATTGCAGAAATTTGCAATGGAAAATTTTGTGAGAGAATCTCTTCTTGTCACTCTAAAATGTTTTAACACTTTCAAATCCCATTCGTCACACAAGCTAGATATCATATTAAAGTTTTCCATTAAATTGACATCTTCCCTTATTACACCAAATTTTGAACCCATAAATATCATGAAATGCTCGCATACTATACTAAGTAGATTATCAAAATATTATGTTAAAAGAGGGAGAAAATGGTAATTTGAAAGCAAATTAAGTCTCTAACACTTAAATCACTATTCCTAAATCTTGAACCCCTTCTAAATTTAGACGCAAGATCTTCTTTTTATAAGTTAAAAAGTATTTCTCATTACCTAAAAAAACCTATGATTATTTTTGCCGATACAAACTTCATCTTCAAGCGTACTTGTCTTTCTTATTCCCATCGATGTGTAAATTATGTGCTCTTTCACTAAGTCCAAGGAGAAAGAGAGAGGCAATTCCCATATTTCCAATCGACCTTGTTAACATGACCCAAATAATATTTTGCCCATAGGGCAAACCCGAAGATTACTAACGATGGTAATTGTAGTTATCGAATGACAAGGACAAATTCCAATTGAGATAAAATTAAAAATGGTTGGAGTCCCCCGACCCCCAACGAATTACGTGCAAAATTCAGGCATCGATGTGCAAATTTCGGAAATATCGAGCGTGCCAAATTGGATGACGATAATAATAAAAGAAAATTAAGGGCCGGACGAAGAATCTTCAAACATGCGACGATGCTTCCGAAGTTGATGCTTCCACCCTCTTTCACCCCCCGAACAAGCAAACAATTCTCGTTCCAAATCAGACCCAACCCCATATAAATCACCCTCTGCTGGCATGTAATGCCAAGATCATCGTCGACCGAGACGAGAGATCAGCTGAAACCCCCTCCGAGTCAAACCCAGAAGATTTTCTTGCCAAAGATCGAAGCTTTTCCTCGCCCGGATAATTGGGTCGGGCGTTTTCTCCCGTCAAGAAGATGAATTTCAGGAGCTTCGACGAGTTCTGGCCCTTCTACGTGAGCCAGCACTCGAAGCCGGCCACGAGGCGCTGGCACTTCGCGGGCACGCTCCTGAGCACCGCCTTCTTGATCTACTCGGCCCTGTTCAACTGGTGGTTCCTCTTCCTCGTGCCCTTCTCCGGGTACGGCCTCGCCTGGTACAGCCACCTCTTCGTGGAGGGCAACGTCCCCGCGACCTTCGGGCACCCGCTCTGGTCGCTCCTGTGCGATTACAAGATGTTCGGCCTGATGCTGACCGGGAAGATGGACAGGGAGATCAAGCGTCTCGGGAAGAGACCCATCTTGAATGGCTTCTGAATTTGGGGGATGTAAGGATTTTTTTTTTCCCCATTTCTGTTACTTTATTTTCAGTGATAAAATATATGTGTATGTGTTGGTGTTGTAGATTCAGTCTTGGTTATGTTCCTTGAGACCCTTTCTATTGATTTGTGCATATATATGTATACACTGTACCATAATTTCTTAAAGGGTTTTACAGATTACGGTCATTTTAGCTATATGATGGTGGAGTTCTGACTTCTTATGTGAGTATTAGATCTGTGTGAATTGGCTGAGTGTATTTGATAGTCTAATGAGAGATTTGCAATTTCTCTTGCTATTGGTGTGGAGAATCTGGAGTGGGTCACGTAGTCAAACATTGCAATATTTGCAGTCGAGATTTGCGGCATGGTGATTATCTTGTTTAAATTTGCAGCTTTTGCCGGATTATGACATTTTTTGCCTACTTGTACTCAGGCTTTTAGAGTGGGATTTCATATTTATTAGATAACTTCTACCCAGTCATTTGGTCATCCTAGTTTGTTTGTAATCCTTTCAACCATGAAGTCACTCTTATACTCTGACAAAATTCTCCCTCTTTGAGCGCACCAGAGCAAGAGCACATTGATGTGGCTGTTGATGATTGCAAGGAAGTGCAATTAATCTAAAATGTTGAATTTTCTGCATGCAAAGGATTTGTATGCGCAATGTCAGCATTTTCCAGATAAGCTTTGCCAGCATAAGAGTGGGATGCAAGTGCTGGAATCATTATATAGGTTGTGATCAACCAGAGTTGATATCCATGGGTTTTTCTGTTTACCAGGAAAGTGTAGGAGAACCTAAGGAACCTATCGAATTGGTGGAGCCTGTTTGACTGGGGTTCTAAGTTGAATATAAGAGGGCACTACAAAAATTTGGGATCCAAAAGATGGAACCTGTGAGCATAGGTTTGGTTTTGGGGCTATGGGTTCATATCCATCTGGCAACCTGTGCCTACTACATCCTGCACTAGGAACCCTGGAAAAATATTATACCATGTATATGCATTTTATGAGTATTATTGATGCAGTGGAATAAACCTATTCATAGAGAATAAAGGAAAAAGAACAATCTTATAGAAGGTGGAAAGGGATAACTCAATTCTAGGGTCAATATTAGAGGACAGTAGGTAAGTTAGATCAAATGATGGAATCTGTGACCATAGTGTATGTTAGATCAAATGATGGAATCTGTGACCATAGTGTATGTTTTGGGTACAATTCATGTTTTCCAATTAACTAATACCTGCTACTTTTTGTGGCGTACATGCAGTAGGTGCCCTGAGAAAAGGAAAAGAACTGATTTATATGATGTATAAGTAAGTGTCTATGGGTATGCAAGCATGAGTATTATGCACTATTGTGATCATGCCGTTCCTTCAGAAAGGCTATGTTTTGTTCACTATCAGAAGCTTTCATGTCAAATTATGTAGTATGAGGTGAAAAACATGCTAGTATGGTGATTCTGCACTGTGGTTATGTTGTCATAATGTTCTTGTTAACAGAAATATAAATTCTGCTGAATATTTTGTGTTATTTTCAGTAAATATACACAGACTTTGTTTAATTAATGAAACAATTGAGAAAAAGGGGCAAACTGACAGGTTCTAGTTGGGTTTTCCTCGTTCTACCAGGTCTGGGGCTGCTTTCACGAGGCTATGGGATAGGTTTCAAGTTCAAAACTTTGTTTGGAGTATCACTAATAAGAATATCCTACCCACCTTTGAGCTTGGATACCCCCGATGTTTACTACATGAATTACTCCTGATGTTGTACTTAAACTCCTTGACTTGGTTTGTACAAAAATAAAAAATTTCAGGACATATTGTCTCAGCCTTAATTCTTATAAAAAATCAAAATGGCTATATGCCACCTGACCATGTTGCTTAGTCAAGAAAGTACTGAATTTGCCTTGTGATCCACTAGGAAATTGAAGGTTGATGGACTTTAAAGAGTTCATATATTAATCGATGTTAATTAATAGAACTCGTGGTTTCCATTTTTCAACCTTTCCCTGCTGGATAAATCTCCTCTTATTCGTAACTTTTTCTTTCAGAATTGGAGGAATTTGAAGATGAAGAGTCATTGAATGTGCCATGTTGTTTCCTGGAAATGTCACCATTATCAGTGATGCTTTTTTTGGTCATTTTCCTTTTATTTTTGGCCTACTGGAGAGAGATAGAAAACATAAGAATGAGGCATTTAGCTTGTTTATTTGATCATTTGCCTTGCTAGGAAATTTGTATCTGGGTTTGCTGTTGGCATGCCAAGGCAGTCACCAGGCAAGCTATCTGTTTGGCCAAAAAAGAAACAAATATGTTCATCATTCACTCCAAGATTGATTAAATGAGACTGTGGAGAGGTGGACCTTCAGAAGCATGATACCAGCCTGTCTTGTCCATTTCAAGGATCCATGATGCTTATCAGAGAGAGATGACCAATCTAGAATAGCACTTAGATTGTGAGCCAATGTGAATCCTATAACTTTTTGCATTTTCTCATCACAGCTGTCTGTCCAAACCATTGTGGGGCTTTCCTGTGTGCAGTATATGTTTCTGTGATGCATGTGCATTTTTCCAAACCTCACATATTTTGCATCAGGAATGGCTGGGATTTCTGTTTACATATACGTGAAAGCTAATTTACAAGACTATGTCCCATGGAAAGTTGAAAAGTTGTGGCAGGGGATAACCCTTTCAAGAATTAAGTGAAGCAAAAACCAGAACTTCTGAAGAATAAGTAACAGCTCATGTCAGCATTGTAATGCCGACCGGTCTTTTGATTCTTCACATGGTAGGCCATGGAGTCTTGGTTCTCTACTTTTGCAAACCCTGAAGATGATATATCGCCTCTGTCTTTTGAATAAGAGAACTGAGGGAGTGTGCCACAAACGACAGAGGCAAGCAGGAAGTATTTGCCAGCTTCAAGACATGATGCTGATAAACAAACGGATGATACCAGCTTCAAGATCAGTTGTTTCTAGCAATTTGCTTCATAAGAGGAACCTGTTCTTCCATTGTTGTGGTTTGATAGTATTGTGGTTGAGTATTGTTCATTTTACAGTCGACACCCCTCATTCTTTGTTTTCTCCAGAGCCTTAAAAAAGTTACTATTTTTTTAAAATAGCTACTAGGAAGTAAATCTGAACCTACACCATCATTGCGCTAAATTCAGAATATAGGGGCTTAGTACTTTGCTTTTTGAAGAGGTTCGGATAGCTGGAGGGATGATGTCTCTTCTTTAAAGGAGCAAGCGAAAGAACTTCAAACGGTCAGTTTCGAGCTTAATGTTTGGTAACAACATTTTTAATGTTTTGAGGACAGAATGGTATCAAGAAACATATCCAAGCAAATGCACCAGTTTGCTCAGTTGGGCTTCAGGCAGTGCTCCTGTTACTTCTAACAAGCATGCCAAATTACCAATTTAGAGGTTTGAAAATGATTGAAACCTCAAATTCGAAATGGGAGATGCCAACCGATTGAATTCGTTTAGTCTTGAGGCACCCTTTTATTGTAGTAATTTGCCCTGTCACCTTTTTCTTTCATCGGCAATATTTACCTAGGGCATCAAAATTCAACGAGCAAGCCTGTTAGAAATGTCGGATGTACGAAGCAGATAAATCGAGATGTTCGTTCAGAGAAAGACATGAAACTGTAACGCCTGACGCCTTAGCTGTAGTAACCATGAGTGTTAGTTGAACCAGAAGACTTTTTCTGAAGAATGTCAAACGGCTTCTGATGTGCTGCTGCAAGGTGCTATAGCTTTTGATTGCTTGACAGTCTCACAAAGCATTTAACTGTATCAATTAAATCACGGCAACTTACATGCGCTGCTAGTGCCACTACCATATGAGCTCTTGCCCTCCTCATGGCAGAAAGTTCTTGACGAATGTGAGACTCCTTCACTATCATACTGATTGGCAACATCGTTTCTTCTTTGATCGCATGTGATCTCCATGCCTGGAAGAATTGCAAATCACAAGATAGACCAGCCGGGATAAAACACAAACATATAAATTTTGTCGACATTAGTCCTACATCCAGTGGGTGGTGAGGATTCTTTAGGTAGCTAATGACAGCACCATGAGTTCCTCAAATTCTGACAAAACTGAACGTATTGTTTTGACTTGGTTTGAACTGGATAATGTTCAGAGCTCAGTGCTCTGGGATTAGCATTAATATATGGCATTGATAGTGTCCAGCACGCAAAAAGATTCTGTTCATGAGTGAATTATAAATATGGTTTTTGGATAATTGATGTCTAGTTTCTCACGCAGTCAAGTTTATTTTGTGCCTTTCCTGGTTTTGGTTGGTGAAAATTACTTTGCACTGGTATAACTTTGCACCAGTGATGGATGAAGTGCATTGATCGTTCATGGTCATTTGCCTTTCTGAGTGATGCTCTCCTCTTCTTTAGTTCCCAGGTTGGATGGAATTGCTGCAAGTGAAGTTTCGTGCGTATGCAATTGTACTTGCTGGAGATGTTATTGCTTATGAGTTTAGAATTAGCTTCATAGTTTAAACGATCTGGGAAAGAATTGGGTCGACAAAGTTCATGTTAGACATCGATATTTCAGATCCTAGTCCTTCCCCTTGAAACAACTTGGCCAGAAATTGCATCTCCATGAGAGCCAGACAAATCCGAAACACTTCAACAGCAACCAGGCAAGGGGCTATGTCATCTCCTGTAGGTAAAGTCCTACAAACACTGCAGCGTGATGAAGATGATAATGGTGGAGGTGATATAACTTCTTTTTGGAATGGAAGTTCTATGCCTCACCTACCCAACCGACATAGTCAATCTGATCAAACACATGCTTCACATGCTTGCTCTTTTTTTTTTTTTTTAAGCCTGTAACAATTCTCTTTATTTTCGAGTCTATGTTCTTTTTCTCGTGTAACAGTTATCCACGTTTATGCCATAATTTATCTTGTGCCTCTTTCTTTCCTCAGCAATAATTCATTAAGACATCAAAATACAGTTATCAAGCCTGTTCAGAATCATGTACGAAGTAGATTTATTAGCGTGTTCGTCCAGCTGCAAGACATGGAACTGTAACATGTCATGCTTAATTGTAACTATAAATCATTGTTGAACTTGACGATTTTTGATGGTATAGCTTTCGCACGCTTGACAAAGATTCCCACAAAGCATTTAAAATGCATTGGTTAAATCAGGGCAGATTGCACGATCTTGCTATTGCCATTACTTTATGGCCATCTCAGCCAGAGCAGGTCTCTCAGAGTCCTTTCCGCCGCAAGCTAATAATCACTCAGATAACAAGTGAGCAACGATAAGCAAAAAGTTATTAGCAACATTTGAAGAAAAATTAAACTATCATCCAAAACTTCAGATCTCCCATGTTACAGCTTTTAATTCTGTGTCACCTATTTCCGAAACAATATAACTCTATTTAGACAGAACCAATATCCGTTTCCACATATTGTCAGGGCTCACTGGAGAAAATTGTTGCTACTGTATCATCGATTTAACTGGACTTCATTCCCAAGTATACAATCTGCCTTCGCGCTGGGTTGAAATTTCATGAAAGGGTGTTTAATCACAAGTCAGTGTTTCTTGAAAAGGATGGAAGTGGCATGGCTTCTTGCGGACGGAGGATGACAAGTATACCAAACATGACGAGCATAGGCAGGACAAGGAGCCACTTTAGCAGCTTGTAGTAGTACATATGAAATGTAAGAGAGAACTCATCTGAGAAGTGAAGTCCATTCTTGTCAACCATCTCCACCAAGACAGTTCCAGTTGTCCTCACTCCAACAGTCGGTAGCTTTGTTCGATATTTTCCAGGGCGATCATATATCTGGCTTTGCCTTGTCGTTCGCTCTCCTTGGTAATTGCCAGGAACCAATAACGTAGTCTGCATTGTTTTGCAAAACAACAAGCAAAATGACATCAAAGTGCTCCTGCCTTTTGGAAAATGCCCATTGATCTTAGGAAGAACGTACCGTGACATTGTAAGGTGCTTGATACCCAGACGGATATCTATGTTTATCAACAATCTCAAACTCCACCCAGAAGCTCTTGCCTTCCTCATCACGGAAAGTTCTTGAGGAATGTGAGACATAGATTCCTTCACGGTCATACCGATTGGCAACATTGTTTCTTCCTTGATACACCGATCTCCATGCCTAGACAAAATGTATATTGTGAGATAAAAAAGGCAGACTGAAGCACAAAATTATAAATCAAGTCCATGTTAATCCTGCCTTTAATGGATGATGAGGAGCAGGAGTTGAGAAGCAAAAGACATTGCCATTCATAGTTGTCACAATGAGATCCAAATCATCGCCACCATCGACATTATCTGCTAATACCATGCTATATCTGTCCAAAATTTGCACTAGGATAAGCTTTGGAGAGAGGAAAAAATGTGATTTTATGGCACCAAAAGATATAAAAATGTCTTACGAAGTTTCGCCAATGTCAACTACATCAGCACATGAGGTGGGCCCATCAATAAGATACAGATAACCATCAAATGATGTAGTAACGAGAGTAAGTCCCTTTTTCTCCTTCTCTTTGTGTTTATTTAGATCAACAAGGAGAACTTGATTCATAATTCTTCCATGAGTCCTATAAGGATAAGGACGGATAAATGAACCATCCTTGCCGCTAAGAACATAAATGTTCCCTGATATTGTTGGAACAACAACATCAGTGTGCCCATCACCATCAACATCACCTACGGTTGGACCCTGGAAATTAACAGCATACTTGGTTACTTGTCCATCCAGTAATTCAAACCCAAAAAAAGTAAAAAACATATAGTTCTCTGGCCTTCACACCTACTACAAGGCCATAAATTCAGACTTTAAAACATAAATAAAGTACAAGGAATCCGGTGAGTTCTTAAAGAGTGACAACCGCACATAATGAGAATTGGCCTCGGGAGTAAAGAGGAATTCTCATTACAGTCTCTATTGCCTTGCTGAGGTGAACAGCCGCAACTCCATTCTTTTCTCTCCCTCATAGGTTGCTACTTGCTAGCAAGACACAAAACCAAAGACGTGCAAGAAACACCAAGAAGTTTTTCCAAATCCTTTGCCTTTATTGCCTTAATTTCTTCTCAAAATAAGCATTGTTATGTTACGTTTTCAATATGCAAAATCAAAACCAAACCGGTTTCATCTTATATCAATTTGTCACAAACTTTGCCTCATGAAGAATGATTTTCATTCCAGAAAGTTGATAATCACCAGATCAATAGACAAAAATAAATCAGAAGATTGCAGTACTTACAATACAAGTCGCATGTGAATGTGCAGATGGTAGTTAGTGGTTTAGCGCAAAGTATATGTATGTCAACAAGACCCATACACACATGCCTTCTAACATCATTGCCAAGAAAACCATAGACACAACAATACTCTAAGGATCACCTCCTTGACCTACATCAGCATTAGCAATGCACCAAACACGAGATTCTTAGGCTGAAGCTCTATAATTCTGAAGGAAAATAAGTTGTTTGTTAGTTGTTCAACTTTTTCATACATAAAAGAATCTAATGGTCGCCAAGCTCCAACTTTATCATGCCTGTACATTTGCCAGTATCTGATATCTGGCCTGAAGAGAAAGATACTTCCTATATGTGCCTCCACAAAGCTTGCAAACATAAATGTTGCACATGTATTTCATCAGAGTAACTACAGCGCATTGCTTCAATCATACCAGTTGACATTGCTCTCTGATATGAAGCAACTAGGCATATAAATAGAGTAGAAACAAATTAACTAGCAAATAAATAAGGCATTTGACATTTTACCTGAGGAATATGGCTCTTGAGATGTTTTTCCCAAATCTCTACTCCTTGTGCAGTCCAGGCAGCAACATTTCCATGAGTATCCGTAGTGACAAGTTCAATTTTACCATCATCATTAATATCTGCTGCAACTACCGCTCCATGAATTTCAGCCATCTCAAGGGGAAATTTTTCTCTGATTTTACCTGGAAATCATTGTATTCACAGTTATTTACTGAATGGTGACAAGATAGACAAGTTGGCTACATTTCCAAACCAGCTTTAAGGGTGAAAACAAGCATTTAGGGATTAGATGGACAAATTAATCTAAACATGATAACTTTACTATTCCACATATTGGTTCTACATTTCTAATCACTACCTTCTAGAACTGCAGTAGAGTCAGTGGATCACAGACAACTAAGAAACATCACACACACACATGCCAATAAAAGATAGAAAACGTGTGAGAATAAATACATATAATTTGAAGATTTCATCAAATCCTAAATGCACCTCTAAAAGCTTAGTGCAAAATAGTTACGCAGTCAAAGAAGTGCAAAATAGTTACGCAGTCAAAGAAGATCACCTTGATGGTCCAACACATAGAAGAGGCCAAAGGAAGTTCCGATCAGGATGTCCAAATTTCCATCACCATCCAAATCAACAACTGTAGGAGAAGAAAATACGTAGGCACGAAAGTTCCCACTGTCTGTGCTAAGATCTAGTGATGTTGTCCATTTAACTTGCTTCGTATCAAGATTAAAAACAACGATCCCACCAGCCACATATTTCCCAATATCGATATTACCCAGTTCCTTTAAATGATCCGGGTTGTCATAGTACCTGCACATTGATATTGATGTTTATAAATGTGGACCGCATCTATATTTAAGTAAAACTAGATGATTTCAATACTCCATTAAGCATTTCTTTAATACATTTCTTATGCTTAATGTAATAAAATAAGATTGATAAAAGAAACCCACAGACATTTCTTCTCCGATACATTTCTTACTGCAAGTCACTTTGGGCCAAGGCAAAACGAAATTTAAAAGCCCAAAAAAAGCCAAAGAACGAAGTAAAACTATGAGAAGAATTATCTGATACGGAATTAACTGATACAGACTTTCATTTCACATAACAAGTAAAATACACAGTAAAAAACAGAGGTGATGATTCTGGGCAAGGAAATTGTAATTAATAAGACTGAAAAGTATGAGATAGACAAATGAAACTGAAATGTCGACATTACAAATGACTCTTTTAACAATCAAGTATGATTAGGACTAACAGAACAAAGATTCAAAATTCGAAAGTCCAAAATTATAGGCATTTCCAAGGTTTTAAAGAAATCACCAGCAGCAGTCACTAGTTCTTTCATTGAAGCCTAAAGTATGCTGTTAACACAAAACCATATACTTCTCTAAAACACAAAAGAAGCTGATATACTTGATAAAGCCCGAAAACAAAAAAAGGCATCATATATCTAAAAAACTCACTCATGATCAAAAAAGTATGAGACAGCAACGACCATCTCGGACACCCCATCGTTATCGATGTCTGCTATGACCTGATCAATATGACAACAAAAAACCCAAATAAATTTTTATTTGTTCAAAATGATAACAAATTCTTCTTTAGATAAATGATAACCCCAAGTTTTTCCATACTTTTCCTATTTCAGCAAAAAATTAACAAAGTCACCCTAAATGTCTTCCCTTACCGGGGTGCATAAAATGTGCGCATCAATGTTCACATAGTCTTCCAATTTCTCATGTTGTGCTTCAGTCCATTCCTCATCTCCCCACATACTTTCATCAACATAATCATCATAGTCATAACCATACTCGTCAGGAAGCTCATCACTATCACGAAACAGGTCAAATGATGAGTCAGCATCAGCTTCTAGACGTGCTTCATTTTCAACAGTTGTGGCTTGAGCATCCTTGTTGTTATTAACGTTGGATTCAGAACCAGCTTCCTGAGCTCCCTTAGAGTTACTGTCTTCCAAAAGCCGTCTGCCAGAATTTGTTCCATGAGCTGAATCAGAAGCCTGAGTTGTTCTTGTTGTGCTATTTGAGTTATCTGTGCTAGTTGAGTTATCCATGCTTGTAGGCAGCTTAATGTTTGTCTCTGTTTGAGTTTCATTCAAGTTCAATTCATTTTCTGGCTTGGTCACATTCACTGTGCCAAGGTTGCTCCCTGATGTTGAGGGAACTGATGGACTAGATCTAGTTGTGCTCCCATTGTTTTCTAGAATAAACAAAAGAGAACTTCAGATCAACATCAATAGGAAATGCATGGGGGCAGATATTCTGGTGTCAATACTCAGAAATTCTAGGGTTGATTAAGTTTTTCTCAGAAGATCTTGCAGTAATAATAAGAAAAGATTATGCAGCTAGTTCTGCCTATGTATAAACAAACAGCAGTGAATACATTAGAAACTTACGAGAAAATATTTTTGACTCCATAGCGTCCTGGATAAGCTGCTCATCATGCACGTCTGGATGAGAACGGTCCACTGGATCCGGATTTAAGCCAACATACCAATCTTTACGTACTTTCCGGCGAGGTATCTCTAACTTATCTGCCATCATGTAACCTGATACCCTGAAAACAATAGGACACTTGTAATCGGAAGTTTGGAAGAGGACAAAATTCTCATTGAAACACATTGCCAAGGTGGAATGCACTTTAGCAAATGAAACCAGGAACAAAACCAGGACAATCACCTGAAAAACAGCACTTCACCATTATAGGTGGCCAAAGCTATCTCTCTCACACCATCCTTGTCAATGTCGTAGAGGAGAGGACTTGCATGCACGGTTGACTGGTGAAAAGCAGGCCATCCTGATGAATATTTAGCAACTAAGTCAAAGGCCCTTGATCCAAACAAACATAGCTTTCTCTTATAGCTCAATAATTTAACCAGCTCATCACAACAATACCACAGTCCCAAAATGAAGACGGGTGCTCCTTCATATCTATTTTATTGGTAAGTGTTGAAAACCATAGTGTGTCTTCTGGAACCAATACATACGACAAAATTGCTTTAGTGAGAAGAAAACTCACCCGGCATCTTGTCTCCATCAGCACCTTCTAATACTTCAAGGTAGTGAACAAAAGAAGATACTACTATATCCAACTTCCCATCACTGAAAGACGGAGTGTTGGCAAGTTAGACATTACATAGAACCAGAAAATATTAAGTGACAAGGTCAGAAGAAAATCTCTTGAGGGCCTTACACAACTGATGGCTACCATCAGGAAGTGCCCCAAAATTTAAATCCCATGTTCCAATAAGGTGGAAAAATAATTTCTTGAGGAACAATTGCCAAAACTAACTACCCAAAAGCTTGCTTACAGACAAGTAAAATAACAGCAAGAAAAGCAGGGATTGAATTACACATCAAACTTGGGCTACACGCTTTACCTGTTGATATCAGCGATCAAAGGGGGGGCATATATGCTAGAGCTAACCTCCGTCTGCCATCTCAGCTCCAAATTCCTAGGGCACTGCGTGTTCAGCAATGCATTTTCATCTCTACACCCACAGAAGAAACTTATCACTTCAATACCCCACGAGCACCAACCCTTTCCGACGTTCGCACCAAATTCGAAATTGGGACTCAATCCACTAAAAGGCGCAGAACTTACAGATTGGGGTAGCCAAGCGCATCGTCTGTAGCCTCCCGCTCCCGGAACTTGTTCTTCTTGGCATCCTCGCCATTGGCGAGACTCAATCCGATGAGAACGAGCCAGAAGACGAAAAGGGTCCTGATCTCCAAGGATTTCATATGCTCTCCCTCTTCGAATCACTGAAACGGAATCAAAACGCCTCGAGCACAACGCATAGAAAAGAGGGGAAATCTCTGGTGCGTCGCCGGAAGCGCGACGAAGCTACGCGGCGTGTGCCGGAGAAGATGACTGAAATTGCGGTCGTGAAGCCCGACGATCGCTCCAGCGCGATGCGCAGGCCGATCGGCGTGAAAGGAGCAGAGAGAAGGATCTACAGAGCAGGCAACGAGGGGAATGGCGAATGAGCCTACGAGAGTGTGCAGTTGGAGTTTTAGACTTCTGAAGGTGCCCCTATTCTTTTATGTAATTACATAGTGCCCCTATTCTTTTATGTAATTGCATAGTGATCCCATCTTTGTTTGCAATGGGGGTTAGCAATTGGGCCGGCTTAACCTGGCAATCAGTCCGAACGAACTTCCCAACGGATTCACAAGAAGACCGGTCCAGTTGTTAATTCCAAAAACTGCAAACCAGCATTGGCCGGTTCAGTTCCCAACTACATGCCTTGAGCTGATTGGTTACACCCGGGAACATCGAATCTATGAAGCCGATTCAAGATTAGAATTTAGAACCAAATCGATTTTGACTTGATTTATCTTCGAGATTAAGTAAGTTCTCTTACTCTTTTTTTAAACAAAAAGATGTTTATATTTTTGACATATTATCCTCATGCACAAATAAATTGTGTTCATATTAGAATATGTGTATTGTATATATAATAAAATGAAATATATACAAATGAAGAAAAAAAATAGCCAATCTAGGGTCAATAAAGTGACTTTGGTTGATGTTTGAAACCTAAAATCTATTCACTTTAAAACCGACCGGTCCTCGTATGTGGGGATGCTAGAAAGCCAAGTTACTTGAAATTCTGAATCGGTCTGGCCGCTATCCACGAGCTTGATAATGTGTGGAGTTGAAAACTTAACCAAACATCAGCTAAATACTTTGTTTTGACCATTTTGTCCCTTGAGTTTGTTAACGTGAGCCTAGCGACAATCTTTTGTCAATTTGTTGGATATCTGTGCTTTGAGAGACTTATACGCTGCAATTGGTAACATTTGGGGAAATACAAAGGTTTTTTTTCAAAATCAAATGGTGTTAACATTAAAAATTTAGTGGTAAGCAATTTTGATTAAATATTGTTTGGAAAAAATCACTTTTGTTAATGACATTTGCTACTTTTCATTTTATAAAAATGAATCTCAAATCCTTTGCCGCACATTGGCGATTGCCTAAGGTCACATTTGGTGATCCTTAGTGAGCCAGGGTCATGCAATTTTAGGTGGTTGTTGCCCGAGGTCCTGTTGCCTCAATTGCCAATGCCATATTTGGTTCATCAACGATGTCAAGCGAGGTGTGAATGGTGAAGGCAATTCCAAAATTTTAAAAGTTTAGTGATGTGAAAGTTGGAAGAAAGAAAATGAATTAGTATTTTGAAAATGCTCAGAGTGCAAAGTTGAATAGGGCTCGCATTGGGCTAAGTGCCCTTGGAGGGCTTCAGAAATGCAACTATATCTCCCTAAAACTCTCCAAGAAAATTGCCCATTTGCAAAGTATTCCCTAATGCAACTATAGCATATCGAAAGCATGAGATAATTTGCCTGGGATAAGATCTAGACATAATTAGCGAATTCGCCATCTATCGTCATTATAATGTTGGTGTCCCTTGTCTTGATAGATATTTATCTTTTCATGTGTGGAATTTTAATATCTTGATCTGGATAATCTTTGTGTCAAAAAAAGGGATATCAATTTTGATTAGGGATCGATTGAAGGCACAAACTGGGCTAAGTGGCCGTTGTTAAGATCGACGTTCAATTTGTGGACAGCCAACCTATTCTTGGTCTACTATGAGCTTTCCCAAGTCAGGTTTCGACATCTCATGGTGTAATCAATTATGACAAGTTATGCATTTTCAACCCATGACTTGAACAGTTCATGTTAGACTCTTTTCAATCTCCTCGAATCAATTTTTGATGAGTTTTCACTCTGTCATTGTTCATCGCGTTAAGGCATATTTATTTGTATGAATAAGCTCATCGAGGTTCTATCCTAAATGCAACACTTTTATTTATATCAATTTTATCTAAAGAGTAGGCAACACGAGGAATGATGATGGAGTCTACAAGTATGTGTAGTTGAGTTTAGATTTCTTGGCCCTAACCTTTTATATAATTACATAATAACCACCGTTGTTGTTTGTGAGGGTGTTAAAAAGTCGAGTGACCCTAAAGCCCAAATTGGTTTGATTGCTATCTTTGAACTTGATGATGAGAGGTGATGATAAAGCATAGAGCAATTACTAAAATAGTCATGAACCGATTGCATTTGTGCTAATTCAATTATAAACTTTTCAATTTGATCAATTCAATCATAAACTTATGGTATTTTGTCCAATTTAGTCTTATTGCACAGAAAAGTTTGACATGGTATATCTAGTCAATATTGGCCATCCTACATGACATCACTAGTGTCGACATAGTTGTTGAAAAAAAACGACATTGTTTCCCTAAAAAAAAACACTCGACTTTACCTAAGAAATGCTGCCATTTTACCTTCACCAACCAAAGCCTCAATTTGGATTTGGCTAGATTGTAAACCACAAAATCATAAAGAACCCTAACTGCTTTTAGTTTTTCTCCAGATTTGATGTCATCTTGCTTTAATCACGCTCGTTAACCACAAAATGTTCAAGTTGAGTCTTTATAGAGAATGTCGTTGTCCTCCCCTTCATGAACCAAACCCCAAATTACCTGAATCCCCTATTTGGATTCGACCAAAATCGCAAACCCTAAAATCATGAAGAAGCTAAATTTCTCTCAATTTTTCTCCCAAATTTGATCACTTCTTACCATTTCCCTTGAGCAGAGTTCTTCCATCGAATCAATAGTGGTTAAGTCCCCCTTTTAGCTTAGCGCTCGCCCGACGCTTGCTCAGCACCGTTTCCAGGGTTCGCTCATCCAAACCGTGAAGATTTGGAAACATGAATCTTGTCTTGTTTACATGGTTTTGAGTAACTGTGTGATCACTCAAATGAACTATTTGAAGAAGGTAATATATTTGATAAAAAAGAAGGAGGTAATATAGAACTAGACTTCATGCAATTGTTGAACTTTGGAATATGAATCTTTCCTTGTTGAACTTTTTGTTTAAGGTGTGCATGACAACATTTCTATTTCTCTATTCCTTTATTTTTCTATTCCAAAAAATAGTCTTGGAATAGAAATTTGTTTGGTAACGTAATCTCATTTTTCTATTTTTGGAACATATTTCTACTATCATAAGTTAAATTTTGTAACTTCTCTATTTCTGAAATAGAAATAGAAATGATTTCTTCTTGCTTCTTCAACACAAGAGATTCTTCTATGAAAAACACTCATGGGTGTTCTAACTCTTCTCCACCTATTCAACATAAATATGCTTCGCCTAAAAACCCTAGTTGTCACAACCCTTGATAAGGGATCGAGCATACGGGCTATTTTTGCAACATCCTAAGTTTGTCCCCACTCCGATTCATGTTATCTTGTTATTATACACATGCAGAAGTGTCACTTCATCAACACCGATTTTAGTCCCATTCTTATCTTTTATATCTAAATAAAATTCTTGCAGCAATAGAATTTACTTGATCAACCATGGTTTTGATTCTTTCTTTTTAAGAAAATACTTAAGAGTAGAATGATGAGAATAAACTATAAATTTTGAGCCAATTAAATAATAATGAAATTTATCAAAAGCAAAAATACAGCCAAAAGTTCATTTTCTGTCATTGAATAATTCAATCATACACTTGATAGGGTTTGACTTGCACAATAACTGGTTTGAAAAACTCCATTATCCCTTTGTCCAAAAATAGCTCCCACTGCAGAATCGCTAGTATCACATCAGCTCAAAAGGTAAGCCCCATTCTGGTGCTGCCATGATTGGTGCCAACACTAACTTTTTCTTGGAAGTGTTAAAAGCCTACACACATTCATCGGAAGAATTAAATGGAGCATTTTTTACCAAAATATTACAAAAGGGTATAGCAAAATTTGAAAAATCTTTTATAAATCGCCTATAGAATCCTGCATGCCGAAAAAATCCTCTAAAATTTTCACAAATGTTGGTGGAGGCAATTTTGCAATGACCTCCACTTTGGTTCAATCAACTTCTGTTCCATTTCCAGAGATCTTATGCCTAAACACTACTCCTTCCTACACCATAAATGACACATCTCCCATAAGACAAAAGTCAAATTATTTAAAAAAGAATCAAACGATAAGCCAAAAACAGAAAAATCATCCATGAAATTCTCAATATATTTTTCAACCATACTAGAAAAATATGACCATCATGCATCTCTGAAAAGTAGCTAATGTATTACAAAGACCAAATGACATTCTTTTAAAAGCAAAGGTACTATAGGGACAAGTGAAAGTAGTTTTTTCTTGATCTTTTGGTACAATAGAAATCTAATTATACCCTAAATATCTATCAAGAAAGCTATAAAACTCATGTTCTGTAAGTCTTCCCAACATTTGATCAATAAATTGTAAAAGAAAATTGATCTTTTCTAGAGGCATCATTTAATTTTCTATAATTCATATACACACGTCACCCAGTAACTGTCTTAGTTGGAATCGATTCACTGTTGTCCTTTTTCTAAATAGTCATACATCCCTTGTTTGGCACAACTTGCACAAGACTTACTAGGAACTATAAGCGATGGGATAGATGGTCCTTGCATCAAGTAGCATAATTACCTTCACTTTCACTACTTTTTGCATTTTTGGGTTTAAATGCCTTTGAGGTTGGAAAATGGGTTTGTATTATTCCTCCATCAAAATTTTGTGCATGCAAAATCAAGGGCTAATTCCTTTGATGTTAGTTATTTTTCATCCAATTGCACCCTTATGCTCTCTTAACTATCATGCCCTAACTTTTGAGCACATGACAGCTCTTATTTCTCTTAGGTCATTTAATGTGATGTCTTAGGACATGTCACCGACCCATTCTTTTTATCTTTAATTAAACACATACGGAAGTGTTGAAACTAGTATTAACACCTAGAGAAGGGGTGAATAGATGTAGAGGGATTTTACGCGCAAATATATATAACTTTTGCAATCCATAAACTGAAATTAAATAGAGAGAGTAGAGAAGATTGCAAACACAGTTTATAGTGGTTCGGCTTTAGATAAGCCTACGTCCACTCTCCAGGCGATCAACCAATAGGCTGGATTTCACTATATGATCAAAGGTGATTACACACTCTTGAGTGTTAGCACTCGGTGATGATGAGTCTCATAGAGTCACTCTTCTTGGTAATTCACTAGGATCACTCAATTACGCACTTTTTCAAACAACTAATGAAGAATTGAATCAGCCTTGGAATATATTTATCCTCTCTAGTCTCCTAGGTCTCATCTTATCCTTATATACTCTTCAAGCCACACTTGACCGTTGGCTCTTTCTTTGAGAGTTTCGTCTTCCCTTTCTTGGACAAACTTTATAAGGCAAGTCTTTTTGATTGTTGGAGGTAGATTGAATCCCCTTAGATTCTGTTCGCCCATACAGTCAGAATTCGGGCTTCCATAAGTGTTCCATTCTTCTTTGGAAGTTGTTCATTGATTGATCATGCCAATCAGTTTGATACAATAGAATAAATATAAATAAAGTAAGTGAAATACTTGACCGTTGGTGATCTTATCCTGTAATTTCATTTTAAGTCTGACAGACTTATGTTCTGAGTCTGCTTAAGTTTTCCATCTGGTACGGACAAACTCAGAATCTGCTAGACCGAAGTTCTACGTTTGCTTCATCCAGACTTAGAGGCTTTCTGCGTCTGCTTCATCCAGACTCAAAAGTTTCCTGTGCTTCTCCGTCTACTTCATCCAGATTTAGAAGCTTTCCATCATTTGCATAGCGGCTTGTGCATCTTTCACCAAGTTACTCAATAAACATGTTAGTAGGTTTTAATTTATTTTGTCATCTTCAAAACATCATAAGGGATTTCCCTAACAATCTCCCCCTTTTTAATGATGACAAAACAATATCTGAATATGCAAATGTGCAATTATGCTTAAAATATATTGATAGATCAAAGCATCATAAGCACATAATGCAATCTCCAAAATTTTATATATTCAATGAATGTCATTCAAAATAGGAGATTATAAAATAGAAGATAGTTGATAAATTGAGCAAAATAATATATAGAAATAATTGCAGCTCAATATTATGCACCAATTAACACATATGCATATACATATTCTCTCCCCCTTTTTGACATAATCAAAAAGCGATAACAATGCAAAAAGGGTGTTACGTGGAGAATAAATTCACATAATATCTTTAAAAATATATGAGGCATGAAACACAAACTTTAAAGATATCATGTTGATACGAACATAAAGAACATTCAATATAGCTCATATATATCAACAAAAATCTGCTAAGGAAAGAAAATGATGATATACTTACCAAATTATGTAGAACACAATTTACCTTTTCTTTCCATAGTAATTAGGGTCAAGGTCAATTCAAAAAATCTGCTATACTTGATCAATGCTCCCCCTCAATTTGTTGCCTTTTTGAAATGATTAAGATTCTCCATTTCTTTTTATATTCACTTTCTCCCCCTGTCCTCATGACAGCATTTGCGATAATACTTATCGCAGCTTGTGCACGTTGAATAGAATGTTGTCCCTTTATTTCCTTTGTAGTAGCAACATTCACAGCATTCATTTGCTTTTGAAGTTTGAGGTAGAAGTTTGTTTTCTTCAATCAAGCTCGCCTCAAATTTAATCTACACAAACTTAACAAACTTTATGCACAAATGCATTGTTATAATATTTCACGTAATATATAATGCCCTTTCTTGTGAAATAAATTGAATAACATATATGATAATATAAAGAATTTTAATTCAAAGCTATTCAACCTTACATATGACACATTAGTGAGCTGCTCAATAATTTCTGAAAATTTTGTGCAATGAATAGAATTTTTGAGCCTTAAAAAATTTCCATAATTTCAGATCAAGCTTTCCTAACCTCATATGGAAATATATTTTGCCACTTGCAAATCCTTGTAAAATAGATAATAACATTTGCAAATTATAGAAAATATCACGTACATACCTTCTTTCAATTTGCAGATCAAACTTGCCTAATATAAAATATTTTCTGGGATTATATAGCAAGTGAATCCCAAAATGCAACAATATTTTTCAAGATTAAAGGGATTTCCCTAAGTATAAATTTCAAAAAGATATTATTGATGCAATACGCAAAATGAAAGTAGATATTTTTATCACGTGCCAAATCAAGTAATAAAAATGTGCAATATTTGACAAGAGAATTTTTGCACTATATATTACATGTGAGTCATAAAAATCATCCAAAATCATAAAAATTTCTATATAATTTTGGAAGGTAGGATGACAAAGATGAAATATTTTATTTCCTTACCCAAGGTATATATACCATTGATTTAGAAAAGATCATCGTCAATCATCGCTTGAGATATTCTTCTAATTGCTCAATGATTTGCGTAGATTTGCAATCATTCTTCTTTAGTAAAATTTCCTGCAGCAACCTCTTTTGCTTTTGGTATCCATGACTTTGGATCCTTTTTTCAGGTTAGAGCACAAATAGGAAATTTTCATAAAAACTCAATGATGCTTTCCTATCTTGAATAATATCTCGTAAGACAAATTTTTGCTTTAAAAAAATATAACAGAATAAGATAGTATAAAATCTAATCAAATAATTATGATTATCTCTAAGCAAGATATCAAATCAATCACACGTATCAAATTCCAACTCACAAAACTACCAAATATATAGCACACGATTCTCCCTTCAATATAATCAATTATAGAATATAGTCATTATAAATTCTGAATCAATCGAGGCATAAAAATGATATACCGAATATCAAGTATAATGAAAATATTTAAAACATGCACGCAAAACAAATTGAGAATTTAAATATATATTTCTTACCAAATTCTCTTTCTCATTTGCCTGCAATCAAAACACATACTCAAGTTTTCTTTAGTACCCATATTTTCTTGGGTCCATTGAGGTTAGTGGTATATGCTTTGTTTATCCATTTCTTCTGAACATGTCTCCAGACTTTAGGACATTTGTTTTCAAAATATTCTCTTTCTCCACAGTTAGAACATTTGAGATTGTCTCTACTAACAGGTCTTACAAAATTGTTTTTGAAATGATTTCTATAAGCTTGTTGAGTAGGTCTTTGTCTTATTCTTTCCTTGACTTTAGGAAAATCAACCAGGGAATCATTTTCCTTATAAAAACCAAGTCCAGACTTATCATAATAAGGAATTTGAATGGAAAGTATATGCTGTAGGGTTTTTGATCATTTAGAAAATTTTGTGGTAATATTTAAGAATTCCTTTTTGAAAGAATCATTCTCCTTTTGCAAGGAATCTCGATTTTCCTTCGTTTCTAATAGTTCCTTTTTAATGGATTCATTTTCATTTAATAGAAACTCTCGATTTTCCTTTATTTCCAAAAATTCCTTTTGAAAGATTCATTCTCATTTAGTAAAAGATCTTGATTTTCCTTGGTTTCCAAAAATTCATTTTATAGATCATCAAACTTTCCTTTCAGAGACGAATTCTGTTGACTCAACTTGAAATTTTCCTTTTTCAGTCCAGAGATTCTTTTCAGAGTGGATTTCATATTTGAACAAAACTCATTTATATAATTTGAAACTTCAATAGGAATATCTGAATAACTAACCTCAATTTCTCTGTCGGAATCTGAGTCTGAGTCCGAATGTGCCATTAGACAGATGTTGCCATATTCATCTTCACTATTTTCAACCTTAGTGTCACTCCATGTTTATGCTTTCAGGGCCTTTTTATTTTTTCATATTTCCCTTTGTTTTTCTAGAGCTTAGGACAATTTTATTTTATGTGACCATTCTTTTTGCATTTGAAACAGACAACATCTTTGACATATTCCTCCTCATTCTCTCGTTCTTCGTTGTCTGATCGTATTGTTTTGTTTCTTGTTGTCGAACCTTCTGCCTTTCTTATTCAACTTCTTTACCTTTCTTATTAGCAGTTCAAGTTCTTTGTCGTCCAGCTCATCCGCAGAGTCTGTATCATCAGAATCAATATTAGACTTAAGAGCAATGGATTTTTTACCTCTAGATTCCACTTCCTCGTTCATTTGTTCTGTTTCATAGGACTACAGGGTACCAACAAGCTCATCGACCATCAAAGGTGAGATTTGCAGAGTTTCTCTAATGGAGGTCTTCACATTGTTCCACTCTTTTGACAATTCTCTTAGAAGCTTGTTGACTTTCATTGGTCCAGGAACAGGCTGACCTTGATATGCTAGTCCATTTACAATTTCTGTAAATTGATTGAACATGTCTCCTATGGATCCCCCCTGTTTCATTTTGAAGGATTCATATTGACCAAGTAAAATATTTACTTTGGTCTCTTTTATATGATCAGTCTCTTCGTAGGTAACGTGCAGCCTATCCCATACCTCCTTCGTTGTTTCACAAGAGGAAATTCGATTATACTCATTAGGAGATAGTGCGCAATAAAGAGAGTAGATGGCCTTAGCGTCTAAAGTTTCTCTTTTTGTCAACTCTTCTTTTGAAATGGTAGTTGATGCCTCTATTGCTTTTCCATCATCTTTTGATGTAGTTTTTCTGGCTTCAGCGTTGGGATTAACTCATTTCTCGACTACATCCCATTCTTGTGGATTCTTTGATCTGAGAAAAGCTTTCATTTTGTTCTTCCATATGTTGTACTCTTTTCCATCAAAGTAAGGTGGTCGAGTGTTGCTCTGTCTCTCAATCATACCTGGTGCAAGAATACTAGCCATAGAGGATCTTTAACTCTGAAGTAATAAACACTTCAAAACACTGAGCACATGGCTTTGATACCAATTGTTGAAACTAGTATTAACACCTAGAGGATGGGTGAATAGGTGTAGAGGGATTTTATGTGCAAATATATATATAACTTTTGCAATCTATAAACTGAAATTAAATAGAGAGAGTAGAGAAGATTGCAAACATAGTTTATAGTAGTTCGGCTTTAGACAAGCCTACGTCCACTCTCCAGGTGATCAACCAATAGGCTGGATTTCACTATATGATCAAAGGTGATTACACACTCTTGAGTGTTAGTACTCAGTGATGATGAGTCTCATAGAGTCACTATTCTTGATAATTCACTAGGATCACTCAATTACGCACTTTTTCAAATAACTAATGAAGAATTGAATCAGCCTTGGAATATATTTATCCTCTCTAGTCTCCTAGGTCTCATCCTATCCTTATATACTCTCTAAGCCACACTCGACCGTTGGCTCTTTCTTTGAGAGTTTCGTCTTCCCTTTCTTAGACAGACTTTATAAGGCAAGTCTTTTTGATCGTTGGAGGTAGATTGAATCCCCTTGGATTCTGTTCGCCTATACAATCAGAATCCAGGTTTCCATAAGTGTTCCATTCTTCTTTGGAAGTTGTTCGTTGATTGATCATGCCAATTAGTTTGATACAACAGAATAAATATAAATAAAGTAAGTGAAATACTTGACCGTTGGTGATATTATCCTGTAATTTCATTCTAAGTCTAACATACTTATGTTCTGAGTCTGCTTAAGTTTTCCGTTTGGTACGGACAGACTCAGAATCTGCCAAACTGAAGTTCTGCGTTTGCTTCATCTAGACTTAGAGGCTTTTTGCGTCTGCTTCATCCAGACTCAGAAGCTTCCTGTGCTTCTCCGTCTACTTCATCCAGATTTAGAAGCTTTCCATCATTTGCATAGCGGCTTGTGCATCTTTCACTAAGTTACTCAATAAACACGTTAGTAGCCTTTAATTTATTTTGTCATCTTCAAAACATCATAAGAGATTTCTTTAACAGGAAGCAATTCATAACCACCCGATCCATCACCATAATAGGGATAGTAGAAACATAACAACAAACACTACCAAAAGTACAACTTTTATTTATTTACTAGTTAATCCTAGGAAGTTTACATGTATAAGCCCTTACAACGGTCAATATCCTACGACCAAGAAAAACCAGCAAAGGCTTAGGGTTAACTTAAGCTTCTCTAACGTGAGGTTAACCAAATAGTGTTGCATCCCATGCTTGACGATAGCGTTACCCCGCGAGCCCTTGTAAGGGACTCCAAAGGTTACCACTAAATCAGATAAACCAAGCCACATAACAATGGGGAAACAACTCATTTAATCCCACATCCACCCACATAGTAGTGGTACACTTCAAAAAGACGGATTCGCACCCTTCTACAATGAACATCAACACTAATAACTCAGAGGCTACAGGAAGTCAAAAGCACATGAGTTGGGAATCCATAACTAAAGGCCTAAAAAAATCCAACAACAACGAGTGAGATAAATCTTAGTAAGTTAACAACCTAAGCCTCATTTAGGAATATAACTTACCTTAGGTGCAACCTATACATAAAGTATTATATTGAGGACAGATCAATAGCAAAGCAACCCTGTTTTACCTTAATTATAACATAAGCAAGCACCTTAACCCAATAACAATCAGCAAAACCATTGAATAAACTTGCATGTATTCTTACCCTGTCTTTGCACATGCTATGCATACAATAAATTATAATGTGCCATAAACATTGCAACAAGCATCAATATATAATCAGAACACTTTTCATAATATTCCCATGCACAATGCATTCACACATTTTTCAATTATTACAACTGTTCATGGCTATGGCCAACTTGAGAGTTGGTAGTCTTCCAGCATGATTGGACATCGTCCCGCCCTATCGGCCATAGCATTGTCTTGAACCCCCCGCCATAGACGGTATTCCATAAGAAGTATTGGCCCTGCTTCAATTGCGATATGGCAGCTGATAAAAATTGAGCATTGTCCCCAAAAATCTTTGAGTGACGGGTTTCTTTATGTGATCACATGAGCACACCAACCACTCATGCCGATTTCATTTTTCTTCATTTAGCCAATATAGACGTGGTTTGTGCTCATACATCAAACTATTGCAACTTTTACATGTAAAAATGCAATAAAAATATTCATATGTGATCACTCGCACATAGTTAACATGTCAAACTTTGCTCACTTCAATTTCAATAATTTCTTGCCCAATTTAACATATAAAACATGGCATTCAAACACGACACCTCATGAATTTCCAATTATATGCCTATAAAACCTTTCTTTAATTAGGCTAACAAGTGTTCTAATTAGGCAAATCATTTCTCAAGGCGATTCATGCTTTAAACAACATAGAACATGCATAACTTATCACTTAATCCAAGCACAAAACATATATATACACAACTTATCACTTTAATAATAATAACTTATCACCCTACCCAAGATAATATATCATCAATTCAATGATAGCTTATCACTTATTTTTCAATAGCTTATCACCCCTTTAGTGATAACTTACTACCCTTTCTATGATATGTTATCACTTCCACTTATTACTTTCCTTGATAAACTATCACTACCACTTATCACCTATTGCAATAACCTATCATTTTCGCTTATAACTGATCGCAATAATTTATCGACTAAATCGTCATTAATTAGCATTAAACATTGTTAACTTTAATCTTATACTACCCCTAAACGCAATTAACACTCTAATTATGAATTAGAAAGTTAACTCATGGATTTGATGGCAATGAGCTAAAAGGTGGCGACAATGCGAGCAGTGAGCGACGAAACACACAGTGAGACAAATGACGGTGGTTTAAAGCTTGAACGGTGGTGGCTTGCGGTGGTGTTCAGTGAGAGGGGGAGAAGAGAGAGGGTGATGGTTGTTTGGCGGTGGATGACGGCATGAACATACGACTTGGTGAGGCGATGTGACTTCACGGCAATGAAATGGCGGTGAGATGGGTGGTGGTGCATGGTGAAATGGGTGGCAGCAAGGGAAAATAGGTGGTGGAGGTGGGTAGCCAAAGAAGGGGGAGAGAGAGAGAGAGAGACTTGAGTGAGTGAGAGAAAATGAGAGACAAGAGGGAGAATAAGTGGGATTTTCTTCTCACTTCCATGATCTTCATCATTTCCTAAATGCAAATGCAACAATTTCCCCTAAAATCCTCTTGACCAAGTCTTTGCTTGCTTTGTCCTTTTCCTCTTAATTACTTGATCTTTTCAAGCATGTCCTTCACTGACATGGAACCAAACCAAGCAAACTAAGTTGCTTCCCGCTTGCTTCCAAAGTGGCACCCCTAACCCCCTCAACCAATTTTATTTTTGTCTCATTAAGCTAATAATATTTCTAGAAGGGGCAACATGGTAATTTCATAAGCCATAGCATAAAATTCCATTTATGTCCATGGGATAAATTGCTTAAATAGGCCTTAGATTGTGCTTGGTGGCCTTCTTGGGCCCACTTGGCCAAATTCTAGGTGGCATGAGGCCCATTGGGCCTTCGCTTGGCATGGGCCCCTTTTTTTGGCTTTCAATTCACGACCCACTAATCCTTGTCCAAAATTTATTATTTACCAATAAATAGGTAAATTAATGAGGCAACGTCCAAAAGGATCATCTCTAAATCCTTGATTTGATACCCAAAATCGAATTAAAATTTGTGATTAAAATTAATCCAATGCAACTTTAGTACGACTTCAACTATCTAGTTTTGGTTTTTGTGTGTTTGACCTGTGGTTAATTAATTTTCAATCCACGTTTGTGCTTCTTCAAATCATGGGTGACCCTCGGTTGTCATGTAATCGTGAGGGATCAATTGATCATATTGAGTATAAAGCCTAAAGAAAATTGGTTTATTGTCATTCACAGTTAGTATCATAGTCATATGGAATCATCTATAATCAAACTATGTACCTCTATCAAATCGATTTATTTTCTGTTCATTAATTGACATCTAACAGTGTGGTATTGTCCCTTTTTGATCCTTATATTCGAGCTGTCTATCCCCGATTGAATTCTCGATCGTGCACATTTTAATCATTGATGTCCTTTCCCAATAGGTTAGTTAATTAATAAGTAATTAGTTCAAAGTTAAATATAACTAACAATACATTGATAAAATAACAAATTCATATATCCCGAGAAGAGTTGAATTTCAAGATATCACATTAACAATCTAAACAGTTTCTCCTCTATTGAATCTATCAAAGAAGAAGATATAATTATTGGCAAAGGAAAAACTTTATTTAAATAAGCATATTTCAAATGAGAGGGTAGGGGTTTGAGTTCAAGAATCGGAGGCTCTTCAATTGACAATTTAGGCTTTGTTATATGTTGTCCTAACTCCTCAAATTTTGTTGCCTTTTGCCTTTTGCCTTGAATATGATGGATTGCTTCCATGAAATTTGCATACTCCTTTATCTCCTCATTCTCAATTTCTTTATCCCTTGGTCGAACTAGACATACTTCAAGTGGATCTTTAGAAACATTTTCTTGAAAAACCTTATTCACCAACTTGTTAACTGTCTCAATTCTAAAACAAGAATTATCATGAGATGGAATTCTTTAAAACAAGAATTATCATGAGATGGATTTTTCATTGCTTTAAAGACATTAAAGGAAATAAGATCATCTTGAACTTTTTTTAAGTTCATTAACAATCAACTTTTTAATTTTTACCCTTGTTGTACATTAATAAGAGCTCTTCCTGTTGCTAAAAAAATTTGACCTAAGATAAGTGGTACTTCAAAATCTTCCTCTATGTCAAGAATTATGAAATTTGTGGGAAAGATAAACTTGTCAACCTTTACCAATACATCTTCTTGGATATTTAATTGATTGATCAGCCAGTTGAAGTGACATTGTGGTTACTTTTACCTCACCCTATACTAATTTCCTGAAAACTAAAAAGTCATTAAATTAATGCTTGCACTTAAATTACACGATGCATTTTCATAAGTAAGAATCCCCAATAGTGCAAGGAATTGTTAAACTCCTTGGATCTTTTAAATTTGGATGTAATTTGTTTTGTAGGATGGTTGAACACTCCTCATTCAACTTTGCATTGTCATAATCCTTCATCTTCCTTTTGTTTGCCAAAATCTCCTTAAAAAATTTCGCATAGCTAGGGGTATAAGTACAGCCCAAGTGTCAAAATTTGACATGAGAAGGCACTTAAAAAAGTTACAAAAAATACACTTAAGTGCTATTATTTTTGAAAATTGGATCATTTAAGTGCCAACTTCGACGAAAGGTGCCAAAAATCCAATGTGGCTTATTTTAATAATATAAATAGCTTACGTGGCTCACCGGAAACTAAGTCGGCGAAAACTCAGCCAAAACGAAGTTAAACTAAGTTGGTGAAAACTCAGCCAAAACGAAGTTGTTTTGCGTTGACGTGGCATTTTAAAAATATATTAATTAAATAATATTAAATAATTAAAAAAATATTATTATAAAATTGATTAATTTGAAAAAAAAAAAAAAAAAAAAGAGGAGGAAGGGGATGATCTGGTGAGGGTTGCCAAACCCTCCCCTTCGCTTCCTTTTTTGTTGTTGTTTTTTTTTTTATAAATAAAATTGATTTTTAATTATTTTTCTAGTCTAACTTGGACAATTTTTTTTTCTTAAAATTGCCACGTGGAGTTTTTATTTTTGAAAAAAAAAAAATGCTTTGTCAACAAATAAAATTGCCGGAAAATGGACACGTGATAGTTTGGCCGGATTTTTTCACCGTTGGCAATTAACTGATCTTTTTGCTCGATTTTGGCACTTAAATGTATGTTTTGTAATTTTTTGACACTTAAGTGTCCCCCTCGTGCCAAGTTTTGGCATTCTAGAGGTCCGTACGTCCATAACTAGGCATTTACGTCAAGGCTTCTACAAAAGGAATGTTAATGTACAATTTTTTTTTTTTATTAAATACATCGATAAATTTAAAGAATTGTTTATGTATTTTGTACTATTGAAGTTGTCGAGGGAATGGAACTGGCAGCAAATATGGAGTGTAATAATTTGAAAAAGGTTTTCTTTTGCTTGCTTGTTTGGTTGTTTATTGACATCCTCTTCTTTGTCTCTAGAAATCTCTTGTTTGTATCTTTTTCTCACATTTGTTTACCACTTGTCAAGATTGTAGCTCTTACGTTGTCAATGGGATTTTTCTCTGTGTTGCTTAGCAAAAAAACATTGTTGTCTCCTTAATATCATGTTTGCTAACTAATTCATTTACATTTCTATATTTTTGATTGAAGTCTCTTGGTTATGAAATCTCACATTTGTGCTCTTAATGGAGTCTTGAGTAGTGTTAGCAAGTTTGGTGACTATATCTTCGATATTGGATTTTGTCTCTTTTGGTTGTTTGAATTCCAGTGGCAATCTTGTCACATTTTGATTATTCCATGAAAAATTTGAATGATTACGCCATTCTAGATTGTATGTGTTGGAGTAGAGTTTATTTTGTAGCCTGTTAAAATTTCCAATAAAGTTAGCATTTTGACTAGGTTGTGTAACTTGACACTCTGGGCTGATATGTCCTCTACTACAAAAATCGCATGTCATTTTCTAAATTTCCATGACTGAAACACTCATATTATCTATTTTTTTGTTGAATGCTTCAAATTGAGCAACAATTGCAATGAAAGCATCCATTTCATGAACTTCGCTAGCTTTTTGCATTGGTAGCCTCTCAGTAGACCACTGATAACTATTGGATGCCACTTCTTCTAATAGGTTGTAGGCTTTTTCTAGTGTTTTATTATTCAGAGTTCCCTTGCAGTTGCATCAATCATAGAACATAGATTATAGACCCATTATAAAAGTTTGTACTTGCATCTATATGGGGTAGTCCATGATGTGGGCATCTCTTAAGAAACTACTTGAATCTTTCCCATGTTTCATACCATGATTCATTATCCATTTGCATAAAATTAGTAATATCGTTATGTATTTTTATGGACTTTGCAGGTGGAAAGAACTTACAAAGAAATGTTTGAGTCATATCATTCTATATAGTGATGAATCTTGTAGGAAGAGGAGAGCCAACCCTTAGCTTTGTCTCTAAGGAAAAATGGAAATAATCCTAATCTAATAGCATCATCTATATCTCTATTATATTTAATTGCATAATAGATTTCAAGAAAAGTACCGATGTGAGCATATGGATCATTGCTTTTTTGTTGTTGTTGTTGTCGAGATTTGGATCATTGCTTGGTAGCCCACTAAATTGCATTGACTGTTGAAGCATCCGAGTGAGTGATGGCTTGATCTTAAGATTGTTTGCTTAAATTGCAGGTCTCCTGAAAGTTCATGTGGTGCCTTGAATTGTTGGTGCAGCATAATCTCAAGAGTCTATGTGGATTTTCAGCCTCACCATCTTCCACCATCTCCTTAATATGATTTCTCTGTTCCCTTAGTCGCCTTTTAAAGGTACGTTAGATTTCTGGATCAAACTCAACAAGTTTCCCTTGTTGGCAATGTGTCACGCACTGATGTACACTACGAAGAAGATAAAATGAAGGCTAGATTAAACTTAGAATTATCTAGTATCAATATTAACTAGTATTAAACAAACAATTCTTGGCAATAGTGCCAAAAACTTGTCCGTAAAATTCTAAATGCAAATGAACTTGTTGAACAAGTAATATAATGATGAGATAAAAAATCATCACATAGAGATTGATGATTAATAAATCAATTAAATATTAAGAAAAGACTAATTTTAAATAGCTAACAAATCAAATAGAATTGAGAATAAATTAAAATTGATAATCTTAAAAGCAAAATTTTTGAACTAAATGCAATAAATCAATTAAATAGATATGTTAGAGCATCTGATTTCAACATAACCATTATATATGAATTTCAGATTATTATGTACACAAAAACGATATAAAAAATGTGATAGTGGAATTTTATTATCTTTTTACTATCCTATCTTATCAATCCACAATATTCCTATGTAAATTTAAATAAACATGAGTGTATTAAAATCTATGAACATTCTTGGTTTACAATGAATCTTTTGGACAACCTTATCACCAAAAGCTATACAAATAACACGGTATATTTTTATCCACATTTAATTTATGGTTATTTATTATAAGGGATGATTGCATATTATTACTTCTTAGTCTCAAACATACACATTAGATAATTGAAAGATGACCAGTTATTTAAAAGCATTAAGTACAATAATATATAACTCATATAAATAAAATCACCTGCAAAACATAAAAAGCATGTAATTTATATCATCATGGTCAAGCTGTATGTAGTTAATAAAAGAAAATTATAACATAATATTAGAAGAAATAAAAAACATAAATTAAACCCAATATCTTGAATCAAAGAACAGGGATTCTATCGTTACTTTTTGTCTTTTCAAAATACTTGAAAAACTCCTAGAACAATGAAAAGTGATCTAAAAATAAAAACTTAACTGTCCCTCCAAGATCTCCATATTATCATATTTATACGATACATCCAAGACTCCTAAAATAAAACAATTGCTTATTTTTCGCATAAAATTAGGGAATAAATCATAGAATTCTTGATTTGGCATCCACCTTCTAATGCTTCTCGATTTGAATTCTTGAATCACAGAGTTCTTCCTTTTCTTCTTTTTGCTAGTTTTTCCTTATTTTCTCCATGTCTCATTATGCTACATAAATAACGAAAATTCAAGTAAATAGAAGGAAATTCAAATATTTTCTCATAAATATTTCATTATTTATTGTCTAAATATAGGTAAAATAACTCTTTTTTTTTTATAGTCATCATGGACTCAGCTTGGAAACCTGGTCACAAGTTGGTCCAGCTTGGCGGGCACAGGTTTTGCCTTTCTTTGGATCGGGTCCAAGGGCTTGGTCCAAGTCCCTATTCTTCAATTAAAAAATATAAAAATTCCAAAAATTAAAAAAATTAATGCTTTAATTTCCTTTTCGTTTTGCATTTGCATGTTCTTTGATGGTTAGTTTAGGCGGGGGTTTAAAAATCAGTTAGGGGTTAATGCTTTGCGAACGCAAGTGAAGGTTAATTATCATTAACCTTACTTAATGAATCCTTAGATCAATTAGGAGGTGTTGGGGATAATTGAATTGCATGGACCCCGAACTTTGGTTGATCGATTAAATTGTGTGAATCTGTTAATGCTTGCTTTGAGTTTTGTATATGTTAAATTGGAATGGGCGATCGACGGTTGATGAAGACAGCAGTCGATAAAGAAGGACGATTCATGTAAGCAAATCAAGGAAGTGTCCAGTGTTAGGGTCGTTAATCTAGTTTAGTGTTAATTAAATCAGCTTGGGTAATAAAATTAGGATTTAATAATCAAACTAATATAGATTTTATTCTTTTTAGTGAGCAAAAACTAATTAGACTCATGATCATCTTCTTAAAATGGTTAGTTTAGCTTAGACTAGTCTAATCGTGTAGTAAAACAAGTAGCATCAGGCACGCCCTAATCTAACTCAATTTTAGGAACTAGGATTAGTCTCTAACATCAAGCTTATGGGGATTAATGTGCGTAGGATTATTATCAGACCACATGTATTCTTTGCCTGATTCGCAAGCTAGTCAACTTGGGGGGCCTACATTTGGCTCTTCTTTCTTGGACCCAGTCCAAGTCCCTATTCTTGGATTAAAAAAAAAAGGTTATGAAAAAGCCACTTCTTGTTTTCTTAGTGTAACACATGCCAAGAATTGACCAGTTTAAAGTTAGGAACTGGAAGCTGAATCGGTCCTTGGCAAATAAGCTTGGAACCAGCTAGGTAAGGCTAGCCAGTTGGACTCCCAATTTAACCGATCCATTTGCTCACCCCCAAATGAGACTATATATGATTAATGGTAGTATTGATCAATTCATTCATTTATGTGAGGTGCACGTGTGTGAATAACGCAAAGCATGATGCAAAACAGAACTCATAGTTTATTAGTTGATCTGGAAACACTCAAATACAAAAAGGAAATCATGAAAGTAGAAAGAGCTAAGTCTTGTCCATAGTAGAAGAGTTACGAACAAGAGAGTCATGAAATGACCAAAATGAAGTCTAAAGTATTGTTACTGTGCCTGAAGCTTCTTCCTGAACTCCGACATCAAGTCATAGACCTTGTGCTGGTCGGGCAACGACTTGGCCACGCTCTCCCTTTGCATGCATCGCTTGGCCCATCCCACCAGCTTGGGGCACTCCTCCTCGATGCTACAGCCGTTCAATGTCTCCACAGCATAGAACCACGGTATCAGCGACACATCCAAAAACCCAAACCTCTCACCTCCAAAGTAAGCCTTGTCCCCAAGCTCTCCCTCCATCACCTTAAAGCCCTCGATGAACTCCTTCTTCGCTGCCTCCTGGTCCTCCCCCGTTGACAGCCACGCCGCTTGCCCCGCAGGAAATATCTGCATCATCAGGTCATGTCTTGATGTTAGGTGCACTTAACAAGGAAATGATCGAAAGATTGGTTGCTATCTGTCATACCTTCTTGTCCACGTAGTCAGCCCAGAACCTGGCACAGGCGCGCTCGTAAGGATCAGACGGCAATAAAGGGGACTCAGGGCCCCAGGTCTCGTCGATATACTGGACGATGATGTTGGACTCGCAAACTGGCTTGCCGTTGTGGATAAGGACGGGGATTTTCTTGTGGACCGGGTTCATCTGCAGGAGCAGGGGGCTCTTGTTGCTCAGAATCTCCTCCTCCCTCAGATCAAAGTGCACGCCCTTCTCTCTCAAGGCGATCCTGGCCTTCATCGCGAACGGGCTTGGCGAGAAGTCTAACAGTATCACTTCCTCCGCCATTGAAGCTTTGGTAATTTCAACTCGAGATTGCTTTTTTGTGGTGAAATGAAGCTAAAAGCAGGAGCCACGAGATATTTCTTTGTTGCTGCGATGTTCGAGGGGCGGCTTAATACCGTCATTACTTGCGTCATTGTCAGGTCCAAGTCTACGCTCCAAGTCCGCCCCATTAGGCCTTGGATCAGGCGTCCCATGAGCGAGACATATATTGCTATTATAATTATTATAATCACCATTATTCATACTGGTGGTTGCTTCTTCTCTCTGGAAAGCTGTAATAAATGGTATTTTGCATTACGGTGCAAAAGTAAATTATTATAACCATATAAACTTATTAAGAGAAGAACGGCATAAGCGTCATAATTTTCATATGATACTCACTTGAGTACTATAATTTTTTTTTTGTTTCATTTACTTAATTGGCACATTGGAGAAAAATCAATCATTTAAGTGTTAATTTCTATTTGAGGCCGGTTAGAAGCCTAGCCAAACACATAAGGTCATTTTACTTTTTGCGAACTAGATACTCGAGAATGAAGATTGTTGTGCGGCCTTGATAACTCTATTTTTAATAGAGTATTCTTGTTTATTTAGACTTGATATTTGCTAAATTTTGAGGAATTTTTGGGTGAATTTAATTGCAACTCACGTAATTTTATTTTGTATGAAATATTTTCAGATCTTCCAAAATATTACAATATCTTTCAAAATATTTCATCTTGAAGAAAAATGCAGCCCAAATCAGATATTTGGAGAATTTGATCATAAAGTTCAAAGAAAATCAATGAGGAATCTTTTCCAAATCATAGTAGGAGTCAACCTAGAGCAGATTTTTGGAGGCTATATAAACTGCTCTTGTACTGCAGAAGAAGAGAGAATCTTGGGAGCCACCATTTTTGCAAAAAAATTTGAGTTTTCTTAGTTAGATTTTATTCTTCTATTTTAGTGGAGTTGGCGTGTTAAGGAGAGAAGGAGGAGACAAACCTGAAGCTCCTTGTTTTTCAATTCGGTGAATTTGTTTTTATTTAATATTATGTTTTCTTTAATTCTTGTCAGTTTAATTTTTACTATGT